>JAQPPZ010002105.1:1230836-2461672 GCA_028583015.1 Wollemia nobilis
TAAAAAAATGATTTTGCAAAATAAAACCTTTTCCTTTCTTTTAAAATAGAAACGTAAACAAAAATGCTAGCCTAATGAATTTCTACACACAAATTTAATTCAAATGCCTATATTAAAAAAACAAATAAAATAAATGCTTAGGATAAAAGGAATTTTTTAATTTCCTTTAAGTGATAATATTTTTTGGCAAAAGATACTACCAAAACAAGATAAAAAGTATCATACAAGTATGTATTCAAACAAGAAACTACTCTAAACATGATTCTTACTTTTTATGGATACTAACCCAAGATCAATCAAGAGAATACAATTTTTATCTTTATTTGGAGCAAGGGAAAAAGATAAATGTAGGAAAAGAATATTTAACCTAAATACAAAAAACTACATGAGTTTTGATTTTAATTCCTAAATGAGAGGTGTATTTCCTTGAGATTTAGTGAATGTCCTAAGTTCTTAAATTAATATCATTTTTAATATATTATCAAAATAGGAAGCAAATAAGTATGAGAAAAGTGAAATGAAACTACTCAAGTCCTTTTATAAATAACTTTGTTTTGATCCTAGATTCTATCCTTTCCCTTTGAGATGTGCTTAGCTATTCATTTATCTTGCAAAGCTAAAGTGATAAAATAGACTACAAGAAAAGAGAAACAAGATGGATACATTTCTCTTTATTGTTTATTTTTGTTTATGCATTAAATCTAAAGAAAGAAAACTACATAGAATGAAATACTCTATTTTTCCCTCCTAAAACAAACAATAGACTAAAAAATACAACTTTACTTGTGATTATTAATTAAATTATACTTATGAGAAAGATTATATAAAATGAACTGAAGATGTTGAATCTAAGAACTTTTACCTAATAATATTCTTAAACAAATGGTTATGAAATAAAAAGTTTGTATAGATTCATAAATCAAAATTTTGAAAT
The DNA here is from genome assembly GCA_028583015.1 of Wollemia nobilis. Taxonomy (NCBI): domain Eukaryota; kingdom Viridiplantae; phylum Streptophyta; class Pinopsida; order Araucariales; family Araucariaceae; genus Wollemia; species Wollemia nobilis. The sequence goes on from JAQPPZ010002105.1 coordinate 1,231,771, forward strand.
ATAGAATATGAAGTTTTATAATTTTTTTGTGGCTACAAAAAACTTAACACTGAAAAAAAATTAGATATTACCTATTACATAATTGAAAATTAGGTAATTGAAAATGGAACAAAAGTTATAATTTTAGACATATTACTAGAGACTGTAAAAAATAGAACAAACTGCAAAAACACCATGCAACTACAAAAATGTTGTACAACTACAAAAATACTACATAACTACAAAAATACTATACAACTGCAAAAATGTTGTATAGCTATGAAAATGTCATATAGCTACAAAAATATCGTGCAATCTCAAAAACATTGTGCACATGCAAGAAAAAATAGAAAAACCCTACAGAATGACCATAGAACCACAAATTCACTAGAAAACCTACAAAAATAGAAACACAAATATGCGATTGCAAAGAAACAAAATATGTCGATTAGTGGTTTGGGGCTTGTATGTCTAATTTAGAACAATAGACTAGATTGATACAAAGATCAATCCCCATTGTTACCACTTAATATTTAAACAAATTAAAATAGCAATGAACCAAATATGAAATATTATGATTAAAAATGCTAAAATAAAGAGTTTGGATAAAAAAGATAAATTCCTAAGTTGAAGCTCGCAAAATGAAGGCTCAAGTATATAATTTTTGTAGCATTATCACCCTCCAAGAATACCTCTAAAATTCTCCTTGTAAAACACTTGCTAAATCCTACACTACTAAAAGTATCCTAGTAATGTAACTACTAAAATGCTAATGATGGCATTAGAATGAGTATACATATCACTAAGAATCTATGTAACTACCTTGGGACCGCAAGGACCCATTTTATAACAAAAGGCTTGCTTTGGAATCTTCACCCAAGATGCATGAGAGAAATATCTAATGCATGCATTCCAAGAAGGTGAGGTATCCTATTTATTGTTGAGTTAACTTGGTGAGTCATGGAGTTAGCTATCTTGATTGACAATTACAAGAGGTGATTGTGATATGGAATAAGCAGTTAACTACATTGATTAAAAATTGATTAAAAATTGCATATATAGATATAACTACCCCTAATTAGTAGTTGCATGGGATTATTAGAGGTGGATTAAGGAGTTAACTACCTAGAATTGGTAGTTTAGGTAAGTTGCATAATTTTCAAGCTGATTAGATACAAAAACAATGCAACTAGAAATGACTAGGAGTCACATAACTGAAACCAGAGTTCTATCAGTGATTTTATAAAATCATCATAAAAAAATTATTGTTGTCCCCAAAAACACCATGGGTACCAAAATAGATCATGCCTATACTTGTTGAAAATATTGTTCTGAGAGCTTTCCAATGATACCAAATATGTGAAATTTGAAGTTTATTTTTCCTATTTTTGAGGTCAAATTCATTGTGACAAGTCAAAATCATCGTATGGTTGCAAATTCACTGTATTATTTCCAAAAATATCATTCTAATATATTTCCAAGGGTATAAGTTTTGTGAAATTTGGATTTTATTTGGTCAAGTTTTGTGAAAGTCAAAGTCGATGGTGTTGTTTACCTCAAAGTTGGGTTTGGGATTTTTCGTAAAAATGGTCAAAGATGCGATGGGTGTCATGTTGATTTGTTTACCTAGGAAAAAAAATGGGTGTCTACACTCACAAGTTAGGGAGAGGGAAATTATGAATGGAAATTAGTATGGAGCAATCTTAGTGCCCCTAAAATTCAAGTATTTATGTGGTTGACTTTAAACAACAAAATTTTAACATGGAGTAACCTAAGAAAAAGGGATAGGAAAATGTATTCTATGCCATAGAGAGGAGGACACAGTAAAGGATAATAAATTTGAATGGGTTATGCCCAACACCATACAGGATTTATGGAACCAATGGAATAGCCCAACTAAAGAGAGGCTCTCCAAGTGGACTTGGAACTTATTCATAAGCACATGTTGTTGGATAATATGGAAGGAATACAATAAATCTTCAAAAATAAAAATTTACCACAAAAAATATCATATAACAAGATTCAAGCATTGATTAAGGGTTAGATATCTCATGCTATTGGAATAAAATAAAAAATCCCTAGACATAGAAAATTGTGTGTGGAAACCTCTGATTCAAGGGTGGTTCAATTTAAATTTCAATGGGACTGCCAAAGGAAACCCAAGGAAGATAGGAGGAGAGATCATCCAAAATAGTAAATTTGAGATAATAATAGCCTACTCCAATTACTATGGAGGATCCATAGTGAATTATTTGGAGGCTAGAGTAGCCCTAAAAGGCCTTAGAATTGCAAGGAGTTTGGGAATTAAAAATCTATAGGTAGAAGGAGATTCACTACTTATCATAAAAATCCTAAGGAAGGAATGGAGAAATGAATGGGATATCAAAGTAATTCTGGAAGAAGTACATGATGTTATTCAAGCCTTTGAGAATGCAAGTTTTAACCATACCTATAGAGAAGGCAATAAAGTTGTTGATAGCCTGGCCAATTATAGGGTCTACTCAAGATCCAAGGTATTTTGGGGTAGAGAAAATTTTGGAGAATATCACTAAGGTGGTAGAGAAGTATTTACATGAGTGGTATAAAAAATCACAAAATAGATTGAATTAGATTAAGTGAAGATCCCAAAAATAGTATGGTAGGAGGCACTGTTAAGTTGATTCAAGTGAGTTCAACACAATTTTGGACAGAACTGTAAATTCTAAGTTGATAAGAAGGGAGTATAGATCAACTTTGTTTTGAATTGTAAATTAAATGGAGTACGTATGTTAAATTTTCGGAATACAAGGGAAAGCATTTTAAAAGGTAACAAGCCTTTTTCAAAACTTGATATTTACCTAATAAAAAAATGTTATTTTTGATCTAATCCCCACAAGTCTTTTTGTTCATAATTAATTTGGGCATCCCCTTCAATTGAAATATATTTCCATCCTTATTAAATTGTAATATTGATCCCTACAATATGTGTCCTATCCTCTATGTAATTGTTAGCTCAAGATTCATATGATTTTTGTGTAAGTGAACAATTTTTTTTTTTCACTATTTAAAAAACACCACCTCTACAAGATCTTCTTGGATTTTCTTTGGAAGAACCATAAAAATTATATTTAAGACATTCAATTTCTAGATATTTTGATTTTACCATAAGTTGAATCAAATAATTTGTGTTAAATCCATTCTCATAAATTACCCTTCCATGTATATTCAAATCTTGTAACCAAAATTATTACACAATGTTTTTACCCTTCCATGATGAGGATGATGTCTATAAATATTTTTCAAGATAAATAATAATAATAATCTAAAATTGGGTATGGTTTTGAGATTACTTTGAAAAATGTTATTTTTCCATTCAAACCATAAATTCCAACAAATAATGAAAATACCAGTCCTCCATAAAATGTTAATGCTTTAGCTTTGAAACAATTAATCCAATATTTCATCAACTCTTTTACTATTGGTGGAGCTACATAATACATTCTCATGTGGTTGAAAAAGCAACCCAAATTTGTGTAAGAAAAGGGGCAATGTATAAGTAAATGATATAATGCTTCTAGATCCTTCTCACCCAAGGCACAACTAAAATGTCATTAATATCCTCTTATAGATTCTCCCCTCTAATAATATTCCTTTGGACTAGTAACCAAAGAAATGTTCAATATTTAAGAAGGGCCTCTCCTGACCAAAGATTCTTCCAAAGAAAACCATTGGATGTAGGAAACTTTGATTTTTCTAAAATTTCAAATCCTAACTTGATAACATACCAAACCATATTTTGCTATATTTCAAGCCAATTCATCATTCTACATAAATATAGATAAATGAAACTCTTGGAGCATATTTTAAAACTCATTCACTCTTTTTGGGTTCCTCTCCTTCAACTAGGTTACTAATATAAATCCATGATTTGGAGTTGTTGATCATAGTAATATAATATTTGAACTTTGAACCTTTACAAGTATACATACTTGAGCCAATGATTACCATTTTAGATAAGAAATAAGACAACAAGGCTTTAACCAATCACAAAATTATGTATTTTTAAAATCCCTTTCATTGATTGACCATGTAATATGTTTTTTGATCAATTGAAACCTATGTGAAATGAATTTCCATGGTGGTATTTTTTAAAAAAATTTATTGCATCAGGAGAACTCATATATTTTTGAAGTACCATTTTTACCCAACTATTTATTTGAAATTTGAATAATATATAGCCAAACATTACCCCTAATGTCAAAATCATAAGTATACAATTCCACAAGCCTACCCATCCTGTATTATTTCCTTTCAAAATCCTATCCAAATTACAAAAAAATATCTTTTAATTTTATCACATTCAAATGCTATACCTTTTGACAATATTGAAAATGACATCATATATATAAATATAGAATGTAATGTAGTCTTTATGAGTTGTATACTTCCATCCACGGTTAAGAACTTACCATTCCAACCTACTAAACAAGATTTTATTCTATCCAAAATTGAATCCCAAAGATTGTTTTTCTTTCCTTTTTCATAGAAATAATACCCAAATATGTTGATGGCAAGTTTTCAACTTTTAGCCATAAAATATCCATAATAAGCCTTTGTAAGTTTAAGGTAATTTTAATGAAAAGGTTCCTACATTTTTCAGTATTAACGAATTGTTCAACTTCCTTATCATAGCATGGTGATATTAATTTAAAATCCATGAAATCATTGACTAAGGGATGATCCAAAATAAAATTATTGTTGAGAAATTAGAGACAATATATAAAGGACCATTTATTGCAACCTAGACACCTTTGATTTTTCTTTCATTTTTGTCTTTCATAATACTATCTTCAATGCCTTCATAATAATAATAAATATATGAGCCTGTCAGTCACCCTAGCAAGGTTCATTAAATGATTCAAATTATTTAGCAAAATATGCATGAATCAAAATAGATTATTTTAGAGTGCTATAACAACATCTAATCCATTAACACCATCCTTGATCACAACTATTTTTAAAATAATTTCACATAGAAAACTCTAGCAAACCTTATCATATGATTTGTTCATATCTAATTTAACATAAGCATTTTCATATAATGAAGAGAATGTATGACATTTTATGCAACAATTACACCACCTATATTTTTTTTATAATGAACGAAAGCACCTTATTCCTATGAGATAGTATAGTATATAATGCTTTTTAATCAAGTTTTTATAATTTTTAAAATGATATTATAAATCACATTACAAAGCCATTGGATGAAAACTATTAAAATATTTTATCTTCCTTTCTTCAAAACTAATGCACTAGTTCCTGTAGGGACACCCTAATGACATGTCATTGGCATTTCATCTCGGTGACCTAAGTTTGAATCATGGGAATGAAGGCCTCCTATTGATATGTCCCCATGGAGTATGGATCTAGTTGTGCCACCCATTGTACTTTGCATTACTTCAAAAAAACTAATGCAATAAATGTGGTATTGATCTCTCATTTTAGGTTTATTTCTTCATGCCATATTCAACTACCACCAATATATACATCTTTAATAAATTTATTTTTTTTTGAAATAAAATCATAGGAAATGCATCAAGGTCAGTTGTATTGTTATAGTGGAAAGAGAATATTAATTTAGGTAACTTCTCCATAAATATTTCCCTTGTCAAAATCTTATTTTATCCTTGTGTGATAATTATTGAAATATTTTATAAAAGATCACTTAATCCTCCTCCTCTCTTTCCAAACATCTAATAAAATATTTTATAAAATATCACTTAAACATTCTCTCTTTCCAAACATCTAATAAAATATTTTTGTAAAATTATTTTTCCTTTCTATTATCTTCTTCTTCTTCAATATTTCTTCCTTCTAGAGTTGAAATTTTTTTTATTCAAGGAAAAGATAAATTTGTTTCGGGTGTAGCATGAAAGAATTTGACATTTATATCTCTTTCATAAGCTATCTCCTCCTATATTTTTGGGACCAATATGACTTCTTTTTCAATACATTATGGTACTCAAAAAATAATTATTTTTCTTACACAAGTATTTTGTTCTATTCCATTAATTAATACTATCTCTTATAAACCTTTAAGCTTGAATTTAATTTCCTTCTTTGATTTTATTATGTTACCAAAACATGTGTTATTACAAATATTATTTTTTTCCTTTAGATATTTGAACTTTTCAAAAAACATATAAAAACATACACATATATATGCTCCTTCAAATTTTGCTTCAACCCATCATGACATAACCATCTAGAAGAAATCAAGGTATTGGAGTCACATAAAGTTAAGTAAAAAAAAATGTATGACCATTATTGAGTAGATCACATATTAAGAGAATGGGTTTGTGATATGATCTTGCTCACACTAAAATTTTCAAAAGATTATATACTTTTTTTGTAACTATGTATTGTGTTAAACAATTATATCTAAACATTCTACTACATCATTTTACATAATTTGTTTATTATCCAATGTATATTGAATGCTTGAAGAATGACATCCTCAAGGCCATTTAAATTGACAAATTAATCAAAATATTACATTTATTTAGACCATATAAGAGTACCAAACTTCCTTTTTCCAAGGAGATAGAACTATGTTTAAGTGATCCAATTATACGAGTTCATTCTAATATATTTCACCAAGTAATTAAAGTTGGAGCATATACATTTATGATCCCAATTTTAATATTTCCCTCTTTCCTACAAAATAGATCAATGATCCAATTAAATTTTTCTTCTAGCACTTATCCATACTATTTGTGTTTATACCATATTGTAGCAATACCTCTAGAATATCCTATAGAAGAAACTTCTAAACATTCCCCCATATTCAAATATTTTTGAATGCATCCTTACATTCTTCACTACTTTATTTTTTTTTGCATTAAAATAAATTAAAGACTATAAAAATCTATTAGTTATTTAGTAATGTATATATATATATATATATATATATATATATATATATATATTTAAACGAAAAACCCCTTGTGGGGCTACCTTGGTCTGAGAGACCACGAACAGGGGGTTCTACACCGTCAAAGTCACCCGGGAATCGCACCCGATCCTGCCCGCACCAACATTATCAATTAGATTTTGGATACCCAATTTAGCTTTTTGGTAGGGTGGAGATTTGAACCTGGGACCTCTCTTGGAGGATTTTCCTCTCCTCTCCAACTCACCTACAACACCTGGGTGTAATGTATATTTTTAGGGTCTCATTCATACTTCCAATATTCCAGGATACCATTTTTGTTAGTTTTTATTATTATCTATGGGCTTAGCCACGCTTATTTTTTTAACAAGTTATATGTGGCTTCTATTGGGGGCCAGTCCCATGAAAATACCAAAATATTACATTTGTTGCAACATACCTTTTTATCATAGTTTGTTTTTCTCTTAAATATATTCTTCAACTTCCTCGAAGTGTTATGTTTCAACAATTAGATCCTTGACATCATTTTGATTAAGAGATAAAATATCACTTGGCCAATTGCCTTCTAAAATTTGAATTTTACCAAGATGAAGATCAACACAACAATTCACTAATTTATTTGCTAACCCAATTTCCTTCTCTAAATATATGCTTACACTTCCAAGAGATTACCTTTAGTACTAGATGATGAATATCAACAATAATATAATTTTTTATCTAGTCTCCACATCCATTTTTGTTAATAATATTGATGATCATTTGTGAGTCGCTTTCAATTCAAATATATTTCCATCCATTTTCTAATTCAATTTTAATCCTTGTAAGAAGTTCCCTAGACTCTACATAGTTATTAGTTTAAGTTCCATATGATTTTTAATAAGTGAGGAGAATTTTTCCTTTACTATTTCTAAAAACACCATGTCCATTAGATTTTCCTGGATTTCCTTTAGAAGCACCATCAAAATTAATTTTGATAAACCTAATTTTTGAATATTTTTATTTTACCATAGATTGATGTAAATCCTTTATATAAATTCCATTATCGTTGGTGACTCTTCCATGTATGTTAAAATTCTATAGCCAAGTTATTAGCACCTCTTTTCTTGCAATTGAGACTTCCTATGATGAGCACCATATTTATAGATATTCTACAAGAGAGGCAATAATAAAATTCCAAACTTGGGCATGATTTTGAGATTTCTTTTTAAATGTTTTATTATTCCTTTCAAGCCATAAATTCCAAAAAATAATGGTAGGGCCAATCTTCCAAATAATACATAATGCTTTAGCTTTGAAATAATTAATCCAACATTTTATGAACTCTTTCAATGTTGATGGAGCTACCCGATATAATTTTATATTTAAAAAAAAAATGGTGTGGAAAAATAAACAATGATGAAGTAAATGATATGATGTTTCTAAATCATTCTCATAAAAGGTACATATGAAGGATCCATAATATCCTCTTCTTTGTAGACTCTCTCCTGTAAGAATCTTACTTTAAATTGCTAACCAAAGAAATGTTGAGGCCTTAGGGAGAGCCTCTAATGACAAAATGTTCTTCCAAGAAAAATCTTAGGGAGAAGAAAATTTTGATAGTTCTAAATACTCATATCCCATATTGACCGAGTATCCACTATCCTTTAATAAATTCTAAACTAACTCATTATTTTGTGTAAATATCAGCAAATAAAACTCTTGAAGCATCTTTTCAAGTTCATCTATAATTTGTTTGAGTTCCTCTTCTTCAACCAGGTTACTAAAAGAAATCCATGATCTGAATTTTTGCTCATAATAATATAGTCTTTGACCTTTGGACCTTTACATGCTAGGCATTATTGAAAAAATGTTTGCCATTTTTAGTTAGAGATATTAGGATAAGGTTTCAACCAAGCATCTAACCAAAAATTTGCATAACTCCCCTCATTTACTGACCATATAATATATTTATTTATCAATTGCAAACTCTTTTATATGAAGTTCCATGATGATGATCCTTTGGGTAGAGTTATTTTCCTAAATAATCTCATTGCATCAAGAGAGCCTATATATTTTTGAAGTAATATTTTTGCCCAATTATTTCCTTGATCTCTGAATAATATCCATCCAATATTTGCTCCTAATTCTAAATTCATAAGTCTGCATTTCTACAAGCTTGATCCTCCAATATTATTTCCTTTGCAAACCCTATCCCACTTATAAATAGGAACCTAAAATTTTCCTTACAACCTTTCCATAGAAAGTCTCTTTAATTTTTTATTAATTTTTGATGCAATACATGTTGGTAGTATTTAAAGTGACATGATATAAATAGGAATGGATTGCAATGTAGTATTTATGATTTGTAGCCTTCCTTCCATGGTTAAGAACTTACCTTCCCAACCTGCCAAGCAATCTTTCACTCTATCCAAAAAAAAGATCCAAAGCTTCTTTTTATTTTCTTTATCAAAAAAAAGAAAGGCTTAGTCCCACTTCTTATTAATATATGTAATATTTATTTTTTGTTTCCAATTGATATCCCATTGAGTTTCTTTTTATATTTATTCCCACTTTGAAGGACTTCTTATCCTTTTTTCATTCCCATAAAAATTCATCTGCATTAATCTCCTCTATTTTTCAATATTGTTCATGCTAAGATTTATCTTCTAAATACTTGTGTTGTCCCAAAGAATATGAAGTGCAAAGAGTAGCCTCATGAACACTTTCTTATTTATATTGCCCCAAAATCCTAAAGTGTAGGTATTATCCTCTATAATAGTTATATTATTGTTCTACTTTGAGACCCCTATGTATTGCCTTGAAAACCCTAAAGTGTAGGGGTGATCTTTCATAGTAATTAATTTCTTATACTGTCCTAGAAACATTAAATTTTCATGGTTATCCTCCATATGATTTTCTTTCTTATTCTACTCTTGAAAATCTAAAGTGAAGGAGATATGGTCTAAAATACTTTCATTTTTTGATAAGAAAAGGATTTTATACTACTTGAGGAAAATGAAGATGATTTGGAGGAGCCATGGATGGAGGAGGAGCGGACGGAGGAGGAGTGAAAGGAGGAAGGAAGACTGGTTCAACCAAAAATAGTGACCGCAGGACAAGTCACAAGGAAATCAAGGACGACAGAAGCTCGGGTACCAAAGACTCTATCAAATACAAGGGTGAAAACTCCAAGGATAAGGAAGAGGTAGACAAGGTCTTATTCTGGGGAGATGAACCTCCTGACACTGGGTCCCTTCCTTCAGCCAAGGGTCCCACTGTTGACAAAATCAAGGCAACTTCCTATGCCAACATTTTGTCAAACTCTGGATGAGGTCCTTACAAACATCCTACCACTTCAATAGTTCCTGATGATATTGCTGATAGCTACCTTGCCATGGAACATTATACACTGGTGGGGAAGTTCATTGGTGGAAGACCTAATATTAAGACTATCCACAAGTGGGTTGTCACCAAATGGAAGACTCTAGGCAACATGGAACTTGTGGTTTTATCTAGAGGTTTCTTTGCCATCATGTTGAGCAACGATGAAGACATGAAGTGCATCCTCACTAGGGGCCCCTGGTTCTTAGGGCATAAAAGTTTAAAACTAAGGAAATGGGACACAAATTTTGATCATGATACCCAGGATATAAACTTTTCACCTATTTGGGTTCGTATCCCAAATATTCCCTTCCATTGTTGGCATGAGGATATCCTCTTATCCATTGCAAATGCTATAGGTGAACTCCTTGCCATTGAACCTATGACCAGGGGTCGAAGGCGTATGAACATGGCTAGGATTTGTGTGAATGCCAATATGGCCTCAGAGCTTCCAACATATGTCAATCTGACTCATAAGTCTTTCTACAAAAAGCAACCCTTGGAATATGAAAAAAAGCTGACCTTTTACGTAGAATGCCATACCCAAGGACATCTTAGATCCCAGTGCCCTATCCTCAAAACCCAGACTCTTGGGTAGAAGACAGAGGTATCCCAACCCAGTGGGGCCAACATCGATCACTTCAGAGGCAACAAAAACTCACACTACAGTGGGTATCATAAAACCTAGAAGAAATGATAGCAACAATATCAGACAAGAAAAAGCCACCAGCAATAGCAAAATCTCCCCAATCCTCAAGAAGGGCCTCTCTCTTTCAAAGGCAAAGAAACAACGAACTCTAGACTCCACCAAGTAAGTTCCCCTTTCACATCTCATAACAAGTTCAATATCTTAAATGAATCTGATAAGGTTCTCCAAGGAGATGCCCCCATTCCTCCTATCCCAAATAATTCCTCTGAGGATTCTCAAAAGGTCATTGCTGCCATTATTCTCTAGCCAAAACCTCAGATTCCTCGTGAGCTGAACATTGACCTTAGTTTTGTCAACACCCCTTCCAAATCAGGACCATCTTGCAGCCCTCTAGATGAAATGGTAGCCATCTCCAATCATATTCCTATGGAGGAAATTATTTCACCTAGCCTAAGCCAAACTACTAGGCCTCAGAGCCCTATTCTGGAACAAATCATTCCCTATAAGTTCAGCCCCAAGTAGACTAGAAGCACCACCAAGTCTCCTGTAGACTTCGGTAGTGAAAAAAAAGAGGCAAACCTTCTAAAGAGGAAATCCAGAATTCCCAAACTGTAGACGACATTGCAAATGGAATCCAAAAAACCCTTTTTCCTAACATTACTTCTCAGCCCAAGGAAGAGAGTAAAAGCTCCAAACCCCCTCACCATAATGGCAGAGGAGGCAAGAAAGCTCCTAAATATTCTAAATGAATATTCTTTCATGGAATGTGAGAGGCCTTAATGGGCCAGTCAAATGAAGACTTGTTAAGTCTATGAGAAAGGATATCAAACCTTCAATAATCATCATGCAAGAAACAAAAATCAATTCCAACAGTTCTATTTCAGTGGCTAAGGAAATATGGAAGAATGCAGGTGTAGTGGTCAGTGATGCTAGAGGAACGTCAGGTGGTCTTATGTGCTTATGGGACAAGAATTTAGTTGAAGGTCGACTACTCCATTCTAGTGAGAGGCTCGTTAGCATCTTGTTTCACGATATCAACAACAACTCGTCTTGGATTCTCACCAATGTTTATGCTCCCAACACCATTTTCGAAAGAGCGCAGTTGTGGGATGACCTGACCAGTATGAAAAACTCACTTCAAAACATCCCTTGGATTGTTGCAGGTGATTTTAATACTCCCATTTACCCTTTAGATAAAAAAGGAGGCTCTAAAACTCCAGCCAAAAGCATGGAGGATTTCAATGAGTTTGTCAATGCAAATTGTTTAATGGACTTAAAGCTTAGAAAGGCCAAATATACTTGGAGTAATAGAAGAACTGGATCACATCACATTCAAGTCAAATTAGACAGGGTGTTCCTCTCATAGGAAGTTGTTCAATATTTTGGAGATGCTGCTCTATATCCTCTTCCTAAAATTGGATCAGATCACAATCCTCTTATCTTGGACATTGACAAATCTAACCCCTACAAAAGGTCATTCATATTTGAAGCTATGTGGCTACATCATCCAGATCTTCATCAGAGAGTATCTCATAGTTGGCAACAAGACATTCAAGGACTTCCTTCTTTCAAGCTAGCCTAGAAACTCAAAATCCTGAAAGAAGATCTAAAAATCTAGAATAAGGAAGTTTTTGGCAACCTATTTGCCAACAAACAATCACTCAAAGAAATATTAGATCACATCGAGAACAAAATTTATAATGGTGAAGTAGATGTCCATACCAGGAATGAAGAGAAATATATTCTAGCTGAGTATCATAATGTTCTTGCCTGTGAAGAGACCTACTAGCACCAAAAATCTAGAGCTCTTTGGCTCAAAGAAGGGGACTCAAATACTAAATTCTTCCATGTGTCCACCCTTAGAAACAGAAGCAAAAATCACATTAAGGAACTGACCAAAAGTGATGGCAACCTTACAACGGATATAGATGAAATCAAGAATGAAGCCAACACTTATTTCAAAAATATGCTTGAGGATGATAACCTCTATTTAGTTGCAGCCCAAGAAGCTTTACTTCACCACATTCCTTCTAAATCTATTCCTAACTCGGTCAACTCCTCTCTTATTGCTCCTGTCCTAGATGATGAAATTAAAGCTTCCCTCTTCTCTATGAATCCTGATAAAACCCCAGGACCATATGGTTTTCCCCCTCACTTTTTCTAAAATTTTTGGGATATTGTTGGTCCTGATGTTTGCAAAGCTATCAAGGAGTTCCAGTCCTCCAAAATAATTCCTCGAGGTTTCAACTCCACATTCATTGCCCTCATTCCTAAGAATCCAGCTGCCAAGTCCCTACCTGACTACAGACCCATTAGTATTTGCAATGTTGCATACAAAATCCTCACTAAAATCTTGGCCACTAGAATGCAAAACATCTTGCCCAAAATCATTGAACCTAGCCAAGGAAGCTCTATTCAGGGTAGATCAATCCTTGATGGTATCATCTCCATACATGAAGCCCTTCATTCTACATCTAATATCAAAAAGCCCACTTGTGTCCTCAAGCTTGACATGAACAAAGCATACGATAGGGTCAAATGGAACTTCCTTCTAGCTGTCCTTCATAAGTTTGGCTTCCATCTTGAATGGGTTGACCTTATCAGAAGTTGCATATCCTCCCCCCGGTTCTCTGTCCTCATCAATGGTTCTCCAGCAGGTTATTTTAAAAGCAGTAGAGGTCTTAGACAAGGAGATCCTATATCTCCATTCTTATTCATCATCATAGCTGAAGCTTTAGGCAGAACTATTCAAGCAACGTGCAGAACTGGTTTGCTATCAAGAATCAAGGCCTCTTCCTAGACTAATCCAGTTTCCCACCAACAATTTGTGGATGATACCATCTTGTCGACTAGTGCATCCATTTTTGAAGCTAAAGTTATCAAATATATCCTTCAAGTCTATGAAGCAGCTGCAGGCTAGAAAGTCAACTTCAACAAGAGCAAATTGTATTTCCTAAATACTCCAATGCCAAGACAAATAAATATTATGAGGATTCTAAACTGCTCTATAGCTAATCTCCCAGCCACTTATCTTGGCCTACCTCTCTTTAGTGGGCAACCGACAACCGCTATGTGGAACAATGTTATAGAGCACATCCAAAAAAGACTTGCAGGATGGAAAGGTAACTTATTGTCCCAAGCTACCAAAAGCACTCTGACTGCTATTTTGTAGAGCATCCCAGTTTATTTCCTATCCATCTTCAAAACACCCACAATAGTTGCCTCAAAGATAGAGCAAATTCAAAAAAAAATCTATGGACTGGAGCAGAAAACAAACAAAGAATCCATCTGGTTGCTTGGGAAAAGGTCTGCAAACCCAAAAATAAAGGAGGAATGGGGCTTAGAAGAATCCATTCTCTCAAAACTCCTCTGATTGCCAAGAAAGCTTGGAGATTGGTTTTAGGAGACCATAATGAATGGATTTCCATAGTCAAAAGAAAGTACCTCCAGAATAGTGACTTCCTCAGTGAGAACATTCCTAGTAGGGGGTCAGCTTTTTGGAATTCTATAATTGGTACTAAGCACCTCATTAAGAAAGGAATGATATGGAAAATGGGATATGGGACAAATATTGACTTCTAGAATGACAAATGGATTACTCAAGAACCCCTCCTTAATGATCCATTTCTATCCAAACTTAAACCCTTTACAGATGTCAGAATAGGACTCAAGGTTTCTGATTTCCTCAATGCTCAAGATAGGAGCCCAAGATGGACCTTCATTTCCAATCCTGCATTTCCTATTGAGTCAAACCTATTGAACTCTCTCCTATCTTCCACTATTATTCCCTCTTCTAACAAGGAGGACCAACTTATTTGGGAACCTACTGAAAGTGGAGAATTCTCTGTTAAATCGGCCTATCTTCTCCTCCTTGACCACGAGGAATAGTTACTTCCTTTTGACTGTGTTTGGATCAAGCATCTAATTCCTAATATTTCCTTCTTTTCATGGCTTGCCATCCAAGAGAAAATCCTTACCATTGAACTTCTCATGAAAAAAGGATTACCCATCCCTAATAGATGCTACCTCTGCCACTCTGCTTTGGAATCCACCTCTCATCTCTTCCTCCACTGCCCTATTTCCTCTACCATCCTTGACTCCATTTTCCAATCCTTCCATATCCAGTGGGTTAAACCCTGCTCCATTAGAGACCTTTTCATCCATTGGCCTTCCCCCTTCCATGATCCTCACCTCAAGTTCTTTTGGAAGGTATCCCTTCATCATTTCCTTTGGCAAGTTTGGCTCGAAAGAAACAGTAGAGTTTTCTCCGGCAAGCCCAAGGTCCCTAAGCTCATTTCCTCTAAAATATTGGCCTCTGCTTTGGAAAATGCCTCTCTCATTCCCATAGCTTCCAAACCTTCCTCCAAAGCTGAGTCCGACCTTGGTCTAGAGCTAGGTTTACCCTTAGATGAGCTCCGGCCCCCTGCTAACATTCGTCCTGAGTCTATTTGGAAACCTCCTCCACTAGGATGGCACAAAATCAATTTCGATGGAGCTGCTAAAGGTAATCCTAGAAAGGCTGGGGCTGGAGGTGTCCTGAGAAACCACAAAGGAGAAATCATCCTAGCTTTTGTGGAAGGGTTGGGTGACCAAACCAATCATGTAGCTGAAGCCAAAAGCATGTGGAGAGGTTTATGCTTCACCAAGAACTACTGCACCAGACTTATAGTTGAAGGTGATTCCCTTAACATCATCAACTACCTCAAGAACAAAAATTGTAGATCTTCATGGAGAGTTAGAGAGTATATTGAGGAAGCTAGGATCTTAGCCCTCAACCTACAAGAAGTTATCTTTCAGCACGCTTTCAAAGAATCTAATAAGGTCGTAGATAAGCTAGCTAACATTGGGGTCAACATGGCCAATCCTCAAACTTGGTACGACAACATCCCAGAGGAAGTTCAAGTTCTTGTAGATCAAGAGAGACAAAAAATCATAATTCCTCAGTAGGAGGTCCTTCTTCAGGATGATCAACCTTATCCTCATGCATAATCTCATAGGGTCAACTGTTAGTGTCAAGGTCCATGTGGTCATTCCAATTATTTTTGTTTGTTGGCTCTATGCCCTTGTCATTCGTAAGGGTGACCACCACCTCATCATCCACATGGCCCACCACTTTCCCCGTAGCCTTCCGCTTGTCCCCTCAACCCCCACCCACCACCACTCAATTTCCCAATGGCTAGTCCATATCATCTTCCACTACCCCCACCACTCTCTCCCCCATTCCATTGGCTACCACCTTGCAATCCCCCTTTGGGCCTCTTTATTTGGAATGCATGCTAATTTAATTGTCAACTTTTGGCACTATAGTTTCAACCTTTGCAGGTCCCGAGTTGTGGTTTCCAACATGGATAGTGGGAAGACGACCAAAGATGCATTTTGCTCCAATAATTCACACAAAATTTGGAGCCAGAACCACACCTCCTATGGTGTGAACATCTCCATCTACCGATCCACTATAGATACCCATGATGATGGCATTTCCCACACTCTTAGTGGCATGATGTGGCAGAATAATATGATCTATACCTTGGCTAATAGTCAAGACAGACTGGATTCACACTCCTCAAAGTACCCCACTTCTACTAGATTGGGATGTGTGCCTTTCCTTACTGGTCATCCTTCAACTTTATCGATGGTTTTTCTTATCAGTGGTAGGTTTTCTAAGCCCACATTTTGCCTTGATTTGTGTCTCTACATGAGGCGGTTGCCTTGTCATTCGTGTGATTTCCCTACTTGTCACGAGCCACCTCTCACTAGCCTCCATGCCTGGTCTTCCCCTTCCAAGCTACGTCTGGCTAAGTTTCACCTCGTTGGCCCCCCCATATCCTTTTAAACCTTGTCACTTCACCCTTCTTCTGCTCGTGGCCCCCCCAGTCTTACTATCTCTGTCTGCATCTTACTAGCCACCTCCCCGCCCCCACCATGTCTAGCGATTTTGTTGAGCCCGATTCCCTCGTCTATGATGATATTGCAAAAAAGGTCCTCTAGGACAGACAATTTTTGCCTTTCTTCCTCATGTTCTCTGGAAATGACCCCGACATCACCATTGCCTTCCTTGAGACCTGGGATAACGGGGTTGTCTCTATTCATGGCAGAAACTTCATTGTAGATGTCCACCTTTTAGCAACTATTACTGGCCAGAACCCCGTAGGTCATTCCATTCACCACCACAAACATAATTGGGAGGTTGAATTAGTAGAATTTCAAGGGAATGACAAAATCCTCAAAAAATCCAAGAGCCCCGACCTTTTTAGAAGTGACTTCAATTCTCCATGGGATTCTGTAATGAAATCGATCATGGAGTTCATTACAATAGACAACCCTGACAAAGCCTTCAAAACTTATCACCTAGATTTCATTAATCATTTCAGAGAAATCAACCCCCTCAGCATTCCCTTGTTCCTCCTTAACTCCATGAACCATGCCATTCCCAACTGCAGGGATAAGAAAAACCATGACCTCCCCCGGCATCAGGGTTTGTTCAAAGTCATCTATACCTATATCCTAGCCAACAACCCTAAGCCTAATCCTGTCATGGCCAGCTCTGCTAAATCCCCCATGGCCAAACTTCCCCTTGCTGAGAGGAAGAAAAAGGCTATGCAAAATGTTGCCAAATTAAGGGTAAGGAAAAGTATCAGTTTTGACAATGCCGAAGAACCAGTGAGGAAGTCTGCTAGGCTCCAAAACATGGCCACCAGGGGGAGTGTCATAGATATTTCAAATGACGAGGAAGATATGCAGGACGAAAACAAACAGCTGAAGGACTTCATCATCTCCTCCACCATGACAATGATGAATTCAATGGTGAATTACATTATGGACATCATAGAAGGACTTTAGACACTATTCTACGATGTCCAGCCTAATCAGGAAGTGGAGGAAGGCTCTGAAGTGGACAAGGTCACAGTGAAGACCGAACCCAAGGATGACAAGCATGAGGACACTGAGAAGGACGATACCAAGGAAGAGGAGAAGACCTCAGTTGAGGAATAATTTCCTCATTCCTTATTTTGTTGTTCCTATGATTACCTGGTTTGGTTCGGCGTTTATTAGTTTTTGTTTTCATGTCTTTTCCTGCGTGGTATTATGCTTGCAACTTGTCACAACTTTTTGTCTAAAGTTGTTATCTATTCTGGTAATATCCTCAAGTTCGAGGTAGGGTCCTCCTTTTTTAGTTATTCCTATAATGTGTGGAAATCCAAGTCTGAGGCTGCATCCTCATATTTTTCTTATGTTAGTACATACTCTGCTACAGTCTGAGGTTGTGCCCTCATATTTTGCTTATGTTAGTACATACTCTGCTATAGTATCTAAGCGTATCTATTACCATGACATTGCCATTTTGGATATTTTTGTAAATAGGTTAAGGGATCCTTTAAAACCCTACCAGTAATATAACGTATCTTATTTATCAATTTTTTTTTCAAGATGATTTAACTAAATTAACTTTGACCTATTTCACCTCATTTCCTTTCAAATTTACCTCCTCGTCTTGCTTTACATCTTTAATTCCTTCCAATTTTAAACTTGTGCATTTTACTTCCTCACCCCTTGTCTCCTTTGTTATTTATTCTATAATGACCTTCACCATTTGATGATGAATAGAGTATTTATTTGCCACTTCCTTGGAAGTAGAAAATACTTGATCTAATTTGACTTCTACAATGGTATAAATTCCTTGAATCATATTGAAGCTTATCTCATGTCCCCACTTTGCCATCTCTTTCTCCATAATTTTCACTTTGCAATCTCTTTCCATGTGTCTAATTTCATAACATGTGCAACATAAAAATGTAATATTTTCATAATTCAATTATTGATATTATTCCCCTTATTCAAATTTGATCAAGGTTTAAAATATCATTGGAAACACATATACAAGTCTATATGACATGCTTTCATTACTTAGTAGTCAATTCCTCTTGTATGATCTCCCCTAGATTATTGCCAATATTTCTTAAAACCTCCTTATTATGAAGCTAACAAAAAAAGGTTCAAAAATCCTAACTCTTAATGGAATCCTTTTAATATATTCTATCTCCATTAAAAAATCCCACTCTATGGTCTTAAATATAATAAATCTTCACCCCTAAGCCATAATCCACTCTCAATTCTGAAGTAGAAAATATGACGATGATTTTTTTTTTCTAAAAATAATTCATTGAGCATTTTGAACTCATTCCTCACTTCCAATTGATCCAATTTTTAATCTAAAAAAAAGTTTTAAAAATATTAAAAATATGTATAATTTAAAAATATAGTATGCAAAATGCTTTTTTTATGCAAAACTTTTAATTCTTTTAAATTTATTTATTTTATAAGCTAAGGAATAATTAAAAAAATAAATCACACCATTGTGCATTATAAGGAGTATATATATATTTTTAATAAGCTATGCATGTCTTCTATTTGGGGTCACTCGCATTACGAAAATAAAACATTGCATTGCTCTCATTACATTTCTAACAAGTTAATTAAAGCATATCCAACTTTATCTTTCTATCAGATATATTCTTCATTTACCCTTGTATCAAAGATGTTCTTCATCTTCCTCAAACTGCTAATTTTCCACAATCAACTCATTTTATATCAAATGCCTTCAAAATTTTAAATTCTATCAAGATGAAATTCAATATTGTGAATGGCTAAAATATTTGTTGCCCAAATTCTATATCCAAAAATATATTATCTATAACAATCTCACAATTTCTTAATACCTATTTTTAGGGTTCTTATTCATTCCCCTAATATTCCAAGATATTATTTTCATTGTAATTTATTTTATTTTATTTGTGGGTTTAGCCCCACTTCTTGTTAACACTTGTGATATTCGCTTTTGTTTTCCCATATCAATATCCTTTTGTGTTTCTTTCTCTCTTTGTTTTGCCTCTTGGGTCTTTTTTTTTTCATTCTCAGAAATACTTTCATCTTCATCAATCTCTTCAATCTTCTCAAACTTCTCATAGTAAGACTTATCATATTTAGGTTTGCCTTGTTCTTAAGGATATGGAGTACAAGGAATAACCTCAAAAGCACACTCTTATTTATATTTCCCTAGAGATACAAAAGTGCAAGGATGCTCTTGTGTAGCAATTAACTTATTATTCTGCCCTAAAAACCATAAATTGTTATGGGTTTCTTCCAACCTCATTTTTATATTATTATGCTCTTGAAAGCTTAACGTGCAAGGGATAACATCTTCACCACTTTCACATTTATTACCTGAAGAGGATTCTATACTACTTGAGGAAAATGAAGATGATTTACCTGGGATAAACTCCACATTTTTTTGCTATTTTTGTTTTGGGTTTTATCTCCACATCTTCTTTTGCACCTTCAATTCCTTCTAAACTTGCCAATTGATATTGTCGATAGGATTTCTTTACCTCTTATTTTGGAGTGGAATATCCTTAATCTAATCTAGCTTATGTTATTGAATGATTTCCTTGCTTTGTCTTGAAGTTTATCTCATGCCTAATTTTTTTTCTCTTTCTTCATAGTTTTTACTTTGTAAACTCTTGCCATGTGTCCAATCTCAAAATAATTGTGGTAATGAAATGCAATATTTTCATAATCTACTTGTTGATCCCATTCTCTTGATTCAAATTTAATCTTAATAGATTGTGGAAAATATTTTAAAATATTCATAGCAACACATATTCAGTTATATATAGTATTATTTTGCTCCTTAGTTTTTGGTCTTTCCTTGATGAATTCCCCTAGGGTATTTCCAATATTTTTTAAAACATCCTTATTTATAAGATAATATGGAAGTCCAAAAATCTTAACCCATAGTGGAAGCTACTTAATAATTTATGTCTCAACTAAACAAATTTTGTTCCATGGTCTCAAATAAAGTGCATCTCTTCCCATCAACCATGGGCCACCAACTGGAAAATATGATGAGGAAAAACCTTTAGGAAGAAAAGTCACAAAATAATTTGAATTCAATCCCCACTTCCACTTGATCCAATTTTGAATATCTAAAAACCTTGGCCATGATCTATGGAACTTACATATTAGCTCTCTACTTTTAAGAACCATTGTATCATGCTCAATCATCTCATACTTGATACTTACTTTTGGTGTACCATCTACTACCTAGATCAAACTTACCATGTATTTTCTCTTTCACTTATCTCCAGCTTGGGCCTTCATACTTCCAACAAGGGTATTTTGATTTCTAGCTAGGGCATCCTAACTTCTCATTAGGGCTTTCAAAAATGACTTTTCTTCCACAATATCTAATGGGGCTTACTCTTGGCTTGCACTCCCTCTTGGTTCACACTCCCTCTTAGCTTGCACTCACTCTTTATTCCAACTTGCACTCTCTCTTGCCTCACACTTGCTCTTGGCTTACACTCCTTCTTGGCTCACAATTACCTGTGTCTCTTATTTTTCTTGGCATTCTTTCACTTCAATTTTTTTTTAGAAATAATGTTCTATGCATTTGTGGTAAGTGTTTGAAGCATTGATGCACTCTAGATGAACCTTCCACTCTTTTATCATAGTTTTCATTACATTTTGGTTTGCACTACATTTTGGTTTGCACTCTCTCCTACCTCGCACTCACCCCCAACTTCCCTCTTGGATCACAATTACCCTTGTCTCTTCTTTTTCTTGATATTCCTTGGCTTCAATAAGTTTTTGGAAACAATGTTCTACACATTAATGGTAAGGTTTTGAAGCATGGATGCACTCCGAATGAACCTACCGCTCTTCTACCATGACTGAATCTCAGCTCGCACTCCCTCTCTGATCTCATTGGCTTCGTGCTTGCACACTCACTCCTAGCTCATGCTCGCAATCACTACTATGCTTACTCCTGGCTTGCACTTGTAGTCACTTTTAGCTGCACTCACTCACACTTGTTGCTGCCTATAAGGAGTATAATATTGTTTTATTATCTAAAAATTTATAATACTATATTTTCTTTGAAAATAATATTTTTATAGATTGGTAAAAATATGCCATCAAAAGAAGCATGGTGGCCTTGGTCTAAGGAGACTCAACCTAGTTAATAGTGCTATGGCAGCCAAGGTGGGATGGAGAGTTCTAAGGGATGGTAAGACTTTTTGGGCAAGGATTCTTAAAGAAAAATATCTTGATAGCTAGAAGGATACCAAATTTTTCATAATTCAGGGCCCTTGTTGTGGCTCTTCTTTATGAAACCACTTGGTGGAGGCTAGGGAGGCCTTATGGAAGGGTGTGAAATGGCGTGTTGGAGATGGGGCCTTTATAAGTTTTTTGGAAAATGCCTGGTTAGATGACAACCCTTTAGCCAACAATTATATTTTCTCTAATCTAAAATAGGATCTAGAAGATAGATATGGTAAAAAGGTTTGTTATTACATGAATTTATTTGATAACTAGTTGAGATAGAAAGACCCTAAGAATTTGGAGGCTTTAAACCTCCTTAAAGCTAAACTAAAGTCTTATTACTTAGGTGTTGTTAGGTATAGAGACTCCGTGGTTTGGAGTAGAAATAAGAATGGGGAATTTAGCATGAAGACAACCTATGATCTTTTGGATTCTACTATAGATAATGGTTTCCCTTGGAATAGAATTTGGGGTAAGAAAGCTATTCCTAAATTGGATATTTTTCTTTGGGAAGAAGTCTAGAATAAGATCCTAATAGTGGATAATCTTAAGAAGAGAGGTTTTCAATTTTCTAATAGATGTAGTTTATGTGAAAAGGTAGAAGAATCAATGGAACATATCTTCTTGGAATGTCCCTATGCTCTAAATATTTTATAGCTCCTCATCAACATGATGGACATATCTTGAATGATGCCTTTTAATATGGTTTTGTGGTTACAACAATGGGAAAAACCCTTTTCAGTCCTCATATTAATGTAATTTTAAACCTTATTCCATTTCATTTTGTGTGGGGAGTTTGGTTAGAGAGGAACAAAAGATTTTTTAGAGGGAAAAAGAGGTCTACATTGAGAATTTTTGGAAATATCACCCACTTTTTAGAGGAGAATGTTAAATCTAATAAGTACCCTATCAAGCCAGATATTATTGAAGAGACTATTATAGCTAAGGCTTGGAATTTAGAATCTATTAGTGGTGGAGATATAATTGTTCAGGTTAGAACTGATGTAAAATGGAAACCACCTTGATATGACTAGTTGAAGTTAAATTTTTATGGGGTATCCAAAGGTAACCCAGGTAAGGCCGAAGCAAGAGCAATTTTGAGCAACAATTAGGGTAGATTGGTGGGCGAAACATGCAAGTTTTTGGGAATTACTACTAGTCATAAAACTTATATTAATTATTTGCATCTGGGTGCAAAGCTAGCCAAGGATCTAGGTGTTAAAAAATTTATCTTTGAAGTAGACTCCTTGAATATTATCAATATTTTAAAAAATGATTGAGAAGCTAATTGGAAAATTGATTACATTGTGCAATATATTAGAGAGATTGTAAATTTTTTTGAAGAAGTTGACTTTGTTCATGTCTATAGAAAAGGTAACAAACCATCATACTGGATGGCAAAATTTGGTGCCATTGAAGAAGATAATATGAGATGAATCCCCCCTGGGGTGGTCCATGAAGACTTAGAAAAGTTCACAATGGAGGACTGCAACGAATTGAGGTCTACGATGGATATTGTTTGTCTTACGTCCAGGGGATATCTGGCTATTTTCCCATGGCAGTTGTGTAATTGATGGGCTGAATTTGGGTCCTTTCAAAATACTATTTTTACCCTAATAAAAAGAAATAATATTTTTATAAAAAATGTGTTTATTAACTTGTAAAAAATATCTATTACAAGTCAAAGTATGAATACGAATCTTAAAGTTAGAGGTAATATTTTTGTATCACATTTCTAAATATGAGAGATACCATTTTTTTCATAATATTAATTTTATTGGAACCATCACATATATGTGTAGTGCAAGGAATATTTCATAGAGTAACACGATATATCTACTCATAATTTTTGTGAAAGCAATATTTTCAATGCCAATTCTAATAAATATGAAAATAATTTAATTTTTTTGGTAAGACATTTATAATTATTGCTTATTAATTAATTTTAAGGAATTGAAATGGTCTCATTTATGTCTAAATTTTGATATTTTTATAGTTTGACAATTATTTAAATATCACTTGATAAGATTTAAACCTAGGTCTTCTAGTTGAAAATTAAGAAATTTAATTGGTTTAATATATGTTATGTGATGAAATGTTAAGGTTCACCCATAATATTGGAACCTTCACTTTTAATTAATGACTCCATAAAATCTTTACTTTTAACTAATGACTTCAAACCCATCATCAAAATATTTTTAATTATTATTATTTTTAATTAGCTATGTATCCCTTATTGGTATTACATCAATACCACATTGTGTTATTATAATAATTTGGCAATTATGTATGTATCCCTTAGCAATATTTGAACCTTGATTTATTTCTTGAAATTTAAGGAATATAGCTAGTTGAAATAATTGGATAGAATATTTTAAATTATTTTTACTCTATGAATATTTTTATTTTTATGAAGAGAATATTTTAAAATGATTTATTGTGAGTGAGGTAAAGACAAGTACTTGACATAGAACACTATGCATTTATATCCTAGGATTGTCTCCATCTATGAATTTATTTCCTAAGATTATCTCCATATTAGTTGAAGTTTACTAATGAGAGTGGAACCTTTGGTTTGAAGTGCATATGATATTGAAACCTTAACTTAAAATATAAAACTTATTATTATCATTTGTTTTATCCAAACCTTTTAAGTGTTTTTTTTTAAATATTTACTCATTCTCTTGGAATATACAAATCATCAACTAAATCAAACCTATACTTGTTATTATTTAAAAAGGGGTGATGAGGATGCATTGAATGAATGATTTTTATCTAAATGTTCTATTTTGAATTGAAAAATGTAGAAATAATGTATATAAATATAAAATATTAGTTGAAAGAATGGGTTTTGAAAGGATCCTTGAACCTTATTGCAAAAGGAACATCTAACACCCTATTAGGGAGAGGGATGTTAGCAAGCTAAACATAGACCAACATCTAGAACCCATGTAGGGAAGCTAACACAGCCACCACCAGGGTAGACATAAAAAATACATAGAAGACCAGGGTAGACATAAAAAAAATACATAGAAGGAAGACTAGATGGTCTACAACTAGCCCCCATAACCCATAAAAATCAACCCATGTAAGGGCACCCATGCACAGAAAACAACCAAAATAAATAAAAAAAACTTAGAAAGACCCATAAAAAATAGGCCCCCAACTATTATTGTTTGTTGATGTTTGAGTTGTCCTTATTGGGGCACTCCAAAAGATGACCTGCCTATCCCTAGATTAGCAGAGATACCTCTAGTCTCTGAATCATTGATTCATGGTGGAAAATCCTCTCTCCAAATAGTTAGACCATCATGGCTCAACCCCAAATTTATCAAGAAATCAGTCGATTTATTACCTTCCATGTACACGTGCTTGAAAACCACATCCTAAAAGGCATGTCCCTTGGAAGAGAGCATGAGATTTAGCAAAATGACTTTATTAAGTTTCTAACTTCTCAGAAAATGTGAGAAGGAGTTCACCACTACTTCTTCGAATTAAATCACCTGCACCTACCTCTCATGGGTTACCCTTGGATGTCTCATTGAAATTGAGTTTAATCTAGCCTATAGGGGGTGGTTCCCAAGAAATATATCTTCTCCCACTCGAATCCAAATGGGTAGTAGACCTCATAAAAGTTTTAAACCCTAGAACACACTCTAGAGCTAATTCCCCAGTAGAGGAACCTGAGTCTAAGGAGATGGCAGAGATGCTATCCACTATTGTTAAAATTCTCCTGGTATAGAGAGAGAGGGTTGAATTGAATTAATTTTTAAAATACCTCAAATTCATTTTCTTCGAGATACACCACATGATGTGATCCAAGCTAAATATTTGGAACAAACAAAGTCAGGAAAAAAATAAGGGAGGATTCCACTAGTATAAAAGATCAGACATTTGAAAGGGGTATACCAAACAAACACCAACCAAATTGATAAAATATATTATTTGAAATTAATTTTATTGTGTACTTATTTTTAAACTTATGAAAGAAGTCTAATTTTTATGAAGAAGATAATAATACATCCCAAAAATATTTTTTTTCTTTAAAATATTAATAAAATATTAAATAGTCAAACAATAATTATTTATTATTTTTATTTTTTTCTAATATAACATTATTTTTAATATTCACTTTTTCTAAAAAAAAAAATGCTTTTTTAATATATTTAATTTTTATAAGTATTTTTTTTAGTACTATTAAGAAAAATAGGGTTTTGAAAGGAACCCCACAACCTTTTACAAGAGATAAGCCCTAGGGCCACCACCAAAGAACACAAAAAAACACCCCAAGGGTGAACCAGTGAAACAACCGAAGAGACAAGAGCAGACAAGAGGAATGAACAAAATGGTCAGAGATAACCAAGGAAGTTCTACTCCAAAGCACCAAGGGATCAATCCCATGTCCATCACATCGCTTTAAGGGCAAGGATTCAAAATTTAAAAATTGCCAATGACTCCACAAGGCACATGTTGTGAGGAGAACCATGTACCCAATGGGAGGGCGAAGGTACAACAATTATTACCAACATCTCCAAAGGCACATGCCATAAGGAGATCCACATACCCAACGGGAGGGCAAAGGTACAACAAATAAGAGTAGAGCCAGTCACACACAAATGACACCATAAATTCCATGTACCTGCAACACACTACCAAAGATCTACAGAGGCATCAAATGGTCCACCATGAATGCAACACACAAATAAACCTTTGAAAACATTAAGGAACTTCATATTTGACGTGACTAACGATATCCATGGGGAAATCCTCCTTCCAAACGACAAAAGGTGATGAGCCTGGAGGGTGATATTGAGGGATATAAGCAGGCAACCAAACAACATCAGGTGACACAATAGGAAGTGCAACAACAAATCTAGGCATTGAAGGACCAGCTCCAAAATTTGCAGAATCAGTTGGTTGTAATGGTGATACAATCGATAACCCTCACAAAGGAGAAAATTAAGGAGGTCCATAGTCATCTGCTGATTGATTGTTCAAAAATGGTGATAAAAGCAACATTGGTTCTCATGTTCCTTCAGGAGGTGTAGATGATAATTTCGTACAGTGCGCATGTAGTGGAGTATTCAGAAGAGAACATTGAACCAAAGCTAGAGATAGCGATGAAGATCCATGTAATGGATGAAATGGATCTTAGATTCTACCCACTAATAAAAATAGCCCACACTTGGGAAAATGCCAAGCTCACACTACACAGTTATTTCTCCAAGTTAGATCTAGTTAAAGAAGCCTGAAAGCTGCTAGAGATAGTTGGGCAAGAGAGGCACATTTTGTTGGTTTACTTTGATACAATAGTAGCCAATTGTTTACCTAGTTTCATTGATGATCAGGGGAATATTTTGGAAAATAAATACTTGGATGTAGTATGGACTATTTTCGTAGATGATGCTTTAGATATTGATGACTCTTGGAAGATCCCATCACTAAAGAGCACGTTCTGCCATTAATGAGGAAATTTACCCTCATCGAGTCAGGATTGTTGAAACTCAACCAAAGAGCCAAATATATCGATTTGGAGTAGGTTGATACTTTTAAGTATATTGTGGATATGCTCAATGCTCACGAGTTGATTAATTTTGATGCTTGGGCCAAAGTTGTCATGGTGTATGAAGCCACAAATTCACATCTCAAAAAGCAGGAAGACACTGGTGCAATTAATAGGTAATCATATGTAGCTGGTGCCAAAAAATCTGAGCCCAATAAATAAAGACCTGGTATCGATTGCATTCAGGTGAGCTGAATACCCTATGAGCCATCAAAAATATTGGCATTTTTGCCACATTAAAATTTTGTCTAAATATGAAAGTAATTTTACCAATGAAATCTATTTTGAGCATTTTTACCACATTAAAAAATTTTGTTGAATTTTTTTCCAAGTTTTCACTAGGTGTCATTTCGGATAAAATAAGAGTGAAACCCCCCAGGCGCCAACGAAAATCAGCGTACCGAAATTCTAGTTTTGCCTAGTTTTTGGTTTCACGCAGTTGGTGGTGAGATTCCCTTTTCGCTCACTTTTTTGGCAAAACCCCCCTTTCACTTGATTTTTCACCGAAATTACATTTTTGAGAGAATTTGGATAATTTCCATCTCAAGCACATCCTCGAGTGAAATTCATGATAAAATTTTAGATGGGAAAAATCACCAGCCAGATGCCTTTTTGCCCCATTTTCTAGTGAAATTCCTCTTTGCTAGTGAAACACCTATTTTGGCTACGAAATGCCTTTTCGCCCATTCTAGAATTAAAATTATATTTGCCAACGAAACTCTCATTTTGACAGTGAAATACTCTTTTTGCACGTTGCCTAGGTGAAAGCACCTTTCCATGCTTTGCTTTGGTGAAATTCCATCCCATGTCATGCCTTGGTAAAATCTTGATCGAAGTCATTTTTACGTCACGTCTTGGCACATTTCCAGGTGAACTTCGAACTATCTTAGGGTAATCATATTTTCACGTGATCCTGGATGAAAGCACATTTTGAAGTCATGCCTTGGCGAAATTCCTTTTCAGGCTTCACCGTGGTGAGATAAATCTATACTATTTTTCCCATGTCAAAATCATGGTAAAAGGTGCTATGAGTAAAATCATATTGGAGGGGATTTCAAGGCCAACAAATTAAATTTTTGGAGTAAAAAGGGTTATAGTTCCCAGAATTACTATTTATTAAAATAAATTTTTATAGATAGTCAGGAGATCATCCAAATTGAATGCCATCCACTTTTGACTCTAGTGCGATCCTGTAGTTTTTGAGGTACCATCGTGAAGATGAATCTTGTTGATGATCCTACCTAGGTCCAAATGTGCCATCTCCCAAAATCGCTCATTGCTTCCCAAGGAGCCACCAAAGTGGTTTGTTGTTGCTATCGAGGAGATAATTGCAATTGATCACTTTGTCATTTCCCATAGTTTTTATTTTATGAACATTTAATTTTGGATGTGAAATCCTCTATAAAAACTAAGAAACTTTATGTAAAAAAGGATGGACATTCTGCTAAAGAAAACACTTAAAGTTTAAGCTTCTACCTTAATAGAAAAGTTGTTGGACTCTAGTTTCCATATCAGCTGTGTATGCAATTACTTTTTACCTTTCATTTCTGTTTCATTCATATTTTTGTTAGGTAGATTAAATTCTCTAGTTGAATTTAATTTTTGATGAAGTGGATGTTGAAATGCTAATTGGAAGTTCTACATTTATGATCTTTGATTGGTTCTTGTGTCATTATTTATATTAAATGATGATTAAAATTTAACTTGTTTATTTATCTACTAGTTTATCCGCACTCTATTTCTCTGGCTTACTACCATATTTTTCATTTATTTCTATTAATTTCACTTCCTAAGCTTTATACCGATTTTATATTAGTAAAGTAACCAACCCTCTTTGGAGATTGGTTCGAAGGACATCTTTTTCCTTTGGACTTTCAATGTTGGCCACATCTAGGGTGCATATGTTTATACTTAGGCATATTTGTGACCAACAAGTATCTACTACATGGACAAGGTTTGTCATAGATTTGCTCTTTTGTTATCAATAACTAGGGCATCCATACTTCCAACTAAGGCATCCTTATTTTTAGTAAGAACTTTCGAACATGACTTTCTTACCATGTTACCTAGAATTTAGTTACATGAATCCTTTAATTTTTTATTTTCCCCTAATATCTGGAACAAGAAGTGATACTTGCATTCTGTAGACACCAAAATAGCACCAATCCGATTACGTGACTGCAAACACTGATCGCTTTGACAAACACAGCCCCCAGGGCAGCCCTCAGAGGTCAAACAATGGTCTTAACCACTTTCATAGCAATTTTGTAAGGTCAAGAAGCAATTTGGCACACTTAGACACTTTGCCCAGTAATCGTCTCACCCAGGGACGATTTCTGAAATCGTCTCCAGTAAGGACGATTTCCAAGTTTAACGGGCAAAAAGACAAATGAGGCCAAGTGGCAGCCCAGAATAGTCAGTTGATGACTCCTACCTCGCACGCGTGTGTGGGTGGACAAATAGGTCGTTTGAGGACTGTCACAAGGGCAGTTATGAAAGCCCAAGTCAATGGAGGACTCCCCTCCCTCATGGGAAGACAAGACTGCCACATGGCGCCTATGACCAACACATGGCATTTGTGCTTCCCTCCCAAAAGAGACCCCTTGGGTCTATAAAAGGTGGGACTTTTCTCACCCAAAATATACAGGTTGAAGGAGTTTTCAAGCAACGAAGTGCTGCCGAGTTGAAGACCCACTTGCATCCCTTTTGGTTCACCTTCCCACATCCACCAATCTCTTTTGCAAGGGAGGTTGTTGGGTGGCTTTTGGAAGCTTGAATCGGACCTAAATCCAACACATGGACACCTGAATCAACCAATTCGCCGACCCCCCAATCCTAAGAGGTTTTGGGCCCATCCCTAGTGGATTGGCGCCGGAATCAAGTGCCAACGGTGGGAGGCCCACTTGGGCATCCCCGCACTTTTCTTAAGTTTTATTTCAGAAGCATTCTAGTTTATTTTCTCATGCTGCATATTGTGTTTTCTGTTTGGTGAATTCATAGCTGCAATTTCGTAACCTTTGATCAGATTCTAGTATGTTTTGTGTCGTTTTGTAGTTTCACTAACTTGCAGGAGGCGATATCAAATTCCCGAGGGTAGAGGCCAAATTGGGAGAATCCGACCATCTGGGTCGTCCCAAAATGGCCCCAATTACATAACCCCTCTGTCTGTAGGTGTTTTGGAGACCTCGGGAGTCGACATTGGAGCGTGTCAGTTCGGCTTCCCCAACATAGAAGAAATCGTCCCACCCAGGGACGATTTACAGTCAAAAATCGTCCTACCCAGGGACGATTTCCAGTTGAAAGCAGATTGGCCGACTGTCTCAGTGGCAATGGCCTGTTGGTAACATTTTCTGTCTTCTGGCAAGTTTTCAGGCTGTTTAGAATCATTTTGTTTATTGTTTTAGATAAATGTTTGCATGCATCTTTTGATGATTTTAGAAGAACGAACACTTTTCACTTGCAGCAGGTGCTACTGACATCTTGGTTGTTTCTTTGTTCGCAGGAGAAGCAGCGGAGGTGAAGAACTCATCGACATCAGCGATGGCATCATCTTGGCCCGCCCATTGCAATCGTGGGCACGCGGAAAGAGGAACATTGAGTGATTGTAATCGAATTCTTTTAACGCTCCTAGCCCCCGAAAAGGGAGGAGACGTCATTGTAATAGAGATCAAGGGATATTAATGAAAGGGCTGTGTTTTCTCCATTTTCTTGTGTCTCTTCCAATGCGTTTCTTTTCCATTTCATGCACTTTACGTTTCTAGGACTTAAGCGCATTTGGTTTTGGTTATATTGCAATTAGTGTTTCCTTTGCCCGGAATCTCGTGCTTTCAGTGGCGATCACGGTGGGACCTGTTCCCTATTTTTAAGATCACAGAAAACTAATCGGGTTTTTGTGTTTTGTGTTTTACAGGTACATTTTTTTTTTGCAGACTGTTAATCGTCTCTGACTGTTACGATTACTTTACTGGAAATCGTCTCACCCTGAGACGATTTTAAAATCGTCTCGCTAGGGACGATTTCTGTTCTGTAAATCGTCTCACCGAGGGACGATTTTCTATCTGCAGATTTTCAGAGCAGAAATTCAGAGGCAACTGGAGCAGGAAGAGAAGAGGTAGGGATTTTTTCATCTCTGTTAAATTTTCTATTTCTGTTTTCTATTTCTTTGACTGTTTTCATTTTATCCTACATACTTAGGGAAAATCATTCATGCTTGTTTCATTTTCGTTAAATAAAATGAATCTCACACACTCCACGCAACAATTTTAAACCAAGGAGCTGGTCGTAAGACCCCAGCCCTTGAGCAAGACCAACGGTGGGTTCATCACCACCTTGGCTTAGCTTTGCATCCATTTCCCGATTGTCAACTGTTGTTAGGCGTAAATCCTGACGAAGACAGACCGAGTGTCGCTGGGGTGATTCCCATGCGTGCGAGGATAAGTTTTCTATGGTAGGTGCCATTAACAGGACAATCCCCCTTCCGTACCGCCTACGTACCACGTACCTTCTGCTCTCACGTACCTATAGTCTCCCTCTCATAAGGGCGGGTATATAGAGAGGTTGGTATATCGGCCTGGTTGGTATATTGAAGGGGCTACCGTTTTGGGAGTTATATGAGCCGTCATAATGCATTTAAACGTTCTTCAAAACCTACAAAAACAAAAAAAAACATCAAAATGCACTAAACCAGTTTAGGGCACACCAATAATCCTTAAAAGAGATAATCACGGTTTGTGTATGCGTGTGTTCAATTCTGCTTAGTGTAGACAAAAAAAAAAATCATCATAAACAAAAGATAAAAATCTACGCATTTTGTCATTTTCTCCAAAAGCTCCAAGGATTCCCGTAATCGCTTGGTCACTCCAAAATGCCCCAAAGGTGTCCATGAACCCTTTGGTCAACCCAAAATCACCCCAAATGTGCCCATAAGTGATGCAGGACCATCCAACAAAGTATGGGAAATCCTATTTGCCCAGAAAAGTCAGTTTTTGGGGCCAAATTCCATCATCTAGTGCCCCAAAATTAGGTTTTAAAATTGGGCACGCATTTTTTGCACTTTTTGAGCTGTTCGGATGTCAATATCTCCTAATGTATTCAGAGCTAGGACTTGAAACTTCATTTTTGTCTTATCTACTATAAGAGGGATGCGCACACCAATTTTGGGCCCCATCCGACTCATTTCAATTTTTAGGGTTTTTAGAGAGACATCGTCATGGTGCTCACCCGTAGCCAAGCCCAATCACGGGCGGAGGCTATGGGGAATGTCCAAGGAGGCATGAGTCATCTCCGTTACAATCCCAAGGATTTGGTCATACCACCTTGGCGACCTAACACACAAGGCAGTCCCCTCCACACCTTAAAGGAAAGGGACTACAGGGACACCTCTTCGAGGGGCACTCCTGTTCAACATAGCATTCAACACACACCCTTCCATGAGGGGTACATCCATAGGAGAGATCCCTTAGATGCTCGCTATGAGCGGTCATCGCGCGATGAAGCGCTAGGTCAACATAGGGTTCGACGGGAGGAACCACATGATTACATTATCCCTCCTTCACCCCCTCTAGTTGTCAGGACTACAAAGAAAAATCTAGAGCACAAGGCTCTTCAGGCGGAGCGAACTAGCTCCATCCATCCCTTTTTCACTTATGAAAGAGAGCAAGAGGAAGACCCCTACCTTCCTCGAGAGCAATACACATCGCGGGAGCAATATGCCTCTGCACCTGCTATCTATCAGGACCACTCACTGAGGCCAAAGCCCCGAGGGAATGCCGCTACCCCCAACAAAGGGAGGTCACCTATAGAGATCTTGGATCACTACGATCGAAAATATCTAGGAGAGGCATCTAGGCCTTCTAGACATGAGGCGACAGGACCAACCATCTTAGAATCTGTCAAGCACGTCGCACGCCAAATGCAATTCACGCAACTTGAGCTAGAGCGACTAGAGCGACTACATTTAGAGGAACTATACTATATTAACAAAGAGCACCTTCAGCGCCAGAAGGATGAGTTGTTCCAACACACTATGCAAGAGAGCCAACATGAAAGGGAGCACGAGGAAAGCCATCGCATTCCTCGAGGACAACAAACAGTGCAAGAGCCTTGTGTTTCCACGCCTGCTAGATATAATAGTCATCCATCAAGACCAGAGCCTCAAGTACATGCCGCCTACCTCGATAGAGGGAAGCGACCCATTGAAATTTTAGATCATCAAGATCGAGGCAAACACATAGGAGAAACATTCGAACCTCCTGAGCAAAATAGGGTAGACCAAATTGACCCGATAGTCGCCAGACATGCCACCCGTCAAGCCCAAATCATGTGGCTTAAACAAAGTCATCAGGAGATAGAGTATCGACACCGCTTGGATAGAGAGCGCATGCAACGCGAAGCGGATGAGTTACGCATAGAGCAAGGTCATCAGGAGTTAGAGGACTTATACATGCAGCGCAAAGCAGATAAGTTGCGCTATAAACTACCTGAGAAGACTCCAACCCCTCACACACATAAGACAAAACATTATGAGAGGCACAACCCTCGGGTGCGAGACGAGCCTCCGTGACCTTATCAAGCATCGCCTTCGATGCCTCCCAGACATGAGCGGGAGGCTGATCCTATAACCAATGATGGGCGCCTTCCTCAGGAACCCACTCAGGTTCATGGGCCACCCTTAGAAATTCATCAAGAAGCCTCTAAGGAATCAGAGCGAGAAGAAGAGCGGGATGAACTGCCCTACCAAGGCATGGGGGGTGCCATCTGGCCACCCCTCCATAAGCCCCAAGTTCCTCAACAAGAACCAACCAAAGAGGAGGAGCTCAAATCTCCCGATACATGCAAAGCACTAGAGCACTTAGAGTTGGTAGAGACCAAGATTTTGGAGCTCCCAAGGCCCAACTTACATAAGGCTCCTTTCAAAGAGGATCAACCTTTAACCGTAGGGCTACCTGATGATGCAGTCCTCCATGTCTCAGAATCTCCAGATTCTGATGAGCTATACACATTGTCCGAAGGTGAGGATGAAACAGACATAGCCCACAACAATCACATGCGACAACATCGGCATCCCATAAAATTTGAGGAAGCATGTCAACAGATAAACATAATACTAGGGCATGAGTGGCACGTTAACCCACCACAGTGGGACCAAGCATTACATCCGCCACTTTGGGCACACAAAGAGCAACTTCCACCAAGAGACATCATAGCAACATCAGTGCCACGGGTGGACCCTGTCCTCATCTCCGTGCATAGGGCCGATCCATTCATGCCCATACCTCTAGAGCCAGATCCGGAGTGCAAAGACCATCAAGCTGGGGGTACCTCTATCCCCTAAAGAACCATAATTCAAACCCAAAATGCTCCAAGGATTATCGCAATCACTTGGTCACCCCAAAAAGCTCCAAGGATTATCGCAATCACTTGGTCACCCCAAAAAGCTCCAAGGATTATCGCAATCACTTGGTCACCCCAAAAAGCTCCAAGGATTATCGCAATCACTTGGTCACCCCAAAAAGCTCCAAGGATTATCGCAATCACTTGGTCACCCAAAAAGCTCCAAGGATTATCGCAATCACTTGGTCAACCCAAAAGCTCCAAGGATTATCGCAATCACTTGGTCACCCAAAAAGCTCCAAGGATTATCGCAATCACTTGGTCAAAACCCAAAAGCTCCAAGGATTATCGCAATCTCTTGGTCAATCCAAAAAGCTCCAAGGATTATCGCAATCTCTTGGTCAACCCAAAAAGCTCCAAGGATTATCGCAATCTCTTGGTCAACCCAAAAAGCTCCAAGGATTATCGCAATCACTTGGTCAAACCCAAAAGCTCCAAGGATTATCGCAATCTCTTGGTCAACCCAAAAGCTCCAAGGATTATCGCAATCTCTTGGTCAACCCAAAAAGCTCCAAGGATTATCGCAATCTCTTGGTCAACCCAAAAAGCTCCAAGGATTATCGCAATCACTTGGTCAAAAACACAAAAGCTCCAAGGATTATCGCAATCACTTGGTCAAAACCCAAAAATCTCCAAGGATTATCGCAATCACTTGGTCAAAAATCAAGAAAATTCAAAAACAACAAAAATCATCAAAAACAAAAAAATTTGCATCTCATTTATAGGCATTCTCAAATACACAAATCGAGAGCTCTTCTCGCACCTCATATTCATATTCACAAAAATCAATCCATCAAAAATACAAAAATATGTAGCTGCATTAAGCGTTGCATCCATACATTGCATATTTGTGGTCGAACAGGTCAAAGGCACCATAGGTTGTAATTGCTCTGCTAGTCCATCTTATTCCACACTGTTCCATTGTACAAAAACAACAAAAACACCATGCATTGCTTTTACCACACTAGAGTCAGTGGTCTTTTAATGTATCAAGAGTTTTTCGTGATTCAGTCATCATTTTGCTCTTTAGCCATGTAATGTATCAAGTTGACAGATTTTACGAAGGTAGAGTCATACTTGAAATACACCTTGTTACGTAACATCCCATCACAAGATAAAACACATAAAACAATTCTAGAGTTGTGTGAACGAAAGATGAAACCTGCATAGTAATCCAGTTCACCATAAGCGAAACGGTTATCTTGCTCATCCCCCTATGCGAATGACCCAAAGAATGCTGAGAGTTGGCAAAAGGACAAGCATCCTCCCTACCCAATTCCCTAAGAATCCCTAAGTTCTCAATAGTTGCAAAACATCAAAAATTTGCAAAATGTCAAAACTCCAAAATTTGACATCCTACAGTGCACACATCAAAATGCACAAAGCAACAGTGATTTTCGTCACTCCATATTCCCAATCCCTTGCTCAAAAGAAAAACAAATCAAAATAAACAGTGATCTCATCACTACAAACGAGCAAGTATCCCAATACAATTGAAGAAAAGAAGGGAGTTGACCTTGAATCCCTGGAACTCTCAGCATTCTAACAGGTCATGAGGCAAGCCTTAGTACCGGTTTGGTTGATAGCCTATCGGTCACTGGCGGTAAACTTCTCGCATGACGATATATCTATCACATTAACTTGCGTACAGATCAATGTTTGCATGTGGATGAGCTAGCTTATGGCATCCTGGATAACACCGTAGATTAATCTAAGCGAATACAACAAAGGAGTTAGTGGAGCTAATTAGGTGATCCTCAGTACAGGTTCGGTTGAAAGCCCATTCGGCACTGGCGGTATCCTGATAAATACCACAATAACGAACTCAATTGCACACACAGGGATGTGAAATAGCTTGGTCAAAAACAAGTCTGATTCATACCTTGTTCAAAAGTCTTGTAAGACAAAGTACAGTCGTGGCTAGTGAGTTAAAACCGTCTGAGTCTCAGAAAACCTTAGCTACATTTCTAAACCAACTGCGCTACTTTTCATCCTTGCAATACCATCAAAAAATACAAAAAAAAAAAAAACCACATGAAAAACATACAAGAGCCATACATCACAGCAATCGCCTAAAAACAAAATAACAGAGCTCTAAACAGTCTATGGTGCCATAGCCAAACATCACAAATCCCATTCATCCATTTCATATCTGCATATCACATATAAATAAAAAAAACATTTGCATTCATCATAGCATATGCATCCATCAAAATAAATCAACATGCATACATCCATATTCATCAACCATCATGCACAAGATCAAAGAAAATCAAAACAACAAAAACAACAAATAAATGCAACACAAAAACAAAAAGCAATAAACATTGCCAGACACAAGTGCTCTTGCACTTAACCTCTTGGCATATCAAAACTGATGTCGGGGTTTACATTGTCACTATCCTACTCCCTAAGAAGGCTACCATAGCCGGACCGCTCCACGGGAGGTCGGATTTTCGCCAATTTTAATCCCCAATGGCGTCACAAAAACAACAAAAACATCACAAAAATGCAACACAAAAACATAGCAATAAACATTGCCAGACACAAGTGCTCTTGCACTTAACCTCTTGGCATAGCAAAACTGATGTCGGGGTTTACATTGTCACTATCCTACTCCCTAAGAAGGCTACCATAGCCGGACCGCTCCACGGGAAGACGGATTTTCGACAATTTAATCCCCAAATGGCATCACAAAAGCGACAAAACCCACAAAAAACAACACAAAAACATAAACATTCCAAAGTGCTCTTGCACTTAACCTCTAATGTGTTTACATTGTACTCCCCCTAACTAGAATTTCTTTACCCCAGTCACAAAAACAACAAAAACAACAAAAAAATGCAACACAAAAACAAAGCAATAAACATTGCCAGACACAAGTGCTCTTGCACTTAACCTCTTGGCATAGAAAAACTGATGTCGGGGTTTACATTGTCACTATCCTACTCCCTAAGAAGGCTACCATAGCCGGACCGCTCCACGGGAAGATGGATTTTCGACAATTTCATCCCCAAATGACGTCACAAAAGGGTCAAAGCCCACTCAAAAACAACAAAAATGCAACATCAAAACATAAACAATAAACATTGCCGGACACAAGTGCTCTTGCACTTAACCTCTTGGCAAAGAAAATCGATGTCGGGGTTCAAATTATCACTCTCCTACTTCCCCAAGAAGGCTACCAATAGCCGGACCGCTCCACGGGAAGATAGGTTTTCGATGATTTCACCTCATTACGGCATCACCAAAAGGGTTAACACCCACCAAAAATAGGTCCAAATGTTGGAAAAATTGCACACGCTTAACGGTAAACCCTCTAAAGGCACCCCTGCACAAGTCATCTTGGGTCAAGCGACTCGTCGCTTCTCTCACGAAGGTCATTCCCTCATCGATTCGTCGCTTGAGGGGGTAGTCACACTTAGTCACCAATCAACAATCACACACCCAATTAAGGAAAACGACATGCATTCAAAGAATCATTGACAAAGACAATCACGCTCCTGCTTGGGGCGATAAACAAGCAACAATCAAATCAATCAAACACTTGGCATTTCGTGAATCATGAACACAAGGTTCCCCCGAGGATAAAAACGCCCTTTGCCTGTTCATGACTGATCAATGTCTAAGTTCAAGTCACACCTCACCAAAACAGGTTAATACTTGAAATCAAATTCCTTAGCTCGTCGAAGCAAGGATTCAAGAATGCATGCCCTTTCCATACTTGGGGCATCAAAAGTTGGTTAGGTTACCAAGAAACCCTAATCATTAGTGCTTTGGTTATCTATTTTTGCTCAAGCACTGCGTCACCCGCAGCGCTTCCCAAAAAGGGGCATCTGTAGACACCAAAACAGCACCAATCCGATTATGTGACCGCAAACACTGATCGCTTTGACAAACATAGCCCCCAGGGCAGCCCTCAGAGGTAAAACAGTGGTCTTAACCACTTTCATAGCAATTTTGTAAGGTCAAGAAGCAATTTGGCACACTTAGACACTTTGCCCAGTAATCGTCTCACCCAGGGACGATTGCTAACTTGAAATCGTCTCACCCAGGGACGATTTCTGAAATCGTCTCCAGTAAGGACGATTTCCAAGTTTAACGGGCAAAAAGACAAATGAGGCCAAGTGGCAGCCCATAACAGATCGGTTGATGACTCCGCCTCGCACGCGTGTGTGGGTGGACAAATAGGCCGTTTGAGGACTGTCACAAGGGCAGATATGAAAGCCCAAGTCAATGGAGGACTCCCCTCCCTCATGGGAAGACAAGACTGCCACATGGCGCCTATGACCAACACATGGCATTTGTGCTTCCCTCCCAAAAGAGACCCCTTGGGTCTATAAAAGGTGGGACTTTTCTCACCCAAGATATACAGGTTGAAGGAGTTTTCAAGCAACGAAGTGCTGCCGAGTTGAAGACCCACTTGCATCCCTTTTGGTTCACCTTCCCACATCCACCAATCTCTTTTGCAAGGGAGGTTGTTGGGTGGCTTTTGGAAGCTTGAATCGGACCTAAATCCAACACATGGACACCTGAATCAACCAATTCGCCGACCCCCCCAATCCTAAGAGGTTTTGGGCCCATCCCTAGTGGATTGGCGCTGGAATCAAGTGCCAACGGTGGGAGGCCCACTTGGGCACCCCCGCACTTTTCTTAAGTTTTATTTAGAAGCATTCTAGATTACTTTTTCATGTTGCATTTTGTGTTATTCTGTTTGGTTAACTCATAGCTGCAATTTCGTAACCTTTGATCAGATTCTAGTATGTTTTGTGTCGTTTTGTAGTTTCACTAACTTGCGGGAGGCGATATCAAATTCCCGAGGGTAGAGGCCAAATTGGGAGAATCCGACCATCTGGGTCGTCCCAAAATGGCCCCAATTACATAACCCCTCTGTCTGCAGGTGTTTTGGAGACCTCGGGAGTCGACATTGGAGCGTGTCAGTTCGGCTTCCCCAACATAGAAGAAATCGTCCCACCCAGGGACGATTTACAGTCAGAAATCGTCCCACCCAGGGACGATTTCCAGTTGAAAGCAGATTGGCCGACTGTCTCAGTGGCAATGGCCTGTTGGTAACATTTTTCGTCTTCTGGCAAGTTTTCAAGCTGTTTAGAATCATTTTGTTTACTGTTTTAGATAAATGTTTGCATGCATCTTTTGATGATTTTAGAAGAACGAACACTTTTCACTTGCAGTAGGTGCTACTGACATCTTGGTTGTTTCTTTGTTCGCAGGAGAAGCAGCGGAGGTGAAGAACTCATCGACATCAGCGACGGCATCATCTTGGCCCGCCCATTGCAATCGTGGGCACGCGGAAAGAGGAACATTGAGTGATTGTAATCGAATTATTTTAACGCTCCTAGCCCCCGAAAAGGGAGGAGACGTCATTGTAATAGAGATCAAGGGATATTAATGAAAGGGCTGTGTTTTCTCCATTTGCTTGTGTCTCTTCCAATGCGTTTCTTTTCCATTTCATGCACTTTACGTTTCTAGGACTTAAGCGCATTTGGTTTTGGTTATATTGCAATTAGTGTTTCCTTTTCCTGGAATCTCGTGCTTTCACATTCTACTTCCTACTTATGCTTCATATTTATTCTTGGCTCATGCTTGCTCTTGGATCAAACTCAAAACTCTTCCATTACCTTTCATATTAAGATGTCGTACGATATAATTTATTTAGTAATATATTTATTTTATTTTTAAAAATATGAACTTTTATTATATTTTAACTATTAAAAGTTCCCACTTGGTACCTTCCCACTCTCCTCACCTTTTTTCTTGGAACCTTTCCACTCTCCTCATCAGTCTCTCCCTAAATTAAAATTCAAATCCTAAAGATTTATTTGATAAACCTCTATGACCAATGCATAGGGTTGAGCAGTCTCCTCCCAATAGTTACCCCTCATAAATTCAAAGCTAAAATTATCAATAAGGAATTAACACACATCCAAATGCTATAGTTTGAACCTTAGACCTCCTCAAAAAAATCCAAATCCTAAACCAATGTGTTATCTCCATCAGGACAATAAAATTTTAATAGTAAATAATAGTTGAAATATTGTTCTTTGGTGTTCTAGTTTATGGCTACCAACAAAGTGAAGTGATCCCCATGGAAGAAGAAATAATGACTCTTCAAAACCCAATGATCCAGGCATGTAACCTGAAGTCAAGGTCAAAATATCACTAGATTAATTCCTTAAAGGGTAATTATTTTGATTGCCTAGCCTTAATTTTAGTCTCTTTGAAAGAAAAGAAGGATCCCTTAGAATATTTTGGTGTCAAGTATAGTTCATTCCCTAGAAAAAGTTTATGGTTTCAAGTCTGGTTGCCTTACAGTGGGATCCCCCTCCCCTTCTAGCATGACGATTACCCCAAAATAGGGTTCTTCATCCAAGGATATTAAAAATGTTGTAAAGGAGACTTTATCCCCAAGTGAGATCTTATTAAAGGATCTAAGTCCTCCATCCAAGGGAAAAATATCCATGCAAAGTGGCTCTGTGGTCCCTCGAACTCTGACCAAAACTCAGAAAAAAAGGAGCATGGATGTTGGAGTTGATTAAAAGAATTGAAAAACCTTAAAGAAAATACCTAAGGAAGCGAGCTACAAATATGGACATTGCCAAAAGGGAGCATGAATGTTGGAGTTGATAAAAAAGTTGAAAAACCTTCAAGCAAATACCTAAGGACAAAGATGGACATTGCCAATGATTCTCAAGCGGTTTTGAATCTCGAGGATAATATTGTTCAGGTGGAGAACACTTCATCCTCTTCAGGCTTAAGGACTCATCTCTTAGATAATTTTGTGGTGGCAAGAAATATTCCAAATTCTACAAATGAATATATTTTCATGGAATGTGTGAGAAAGAC
This sequence comes from Wollemia nobilis, assembly GCA_028583015.1. NCBI lineage: Eukaryota > Viridiplantae > Streptophyta > Pinopsida > Araucariales > Araucariaceae > Wollemia > Wollemia nobilis. Next base: position 1,273,612 of record JAQPPZ010002105.1, read on the forward strand.
TGATTTCCTCTTTGATAAAAGACTAATTAAACAAACTTCTTCATGGAAAGAGGTTTCTTGGATTCTGATTTACCTTGAGAATTGTAAGACCTATGGTGAGGAGGATTTGGAGGCACTTTGGCTCTTTGTTTCTCTAGTGCTATGTTTCTGTTGGGTCTAGAGTTCGTTGGCTCTTCCTCTAGCTCTCTGATGTCATGTTCCTTTAGTGTACATGATGTTAGATGTTTCTTTCATGTTTTCATTGTGGGCTAGGGCCTTTCCTTTGCTCTGTTATTTTTCTTGGATGTTAGTACTACTTTGTTGGTCCAATTTGTAAATTTATAAAAGGTTCGAGGACACTTTCAAAACCCCTTCTTTTCCACCTAATCAAAAAGAATTATATTTAAAAATATTATTACATATAAATAAATATTTTGCATTATATATTTATAAATCCTCTAATTACAACTAACATATTTTAAAGAAAAACATGTTTTATAAAGGTTTTGATTTCCTTATATTTAAAAAAATATTTTAATTAATTTGAACTATTTGAAAATAAATAAAAAATATCATTTTATTTTATATCATTTAACCTTTAGATATATTTATAATGTATTTTTTTTGAAAAGAACATTAAAAAAAAATGAGAATATGGTTTTTTTTTTTATAAATTTACTTTAACCATTAAATATATTTATAATTTATCTTTTTTTAAAAGATTAAAATTATATCATTTTATTTTTATTTTTAAAATATAAAATAAATTTTAACCAAAATTGTGTTATTTTCATTGATAAAACAACATAGTAGTTACATTGCTCTTTATATATTTAAAAATATATACTATGTTTTATTTGTATTTTTAAAAAATATTTAAAATAATAAATAAAGAAAAGTCCATGTTTTCACCACCATGCATTTTAGAACACAGCAATCCAATATCCCTTATCCTTTAGATATGGCCCAAAATGAAAACATTTATAATTCCTGTGATAATAGAGAATTAAGGTACTGTAGGGTAATCTTTAAAATATGTAATATTAAATATTTGATACATATAAAGATTCTTGAAATTAATGAATTATTTATGGTTTTTCATAATATTGTTTTTGAATTCAATCGTACCGTAGCTTGAAATAAATATTTTTTTATATTATTAATTTTAAATTTCTCTTATAGCTGAGACACCCAATTTATTTTAGTTTTTTATAAATAAATTTTATATTAATAAATTATTTATAATTTATATATTATAAAAAAAAAAAACTTATGAAATATAAAATTCGTTTACCAATAATAACATATTTATTTATGCAATCATAAAAAATCGTTCTTTTAGTAATCTATTTTTTTTTAAATTAAAAATATAATATATTTTTTAAAATTTATATATCTTATATTATAAAATATAAAAATAACCTATTAATGATGACATAACTTATTTATTTCTTAATTATCTTAACGAAATTGATGATTTGTAATTTATTTTAAAATTATATATTTTTATTATTTAAAAAAAAAATTTAATTAATTAATAATTTATTTCATAATCTGTTTAAATCATTTTAAAACAACCATTATCATTTTATTAAATTTATATCATTTATCCGTTCATGTAGAGGAGTTGGAGAGCAAGTGGGTAGTTAAAACTCTCCTGTTATCGAGAGGCCCAGGTTCAAATCTTTCCCCTCACATGTTGCGGATATGTTGTATATAAAAAGTTCCTCATCAAAAAAATTTATATCATTTTTTCTTGTTATATAGTGGTGTGCATTTAGGTTTTTATCTAAAAAATCTTTCAAACCCTTCAATAGAATTAGTTCCTTTCAAAAAAAAAAAATACATTTTGTTTGATATATATATATGAATCAGTAATACTATTGAATCAATAATACTATTGGATAATACCAATATAAACCTTAACTCTTAGATTAGACAAAAAGACCCCTATCTCAGGGTGTGCATTTAGGTTTTCATCTAAAAAATCTTTCAAACCCTTCAATAGAATTAGTTCCTTTCAAAAAAAAAAAAGTACATTTTGTTTGATATATATATATATATATATATATATATATATATATATATGAATCAGTAATACTATTGAATCAATAATACTATTGGATAATACCAATATAAACCTTAACTCTTAGATTAGACAAAAAGACCTCTATCTCAGGAAGAACAAGAATTTGGACAACTACACTAAAATGTTATTATCTAGCCCATCTCATTTCTGAGTATGTGTGAACCTTACCCAACATTTTTTATACTAACCTAACGCTTCCGACATGAGGATGGTATGCCATGGGAGCTGACATTGGGTGGTTGTGTTTTTTCTGTGGAATGTCAAGATGAACAGAAGGGAAGTTAGGGGCACTGTAATCAGAACGGACATTACCTCCTGTCACAAAGTCCTAATGTGGGTAAAGTGTCCAAATTTACGACCAAACTCATCTGATTGAAGTAGATAGTACGATTATATCGTTCACATTCTTTCAATTTAGTTAAATTCAAAATTATGTAAATGGTTTAGGGAATTCAGAAGATTGTTTGTTTTGGCTACTATGAATCTTTCGTAAGTATTATTTTTTAATAAACATTTAATATTTATTTTTAATGATTTATTTAAGTAAATCATATTTTTAAAAACAAAATTTACAAAATAATTTAAATAGGGTTTATCAAAAATTTACCAAAAATGCATAGCCACCGACTCCTCTGCGTGTTGAATGAATGAAAGATTTTAACTGCGTCCGCAAGACCCAAATATGGTCTATGGGACCTCAAATCATATCATATGATCTTTAATATCTTTGAGAAGGTTATTCCTTCTCCTTGATTTGGGTTAGCAATTCTTCAACTTTTTTTTATTAAGACGGGTGCTGACCCTGTGCGTCCGACGACCACCGACCCCAGTAGATGTGTTGGAAGCGTTGGCTAATAGTTTGAACCCTTATTTGGGTTAGCAATTCTTCAACTTTTTTTATTAATACGGGTGCTAATCCTAGATGTGTTGGAAGCGTTGGCTAATAGTTTGAACCCTTATTTGGGTTAGCAATTCTTCAACTTTTTTTATTAATACGGGGTGCTAATCATGTGCGTCCGACGACCACTGACCCTGCTAGCTACATTGACAGTTAATACCTTTATTTTAACCTTATCTCAATTTGATTATCCATGAAAGGTATTCAATAGTTAATAATTAATTATTCTAAGTTAAAAAAATTATATATTATAACATTAATTTTAAATTTTAAATTATATTTTATAAAATATTTATAATTTAATTTATATTGAAAAGAACAATATATATTTATTCTTAAATAATAAATTTTTAACAATAATTTTAATATAAATTATAAGAAAATTATAGTATTTAATATTTAATTTAAAATTATATTAAAAAAAGTGAATATTCATCTTCTCAATAGATTTTTTTAGACCACAAAACACTTCATAGTAGCCAATGCAAACAATATTCTGAATTCCCTAAACCATTTACATAATTTTGAATTTAATTAAATTGAAAGAATGTGAACGACATAAAAGTACTATCTACTTCAATCAGATGAGTTTGGTTGTAGGATATAATCAAATTTTGACAATTTACCCACATTAGGACTTTGTGACAGGAGGTAATGTCCGTTCTGATTACAGTGCCCCTAACTTCCCTTCTGTTCATTTTGACATTCCACAGAAAAAACACCACCACCCAATGTGAGCTCCCATGGCATACTATCCTCATTTTAATGATGGTATTTAAATATATTCCAATTTAGTTGTTTCTTGTTGGGTTGTTGCAGTACACCTTTGATGTGACAAGCATGACTCTTCATGGATATTTCATATACATTTATGGCCGTTGTTGGAAACAATTCAGAAGAGACAATGAAGCTTAATGTGATAGTTCCACTATCGGAATGGTTTTATTGTCTAAATGGTCCATTAAAAAAAATGTTCATATGTTCTCATCATTATTATAACTTCGGTTGCTGTCGTTACAACTTCCATTATTATGGAATAAACTTGGTATGCAGTTGGCATCAGGGTATAAGGTGGAATGTGTATCTTCTGGTAGTTATACAGACGTGGAACATTTGCTTTCCAAAAAATGGTATACAGTTACCATCATCAGTGTGAGGACATTTGCTTTCCATAAAAATGGTTGGCAGAGGTTTTTTTTTTTAAGAAAATCCTTTATAATCCTACTTAAAGATTAAGTCAATGAATTTGATTGTCCAAGGAATTTAATTAAGGTAGTTCATCTAGAAGCTTTAGGTTGTTACAATCTGTCTATTCCTTTTGCGTATAAAAAAATGTTAGGGTAAGGTTCAAACCACGACATACTCAGAAGGAGATGGACTGGATGATAGTATTCTATTGTAGTTGACCAAGTTCTTATTCTTCCATAGGGTGGGGTAAGGATTAATGTTTATATTGGAATTATCCAATGGTGTTACTGATTCTTCCATATACATATATATATATATATATATATATATATATATATATATATATATATATATATATATATAGGGTTTATTACAAAACAAAAAATAAATTTTTCTTTTAAAAGGATTAATTTTATTGAAGGGTTTGAACTTTTCGATGAAAACCTAAATGCACACCATTATAGATTTAACAAGAATAAATGATATGAATGTTATAAAATGTACACCTTTATGATTGCCTAGGCATTGACATCCACCCATGGTCTTGAGTGCTTCAATGAAGAAATATAATAACTCCCAAAATGCATCCATGAAGTTTTATTTTGGGAAAACTTGTAACAACCCTTCTCCCACGGATATGGATTATAAATTTTTTAATAAATTGTATTTGCCTTTTCCTATAGACTGTGATACTACTGATGTCTATTATGTATAGAGGACCAGGGATACAGGACCAGGGATACGTCTTTGACAGATAGGAATGGTCGGTGGAAAATATAATATGGAAGTGATGATTTAGCTCATGAGCACATGGAAGCTCACATAAATACATAAATGCATAGCATGTAAGAGCATTGTGTATGGTTTATATTGTTTTGTTTTAAATAACTGCTTATTGGTTGAAAAAAAATAATGTATATATATTTTAGTGGAAAATGAAAGTGTCAAATGCATGGGAGCCTTTTCTTGTTCTATATTTTATAAATTTGATTGCAAGTTTGGCAATAAAATGTTGAAAATAATAAATATAAAGAAAAAGGGGTAAATCATAAATATATGTTGAACTTAATTTAATTTGAAAAAAGACAATAATAGTATTTTAAAAGATATAGATAGAGTATGCTTTATGATTCCTTTGATTAGTGGATAAGAAATATGACGCATGGAGTGCTTTGGCTATGGCAAGTAGTTGTAATAATTACGTTTAAGTACTTCATACTCATAAAAAATAAAAAATAAAAAATAAAGAAATGGTTAAGGGGAGGGGATGACTACATGTCATTGTTGCAATCAGAGGTATGATTAGAAAAAAGATATATATAGTTAAAGAAGGTAGATGTTGTTTTTTGTTTTTGATAATTTGTTTTTGGCTCATATCTGAAGCTTGGATAAATGATTAGGAGCTCGAGTGGTGAAAGTATTGATGTAAATGTTATTTACAGGCATGTTGTGTTCTCTTTTCTGAATGGTATTAGGAATGGAATACTATTATCTAGTTTTGAGATGCTTGGTATGCTAGCTTTTGATGTTGTACGCAATTGGATATAGCAATCAAAAGATGCAAAAATAATAATATGAAAGAAAGTAAATCTACGAGATGACTCATATAGACTATAAATAGAAATGATAGAAATGAATACAATGTAGCTATGGAGGAAATGAATACTCTGTGAATAATGCTATTGAACTAAATTGCATCCATATCCAATATGGAAAACCTTATCTATGCACTATGATGCACTCTAAGATGCTCTATGTGATCCTATATGTGATGCTATATATGATGTTCTATAACTATGACAATAAGGCCATTATATAGGAATATAGGTTCCTTGGCCAACACTCTATCTAGTTGTGCAAGGGATAACTTGCACATTGACACTTGTGCATTTATTACATTGCATGAAGAAACTAATTTCCCCCTAGAGTAATCTATCATCCTAAGTATGTACCTTGGTAGATATATTTACATGACCCAAATGATGTAATATGATCTATTTCTAACACTCCCCTATATTACATTATTTGGTTATTGAAGACTTTAGTCTTCAATGTGGATCTTCGTCCATTGAATGATCTTGAACTGGTTTTTCATCTTCAACTGCTTCAATTTTCAAGTTACGCATTTTGATATTTTCTAGCTCTTTGTCTTTTGATGTCAGACATATTTGATGAACAATGGTTCTCATGATTCTGCATGTCATGAGTGGATCTAAATAGGTTCTTCTTCTTTATTTTGTACCTATGTAAGACCTATTTCTCTGTCCTTCATAAGTGTCAACCTTGAGCTCAATGTTAGTTGATCCATATGAAATAAGTTCCTATAGATAGTAGTTTATTCTTTGTAGTAATATTCTTTCATAGCCTTTATAGTACCTGTATTTTTAATGATAGGAAAAATATGAGTGATTTGTCCCATTACAATATCTGCATGGATGGAAACTCCAACAATTGGTTTTTCATTACCATATTGATTGAAATAGGTGCACAACAGAGATGATATAATAATTTTGAAGTTTGTTTTAGGAATATCAATCTTGTCTATCTCCTTAATAAAACATTTTAACCATATGTGCACAATTGAAGCTATTTCATATTTCCCTTTTTGTATAATATTTTGTTGATTATTATTATTATTATTTGTTTCAAATCTCCTTTGGTACAATAGTCAACATACTCATTAGATGAATCTTCCTTTTCAAAGCTATTAATTTCATAACTTATTTCACATTGTATTGGTTCTTCCTTTTCTTTGCCCTTTTCATCATGTTTTTAATCCATATTGGTATTTTATTTATTCCACTTCTAAGAGTGTTGTTTATCATACCAGTAGTCATTTGTATTACCTGAATCCTTTTGGATAGAGTAGTCTACCTTATGAATCTCTATATTAGGATATATAATTCCCGATTGAAGTATATAAGCTTGATTTCGATAAAAACTTTATTTTTCATTAGGTTTGTAGGCTTCCTTATGTCTCCCTAGTTATGAGAGTATATAGAACTAATGGAATTTTAGGTTATTTTCACAATGGATTTGCAACTTGATAATTTATGATCAATGCTGATATTATCAGGTTTTGTAGAATTCCTTATGACTTCCTAGGGATATAGTTCTTTTGAAAAGATAATTCAAATTTTAGTTTATTTTTTAAGGTTTTGTAAATATCAAAAATAAACTTTTATCTATCTCTTATTGCTCCTATTGAACTAAGCACTTTTTTAATATGTAGAGGTTTTAATGTTGGATTTATTTTGTCCTTTTTTTATGTGTTTGAGACAAGTATATATATATATATATATATATATATATATATATATATATATATATATATATATATATATATATATATATATATATATGCGTGTGTGTGTTATTCCAACCTTAATCTAAAGCTTTTAATATCCTTTATGGTTTTGATTGAAGTGTATCTAATTCCCAATAAGTCAATTTTATGTAGTAACCCTTAGAACTCCCAATTGTTAGAAAATTAAATCACAGTAATATTTGCAAACATTTTATAAATAATTCCAATAGTCCTTACTGTTCCTATGTTAATATTGCAAATATTTTATTGATATGATATATTATTCCTTTTTAAGATATCAATTTTAACAATCAATATTATGTTGTCATAAAAACCTTAAAATACAAAAACTACATTAATTATATGCATATTTACACAATTTTAACCTATAAAAAAATATATTAAAAAAATTATTATTTTTAAATTATAATTTATTTTATTAAATTATATAAAATTAAAATAAACCCAACTATATCATCACCATAATACCACAAAGTTTATCATCACCGTCTAGATTTTAATTTACCATACAGTAATTTTCTATCACTTGATCAAAGGGAGAGCTTGTGTTTTTATACTAATGTCATTTGTATCAAATTTTAAGGGTGAATTTTTAGAGACAGTCGGCTTGAATCCATAGTGTCTACCTGAATTAATATGTAGCTATAAATTAAATTTCTACCCTATGTCCTTGAACCTCTACAAAATATCTATATCAAAAATTAAATATTGTAATATATATTTTTGTATTTAATTTATTAAAAGTAAAAATAAAATTATCTATATATTTTTTATATGCACTAGTTCCAACAAAGACAAGAGGAATCGACTTCACAACCACATAGATGATAATAATTAGACAACTGCCATTACACCAAATATCTTTCCGTTGTTATCTATATATTACAAAGAGTTAAATTAAAATCTAAAAGTTAAAATCTAAAATAAAATCTCCCCCAACTGCAAGTTTTAGTTGTTAAAAAATATCTCCATCCAATAAATAAATAAATAAATATATATATATATATATATATATATATATATATATATATATATATATATATATATATATATATATATATATCGATGGTGGTTGTACTGACCTGATGCCCTGGTAATTGGTATTTCGTTCTCATCAATTTGTACGTGGTTGGACATGCAATTTCTTTCTGTTTTTTACTTTAATGTTAACTTTTGCGTATATACGAAACCTAAAACCACAATAAAAGAAACTATTAGTACAAAAGAAACTCAAACAGAGTCTCGATTTTAGTCTTTATCCTTTATATACAATATGATTTACTGCTATCATGATTGTTGTACTGGACCTTCTGTCCTGGTATTTGGTGTTTCAGAGTCATGAATTTAAACTGAGTTAAAAAATATTATTTGTTGATAGATCGGTAGACGATCGTTATCATTCATTTCCTGACGTGTAAATCTGTCAATTTTTTTTTGTATTTTCCCTGACATCTTTCTCCGCGTTAACTCCATCAAAATGTGGAGAACTCAAAGGTTTTGTACAGAAGGTGTACCTGATTGCACTGTTTGTTTTTTTTTTTTTTTTTTTTGAATTTAGAGGTGTTATGCACAGAGGGTGTATCTAATTGCACAGAAGCACATGCATTGTTTCTAATTAGATATCAATATAAAACTGTATAATAATACTGTTGAATATTGAATTGTCTTCTATAATATTATTAATTTATTCTGCTTTTTTGAATTCTTTTTATAGATATAAAAATAGAACGAATGTTGTCAATATAGAGCAAAATAATAATTTGGAGGTAAAACAACATCAAACTAGCATATATTCTAAGACAATGAAGCCCCTAAATGGAAAATAAATTAAGTGCTTAAGCAGTGTCAAGTTACTCCCTAATTGACAGAGGAGTAATACCCCTGATTAGCAGAGTAGCAACGGATTAATGAGCGCTTTCAAAATAAACTAAAGAAGGCTTGGCAAATAGTTCGAGCTAGTTGCAAAGTGGTCAATAAGAGGTACAATATCACTTAAAACTAGTTCTCTTCATTTATCTGTCATAGATTGCATGGTGGGAACGTGGTATTTATAAAAAAAATTAAATCTTTTGAAGAAAATGATTTTGAGTTCCATTTTTCTTGGATGCTTTTTCATTGTCCTTTTGCTTATTTTATTTAAGGTTATTTATTTAGAATACTAAAATATATTAGTAGTTCTATCAAAATTGAAAGAGATGATGAATGTTAGATTAATTATTTCAAAGTTAAAGTATTATGGATTGTGTTGAGGATTAACCTTGTTATTATTTGTTAGAATTTATGTATTGTGTTGAGGATTAGTCTTGTCATTATTTGTTAGAATTTATGGCTTGAAAGGAAAAATAAATTTTAAAATCATGTCCAAGTTTAAAATTATATGATTGTCTTTCTTGCAAAATGTTTACAAATATGATGTTTATCATAGGAAGCCTCAAATCTAAAAAAATAGGTGGTAACAACTTGGTTACATGATTTTAACGTACATTGAAGCTTCATCTATGATAATGGAATTAAAACAAATGAACCACTTCATTCTAAAGTAAAATGAAAATATTTAGAAATTAGGTTTATCAAAATAAATCTTGATGGTGCTTTTAAAGAAAATCTAGGAAAAGTTGGTGGAGGTGGTACTTTTAGAAATATTGAAGGCAACATTCTCCTTACTCATAATCATTTGGAAATTCAACTAACAACTATGCACACACTAGGGAACTTCTTATAGGGATTAAAATTGCACTAGAAAAATGATGGAAACATATTTTAATCGAGTGATATTTACAAATTATCATTAATACTATCAACAAAAATGGATGTGGGTTGGATAAAAAATATATATTTTTTAATATGGTGGAAGAAAGGAGTTTTGAAAAGACCTTTAAAATATTTACAAAAAGGAGCAAATATCGAACCACAAAAATGGACCCAAGAGAAACCAAACACTAAAAAATATCAAACACAAACTAGCCATAGAGAGAAACCAGCCCTAGAACCAAAGAACCCAAATAAAGTTCGAACAAACTAAAGACCCACAATCTCAAGCAAGGGAAAACAACACAGGCACATAGGCCCAAAGAATCAAAACATAACCAACAAAAAGAACCCACAAGGAGAAAAAACCACTCAGATTTTAGATCCACTGGGACATGTACCGTTCTTATCTTTGAACTCATTAATTCTAGTCACCTACCAACCCATAAGAGCCAGAACCTCCTCAGCGCAAGAAATCGTTGACTACATGGAATCAATCATAGAGTGTTGTAATTTTATCATCATCACATTAAGAGAATGTGGGTTTGAAGTCCCTATCTATAAAATAGGAATTTGATTCTTTCTAACACTGCCAGTAGCTCTGAGAGTTAATTTTGGCTTCTTGGGTGGCAACAAATAATCCTAAAAAATAAAATCATCGACCATCATCAAAGCCTTCCCTTTCTTTGTCAACTTCATGATTAAGCAATTAGATCTTCTTGTTCCTTCCTCACTACCTCTCAGTACTCTAGGCATGGACTCTGCCCCATCCCCTAGTTGCACTACCAAGGGAGTAGCTTCAATGGCTTCCTCATTTGAAGAATATGAATCCCCCAAAATAAAAGATGTGGGTAATCAACGATTGGGACCTGGACTCTAATTAAGGAGTTAAGAATACTATCACCATCCAGACCATACAATTTGACCATATGATTAAATATTATCTTCAACAATTTTTGGTGGACCGGATTAGAGGCTACCCCTTTCTTAACCTTATAAATTGACCTAGCCAAAAATTGAAATAAGAATGAAAAAATATTCATCATTTTCTTATGATGAATATGGTTCAAAATCATGAAATTATAACTCTGTAGTATCTCCTGGTTCTCATCCAGGATAAAATATTGCATAGTTACTAGAACCCATGGAGATCTTAGGGAGTTATGTATGAACCCATTATATGTTGTGGTCAGCTCCTCTTCTTCTCCCAAGAAAACTTGAACCTCTTTTTCCAAGGAATGCTTCTCCTGATTATGCACCATCCTATCCATCACCAACCTGATCACCTTGGCAATTAAAGGAATATTAATTTTGAACTCCACTATGTCGATGCTAACCACCCCTACATATCAGGAGTATACTAGATGTTTAGCCATATCCCTGTGGTGTCCATTAAACCTTAAGATATATTGAAATATATTCCCCTTTTTCAAAATCTTATGAACCTCCTCATCCACTATAAGGGACTATGGCTCCAAGATCAGGGTAGCCATCCTGACACTCTCTCTAACACCACATAGAGAATATTAAAAAATAAATAAACATCCACTATCCCACACCTCCTCACCATGGATGAAAAGGGTTCCTGGCCAAGAATAAATGGCCTGACACCCTAGTTTTTCCACCTCCTGCTTTAGGGACCTATAAAAATCCACATCAAATGAAGGAAGAAAAGAAGACAGGGCATTCGACTATAGGTATTTGCAAAATTTAGGACCATGACTGAAATAAACAATCCTGCCATCGTAAATCCTCCAGCTCACTCCATGGGACTCAAACCAAATAAAATCCTCCCCAATTGGAACTACAAAGAAATTTGAGAATAAGCTAAATTTAGAATTTATAGAAAATATGCAAAGGGACCAATACCAAAGTTGAGGGGTTATGATACCCACGATGTCCTCCTAGATGATAAAACACCTGTTTAAATAATAGACACTTTGAACATTGATTATCAAAACTTTCATGATCCAGCTCATCTTACCATACTCAGGAAAGAAATTAGATCGGTTGCCCAAATGAAACATTGATACCAAGGATTAAGAAGGACTTGACATTCCATCTGCTAAGGGGTAATTATGTTTACCATAATCTACCACATCATCCTTGTCCTATAATTCCTTGAGACTTCATAGAAGACATATCTCTTCGCACAAATACAATCCTCCTTATGAAAATCCAAGGGCTTACTACTGGGCCAACTAATAAAGCATGAATCAAGGCCATTAACACTAGATATAGTGGGTCATCTAGTATAATTAATATCATTACACCACCTTCCCTTTTTCAAACTTAACCCTTGAAGGTGCTTAACCAACGTCCATCAATAATTCTTCATACTTTGGATAGATATGCTCCATATTCCTGACTGATTGGAACTAGGCAGATTGGTGGTCTCCATGATGAAGTTTAAATTCAAATTTGATGGGTTAAAATATTTGAAAAATAAAAGGCTAGAATCCAAAATAGAAGGGTCCAGAAACCCCACCTACTAATTTTGCATGGGCATCCAACTTTATATAAAATCATTATCCAAGATTCTAAGATTAGTTGAGAAATTGTCCCTCCAAACGTGTAGATCCTATTGTAGAAGGCTTTGGTTTGCAATAAAATTTTTCACTTTGTTATCTTCTTTGAAGCGGTGATTAAATTGAACTTCTTCTATGTTCTGAATCATTCTTATGACTTTCGATAAAAAAAATTAACATGGTCCAAGAAGGATTTTGAGTGAATTGTTGATGTTCATCACCTATTATTGGAGGTAATCTATTAGAAATATGAGCATATTGTAGTAGATAATATAGCCAATCATAGTGATGATCTTCTTGAGAAAATTCAAATTTTAGAAGTCAATTGGCCAAGTGAGATTTTATCTCTTAATCAAAATGACATTAAGGAGTTGATTGTGTTAAACATAACACTTCTAAGAATATATCTAATAAATAAATAAATGAAAAAGATATGTGATAAAAATTTATTGTTATATGATTTAATTAACCTAATGGAAAATATAATACTTTAGTATTTTGATAGGAGTGGCATCCAATAGAAGCCACATAAAACTTGTTAAAAAAAACTATATCATACAATTTGATTTTAAAATATGATTATCCATAATGGACACACAAATTTATAGGAAACTAGAAATAACAACAAGATCATATATTGGCATAGATAACATAAATCCAAGTGTTATGAGGAAAATTAAGCAAAATTTCTAATTATAAGTAAAACTATTATGCAATTTATCTATTTTTATGTTATGTCATGTATATATATATGTGTGTGTGTGAGTGAAAGATATATCCTTTGTTATCTATATTGAATTTTATTATATATCTCATTCAATATTTTTTTTATAATATTGAATTAGCTAAAATGAGCTATGCACTTGAGCTAGATTTAGGTTTCCTTAAGTCAGTTTAAATTTTAGGTGTGGTTGGGTACTTACCAAGAAGAGACCTAGGTTCAAACCTTGGGAGAAGTCAATCCTTTGCAAAGGTAGTAGTTTGATCTAAATCCTTTGAGCGCATGCCAGACCGATGAAAATGGTACAAACCCTAAGTGATCGATGGTCCCCATCTCACATCAGGCCAACAAGAACAAGACATATAGGTTTGTTTGGAGTAGTCCCATTGGTTTGAACCCTACGATGAGATAGGTTTTTTTGGAGGAGTCCCTATGGTTTGAACCCCGTGCTAACCAGTTACTAACAATAGTGGTTGTAACCAACTCTCTATTGGATCTAAGAGGGAGAGCAGAATACATAGAACAATCACAACAATAAAAAAATACGACTCCAGTAGAATATATATATATTTTATATTAAGTTCAAAACATAATGTTTACTCAAAGCTTTAGATCTCTTTTTTTTTAGCTTCTTCTCCTCAGATTCATTCAAATTTTAGATATAGAATTCACTACCTAGCACTCGCATGCAATATCACTTCCCCAGACTCATGCATATTATATAACCAGTTCAGCCAAGTAATAAAAAGCAACCCCTAGTTTTTTTTCTTTTTTCTTTTTTCTTTTTTTTTCTCTGTAGATCACACACAGTAATGAAACTACATTCTAAAAATAAATCCTAGACTATCACCTTACATTCAAATATTTTGTGTTTACAAAGAAATAAAACTATATGTACAAACTTTTAACATAATTAATATAGGCCCAAAAAACAAAAATTACTCCGTTTTTGTTTTGCAAAAAGAAACGATGCAGTTGAGATTACTCTTTTCAATACTATCCCTTAAGCTCAACTGCGACACCTCCATATATGATGCCCAGATTGTCATGTTGTTGTACAAAACTCCTTGTTCCCAATGGCTTTATGAAAATATATACATATTGATCCTCTATTTTGCAATGTTCTAAAATGATCTCTCCAACATTTATTAGTTCTCTAATAAAATAATATTGTGTATCAATATGTTTGGTTCTTTTGTAAAACATTGCGTTCTTGGAGAGGGATATTGTTGATTTATTATCACAGAATAATTTTTTTGATTCTTCATGTTTATGACCCAAGTATTTTAATATCCGTCTCATCCAAATGGCTTGACATGTTGCCCTCGTCGCTGTAATATACTTAGCTTAAGATGTATACAAGGAGACTATAGGTTGTTTCTTTGTAGCCCATGAAACTAATCCTGACCCAAGATGAAATACATAGCTTGATGTGATTTTTCTATCTTCTATACTACCTTCCCAATCACTATATGTATATCTAGTCAATTTAAATTCATTTGTCTTGGTGTACATAATACCATATTCTTTTGTTCCATTAACATATTGTAAAATTCTTTTTGTTGCTTGCAAATGCATTGCCTTGGGAGTCTCCATGAACCTTGAAATTAAACTAACTGCATACATTATATCCGACCTTGTGGCTATAAAATACATCAAGATCCCTATAATGCTCTTGTACAATGTTGAATTCACATTTTTAGTAAAATCTTATTTTCTCAGTTTTAAACCAATTGCTACAGGAATGGGGGTAGGTGTACAATTTTCCATTTAAAATCTCTTTAATATGTTTGCTGTATATTTTGATTGATAGATAAAAATACCATGGTCCATTTGCTACACTTCCATCACAAGAAAATATCTCAACAATCCTAAATCTGACATCTCAAACTCTTTCTTCATTGTATTTTTAAAATCAACGACAATATATTCATCATTAAATTAAGTCATCTACATACAAAAAAAATTAGAAGCTTACCTTGACTTGATTTAATGTAGATAGTAGGCTCACCATCACTTTTGCAAAAGTCATTGCTCAGAAAATAAGAATCTATTCTGTTGTACCATGTGCGTGGTGCTTTCTTCAGTCCATAAAGTGCCTTTTTCAGTTTATATACTTTGTTTTCTTCTCCTTCAGACTCATAACTAGGTGGTTGTTGCACATACACTTCTTCCTTCAACACACCATTTAAAAAGGTTGATTTCATCTCCATTTTTTGGACCTTACGTCCATACTGGGCTGCAATTGCAATACTATTCTCACTATCCCCATTCTTGCTACTAGAGCAAATGTATCTTCGTAATCAATTCTATATTGTTTCTTATAGCCTTTCACAACTAGTATTGCTTTTTACCTCTCAACGTTTCCTTCTGCATTACATTTTTTTATAAACCCACTTCACTCCAATTACATATTTTCCGTGTGGGAGATTCACCAACTCCCATGTTTCATTCTTTTCTATTGCATCTATCTCTTCATTCATTGCAACTATCAATTTTTCTTCTTTAACTACATCTTCAAAATGTATTGGATCACTTGCAAGTGAGTATAAGGGAAATAAATAATTCTGACCTGCATTGATCTCATTTTCTTCTTGCTGATAAACATCATTTGAATTTCTATATTTTTGCCTCCTTAAAGTTGCCAATTTTGGGTTGGATGTAACTAGAGGTTGGACTATTTGATGATCCTATTGATGGGGTTTGTTGTGCACTTACTGGAGTTCTTTCTTGCATTCATAGGGTTGATTTTGTGTTTTTTGATGGTGTTATCTGTGGACCACTTTGATGTGTATGCATTGGTGTAGATGGAGTCACAACTGTGGGTGTATTTATTGACACTATATCCTCTATATCTTCATGTGGACTTGCTACAACAAAATTGATTATTTTCTCCAAACTTCCATCCCATGCTTCTCCTTCAATGAACTATACATCTCTGCTGATTATAAGTTTCTTTGTAACTGGATTGTATAGTTTGTATGATTTTGAGTGTTCACTGTATCCTAAAAATATGCATTTTTCTCCCTTGCTATCCAATTTATTTCATAACTCATCCGACACATGTGCATAAGCCACACAACCAAATATTCTCATGTGAGAAACACTATGTTTTCTTCCACTCCATGCCTCTTTAGGAACTATATCTCTCACACTCTTGGTTGGGAAACTATCTATGATATAAAGTGCACTTTCTACTGTTGTTGCCCAATATTCTTTTGGCAAATACTTTGCCTTCAACATACTTATTGCCATATCCATAATTGTCTTGTTTTTCCTTTCATCTACACCATTTTGTTGAGGTGTATACTTTGTTGTAAATTATTTGTGAATTCCATTATATATTCAGTAATTTAATAACTCCTTTGGAACATACTCACCACCTCTATCCATCCTCAGCACCTTGATGTAATAACCACTTTGCTTCTCAACTAAGGCCTTAAATTGCTTAAAATACTCAAATACCTCATCTTTGTGTCTTAAAAGATACACCCATGTCTTTCTTGTATAATCATCTATGAAGGTTAAAAAATAGTTCATTCCATTTAGTGATGATGTTTGCATCTTTCCACACAAATATGAGTGTATAATATGTAAAGGTGCTTGGGCTCTTAGTGTCTTTCTTGCTAGAAATGAATCTCTATGTTTTTTTCCAAGAATGCATCCTTCACATAATTTTTATGATTTTTGTATGGGTGGAAAACCTTTCATCATTCTCTTTCTATACAGTAAACTTAAACCTCCAAAGCTTAAATGCCCAAGCCTTAAGTGCCATTACCAGTTTTCATTTTTTATTTTAGCTTGAAACATAGTATGACTGACTACTACAGCTATTCCTTCCATTTATAGATTCAAATTATGTCTTATCTTCAAGGGAAATATTCTATTGCTAGTCATTTGAACTCCTGCAATAATTTTCTTACTAGGATATTTATCCAAAATTACACATTCATTGTTGTCAAAAGAAATTCTATACCTTTTTTCAAGAAGCTGACCAAGGCTAATCAAATTGTGTTTTAGACCAGGAACAAATTACACATCTAATATATAATTTTTCTCCCCCTTCTTAGTTAAATTATTTATGTTTTCTTTTCCCATGATTGAAACTTTGTTATCATTCCCCAAAGTAACATCAAAATTCACATTTTCATCTAAATTTGTAAACAAATCCTTGTTTCCTGACGTATGATTACTATATCCAGAGTCTAAATACCATACATCTTTTTGATCTTCCTTTGGTACATTACATGCTAACAATATACTACCCTGACCTTCATCTTCTTTTTTAAAATTTGCATTTCCTTTTTTTAAAACATATTGCTTCTTTCTACATTCATTTACATAATGGCCAAATGTTTTGCAATAATAGCATTGAGCTTGAAATTTATCATACCTTTCACATTGACATTTATTTTCTCTCCAATTCTGGCTTGGGTTCTGGATTATGTTTTGGCTTCTACCCCTTCTACTCGAATTTTATGGACTGCCTCTGCCTCCTCTATATGAATTTCTTCCTCTTCCTCTGTAATTTTGCATTCCTCTACCGCTGCCTTGGCCAATATTAACTTGTGTTTTGAAGGTATTCTCCAATGAGGTGTTTCTTGATCTACTCAACCTATTCTCATGTGAGATAAGAGATTCTTGGAGATCATCCACCGAATACTGAGCTAGATTCTTAGTTTCTTCTATGGCAACTACAAGAGAATCGAACTTTGCTTGCAGAATCCTCAATATATTTTCCACTATTCTTATATCCTCAATTTTCTCTCCATGTGATCTCATATGATTTACTAGACCTATAACTTGGGTGAAAATGAATTTGCTGATTCTGATTCCTTTATTTGCAATGTCTCAAAATCCCTCCTTAGCATTTATAGTTTTATTGCCTTCACTTTCTCCATTCCTTGATAAGTTATTTGTAATATATCCCAAGCTTGCTTATACTTTGTCACTCCTTGAATCCTTGGGAAGATGATCTGATCTACTCTTTGAAATATGTATAAAATAGCTTTGAATCCATCTTTCGATTCTCTTTCAGTGTGTATTTCTCATCTCTTGTGAGTTCATTGAATGTTGCTGCATCTACTGGTTCTGGAAATCCATTCTTAATAACTTCTCATATATTTTGTGAGCAAAATAGGGCTTTCATTGTAATAGACCAATACGCATAGTTCTTACTGTTAAACTGAGGCAATTGTTTGATAGGCTTGTGCTTGGACCCATTTGTGTTGCCATTGTGGCTTTCAACCTTCTGCTTGAAACCCTTGTCTTTGGAACTTTTTGAAACCCTACGCTCTGATACCACTGTTGGATCTAAGAGGCAGAGCAGAATATAGAGAAAAATCACAACAATAAAAAAAATACAATGACTCCAGCAGGATATATATATATATATATATATATATATATATATATATAATATTAAATTCAGAACATCATGTTTACACAGAGCTTCGACTCTTTTTTTTCTAGCTTCTTCTCCTCAGATTCATGCAAATTTCAGATATAGAATTCACTACCCAGAACTCGCATGCAATATCACTTCCCCGGACTCATCCAGATTATATAACCAATTCAGCCAAGTAATAAAAAACAACCCCTAGTTTTTTTTCTTTTTTGTTCTTTGTAGACCACACAAAACTAAATTCTAAAAATAAATCCTAGACTATCACCTTACATACAACTTTTTCGTGTTTACAAAGAAATAAAATTATACGCATAGACTTTTAACATAATTAATATAGGCCCAAAAAACAAAAAATACTTTGTTTTTGTTCTGCAAAAGAAACGATGTAGTTGAGATTACTCTTTCCAACACTCTCCTATATAATCAAGAAAATAAAATAAAAAAATAAATTTTAAATTTTTGTAATCCAAAACTAATATCAACATAACCATAAGTATAATGTTCAAGTATGATTAATAGACATTTTGATGCAACTTCTTACCCATGGCTTGTTTATGGTCATGTTGATTACAATAAATAATGTGCTTTTCTACTTTAACCATGTTAAGTACTTTTTTTTTCTTCTACATTATAGTGGACTTTTTATTTTATTATCTTGTACTTGATAAAATTCTTAGACCTAAATCTACTCATATACTTCTCATCAATGACATTATTAACCTCTTCTAAATTCTAGAAAATAAGTATCTATATTTTTTTTCAAACTTTGTTGTAAATTTCCTAGTAACATTTTTGTTTAGATATCTTTAAATTCATACAAATAATTCTATATGCTTTAATTTAGATACCAACATTTAAAAATTAGTTGTTAAAATAAATGCTAAATGATATTTATAATTTTTGTATTAAACACCTAACCATTATATATATATAAAAAAATATAAACCTTTGTTGTCTATATTATATTTTATTATATAGTTCATTAATTTTATTTTTATTTATAATATTGAATTAGTCAAAATGAATTAAGCACTTGAGCTAGATTTAGGTTTCCTTAAGTCAATTTTAAATTTTTATAATCCAAAAATGAGATCAACATAACCATAAGCAAGGTTATGCACAAGGGCGAATTTCATAATTTATAGCAAATTTTAGGATTTAACATTTTTTATTTTTCTAATTTTGGGACCCTAGAGGTCGGCCCATTTGCCCAAAAATTACGAAATCAATTTTTTTAAGGTAAATTCGCCCCGATACAATATGTATTCCTACCTAATACCCTAAAATTATTTAAAAAAAATTATCCCGCCCAATTTACCTCTTGTACCCCCACTATATATAGGTAACCCTGGGAGCGACACTCATAGTATCAAGACGACTATCACAAGGCAACTACAAAAGTCACTGGTAGAAGTGAGTGACAAGGCGACCGACTGAAGCGATTGACATTGGATGACTAACACACCATGACTGTCACAAGGCGAATGACATTCCATGACTGTCACAAGGTGACTGACATGCCATGACTGTCACTAAGCAACTAACATGTCGCAACTAGCACAAGGTGATTGACACACTGTGACTATCATAGGGTGACTAACATTGGGCGACTGACACACCACAACTAACATTGGGTGACTGACATACCGTGACTATCACAATGTGACTAGCATGTTGTGACTGTCACAAGGCAACTATCAAACGATGACTGTCAAACAACGACTAACATACAGGGCCAACCATTTGCTGGTAAGTTTCTATTATCAATTATGTTTATTTTTTATACATTTTTGTTCATTAATGCTCAATAAGGAGGTTTTCCTATTATTTTGGTACCAATATCAAGCTTCCTTGTGTTAGATATTCTTTTGTATTGAATAGTAGTTCTCTCTTTCACCAGTTATTTCCATTTTTCAAAATGATTTTCTTGTTACTCTTCTGTTTATATAGGTAAAATGTCACCTATTGGAAGTGGAAAGAAGGGAGGCCAGTATTCAAATTATGATAAAAGGAGTATCCTCAAATACTTTCATAATATTTCAAAATTCAGTCAGCCATCAACATCTGCACAAATTGAAGGTATGAACGTTTTTACTTACTAACCAGTTAATTTTTATGCATTGTTAATTTTATATATAATGTCTTAATTCATTAAGAAGGGTGATTTTTGGTGGATGGCTTTGTCCATTATTTCTATGTATTTTTTAAAATAAGGTATGCTTTTAAAAATAATAATGATAATGACCCTAGTATTGAATCTAGTATTATATCTACATAAAACACTGTTGACCCTGGTATGAATCCACTTCCACATAACTACGATAATGAAAAGTCAAAATCTATCCCAAAATGACATTACTTCCTTACTACCATTTTGGGCCACTTTTGACCTATTAAATCATCTTGAAACTTCATAAAAACACCACCATTAGATCAAGCCTGAAAAGAGCTTTCCAACGAGTACAAATATACCTATGTTTGGATATATATTGATGCCTAAAAATATGAAATTATTGTTAGTTGCCTTGTGACAGTCGCCATATGACAGTCGCCATGTGACAGTCACCATGTGATAGTCGCCTTGTGACAATCGCTATGTGACAGTCATCATGTGGCGACTGTCACAAGGCGACTAACAATAATTTCATAATTTTAGGCATCAATATATCCAAACATAAGTATATTTGTATTCGTTCGAAAGCTCTTTTCAAGCCTAATCTAATGGTTATGTTTTTATGAAGATTTAAGATGATTTAATAGATTAAAATTTTCCCCAAATATGGTGGTAAGGAAGTAATATCATTTGGGATAGATTTTGACCTATTAAATCATCTTGAAACTTTATAAAAATACTACCATTAGATCAGGCTTGAAAAGAGCTTTCCAATAAGTACAAATATGCCTATGTTTGGATATATATTGATGCCTAAAACTATGAAATTATTGTCAGTTGCCATGTGATAATCACCTTGTGACATTCACCATGTGATAGTTGCCTTGTGATAGTCGCCATGTGACAGTCACCATGTGATAGTCACCTTGTGACTATTGCCATGTGATAGTCACCATGTGGTGACTGTCACAAGGAGAATATCACATAGCGACTTGTTGAGTGGTATTTTCACACAGGTGTGAAAGCACACTCTCCTTTACGATTTGGGCTCCAAATCCCCTCTTTCAAAGAAGTTAAACAAACAACTTCTCCAAGGTCTCTGCTATATTAGCATTTGCATATGTGTATTAGTAATCTTGAATAAAGATATTCACTTTAAATGCTTGGAACACCTTAGTGATTGCAAGTAACTGTGTTGAGCAAGGTGCAATAGCAGTATTGTCATTGTTGTCAACACAGTCAGATAGATCTGTTGATGCAGTGGGTAGGAAGTTCAAAAGCCTTTCAGATGCAGAAGACAGAAGTTCAAAGGTTACTCAGAGTATGTACAATGTTTTTTCAAGAAGACCAAAGTGGCCCATATGCTAAAAATCAAAAGAAAATCACAAGGAAGAAAATTGTCGCGATATCGCGACATGTTGAGCAAGAAAGAAAAACTGTCGCGATATCGCGACATGTTGAGAAGAAAGCAAAACTGTCATGATTTCGTGACATGTTCGGAGAGAAAGCGCAAGCAAGCAAAACTGTCATGATTTCATGACATGTTCGGAGAGAAAGCACAAGCAAGCAAAACTGTCATGATTTCGCGACATGTTGGAAGAAAGAAAGGCAAGTAGAAAAAGTGTCACGATTTCATGACATATTGCAAGGAAGATAGTACGAAAGAAAAAGTGTCACGATTTCGTGACATGTTGGAAGAGAGAAAGGCAAGTAGAAAAAGTGTCACGATTTCGTGACATATTGCAAGGGAGATAGTACGGAAGAAAAAGTGTCACGATTTCGTGACATGTTGGAAGAGAGAAAGGCAAGTAGAAAAAGTGTCGCGATTTCGTGACATATTGCAAGAGAGATAGTACGGAAGAAAAAGTGTCACGATTTCGTGACATGTTGGAAGAGAGAAAGGCAAGTAGAAAAAGTGTCATGATTTCGTGACACATTGCAAGAGATATTGTATCAGAGGAAAAAATGTCACGATTTCA
The DNA here is from genome assembly GCA_028583015.1 of Wollemia nobilis. Classification (NCBI taxonomy): domain Eukaryota; kingdom Viridiplantae; phylum Streptophyta; class Pinopsida; order Araucariales; family Araucariaceae; genus Wollemia; species Wollemia nobilis. The sequence goes on from JAQPPZ010002105.1 coordinate 1,296,590, forward strand.
TGACATATTGCAAGAAAAAGAGCAAAGGAAAGAAAGTGTCGCGATATCGCGACATGTCGCATTTTCATGACCAGAAGGCAAGAGAAAGAGCAAAGGAAAGAAAGTGTCGCGATATCGTGACATGTCGCGTTTTCATGACCCGAAGGCAAAAGAAAAAGCAAAGGAGAGAAAGTGTCACGATATCGCGACATGTCGCATTTTCATGACTAAATGAGGAGAGAGAAAGTAAGAAGGTAGAAGTGTCACGATTTCATGACATGCTATGTTTTCACTGATACAAGCCAAAGAAAGAGGCAAGGAGGCAAAAGTGTCACGATTTCATGACATGCTATGTTTTCGCTGATACAAGCCAAAGAAAGAGGCAAGGAGGCAAAAGTGTCACGATTTCATGACATGCTATGTTTTCATTGGTACAAGCCAAGAAAAGAGGCAAGGAGGCGAAAGTGTCACGATTTCATGACATGCTATGTTTTCACTGGTACAAGCCAAGAAAAGAGACAAGGAGGCGAAAGTGTCACGATTTCATGACATGCTACGTTTTCATAGGTACAAGCCAAGAAAAGAAGTAAGGAGGTGAAAGTGTCGTGATATCGCGACATGCTGAGTTTTCATGAGTACAAGCCAAGAAGAGAAGCAAGGAGGGGAAGTGTCATGATATCGTGACATGTTGTAGTTTCACGGTCCAAAGCAAGGAGAAAGAGAGAGAGAACAAAAGTGTCACGATATCGTGACATGTTGTATTTTTGAGACCAAAGCAAGGAGAAAGAGAGAGTAAGCAAAAGTGTCACGATATCGCGACATGTTGCTTTTTCATGGTTGAGTTGAAGTCGACGAAGACCTATGACAACCGACTAAATTTAGGGTTTGCAATCGACTAAGATTAGGGTTTGCAGCCGACTAAGATCAGGGTTTACAACCGACTAAGATTAGGGTTTTTGATCATGAAAATGTTGTTATAAAAGGAAGGTTATTTGAAGAATTATGTATGTCGAAGTGTGTGAAGTTCGGTCATAGAGCGTAGAGTGCAAGTCATGTCGAATCGTGCTAAGTGTAAAATTTACAAAGGAAGAAGAGTGCGCAAAAGGGAGAAGATGATCATTCGACTGTGATGCAGTAGATTGTGTGAAGTGATTTCATAGAGGAAGCAGAGTGCGCAGAGATCGCAAAGGTGAAGTAGACTAGTCGGGGTCTTGTAAAAGTGAAGGTATCTTTCTGTTAATCTTCTAGATTCATAATTCAAGTCCAGGTTGCAGCTTGGCATCAGGGGTTGGTGCTCCTTCCAGTAGGTGCTGGTAAATCGGGGGTTGGTGCTCCTTTCTATTGGTGCAGATAAATAAGGGGTTGGTGCTCCTTCCAGTGGGTGCTTGGTAAAGTGATTGTAAAGTTGTTGCTTTGCAAAGGCTGGATTTGGATGGTAGTCCAAGCAGTCATTTTTGAGGAGTAGCCACATTGGTGAACCTCGTTAAATCTTGTGTTGTGTGATGCTCTATTGTTATTCTTGTTGTATCTTGTAATAAGTATTAATTGCTGCTGTATTAAGAACTATAAATTCAAGTTTAAAGAGCTACACTGATTCACCCCCCCTCTCAGTGCCATTGTAAGACTAACAATTGGTATCAGAGCTAAGTTCCTGTACAAGCCTAATCGGCTAGGGTGATCTTGGAACTAACACAATGGCAGGTGGTGAAGGTTTCTCATCAAACAAAGCACCATTGTTTGATGGATCTAATTACGCGTTCTGGAGAATCAGGATGCGGACATATCTCTATGCTTTGGGATATGACATCTGGGATTCAGTAGTTAGTGGATACACAATACCCATCACTCCTCCAAAAGAGGTCGATGAAAAGAAACTATTTGAGAGTAACTCAAAAGCAAAGAATGCTATCATGTGTGGATTAGCAGACAGTGAACTAGTAAAGATCATGAGCTGTAATACTGCAAAAGAGATATGGGACAAACTGAAGAGTATTCATGAAGGAGACGATAAGATCAAGGAGGCCAAATTACGAACACATCAAGCTTAGTTCGAAGCATTGAAAATGAACGACGATGAAAACATTGAGGCATACATGCTGAGAGTTAATGGAATCATTAATGCGATCAGAGGGCTCGACGAGGATATTGGAGACTCTACCATCGTAAAAAAGGTACTAAGATCTCTTCCTCAAAGGTTTGATTCTAAAGTCTCAGCGATAGAAGAAGCTAAAAATCTAAATTATTTTAGTATAGATGAGATGTATGGTTCTTTGACTGCATATGAGATGAGGATAGGAAGATCTAAACCCACAGACAGAGAAGCGGCTTTTAAAGCCCTTAAGAATAAAAACACAAAACAAGAGTCCGAGGAAGAAGAGACATCAGATGAAATGGAAGCAAACTTTGTTAGAAAGCTGAAAAAGGGAAAAGGAAAATATAGAGGGAAGCTACCATTTAAGTGTTTCAACTGTGGAGGCATTGGGCACTTTGCGACCAAATGTCCACTTAAAGAGAAGAACAAAAATGATGAAGGATCGCACCAAGAAAGAAGTGACTGGAAGATGAAAACGAACTTCAGAAAAGGCAACTTCAAGAAGAAAAGTTTCATCTCCAAGAATGTCAGTTCATCAGAGAACAGCTCCGGTGAAGAGTCTGAAGAAGAAAAGGATGAAGCTCTTTTCATGGCATTTGAAGAAATTAAATCAGAAAAGGAAGAAGGAGTGACCTCCGAAGTTTGTGGTGAAAACCTTGAGGCTGAAGTAGATCTAGAAGGTGAGTTGATCTCTCGCACTTGAAGAGTGGAAGATAGAAAAGAAAAAGAATAAGAAACTTTCAAGAAAGCTTGAGGATGCAAATGGAATCATAACCAACTTGAAAGTACAGATAGAAGAATCTAAGAAAATCTTCGAAGATCTCGAAGTGCAAATAACAATGAAAATAGATTATTGCAGCAAGCTAGAAGAAGAGATTGTTGGTTTAAGAATGCAGCTAGAAGAGATGAATAAGAAAATTAGTTGTTATCACAAACGTGAAGAAAGTTCTATGAAGCTGGATAAGATCATAAATGACCAAAGACCTGCAGGCATCAAATTTGGTCTGGGTTTCACCGAAGGAGAATCATCAAGTGGATCAAAGGTCAGAAATGCAGAATCCATAAAGAATGAAGATAAGAGACAGGTTGATCAAGGAAAAATGTCTCATGCAAGAGAAAGCATTAATGCCAGGCACGAAAGGAGAATTGACAATGATGGATTCACCAATGTCACACATCAAAGAAGAAGAAGACCTATGGCTCCTACGACAACATGGCAAAGACCATCACCCAGGTTCAATTATCCTTTCTCTCGTTTCTGTTTTAAATGCAATGGCTATGGACATAAAATCTCAGACCGCAAATATAATGTAAGACCAAGGAATTTCACCAAGTAGAAATGTTTTTTCTCCTCTCGATGAGTTATACAAGAGAATGTTATAACCGTCATAATTTTGGGCACATTGCAAGAAACCGTAGAAATACATTTCCATCAAATCGGTTTCAGGGAAGAAAATTTCAACCATACAGGATGAGTCAAAATAGAAAGCTTCCCGAAAAACATGCTCAAACTACTGATAAGGGAAAGGCAAAACAAGAGCCCAAAACTACTATCAAAATAGTGTGGAAAGGAAAAGAGCGACTGAAGGAAGAAAAGGAATCCTTAATCGTACAAACTGCATTCAAAGCACAGAATAAATATGTACCATGGATACTTGATAGTGGATGCTCCAGTCATATGACAGGTGACAAACAAAAATTTGAGAAGTTACAGAAATATGAAGGAGGTTCAAGAAAATTTGGAAATAATGATGGAGCCAAGATAGTCGGCAAAGGCTCAGTTAAAATCAATGATGGAAGGATTAAGTTAGAAGAAGTCCTGTTTGTGGATGGGTTGAAACATAACTTATTGAGTGTAAGTCAGATTTGTGATAAAGGTCATGAAGTAGTTTTTATGAAGCAGGGTTGTGAAGTCAGAAAAACAAACAGTGGAAAATTGATAGCAACAGGATCAAGGACATCTGGTAACCTGTACACACTCTCAGAGACTTCAAAAGGAACCTGTTTTATTGGACAGGAAGAAGAAAATTGGTTGTGGCACAAGAGACTCGGTCATATCAGCTTTGATAATCTAGTAAAAATCTCCTCAAAAAGGGCAGTGAGAGATATTCCAACCATCAGCAAACCTGCAAACAACATTTGTGCTTCATGCCAAAAGGGGAAGCAAACTCGAGTCTCATTCAAAACCAAAGAGTACTACACAAGCAAACCTTTGGAACTAATACACACTGATTTATGTGGTCCCATGAGAACACAAAGCATAAATGGTGACAAATATTTTATGTTGTGCATTGATGATTATTCTAGAATGACATGGATATTTTTCTTGAAACATAAATCGGAAGCCTTTGATATGTTCAAGATTTTCAAAAACCAAGTTGAGAATGAAACAGGAAAGAGGATCAAATGTCTAAGATCAGATAGAGGAGGAGAATTCATTTCAGAGGAGTTTTCAAAGTACTGTGAGAAATTCGGTATTAAGAGACAGTTTTCAGTAGCCAGGACACCTCAACAGAATGGAGTGGTAGAAAGAAAGAACAGGACAGTGCAGGAAATGGCACGGACTATGTCGGCTGAAAGCGAGTAGCAGACAGATTTTGGAAAGAAGCAGTCCACATTGCAGTGTATATCCAAAATAGGTACATGCCGAGAACACATGAAAGCAAAACTCCTTATGAGTTGTGGTTCGGAAAAAGGGCAACAACAAAATACCTCAAAGTTTTTGGCAGCAAGTGCTACATCAAAAGAACCGAAGATAATCTTGGTAAGTTTGAAGATAGAGCGGATGAAGGTATTTTTGTCGGATATTCATCAAAAAGCAAAGCTTACAAATGCTACAACAAAAGGCTAAAGAAAATTGTGGACAGTGTCGATGTCAAATTTGATGAAGGTAGAGAACGAGTAATTAGCTATGAAACGAACTACCCAATTTATGAAGAGGTTATTGAAGGAGATGAGGAAAACAAAATGGAGAAGATACAGGAAATTGACTCAGATGATTTAAGTTGTGATTCAAAAATGGAAGAAAATAAGAAATTCAAAACAGGAAGCTGGCAGAGAAATCATCCTAGAGAGCAAATCATTGGAGACCCCAAAGTTGGTGTTCAGACAAGAAGAAGAGCAGTAAGTAACTACTCTCTACTATCCAACATTGAGCCCAAAAATGTTGATGATGCAAGCAAAGATGAAAGTCTGGATGAAGGCAATAAATGAAGAATTAGATCAGATAGAGAAAAACGACACTTGGGAGCTAGTACCTAGACCTGCAAATAAAAATATAATCGAAACTAAATGGATTTTTTGAAACAAATTGAATGAAGATGGACAGGTAGTCAGAAATAAAGCAAGATTAGTTTGTAAGGGTTATGCACAAGTTGAAGGCATTGATTTTGAGGAAAATTTTGCACCAGTAGCTAGACTAGAGGCAATTAGAATGTTTCTGGCTTTAGCAGTCTACAAGAACTTCAAAGTTTATCAAATGGATGTGAAATCAGCATTTTTGAATGGGAAACTTGAAGAAGAGGTTTACATTGAGCAACCGAGATGGTTTCCAACTTGGTGATGATCCCAACTTTGTTTGCAGGTTGAAGAAAGCATTATATGGCTTAAAACAGGCACCCCGAGCATGGTATGCAAGGCTAGACAACTATCTCACTCAGCAAAGGTTTAAGAAAGGTATGGTGGATAGTAATTTGTATGTCAAAACAGAAAATGGGCATCTTATTGTTCTTGTTGTATACGTAGATGATATCATATTTGGGAGCAGCAAAGATGAGTCATGCAAGGATTTAGCAAATAAGATGCAGAAAGAATTTGAAATGTCAATGATTGGAGAACTATCGTATTTCCTCGGGTTGCAAGTTAATCAAAGTAAGAAGGGCATATTTATTTCTCAAGTTAAATATGTAAAAGAGATGTTAAAAAGTTCACAATGGAGGACTCGTAAGCCGCTTAGCACTCCCATGACGACGAGGATGCAAGTTGAGCAAGGATGACAAATCTCCACCTATTGATCAAACCATGTACAGATCTATGATTGGAATCTTACTGTACATGAAAGCTACCGACCAGATATTTTATAGGCAGTATGCATGGTAGCACGATTTCAGGCTAATCCCAAGGAGACTCATGTGACAGCAGTAAAAAGGATTCTTCGGTATCTCAAGGGTACTATGGAATATGGGTTATGGTATCCGAAAGGTAAAGACTTCACCCTTATTTCGTATTCAGATGTAGATTGGGTAGGATGTGTAGATGACAGAAAGAGTACAAGTGGAGGTGCTTTCTATCTTGGAGACAGATTGGTCGCATGGCACAGTAAGAAACAAGAGTCAGTCTCTCTATCGACAGCAGAAGCAGAATATATTGCAGCAACAACATGTTGTACGCAGGTATTATGGATGAAACAAACCCTGAAAGATCTTGGTATTAGCTTCAATGAGCCGATATCAGTTAAGTGTGATAACACCAGTGCCATTAACATCTCCAAGAATCCAGTTATGCATTCACGCACAAAGCACATCGCTATCAAGTATCACTTTTTGAAGGAGAAAGTTGCAGAAGGTGAGGTTAAGTTGGATTTTGTTCCAACTACAGAGCAAGTAGCAGATATCTTCACAAAACCTTTGCCCAAGGAAGTTTTTGAGTACCTTCGCAATAAATTGGGAGTGGTCACACTTCCCAAAAATTGACTAGCTACAGGGATCACATTCTCAGGGGGAGCATTTCAATATTGGATTATCTGTTTGCTCATGTTCATGATCTTTGCTAAATGCAATAGAGTGTGCCTGAGAATGTTGTGCATGGACTCAGGGGGAGTCTGCAGCAACCCTTTGGTATTATTGTCAAAGGGGGAGAAGAGTTACAAGAAATTGCACATGTGTTGCCAACAATTCCAAAGGGGGAGATTGTTGAGCAAGGTGCAGCAGCGATATTGTCATTGTTGTCAACACAGTCAGATAGATCTATTGATGCAGTGGGCAGGAAGTTCAAAAGCCTTTCAGATGCAGAAGATAGAAGTTCAAAGGTTACTTAGAGTATGTACAGTGTTTTTTCAAGAAGACCAAAGTGGCCCATATGCTAAAAATCAAAAGAAAATCACAAGGAAGAAAACTGTCGCGATATCACGACATGTTGAGCAAGAAAGAAAAACTGTCACGATATCGCGACATGTTGAGAAGAAAGCAAAACTATCACGATTTCGTGACATGTTCGGAGAGAAAGCGCAAGCAAGAAAAACTGTCATGATTTCATGACATGTTCGGAGAGAAAGCACAAGCAAGCAAAACTATCACGATTTCATGACATGTTGGAAGAAAGAAAGGCAAGTAGAAAAAGTGTCACGATTTCATGACATATTGCAAGGAAGATAGTACGGAAGAAAAAGTGTCACGATTTCGTGACATGTTGGAAGAGAGAAAGGCAAGTAGAAAAAGTGTCACGATTTCACGACATATTGCAAGGAAGATAGTACGAAAGAAAAAGTGTCACGATTTCATGACATGTTGGAAGAGAGAAAGGCAAGTAGAAAAAGTGTCACGATTTTATGACATATTGCAAGAGAGATAGTATGGAAGAAAAAGTGTCACGATTTCATGACATGTTGGAAGAGAGAAAGGCAAGTAGAAAAAGTGTCATGATTTCATGACACATTGCAAGAGATATTGTACGGAGGAAAAAATGTCACGATTTCATGACATATTGCAAGAAAAAGAGCAAAGGAAAGAAAGTGTCATGATATCGTGACATGTCGCATTTTCATGACCGAAGGCAAGAGAAAGAGCAAAGGAAAGAAAGTGTCATGATATCGCGACATGTCACATTTTCGTGACCCGAAGGCAAAAGAAAAAGCAAAGGAGAGAAAGTGTCGTGATATCGCGACATGTCGCATTTTCATGACTCAATGAGGAGAGAGAAAGCAAGAAGGTAGAAGTGTCACGATTTCGTGACATGCTATGTTTTCACTGATACAAGCCAAAGAAAGAGGCAAGGAGGCAAAAGTGTCACGATTTCGTGACATGCTATGTTTTCGCTGATACAAGCCAAAGAAAGAGGCAAGGAGGTGAAAGTGTCACGATTTCGTGACATGCTATGTTTTTTTTGGTACAAGCCAAGAAAAGAGGCAAGGAGGCGAAAGTGTCACGATTTCGTGACATGTTGTGTTTTTATTGGTACAAGCCAAGAAAAGAGACAAGGAGGCGAAAGTGTCATGATTTCATGACATGCTACGTTTTCATGGGTACAAGCCAAGAAAAGAAGTACGATGATGAAAGTGTCGCGATATCGCGACATGCTGAGTTTTCACGGGTACAAGCCAAGAAGAGAAGCAAGGAGGCGAAAGTGTCACGATATCATGACATGTTGTAGTTTCACGGTCCAAAGCAAGGAGAAAGAGAGAGAGAACAAAAGTGTCGCGATATCGTGACATGTATTTTTGGGACCAAAGCAAGGAGAAAGAGAGAGTAAGCAAAAGTGTCGTGATATCACGACATGTTACTTTTTCATGGTTGAGTTGAAGCCGACGAAGACCTATGACAGTCGACTAAATTTAGGGTTTGTAGTCGACTAAGATTAGGGTTGGCAGTCGACTAAGATCAGGGTTTACAACCGACTAAGATTAGGGTTTTTGATCATGAAAATGTTGTTATAAAAGGAAGGTTGTTTGAAGAATTATGAATGTCGAAGTGTGTGAAGTTCGGTCGGAGAGTGCAGAGTGCAAGTCGTGTCGAATCGTGCTAAGTGTGAAATTCGCAAAGGAAGCAGAGTGCACAAAAGGGAGAAGATGATCGTTCGACTATGACGTAGCAGATTGTGTGAAGTGATTTCGTAGAGGAAGCAAAATGTGCAGAGATTGCAAAGGTGAAGCAGACTAGTCGGGGTCTTGTAAAAGTGAAGGTATCTTTCTGTTAATCTTCTAGATTCATAATTCAAGTCCAGGTTGTAGCTTGGCATCAGGGGTTGGTGCTCCTTCCAAAGTAGGTGTCTGGTAAATCAGGGGTTGGTGCTCCTTTTTATTGGTGCATATAAATAAGGGGTTGGTGCTCCTTCCAATGGGTGTTGGTAAAGTGATTGTAAAGTTGTTGCTTTGCAAAGGCTAGATTTGGATGGTAGTCCAAGCAATCATTTTTGAGGAGTAGCCACATTGGTGAACCTCGTTAAATCTTGTGTTGTGTGATGCTCTATTGTTATTCTTGTTGTATCTTGTAATAAGTATTAATTGCTGCTGTATTAAGAACTCTAAATTCAAGTTTAAAGAGCTACACTGATTCACCCCCCCTCTCAGTGCCATTGTAAGACTAACAAACTATAAACAAGGGGCAATGTTGGTTTATTTTTCCATGAAAATTTAGTGATTGTTCATTACTAAGGTGTTCCAAGCATTTAAAGTGAATATCTTTATTCAAGATTACTAATACACATATGCAAATGCTAATATAGTGGAGACCTTGGAGAAGTTGTTTGTTTAACTTCTTTGCAAGAGGGGATTTGGAGCCCAAATCCTAAAGGAGAGTGTGCTTTCACAACTATGTGAAAATACCACTCAACATTTTGGCGCTAGAAGGAGGGCCTGAATTGGTTTATTTTAGTGTGATTTAAATGCTATAGGGATTTAAATTTTGAATATTTCATGCCCTATTGATTATTATCTTTAGCCCTCTTTTGACAATACAACCTTGTAGTGTTAAAAGGAGGACATGAATTGTTATGCATTGTTCTAAGGCTTTTGATTGTTCATACAGGAATAATGTGTTTTGATTTGATTTTGAAAATGTTTGTTGGTCTTGACTAACGAGGTTGTCTCCATGAAATTACTTTCATTTGATTTTAATGGATACATATCTTGGTTGATGCTAAAATGATTATTCATACGTGACATGTTTGATATTTGCTAGTCATTTAATGATTATTTGTAAGAAATTACTTTGTCTAAAAATGTATTTGTTGTCGATATTATGCTCTTCACTTGCGTGTAATGCGATCTTGTGAATCAGAAAGCCTACAACACTACGAGTATGCTCTTCACTTGCGCATATGTGATCTGGTGAATCAGAAACTAATTTGCATTTTTAGAATATTGCTCTGTCATGGTTCCTTATTTTATTCATGACTAACAAATTGGTTTTGAAGTTATTCTTTGAGTTTCATTAATGGCTACAATTGCAGGAACGTGGTATGGGATACATGTTAGTCCTTTGAACATTAGTGGAGATTCTCATGATTTACCCAAGAACGTAGAAAAACGTTTTCCCAAATTTAAGCACAATGGTCCAACATCATCCAAAGAACATATTCAAGCCTATGTGGATATCCTAGTTAGATGGAATGTCGAACATGAGGATGTGGCATGTAGAATGTTTCTTGGAACCCTAGATGAGGTGGCATATGATTGGTACATCAATTTACCCACTGGTTCTATTACATCTTGGACTCAATTAAAAGATGATTTTATCAATCAATTTAGGTTGCTCATTGACCCTCTCACGATATATCAACAATTTACTTCTTGCAAAAGAGAAGCTAATGAGCCAGTGAGAAGTTTCAACTTGAGGTTTTGAAAGCTTTATGCGATATTAATTTCTCCCTATACTATTGAGGAAAAGGGTGCTCTTCAAATATACTTTCGGGCATTGGATCCATTATTTGCCATATTTTTTAGGATTAATCCCTTGGTTACTAATCTTGCATCGGCCTACATAGAAGCTATGATTGTAGATCAACAATTGAGGCTGCAAGGTTACGAAATGGAGCAATCAACTATGGTAGGACAACTAGGGGCTTGCAACCAAACCTTGATGGTAAATCAAGCATGGGCACAATAAAATTTGATATCAAATGTTTTTCCCTACAATCAACTTTATCCTACCATACCAACTTATGCTCCCACATGTGCTTATACAGGTACTTCCATCTATCCAAATATGCCTCAATTATAGAATCATGTCATCACCCACGGAACCATGGCAACAAATATTCAAGTTTGTTATATCTCTAGCATATTCACCATGCATTAAATCCTACAGGAATCATTCATAGCATTGCATACGAATCATAAGTGAAACTGACAATGGAAATTTGAACGAGTTTTAAACGATAGGGAATGAAGCACATTGCACACACCGAGCTGATGCTTAATAATTCTAATGCTTCATGTATTTCTCGTATAGTTTCATTCTTGGGATATTTGCTAACGCTTGTATTTGAGTCTATGTGTTTTTAGGTTGAGTTCTCACCGAAATACTCAAGAGCATTTCCCAATAGAGTCGCCATTTGTTGTGGCTGCTCCACAACGTACCCCAAAATTGGGGACCCACCTTTTTTGCATGTTTTCCAAGAAGACCGAAGTGTCCCATATGCTAAATATCAAAGAAAATGCGAAACACCATAAGGAGGAAAATAGTGTCGCGATATCACGACATGTTGCATCGTCGTGGTCAAAAGAGAAAAAATGTTGCGATATCGTGACATGTTGCATCGTTGCGGCCAAAAGAGAAAAAGTGTCGCGATATCACGACATGTTGCTTCGTCGCGGCCAAAATAGAAAAAGTGTCACGATATCGCGACATGTTGCCTCGTCACGACCAAAAGAGAAAAAGTGTCACGATATCACGACATGTTGCATCGTCATGGCCAAAAGAGAAAAAGTGTCGTGATATCGTGACATGTTGCATCGTCACGACCAAAAGAGAAAAAGTGTCGTGATATCGCGACATGTTGCATCGTTGTGGTCAAAAGAGAAAAAGTTTCATGATATCGCGACATGTTGCATCGTTGCGGCCAAAAGAGAAAAAAGTATCGCGATATCGTGACATGTTGCATTGTCGTGGCCAAAAGGGAAAAAGTGTCGCGATATCGCGATATCGCGACATGTTGCATTATCGCGGCTAAAAGAAGAAAAGTGTCGCGATATCGCGACATGTTGCATTGTCGTGGCTAAAAGAAGAAAAGTGTCGTGATATCGCGACATGTTTCATTGTCACGACCAAAAGAAGAAAAGTGTCACGATATCGTGACATGTATTTTCACGGCAAAACCAAAAGAGAAGAAAGAAAAGTGTCGCGATATCGTGACATGTTGCATTTTCGTGGCCAAAAGAGAAGAAATAAGAACAAAAAAGAAAAAATGTCGCGATATCGCGACATGTTACATTTTCGCGGCTAAAAGCAACAACAGAGAGCAAGGAGGCAAAAGTGTCACGATATCGCGACATGTTACATTTTTGCAGCGAAGGGCCACAAAATAGAAACGGAAAGCCTTTTTGGAAAAAAAAACACATGCATGCACAAGGGAAGGTGAAACGAACAGTCAGGGAAGGTGAAACGAACAATTAGGGAAGGTGAAACGAACAACCATTAGAAAATGGAACGAACAGTCATGGAAGGAGAAACAATTTTTTTAGAAGTTTAAATACGACATTCAAAGATGCCAGAAAGGGTTGGAAACTGCTGTGAGAAGGGTTGCAGATTTGAAGGCAAGAGGGCCATTCTGGACCTGTTTGGGCTATTTTTCTTCCATAGACTGGTTTGGGAAAACCAAAAAATTTTGTTATTGTAAAATGACAAATTTTTAATACAGAAAATTTCAAAAAGTTGCATCTTATGGACAAGAAAGGAGGAGCCATTTTCTACATGCAATATTAAATGTCTATTTTTCCCTTTTTAGATTTTCGGCTTGTAAATGGATTTTATGCAAGTTTTCTTGGTTGCTTCATGCAAATGTTTAAATCTGAAAACCTCATTTAAAACCCTAGGAGCCAACACTTAGCTTATCCGGATCGTGCTTGTTTTGCAGGTCCAATAGGTTAGGTTGCATGCATGGAAACCTCACATCTTCGGTTTTGTCGAAATAGGATAGCATCATACTGAATGCATTTTATTTTCATTTTTCTGCATTTTATTTTTTCCAAAAATTTTAACTTTTTTTTAAATCTTCAGGCATTAAAATAAACATTTAAAATTTTTCAAAATCCAAAAATAATTTCACCATTGCGTAGGTTATAATTCAAAATTCCCATACGCACTTTGAAATTTCATTTTCGGAGTTGTTTAGTATTTTTAAAAAAATTCATCGAAGTTGTTTTACTGCAGATTTTAAAAATCCGAAAATAGAAAATTTCCATTTTTGGACCGAATTTCAATTTTTCAGTTTCATGTTTCATTCATGAGCCTATGATGACATTCCCTTCATGAAAATTCCAATTTCATCAAAGGAGTTATGTTTTATGGCATTTCACAAATTTCCATTTTTGGAGCCTAAAATTGCCCTCTCTTCATAAAAATTCTGATTTTACGAAAGAGGGGTAATTTGAGCATCACATTGAAGGTCATATGAGGGCCAACTCACATTTGCTTTATTTTGGTTCAATGAACAATCACTAAAGTTTCACGGTAAAATAAACCAACATTGCCCCTTGTTTACAGTTACTTGCAATCACTAAGGTGTTCTAAGCATTTAAAGTGAATATCTTTATTCAAGATTACTAATACACATGCAAATGCTAATATAGCAGAGACCTTGGAGATTTGTTTGTTTAACTTCTTTGCAAGAGGGGATTTGGAACCCAAATCCTAAGGAAGAGTGTACTTTCACAATTGGGTGAAAATACCACTCAACATGATTGTCACAAGGCGACTGTCACATGGTGACTGTCATAAGGTGACTTTCAGATAGAGATTGACAATAATTTCATAGTTTTAGGCATCAATATATATCCAAACATATGCATATTTGTACTCGTTGGAAATCTCTTGTAAAGCTCGATCTAATGGTGGTATTTTTAGGAATGTTTAAGATGATTTAATAGGTCAAAAGTGGCCCCAAAGATGGTGGTAAGGAAGTAATGTCATTTTGGGATAGATTTTGACCTATTAAATCATCTTGAAACTTCATAAAAATACTTCCATTAGATCAGGCTTGAAAAGAGATTTCCAACGAGTACAAATATGCTTATTTTTGGATATATATTTATGCATAAAACTATGAAATTATTGTCAGTAGCCATGTGATAGTCACCTTGTGACAATCGCCATGTGGTGATTGTCACAAGGTGACTGACACAAGCGACTATCACAAGGCGACTAACAATAATTTCATAGTTTTAGGCATCAATATATATCCAAACATAGGCATATTTGTACTCATTGGAAAGCTCTTTTTGAGCCTGATCTATTGGTGGTATTTTTATAAAGTTTTAGGATGATTTAATAGGTCAAAATTGACCCTAAAATATTTTTATAATTTAAGTGCATTTTTTTTGAAAAATCGCCATATTTTGATGAATTTTTTGTAAAATTAAAAAAAAAATTCCTTGATGTATATACACCGTAGGACTAGATTCACCCCGATTTTATATATACACTTTGGGGCTGACCCCTTATGCATAACCCTCACCATAAGTATAATGTTCAAGTATGCTCAATAGACCTTTTGATGCAACTTCTTACCCATGGCTTGTTTATGGTCATGTTGATTACAATAAATAATGTGTTTTTCTACTTTAATCATGTTAAGTATTTTTTTTTTCTTCTTACATGGATTCTTCTACATTATGGTGGATATATTTTTTCATTATGTTGTACTTGATCAAATTCCTAGACGTAAATCTACTCATGTACTTCTCATAAATGACATTATTAACCTCATCTAAATTCTAGAAAATAAGTATCTATATTGTTTTCCAAACTTTGTTGTAACTTTCCATCATAACATTGTTGTTTAGATATCTTTAAATTCATTCAAATAATTCTATATGCTTTATTTTTGATACAAACATAAAAAAAAAAAGGTGATAGAATAAATGTTTAATAATATTTATAAGTTTTGTAATGAACACCTTACCATTATTTGGTTCAGGTATTAAATATCTCTAAAACATACATTTAATTTTTTAAATTGGTTATATGGTTCCACATACTAGCATGACAATTATGTATATACTTTTAGTAAGTTTTGAATTTAATTTTTTTTTAAGTAGAGGATATCATTTAATAACATTAACAAGAACATGAGTGCAAAGAGAGCATCTTGTGGATTAGTATCACCTTAGAAACTTGAACTTTTTGAGGGTAAAAATGGGAAAGGAGCTCTAGATGGAGGTTCTATAGCTCACAGGTCTGGCACTATAGCAAGTGCCATCTTGGGAGCAATGCTAAAGAATCAAGATGATGTGAATGGTGGACTGGAAATTCTTGGCATTGGAGGGACCCCTTAGAATGACCCACCATACCCTAAAAAGGTTTCCTTCATCGAAACCCTTAAGAGAGGTTCATCCACATTCTCTTCTCATTCAAATCCCAAAATAGGGACCCTTTAGATTGACCATCATCAATTTGAAATTCCCTTAGAAGTAATGACTTTCATAGTCTCTCGAAACTCCCTCTCCTTAGTAGGAAAGTTTGTTGGCTCAAGGCCAGACATGGAAACTATTAGATGTTGGGCCCTAATAAAATGATGCCCGACTAGACACATGGATCTAGTTGCCCTTTCTAGGGGGTTTTTCTCATCAGGTTGAATAATCCTAGTGACACCATTCATATTCTCATTGGAGGACCTTGGTTCTTTGGACATCGTAGCCTTTTCCTTAAATGTTGGAATTTGATTTCAATCCAAAAATCTAGAGCATCGGTATGGTCTCCTTTTGGGTGAGACTTCTGGATCTCCTAATCCAATTTTAGGAAGGCATCATTCACATGATCACTCAATCTATTGGAGAGCTCATTGATCTGGACCCAACTTTGAAGGCCCAATCCAGAATGCCTTATGCCTAATTCTACGTTAGCGCCAACCTTGAATCGGAGCTTACCATGTTCATCGACCTAGTTTCAGGTTCCTACCGATGGTGACAAGAGTTTGAATATGATAACAAGTCTACCTTCTGTATCGAATGCCAAAACCAAGGTCACTTAAGATCTCACTACCCATATCTCAGGAAAGGAATTAGGAAAGATCATCTTCGTCCAAGATTCTTTCAAGAGTGATGATATTGCAGGAGAAGCAGTCATGGGAAAATATTCTCAAGCTATGATGAATAAGGAGCTCCAACCTTCCCAACCTATGGTATATAACGTGTCTCAACCCTCTCTAACAATATCCTTCTGATAATATCATAAGAGGTCCTCCATAGCAAGTCTCTACTGGCTCCCTCAAAATTGATGATTGACCCTAACCAGGTAAGCTCTCCCTTCACCAAACCAAATTTATTTTATACTTTTTATAACTCTAGAGAGGCCCTTGAAAACTCTTTGAACTCCACCATCATCAGTTGTAACCAATATAGTCTTGTAGGCTCTCCTATTCTGGAATAGATTGAACCTTCTCACCAAACCCTTCCCATTTCTGCTAAGAACCTCACCTCTTTCTCCTCTATCACTTCTACTAGCTCTGATCTTCCTCTATCCCCCTCTGATTTTTGTCCTAATCGACCCTTGGTCCTCTTTCATCTAGGCTCTATTCCATCACCTTCTAGGTTCTTCAATTACCCCACCCATGATTAGTCTTCCATTCCCCCTATTTCTAAGTTTATCCACTCATTTGCTTTTGGTAAAGCCCCTTTACCCCCTACCCTAACCCTTTGATCCCTTCTAAGCTTCTAGTTGATGTGGGTCTAGAAAGGAAAAATGGAGGCCTTCTCTCCAAGATAGAAGAAATAAAGAGATTGAATATGCCATTACCAACAGGAACCAATCTACTCTTTTGTACCCAAATTTTAATATGTTAGATTCATTCATCTCCAAGGTGGAAGGAAAAATGTAAAAAACCCCCAGGATCAAGGGAAATGGGGAAGAAGTCCTCATCCAAATCTCAAAAATGAAGCTCCTCTCATGGAATGTGAGGGACCTCAATGGGCTCACCAAGAAAAGAGTTGTAATGTCCTTGAGAAAAGATATTAATCCTAGTATTATTCTACTTCAAGAATCCAAAATTGACTCAAATAACACTCAAAAAGTTGTTCAATCACTCTAGAGTGGTTGTGATTTTATTTATAGCCCTTCTTCTAGTTCTTTTGGTGGTCTATTTGCCCTCTAGGATCCGATGAAGTTTTAAGGAAGGTTGATTTCGTACTCAAATAGAGTAGTGAATATCCTTACCATCTACAAAAACATCAACTTTAGGTGGATCTTCTCCAATGTCTATGCTCCTAACATTCTTATTGACTTCCTTGATCTTTGGTCTCACATATCCTAGATGAAAAATTCCTTCTCTAGTGATCCTTGGGTGTTTTTCGAGGTCTTCAACAATCCCTTCTATCCTACAGATAAGGTCGGAGGAAATCCTATCACCTATAAGTGCTATGAGGATTTTGTTGGCTTCATCAACACCAATGAACTCATGGATATCAAGCTCAAAGGTCCTATTTTAACATGGAGAAATAAAAGGACAAGAGATAATCTCATTCAATTGAGACTTGATCAGGTTTTCATATTCAAAGAAGCTATTCCATTCCTCAGTGATGTGTCTCTCCAGTCTCTTCCTAAAATTGATTTTGACCATAATCTGCTCATTTTTGAAAGGCTCCATCTTGCTTCCTCCTTCAAGCGATCATTTTGGTTTGATTCCATGTGGTTACAACACCCTGACCTAAGAGGTTAAATTGCTGAATGGTGGTAATATGATTTTCATGGCTCCAAAATTACTCCAATTTATAGGAAACTCTGGCTCATAAAAGAAAATCTCAATGTCTAGAACAAAGAGGTCTTCAACAACATATTTAAAGGGAAAAATACAATAATAGCCAACCTTATAGATATTGAAGAACAATTCACTTCGAGGGTCACTTCTCCTTATATCAAAGACACTGAAAACCCTCCTCTCAGACTTCCACAATATTTTGGCTAAGGAAGAGACCTTATAGAGATAGAAATACAGAGCCCTCTAGATAAAATAAGGGGATTCCAATACCAAGTATTTTCATTATTATACCCTTCGACACAAAAGCTCCAATAATATTAGGCATATATGTAGAAAATATGGATCTACCACTAGTTATATCTCTGAGATTAGAGCTGAGGTCGTCTATCATTTTCAGGACTTACTCGAATCATCAAACCCTTTCTTCTCTTCTATATTCAACTCTCTCCTCCAGCATATTCCTAGTCTGGTTTTCCTCGATGTCAATGCTAAGCTCATCATACCCTTCTCTCTAGAGGAGATTAAAGACACTTTATTTTCCATGTCTCCAGATAAAGCTCTAGGGTAACAGATTACTTATTAATTTTTGGGAGTATTCCTTGGTATTCGACAAAACCCTCCTTTCTAATCCTTCCTTATGTGCTCTCAAACCCCTCTCTGACATCCATTTTGATAGTTTAGTCCAATATTTCATTTCACTCACCAACCCCCACCGCTCTTCATGGAAACTCATCCATATTGTAGGCCTTAATCCTTATAAACTAGCTGTTGTAAAGGCCCTGACATCTTTGCTCAAGTCCACCATCATTTTGAGCATTTCCATCCAGGAATCTATCCTTTGGAAATTTGATTACCAAGGTCCCTTCATAGTAAAATATTCTTACTTCCTTAGTGAGGAGTCCCAACCCAATTGGTTTCTTGCCAACCCCATTTGGCTCCATCACCTTATCCCTAATATTACCCATTTATTTTTGCTTGCGGTCCAAAATAGATTTTTTACTCTCAAAAACTTATCTATCTATGGCCTCATCATCCCCAATAATTGCTACTTATGTTAGTCAGTATGGTAATGATTATTTCACTTTTCATTGATTGTCCCTTATATTTCATCGTTCTTTCCATGCTCCTTTAAAAGTTTCACATTTCTTGGGCCCTTTTTTGGCTCAGTATCTAACCTCTGCATCCAATGGCCAAATCCTTTTAATCATGTGTGCCTTAAATCCTTTTGGTATTTCTACCTCCCGCACTTCATGTGGTAGATCTGGATTGAAAGGAATAGTTGAGCCTTCAATGATTCTTCCAGAAGCCAATCTAATTTTTTCCTTTGATTTGCTGGCTGGCCTAACTCCTCCTAAGATCCCTAATATTGAAAGATCGAAGGTTTGCTGGTCCCCTCCTCCCATTGGATGGCTAAAAATTAATTTTTTTAGAGCCACCAAAGGTAATCTTGGCAATTCTAGTTCTCGAGGAATCATAAGAGATGATCGAGGGAAAATTATCCTTGTGTTTGTTGAATTCATTGGGACCCACTCCAAAAACATGGTCGAGGCTAAATATTTATTCAAATGATTATCTCTTGTGAATTATCTTTGTATTGGGAGTCTCATTATTGAGGGGGACTTCCTAAAAACGATCAACTACGTCAAAGGGTCACATCCTCTTGCTTGGATTTGAGCCAATTTGATCGATGAATCCAGAATATTGGTTGGCAGGTTTGAGAGATCCTTAATCCAGTATGTTTTCGGAAAAGGAAATGGTGCAACCGATATCATGGCTAACCTTGGGTTGACTCAAAATGGCCTCCATGTCTAGATCGACAAATTTCCCCATGAAGTCACATAATTTTGCGAAAGAGTGGATTCTCCACCTTAGCACTAGCTTATGGGGTTTCAGTGCCTCGATCAACATTATCAAGATTTGGACCAATAATAGGTTGCATAGTGATTTGATGCCTTAGTCTCAAAACTCTTTCTAGTTTTGGTTTGTGTTGTAAAAGGTTTGGGGTCCCTTTCAAAACCCCCTCCCATCAATAAAAAAACATTAATTTTATTTTCATTAATTTTTTAATTTATTTACTTGGTTAGTATGAGAAACCCCTACGGCCAACGCATAGAGCTAAGTAGTTAAAAATATATTTTAAATCATATAGGGACATGGTAGTGGTATGTTTTTGGGCTCTTGTATGATATATTTAGGTTCAAACCACAAGGAATGTCTAAGTGTTTTACCACAATGTTTTTTAATTTGAACATAACAATCAACCATATGTGAGTGTGTTTTGTTGAAATTACTCCTATGTAGCTATTTTTTAGTATTATTATTAGCATAATAATCATGTTTGATAGGATTATTGTTAGGCATTTATTTGTGATTGGTTAGCATCTTCTATTCAAGGAGTAGGTTACGAGAAATAATGTAATTCACTATTCTGAGCATTTGTTTTGCTCTATATATTGTAACCGTGGCTCAACAATGAAGATATGTGAATTGAGAATTCATTTGGTATCAGAGCGGAGGTGAAGTGCTCTTTCTCAGTGGATTGCCCATCACGTAATAGTGAGTTCAGTTTTATTAGAGAAGAGAGAGAAATATTTGCATTGAAGGCATGTTCGTTGCAAGTGTTGTGACGTTTCATTGCGCGACGACATCACTGCATGTTCATTCTGCGTGAGATGGTCACTGGGATAACACAAACTCTGCACTTTGAGGAGCTGTGTAACCAAATTTAGACCATGAACGCCTGAGAGGAAAAGCAGAACATGTGAAGTTCTCATTCGTGTTGTTGTGCAGATTCTACTACGCAGATTCATTGGGTGATTCGATTGGCTCATGCTAAGCGTAGGCATAGTTGACATCACACAGAGAGGAAAGCAAGTCAACTGTTGAATGTTGTGTTGTGAAGTGTTGCAGGCCCAGTTCTGTTGAACACTGTTGAAACATTGAGAGCATGCTGCAATGTTCAATCGCTGAAACGTGCACTGAGAAGAGACGATTCGCGTGACGTCGCGTGAAGGACGATTTGTGGAGGAGAAGTAGTCCGCGATTGCGGAAGCCTTCCGGTGCACCCGTGGAACCCCGTTCAGGGACCTAAATTTGATTGTTGAGAGGTGGTCTGCGTTGAGTGGAGGTCTGTGTTGAGAGGAGCTCTACAGTAAGTAAAGAGGTTTGTGTGAAGCTGGTTACACAAAACAAGTGTTGAAACAAATTCAGCAACAGGAAGAACACAACAACAAGTGTACACTGCAGGAGGTGTTTCTTGAAAACACAGAGAGGAAGGCTGGTTTTACAATACCAGCAAGCTGCGCAAATCTGAGAGGTATAACAGAATTAAAAATATATATATATATATATATATATATTGTTTGTATTTTTTAATAAATTTATTTCAATTTGTTTTTTAATAATTTAATATATTTTGGCTTAAAATCAATATCTTTGTTAGTATATTTGATTTTTTAGCTTAAAATATTTTATTATTAATTAATATTATTGATTAAATTTATTGCAAACATAATATAAAGGGGTAAAATATTTTTGCTAAGTTTTGTTACTAATGGCTGGTAACAATAATCTTCCTATACCTGAGTTTAGTGGCCTAGATTATGAGTACTGGTCCATCAAGATGAGGACCTTACTCATTGGCAAAGGACTATGGGATATAGTCGAAGAAGGTTATGCAGAACCTTCAGATTGGACCACCTTGAGTGCAGTAGATAAAAAGAACAAGAAAGATGCCCAAAAGAGCAATTCTTCTGCCCTCTACCATCTCCAAGCAGCTTTGGAGAAGAGCATCTTTCCAAGGATTGCTTCTTGTTTATCAGCCCAAGAAGCATGGAAAGCCTTGAAGGATAGTTATCAAGGTAGTGATCAGGTGAAGCAAGTGAGGCTTCAAACCTTGAAGAGGGATTTTGAAAACTTAAAGATGCAAAATGATGAAAATGTTGGTGATTATTGTATTAGAGTAAAATCCATTGTAAACAAAATGCAAACCCTTGGAGATAACATCAAAACTGAAGTAGTGGTGAAGAAAGTGTTGAGGACACTTCTTCCTAAATGGAACCATATAGCTATCATTATTGAAGAGTCTAAAGATTTATCTACTTTATCTTTTGATGCTCTAATTGGTTCCTTGATGTCTCATGAAGAAAGATTACAGGGTTCTACATCAACAAGCTATGGAGGTGATGAGAAAGCATTCTCATCCAAAGAAGGTGATAATGCACAAGGAAGAGGACAAGGAAGAGGCCAAAGGAGAGGCAAAGGAAGAGGATGAGGTAGATCAAGAGGTGGCAATCAAGGAAGAGGAAGAGGTGACAAAATAAATAAATCTTGTTACAATTGTGGTAAGGTTGGTCACTTTGCTAAAGATTGTTGGTCCAAGACTTCTCAAGATGGGAGAGGTCAATATGGAAACTATGGAGAAGAGGAAGGAACTTCAAATTTGTTTCTTTCTTATGGAAAATCAGATTCCAATCTCAATGAAACTTGGATTTTGGATACTGGTTGTTCCAATCACATGAGTGGCAAAGAGGAGCTCTTTGCTACAATGGATTCCTCCTACAAATCAAAGATCAAATTGGGAGATGACAAAACACTACAAGTTGAAGGCATGGGAGCCATGGAGGTTCCAACAAAAGAAGGCACCAAGAAGGTAAATGACATCTATTACACCCCCAAACTCCAACATAATTTGCTTAGTGTTGGACAAATAATGGAAAAGAATTATAAGCTTGTTTTTGAAGATGGAAAATGTATCATTTTTGACAAAAACAATTGTAATAGAGTTGTTACACAAGTACCTATGACAAAAAATAGGTTGTTTCCTCTTAAGTTTGGGGAACAAGGAGGTGCTCAACTTGCTAGTGTAGCTATTGCTAATCCAAGTGTGCTTTGGCACTTGAGATTTGGTCATCTTAATTTTGCAAGCTTGAAGTTGTTGACTTCTCAAGCTATGGTGAGTGGACTTCCAAGAGTTGAAGAACACAAGGAGGTGTGTGAAGGATGTGCTTTGGGAAAGCACTCAAGATCAAAGTTTCCAAAGGGACAAGCATGGAGAGCAAGCCATCCACTACAATTGGTGCATTCGGACATTTGTGGTCCAATGCAAACCAAAAGCATTGGTAACAACTCTTACTTTCTCACTTTCATTGATGATTTCTCTAGGATGTGTTGGATTTATTTTTTGAAAACTAAAGATGAAGCTTTTGATTGTTTCATAGATTTCAAAAATAATGTAGAGAATCAAAGTGAGTTTGTTGTAAAGAGTCTAAGGACTGATAGAGGAGGAGAGTATTCATCTAATGCATTTCTAAAATTTTGTAAATATTGTGGGATCAAAAGGTAATTCACAACTGCCTATACCCCACAAAAAAATGGTGTGGCTGAAAGAAAGAACCGCACTATAGTAGAAATGGCTAGATCAATGCTTCAAACTAAGCATCTAAGTAACATGTATTGGGCTGATGTTGTAAGAACTAGTGTTTACATTTTGAATAGGAGTCCTACTTCTAGTTTAGATGGGATTACTCCTTATGAAGGATGGTATGGCAAGAAGCCAAATGTAAAACACTTTAAGGTTTTTGGTTGTCTTGCATATGCCCACATTCCTGATGAGCAAAGAAAGAAACTTGACCCCAAAAGTCAAGCATGTATTTTTGTTGGATATTGTGAGTCTTCCAAAGCATATAGGCTCTACAATCCCAAAACACATAAAATTGTACTCTCCAGGGATGTAATTTTTGATGAAGGGGGAGAATGGGGTCATCAAAAACTTTTTTTTGATGATGGATCTCATGATGCAAGTTCCTCTCAAGTGCAGCAAGTGCAGCCCAAAAACAGCAAAGGAAGTCCTCCAAGCCCAAGTATGAGTACTACTTCAAGTACAACAGATGCTACTCCAAGTCCTTCTCCACAAATATCAGTAAGTTCTTCACCAATGGATATTGATTCTCCATCTAGAGGTAAGAGAACACTTCAACATCATCCATATTTTCAAATGTTGGATAAGAATTTCCAGAAAAGATACACTAGAAGTCAAGCTAGTGAAATGAATGCAGTTTTGAAAAGACTTGAAAATCTGCATATGTATGGTGATGATGATTCTCAAGAACCTAAGGGTGATGTTGTAAATTATGCTTTAATGACTAGTGTTGAGCTAGAGCCATCTAGTTATGAAAAAGCATGTAATTTTGATGTATGGCAACAAGCCATGAAAGAGGAAATGACCTCTATAAAAAAGAATGATACTTGGGAGCTAGTGAAGCTTCCTAAGGGCAAAAAATGTGTTGGATGCAAATGGGTCTACAAGACCAAATTCAATGTTGATGGAAGCATTGAAAGACACAAAGCAAGACTAGTAGCAAAAGGGTTCACTCAGAAGTATGGGATTGACTATGAGGAGACCTTTGCTCCTGTTGCTAGACAGGAGACAATCAGATCAGTACTTTCTTTGGCTGCCCACAAAGGGTGGAAAATTCAGCACATGGATGTTAAAAGTGCCTTTCTCAATGGGTACTTGAATGAAGAGGTTTTTGTGCAACAACCTCAAGGTTTTGAAGAACAAGGTAAGGAGAACCTTGTCTACAAACTGAAGAAAGCACTATATGGCCTCAAGCAAGCACCAAGGGCATGGTACTCACGCATTGATGGCTACTTTCAGAAGTATGGATTCACTAGGAGCAAAAGTGAACCTACTCTCTACTACATGAAACAAGGTAAAGACATTCTCATTGTATGCTTATATGTGGATGATCTAATATTCATGGGTAGTAGTGCTAAGATGAATGAGGAGTTCAAACACTCCATGATGAAAGAATTTGAAATGAAAGATCTAGGTTTAATGCATTACTTCCTAGGCATGGAGGTACATCAAACAGGTAAAGGGATCTTCATATGTCAACACAAATATGCTCAAGATATGATCAAGAAATTTGCTATGGAGCAATGCAAGTCAGTTGCAACTCCAACGGGTCATGGGATCCAATTGAGCAAAGATGATGGAGCACCAAAAGTTGACATGACCACTTACAAGAGCATGGTTGGGAGTCTAATGTTCCTCACCAACACAAGGTCGGATATTCAATATGTTGTTTCTCTTGTTTCAAGGTATATGGCTGATCCATATGAACTTCATTTACAAGCAACTAAAAGGATTTTGAGATATGTAAAGGGTACATTGGATTTTGGAATCCATTACCACAAATGTAATTCTGTAAAATTAGTTGGCTTTAGTGATAGTGATTGGGGCAGCAATATAGATGATAGAAAATCTACTTTAGGGAATTGTTTTAGTCTTGGGTCAGGACTAATTACATGGAGTTCCAAAAAGTAGATTGTTGTAGCATTATCATCTACTGAGGCTGAGTATATAGCAATCACAAATGCTAGTACTCAAGCTCTATGGTTGAGAAAAGTTCTTGAAGAAATTGGAGAGCAACAAAGTGGTCCTACAAGATTGTATTGTGACAATATGAGTGCCATCCAATTGGCACATAATCCTATCCACCATAGCAGGTCAAAGCACTTTGATATGAAGTATCACTTCATTCGAGACATGGTGGAGAAATAGGTGGTTGAGCTATGACATTGCAACACTTTGGACAACATAGCAGATATCTTCACCAAAGGAGTTGCTAAAGCTCAATATGTAAAGCTGAGAGACTGTCTTGTCAGCCCTCTCAACTTTAAGGGGGAGAATGTTGAAATTACTCCTATGTAGCTATTGTTTAGTATTATTGTTAGCATAATAATCACATTTGATAGGATTATTATTAGGCATTTATTTGTGATTGGTTAGCATCTTCTATTCAAGGAGTAGGTTATGCTAAATAATGTAATTCACTATTATGAGCATTTGTTTTGCTCTATATATTGTAACCATGGCTCAACAATGAAGATATGTGAATTGAGAATTCATGTTTACCAATATAAAAATATATAGATAGATAGAGTAAGTTTTGAATTTGATTTTTTTAAAGTAGAGGATGTCATTTAATAATATTAATTTTATTTTTATTTAAAAATAATATTTTAAATCATATAGGGGCATGGTAGTGGTATGCTTTTAGGCTCTTATATGAAATATTTAGATTCAAACCACAAGGAATGTATACATGATATTATTTAAATTTCATCATGTAAAACTAACTATCCCAAAATATATAAAGTGTGTTTACCAATAAAATAAAATTAAATAAAATTAAACAAATAAATATATATATATAAGGTTGCCTTAGATATTTCATCTTAGTAACAAAACTTTATAACTATTTTGCTTTAATAAAAACTTAAAACACAAAAAAAAAAACTACATTGACATACCCATCTTTAAACAATTTTCACATATCAAAGAATAAAAAAATGTATCGATTCAAAAATGATTTTTTTTTAGTATACACAATATCTTATTTTATAGATCAAACTTAGTATTAATTTATCATTTTTTAAAATATAATTTATTTTTATTAGGTTATATAAAATTAAATAGAACTACTTGTGCATCATTAGCATTTAGATTTTTTTGTTACAGGTTCCGGGTAAAGATGAAGTCAACAGACCCCAACTTTCTAGGAAATTAAATAGGGGCAGCCCACTTGCAAGCACTGAACTATCAACCATCCTATCTTTTTGAAGTCTAATTGTTGAATTAAAAACAAAGGTTTTTATAAGGGATCTTAATTCCTATATCATTATGATATCCTTCATGAGATCACATTTTTATTTTAATTTACTGTATTTTAAAATTATATCTCTTAACAAAATCTGGATTTATTTTCTTTAAATGAGAGCCAAAGTTTTCAATCACTTAAACTAAAGTTATATTATCAAATTTTAGAAAGTAATTTTGTAAACAAAATTTATAGAAAATATAAGACTTGCTCCGCTCCTTAATATCTACGGAATCAATAAGCATATAACTTTGAATTAAATTTTTATTTTTAAGATGTCTTACTACCTCTACAAAGAAACAGAATTAAAACCTATTGTAAACACTTCTCTCCTATTACTAAACCAAGGCTAACGCCAAATCTGTTTGGCAATGATGTTAAACCTTGGTGAAGGATAAGCCCAAATTGGCCATTTTGTGAAAGGGAAACATTTGATACTCTCAAGATTTGTTGTCTCTAAATAACTAAAATCTTGAGCAACGTATAGAATTGTGGGTGTTGTTTATATTGGATATTGTAGTGTAAGAGTTTTAACCTAATAAGATATGGTGTATATTTATATATGTAAATATACTTGTGTAAAAAATAAGACGTGTGTGGTTTTGTGGTGTGTATTTGTATATGTGAGTAGGTCTATGTAAAAAAAGGCAAAGAGGTGTGTGTGGTGTGTATTTGTATATGTGAGTAGATTTATGTAAAAAAAGCAAAGAGGTGTGTGTGATGTGTAGTTTTGTTATGTGTATTTGTATATGTGAGTAGGTCTATGTAAAAATAGGCAAAGACTGTGTTATGTATCAGTTTGTGAGTAGGTTTGTGTAAAAACCATCAAATTTTTTTAACATAAATAAGACTTTTCTATGAAACATTATTAAATAATTAAAAAATTATATATATATATATATATATATATATATATATATATATAATTATTTTTTTCTATATAATTTACTATCATGGTTGGTTGTTCTTGAATTTTAAAAGCTTTTTCTGCCAAAATTAAACGGAGCTCCTTGCCGCCGAATTGACTGTCACCGGATTCAAAGAGATGCCCGTTGGATTTTTGAACATTAAAAATTTTTGAAAGGAGCGGAAGGTGGGATTTTTCTTTTGTTAATTAGTATATATATTATTTTTTTTTTCCCTAATTTTTTATCATGTTGTTTGGACAAAGATAATATGATGATTACTATGTATCCAATGTTTTTTATCTAATGATATTATAGATTATCCCATATATTATATAATTGAAAAAAAAAAAAAAACAATAATTTAAGTTTTGGTTCTTCTTTGAGAGGTCTAAGGTTCAAACCATGACGTTTGTGATGTTAAATTTCTTATTGATAAACTCATTTGTCCCACTAATAAAGAGTCATGGTGGATAAAGATGCTCAACCTTGAGTGCTAATGGTAGCCAAATCTTAAATATATATATACTATCATAGTTGTTGTATTGGATCTCTGAAATTTGTAATGCCAACATTCAATGATGTTACCCATTACCTTCTATAATAAAAAAAAAAAATTAACTATAATGATTGTTGTACTGATGGTTGTTGTGCTAGCCTTCCTCTCATAATGATTGTACTGAACCTCCTCTCATAATAATTGTACTGAACCTCTTATCATAAATAAAACTCTTAAATTTATAATACCAACATCCAATAATATTACAAATTCCTTTATATTAAAAAAAAACGGTGACCGTTGTTGTACTGGACTTCCTATCCTGCAATTGGTATTTCGTTGTCATGAACTTCAATCGATTTAAGCAACATTATTTCTCAATAGAACAAGTAGATGATCCTTATCACTCATTCTCAAACGTTTAACTCCGTAGATTTTTTTCCTTTTCCCCCAAATGTCAAATTTCGCTAACGCCATCAAAAGGTTTGGCATAGAGGGTTTAGGGGATTGCACATGCACTTTCCCTAAAATCTCTTAAAATATTTTTTTAATTTTTTTCTTAAGTAGGTATGACTCAAATATCATTATTATAAAATTTAGCTCTTAACGGGACGTAGATTGTTTAGGGAATAAAACCTGGACATCTTACGGTTTAAACTGTTTAGAAAATTAAACTTGGACACCTTATTAACCAGCATGGTTAAAATTATTTCTTTCAGTAAAACTTTTAAGATAAAAGTATAAGTTTTGAAAGGTCCAGGTCTGGTTTGAATTTGGATTTCTTTTATAAAATCTCAAACAAGTATCACTACTGTGTCCTAACAAAGACTAAAATTTTAAGGTAAACACGAGAGTTTTCAAAGGGTCCTAATATTTAAGGTAAAAGAGGTCCCAGTCCCTTGTATGGTTGAACTTGGGTCTCTTAGATGGAAACTTGAGACTAAAACTTTTAAGATAAAGGAAAGGTTTTTAAAATGGATTTAAAAAATAAAATAAAATAAATTACATTATAATATAAAATAATAATATTTTATATTAAATTAAATTTAATATGATTAAGTTTAGGGTAGGTAACAGTGTAATTTAGAAAGCCTGTAAAGTAATTCAAAGTATAATAATTAATATGAAAAAGTAAATATTAAAGATAAAATTGATGTTGTTAATATGTTCTTTTATTGTGCATACTTTAAATTACAAATTAAAATAGATAATTATTATAATGAAGACACTTATTAAACAATTAAGAAAAGCATATCTTATGTAAAGGGTTTTTTTTTTTTAATAATGTAGGGTGTTAACCCTAAGTAGGATAGACATCATAGAATTAAAAAAAATTAAAATAAAAATTACTAATTAAACACTTAATAATAACATGTGTCTTTATGAATTTTGGTGAATCTATTGAATATTTATTTATATATTGTAAAATCTTATGATTTTTCATCCATACAATGAATCCATTTAAAAGAATGGTTATCAACTAAAAGAATTATGTATAAAAACAATATCATTAAAATCACACAAAAAGAAAAACAAAAAGCCAAAATTTGACAGTATGCACCTCCTATCACATGAAAGTAAATAAAAACTTCTTATACAATAGATAATGGAGTATTTGTGTACACTCTTTTCCCCTATATTTTATAATTTCCTTTTATAAAATGGTTAAAAACTTTCAAAAAGGTCATCCAACTAGTTACCTATACTTGTAAGCAAAGTTGATTATTTATGGATTTATCCCTTCATTGCCTTCACAAATTTAGAGCTTCTCATTCTTCATATCCTAAATTTTATTTTTATAATTAGTAGACACTCTTTATTCATTAATCTCTAATCTTATATCTACCATATATTTGTCTTCTTCATTAGTTTGCTTTACCCAAACATATTCTCACACATATGGATATGGATTTCATTTCCATCAACATTATCATCATAAATATTTTAAAAAATATAAAA
Source organism: Wollemia nobilis (assembly GCA_028583015.1). Classification (NCBI taxonomy): domain Eukaryota; kingdom Viridiplantae; phylum Streptophyta; class Pinopsida; order Araucariales; family Araucariaceae; genus Wollemia; species Wollemia nobilis. The sequence continues at coordinate 1,326,314 of JAQPPZ010002105.1, forward strand.
TTTTGAATAATTAACATCAATATTAAATTATACAAAATAAGCAATATTATAAAATAAGTAAACATCAATCACTATGCTACTATCAATAATAATTAATATGAATCACCATGATATGTGAGAGAACCTTCATTTTAAGCATGAAATACATAGTATGGAAGAAAATCAACCAAATTTTTATGAGATTGTTAATTTCTATGACCACATAGAGATACAAGTTGATATCATTGTATGGAAGAACATTAAGTAAATTTATGTAGGATTGATACTTGTGGTTACCATAGAAATACAAGTTGACAATTAGTTATAATATTTCAATCCTTTTTATTTTAGATATTAATATAAATAGAAGTTCTTATTTAAGTGAATAGAATTTCTCATTTGGTATTAAAAACCTTAATAAAAATTATAAAATATCTTTTGAGTTCAGTCAACATATAACAAAATAAGTTCAATAAGAATTTGATGTTCATAAATTTCTCATCAATTTTTGAAGTTTGGCCACCATATTTATTTAACCTGCTCATGAATATGAGAAAAAATAAACATTGATAACTAATAGAAATAAATGAGAGAAAAAAAATCAAAATTTAGATATTTGACATAAAAATCATCTATATCCAACTTTTATACTTGTTGGATCTATATTTTACAAAGAATTAGGTAGTCATTAAAACCAACTAGTAGGTATTTTCTTGGAAAAAAGATTTTTCAAAATTAATTGAGCTTTTTATATAAAAAATATTCCTATAAGCATAAAGGGTATATGGTTTTTTGTTACAATGGATATATTGTAATCAAATCCCAAAAGCAACTTGTTATATGTTCTACATAAAAAAAACCTTCACAAGGGAATAAATGCTTCTCCAACCAAAATTTTACCTTGTCTTTAAAAATTAGGTTTCTTATGGTATGTTTGAGGTATTCATGATTGAATTTTAGTATTAAACAAAATCATTGACATACATAAAACCCATAATATATAGGGAAAGAATATGAAACTATGGGAAGAATAGTAGGTTATACTTTACACCCATATCTAATTTTTTTCTTTGGGTATATCTCTTTAATTTATTATTACTAAATTTTAAGTAAAGACAAAAATTCTAGCTATTATGAATATTTTTAAAATGTATTCATATTGTTAATTTCATTGTTTTTATAAGTAGTTAAATTTCACACAAAGATAGCTTAAGTAATAATTAACATATAAATCCCTTTAGCATAGTGAAGATCAAAAGCTAATTTTATTTGCAAATCCATGTCATATAATATTGATCAAATCTTGATTTATACAAATAGGTCATGATTTGTAAAATAAATCATAGTGCTTTGTCTCAAGTACTAAAATATTTATTCTTCTAATGTCAAGATAACAATTAATTTAAAAGTAGTTGTATTGTTGTACTCCATATTTATCTTTGGAAAAATATAATAAATTTAGTTTTCATAACAAAGTATCAATGTTCATAAGATATTCATAAAGGTTTTAATTTTTATTAAGTAATTTTTTTTCTAGGTTATTTCAAATGCTTGTAAGATATGATTAGTCTTTATTATGTGTTATTGTTTTTTTTGGTCATTTTATAATTAAAATTTTATTTGGTATCCAAGAATATAGGCTACTTCGATTAAGATCATAACATTCACTCATGAAACATCATATAACATGTCATCAATAGAAAAATTAAAAATTATATACTTGACTCTACAATAACCTTCAAGTTCCTATAAGGAAGTTGTGAATGGATGAAAAAATAAAACAAAATTTGCAAGCCTAGGAGAAAAAATGTAAGACACAAAAAAAATTACAAATTTCAAAAAACAATTAACTAGGTCCTAAAAGTGTGATCCGCTCCCAAAAGTGTGATACACTCCAAAAGTTAATATTTTTTTCTCAAATTTTTGATTCTCTCCAAAATGTGCAATTTGTTCTAAAATTTGTAAATTGATTATGGAACAATTTGTTCCAAAATTTGTAAATTGATTATGGAATGATTCACTCACAAAGTGATTTTTTCCATAGCAATTCACTCATTGGTAAGCAAAGGAAGACAAGGATGTATGACCTTCAAGTTCACCACTTAGAAAGTGACTTTTTTGCTTTTAATGACACAATAAAGCACTTAGAAGGATTTTAATCAAGTTAAATGAGTAATTAGAGGTATTTAATATTTGGAGGTGCAATATTTACTAAAGATGCCTATGAATTGATAGACTTACTAGGAATAGAAATTTCTTACCCCAAGTAACCTAGGTAATTTTTTTCTTTAAATATGATCCATGGGATCCATTGTAAGAATATTTTGTCCTTGAGGAAGTAGACCCACATTGTAATTCCTCTATTTTTAAAAGTAATAAACATATTGTGCAAGACTTTTTGCTTTCTAATTATGACACTCAGGGTTATGCATAGTGGCGAATATTCGCCAAATGGGCTAATATAAAGATTTTGAAAATTGGAAATTGGCGAATATGAGGGCCCTCGGCGTGGGCCCATTTGCCTAAACTTTTGAGGATCAAATTTTTCTTAGGGTCAATTCGCCACAATATATATCCAAACATATGCATATTTGTAAAGATATTTTCAAGCTTGATATAATGGCGGTGTTTTTAGGAAGTTATAAGATGATTTAATAGGTCAAAAGTGGTCCCAAAGATGACCTTACATTTTAAGGCTTCAAATACCTTAAATTTTGGTGTGAAGATGCTCAATTTAATTTTTTTAAGATTCTTCATGATTCACCTTGATTTTTATTAGGATTCACATTTTTTTACAAGTGCATTTTAATTCCAACCCCTTATACATAACCCTATATGATACTACTCTTTTAAATTATGGAATGCATAGTGATTATGACACTTCCTTGCCACTCCTTGTTTTTTTTCATTCCATATGTTTGGAATCATATTTTGTTATTTTATTTCTTCATGTATTTCTTGGTCATATACTCTTGTTGCTATGACTATAGTCGTGACTGCACATGCAATTTCTAATGTTAACTTTTGCGTATATATGAAACCTAAAACCACAATAAAAGAAACTATTATCACAGAAGAAACTCAAACAGAGTCTCGATTTTAGTCTTTATCCTTTATATACAATATGATTTACTGCTATCATGATTGTTGTACTGGACCTTCTGTCTTGGTATTTTGTGTTTCAGAGTCATGAATTTAAACTGAGTTAAAAAAGATTATCTGTCGATAGATCGGTAGACGATCGTTATCATTCATTTCCTAACGTGTAAGTCTGTCAATTTCTTTTTGTATTTTCCCTGACATCTTTCTCCGCGTTAACTCCATCAAAATGTGGAGAACTCAATTGAAGGTTTGGTACAGATGGTGTACCTAATTGCACATACATCAAAATGTTTCTTTTTATGTTTTTTTAATTTAGAGGTGTTATGCACAGGAGGCTGTATCTAATTGCACAGCAACACATGCATTGTTTATTCTTAGATATCAATATAAAACTGTATAAGAATACTGTTGAATATTGAATTGTCTTCTATAATATTATAAATTTATTATTTTTTTGAACTCTTTCTATAGATATAAAAATACAACGAATGTTGTCAACATAGAGCAAAATAATAATTTGGAGCTAAAACAACATCAAACTGGCATATATTCTAAGACAATGAAGCCCCTAAATGGAAAATAAATTAAATGCTTAAGCAGTGTAAAGTTACTCCCTAATTGACAGAGCAGTTATACCTATGATTAGCAGAGTAGCAACGGATTAATGAGAGCTTTAAAATAACTAAAGAAGGCTTGGCAAATAGTTCGAGCTAGTTGCAAAGTGGTCAATAAGAGGTACAATATCATTTAAAACTAGTTCTCTTCGTTTATCTGCCATAGATTGCATGGTGGGAACGTGGTATTTATTAAAAAAAAATAAATATTTTGAAGAAAATGATTGTGAGTTCCATTCTCCTTGGGTGCTTCTTCATTGTTTTCTTTTTATTATTATTTAAGGTTATTTATTTAGAATACTAAAATATATTAGTAGGTCTATCAAAATTGAAAGAGAGGATGAATATTAGATTAATTATTTCAAAGCTAAAACATTAAAAAATTAAATATTTTGAAGAAAATGATTGTGAGTTTCATTTCTCCTTGGGTGCTTCTTCATTGTCTTTTTGTTTATATTATTTAAAGTTATTTATGTAGAATACTAAAATATATTCGTAGTTCTATCAAATTGAAAGAGATGATGAATATTAGATTAATTATTTCAAAGCTAAAACATTATGTATTGTGTTGAGGATAAACCTTTTTATTATTTGTTGAAATTTATGTGTTGTGTTGAGGATTAGTCTTGCCATTATTTGTTAGAATTTATGGCTTGAAAGGAATAATAAAATTTTTAAAAATAAATCTTAAAATCATGTCCAAGTTTAAAATTATATTATTGTCTTTCTTGCAAAATGTCTACAAATATGATTCTTATCATAGGAAACCTTAAATATAAAAAAATAAGTGGTAACAACTTGGTTACATGATTTGAACATACATTGAAGTTTCATCTATGATAATGGAATTAAAACAAAGGAACTACTTCATTCTAAGGTAAAATGAAAATATCTAAAAATTAGGTTTATCAAAATAATTCTTGATGGTGCTTTTAAAGGAAATCTAAGAAAAGTTGGTGGAGATGGTATTTTTAGAAATATTGAATGCAACATTCTCCTTACTCATAATCATTTGGAACTTCAACTAACAACTATGCACACGCTAGGACACTTATTATAGGGATTAAAATTGCACTAGAAAATTGATGGAAACATATTTCAATCGAGTGAGATTTACAAATTATCATTAATACTATCAACAAAAATGGATGTGGGTTGGATAAAAAATAATATATTTTTTTAATATGGTGGAAGAAAGGAGTTTTGAAAAGACCTTTAAACTATTTACAAAAAGGAGCTAATCTCCAACCACAGAAATGGACCCGAGAGAAACCAAACACTAAAAAATATCAAACACAAACTAGCCATAGAGAGAAACCAGCACTGGAACCACCAAAGAACCCAAATAAAGTTCGAACAAACTAAAGACCCACAATCCCAAGCAAGGGAAAACAACACAGGCACATAGGCCCGAAGAATCAAAACAAAACCAACAAAAAGAACCCGCAAGGAGAAAAACACCACTCAAAATTTAGATCTAGTGGGACATGTACTGTTCTTATCTTTGAACTCATTAATTCTAGTCACCTACCAGCCCATAAGAGCCAGAACCTCCTCAGTGCAAGAAATCATTGCCTACATTGAATCAATCATAGAGCATTGCAATTTCATCATCATCACATTAAGAGAATGTGGGTTGAAGTCCCTATCTATAAACTAGGAATTTGATTCTTTCTAACACTGCCAGCTCTGAGAGGTAATTTTGGCTTCTTGGGTGGCAACAAATAATCCTAAAAAATAGAATCATCGACCATCATCGAAGCCTTCCCTTTATTCGTCAACTTTATGACCAGGCATTTAGATATTCTCGTTCCTTCTTCACTACCTCTCAGTCCTCTAGGCATGGACTATTCCCCATACCCTAGTTGCACTGCTAGGGGAGTAGCTTCAATGGCTTCCTCATTTGAAGCATACGAATACCCCAAAACAAAAGAGGTTGGGTAATCAACGATTGGGACCTAGACTCTAATTAAGAAGTTAAGAATACTATCACCATCCAGACCATACAATTTGACCACATGATCAAATATTATCTTCAAAAATATTTTGTGGATCGGATCAGAGGCTACCCCTTTCTTAACCTTATAAATTGACCTAGCTAGAAAGGGAAATAAAAATGAAATAATATTCATCATTTTCTTATGATGAAGATGGTTCAAAATCATGAAATGATAACTCCGCAGTATCTCTAGGTTCTTGTCCAGGGTGAAATATTGCATAATTACTAGAACCAAGTGATCCCATGGAGCTCTGAGGGAGTTATGCTTGAACCCATTATAGGTTTTGGTCAACTCCTCTTCTTCTCCCAAGAAAACTTAAACCTCTTTTCCCAAGGAATGCTTCTCTTGATTATGCACCATCTCGTCCATCACCAACCCGATCACCTTGGAAATTAAAGTAATATTAATTTTGAACTCCACTATGTCGATGCTAATCACCCCTTCATACCAAGAGTATACTAGATGTTTAGCCATCTCCCTATGTTGGCAATTAAACCTTAAGATATATTGAAGGATATTCCCCTTTTTTAAAATATTACGAACCTCCTCATCCACTGTAAGGGACTATGGCTTTAAGATGAGTGTAGTCATCCCGACACTCTCTCTAACACCACATAGAGAATATTTAAAACTAAGTAAGCATCCACTATCCCACACCTCCTTAGTATGGATAAAAGGGATGTCTGGACAAGAATAAAAGTCTGACACCTCATTCTATCCATCGCTCGCTTTAGGGACCTGTAAAACTCCACATCAAACGAAGGAAGAAAATGAGACAGGGCACTCGACTAGAGGTATTTGCAAAATTTAGTACCATTACTAAAATAAACAATCCCACCACCCTCAATCCTCTAGCTCACTCCGTGGGACTCAGACCAAAGAAAAACCTCCCCAATTGAAACTACAAAGAACTTTGAGAAGAAGCTAAATTTAGAATTAAGCACCAATACCAAAGTTGGGGGGTTATTATACCCATGATGTCCTCCTAGATGATGAAGCACCTATTGAAATGATAGACACTTTGAACATTTATTATCAAGACTTTCATAATCCAATTCATCTTACCATACTCAGAAAAGAAAGTATATCGGTTGCCCAAATGAAACATTGAATACCAAGGATTAATAAGGACTTGCCATTCCATCTACCAAGGGGTAATTATGTTTACCTAAATCTGCAACAACATCCTCATCTTATAATTCCTTGAGACTTGATAGAAGAAATATCTCTTCCAACAAATGCAATCCTCCTTATGAAAATCCAATGGCTTACTACCGGGCCAACATATAAAGCATGAATCAAGGCCATTAACACTAGATATAGTGGGCCATCTAGTATAATTAATATTATTATGCTACCTTTCATTTTTCAAACTCAACCTTTGAAGGTGCTTAATTGATGTCCATAAATAATTCTTCATACCTTGGATAGATATGCTCCATATGCCTGACTGATTGGAACTAGGTAGATTGGTGGTCTCCATGATGAAATTTAAATTCAAATTTTGATGGGTTAAAAGATTTGAAAAATAAAAAGGTAGAATACAAAAGAGAAGGGTCTAGAAACCCCACCTACTAATTCTGCATGGGCATCCAACTTTATCTAAAATTATTATCCAAGATTCTAAGATCAGTTGGGAAATTGTCCCTCCAAATGTGTAGATCCTATTGTATAAGGCTTTGGTTTGCAATAATTTTTTTTGCTTTATTATCTTCTTTGAAGTGGTGATTAAATTGAACTTCTTATATGTTTTGAATCATTCTTTTGGCTTTCGATAAAAATGTTTAACATGGTCCAAGAAGGATTTTAAGTGAATTTTTGATGTTCATCACCTATTATTGGAGGTAATCTATTAGAAATATGAGCATATTGTAGTAGATAATCTAGCCAATCATAGTGATGATCTTCTTGAGGAAATTCAAATTCTATAATTCAATTGGCCAAGTGAGATTTTATCTCTTAATCAAAATGACATTAAGGAGTTGATTGTGTAAACATAACACTTCTAAGAAGTTGAAGAATATATCTAATAAATAAAGAAATGAAAAAGATATGTGATAAAAAGGTATTGTTATATGATTTAATTAACCTAATGGAAAATATAATACTTTGGTATTTTTATAGGAGTGGCCTCCAATAGAATCCACGTAAAACATGTTAAAAAAAAACTATATCATACAATATGATTTTAAAATATGATTCTCCATAATGGACATGCAAAGTTATAGGAAAGAACAACAATATCATATACTGGCATAGATAACATAAATCCAAGTGTTATGAGGAAAATTAAGCAAAAGTTCTAATTATAAGTAAAATTATTATGCAATTTATCTATTTTTGTGTTATGTCTATATATATATATATATATATATATATATATATATATATATATATATATATATATCCGTGTGTGTGTGTGATCCTTTGTTGTCTATATTGAATTTTATTATATAGCTCATTCAATATTTTTTATTTATAATATTGAATTAGCTAAAATGTGCTAAGCACTTGAGCTAGATTTAGGTTTCCTTAAGTTAATTTTAAATTTTAGGTGTGGTTGGGTACTTACCAAGAAGAGACCTAGGTTCAAACCTTGGGAGAAACCAATCCTTTGAAAAGGTAGTAGTTTGATCTGAATCCTCTGAGTGCACACCAGACCGATGATAATGGTATGAACCCTAAATGATCGGTGATCTCCATCTCACATTGGGCCAATAAGAACGAAACGTGTAGTTTTGTTTGGAGTAGTTCCATTGGTTTGAACCCTACAATGATATATGTTTTTTGGGATCAGTCCCTATGGTTTGAACCCTACGCTAACCAGTTACTAAAAATAGTTGTTCTAACCAACTCTTTGTTGGATCTAAGAGGAAGAGCAGAATACATAGAACAATCACAACAATAAAAAAATATAACTCCAAGTAGAATATATATATATATATATATATATATATATATATATATATATATATATATATATATATTCGAACATAATGTTTACACAGAGCTTCGACTATTTCTTTATTTTTTTAGCTTTTTCTCCTCATATTCATGCAAATTTCAGATATAGAATTCATTACCTAGCACTCGCATGCAATATCACTTCCCCGGACTCATGCTGATTATATAGCCAGTTCAGCCAAGTAATAAAAAGCAACCCCTTGTTTTTTTTATTTTTTCTTTTTTTTCTCTGTAGACCACACACAGTAATGAAACTACATTCTAAAAATAAACCCTAGACTATCACCTTACATACAACTTTTTCGTGTTTACAAAGAAATAAAAATATACGCACAAACTTTTAACATAATTAATATAGGCCCAAAAAACAAAAATTACTTTGTTTTTGTTCTACAAAAAGAAATGATGCAGTTGAGATTACTCTTTCCAACACTGCCCCTTAAGCTCAACTGCTGCACCTCCATCTGTGATGCCCAGATTGTCACGTTGTTGTACAAAACTCCTTGTTCCCAATGGCTTTGTGAAAATATCTGCATATTGATCCTCTGTTTTACAATGTTCCAAAATGATCTCTCCAGCATTTATCAGTTCTCTAATAAAATGATACCATGTATCAATATGTTTGGTTCTTTTGTGAAACACTGCATTCTTGGAGAGGGCTATTGCTGATTTATTATCATAGAATAATTTTTTTGCTTCTTCCTATTTATGACCCAAGTCTTTTAATATCCGTCTCATCCAAATGGCTTGACATGTTGCCCCTGTCGCTGCAATATACTCAGCTTTAGCTGTAGACAAGGAAACTATAGGTTGTTTCTTCGAAGCCCATGAAACTACTCCTGACCCAAGATGAAATACATAGTTTGATGTGCTTTTTCTATCTTCTATACTACCTGCCCAATCACTATCTGTATATCCAATCAATTTAAATTCATTTGTCTTGGTGTACAGAATACCATATTCTTTTGTTCCATTAACATATCGTAAAATTCTTTTTGCTGCTTGCAAATGCGTTGCCTTGGGAGTCTCCATGAACCTTGAAATTAAACTAACTACATACATTATATCCGACCTTGTGGCTATAAAATACATCAAGCTCCCTACAATGCTCTTGTACAATGTTGGATTCACATTTTTAGTCCAATCTTCTTTTCTCAGTTTTAAACCAATTGCTACAGGAGTGGGGGTAGGTTTGCAATTTTCCATTTTAAATCTCTTTAATATGTCTACTGCATATTTTTATTGACAGATAAAAATACCATGATCCATTTGCTGCACTTCTATCCCAAGAAAATATCTCAACAATCCTAAATCTGACATCTCAAACTCTTTCTTCATTGCATTTTTAAACTCAACGACAATATCTTCATCATTGCCCATAAAAATTAAGTCATCTACATACAACACAACAATCAGAAGCTTACCTTGACTTTATTTAATGTAGATAGTAGGCTCACCATCACTTTTGCAAAATCCATTGCTCATAAAATAAGAATCTATTCTGTTGTACCATGCCCGTGGTGTTTGCTTCAATCCATAAAGTGTCTTTTTTAGTTTATATACTTTGTTTTCTTCTCCTTCAACCTCATAACTAGGTGGTTGTTGCACATACACTTCTTCCTTCAACACACCATTTAAAAAAGCTGATTTCACGTCCATTTGATGGACCTTCCATCCATATTGGGTTGCAATTGCAAGGACTGTTCTCACTATCTCCATTCTTGCTACTAGAGCAAATGTATCTTCGTAATCAATTCCATATTGTTGCTTATAGCCTTTCACAACTAGTCTTGCTTTGTACCGCTCAACTTTTCCTTCTGCATTGCATTTTGTTTTATAAACCCACTTCACTCCAATTACATCTTTTCCTTGTGGGAGATTTACCAACTCCCATGTTTCATTCTTTTCTATTGCATCTATCTCTTCATTCATTGCAACTATCCATTTTTCTTCTTTAACTGCATCTTCAAAATGTATTGGATCACTTGCAAGTGAGTATAAGGTAAATAAAGAATTCTGACCTGCATTGTTCTCATTTTCTTCTTGTTGATAAACATAATTTAAACTTCTATATTTTTGCCTCCTTAAAGTTGCCAATGTTGGGTTAGATGTATCACTAGAGGTTGGACTATTTGATGGGCCTGTTGATGGGGTTTGTTGTGCACTTACTGGAGTGCTTGCTTGCATTCATGGGGCTGATTTTGTGTTTGCTGATGGTGTTACCTGTGGACCACTTTGTTGTGCATGCATTGGTGTGGATGGAGTCACAACTGTGGGTGTATTGATTGACACTATATCCTCTATATCTTCATGTGGACTTGCTGCAACAACATTGATTGTTTTCTCCAAACTTCCATCCCATGCTTCTTCTTCAATGAACTATACATATCTGTTGATTATAAGTTTCTTTGTCACTGGATTGTATAGTTTGTATGCTTTTGAGTGTTCATTGTATCCTACAAATATGCATTTTTCTCCCTTGCTATCCAATTTCTTTCTTAACTCATCCAACACATGTGCATAAGCCACACAACCAAATACTCTCATGTGAGAAACACTATGTTTTCTTCCACTCCATGCCTCTTCAGGAACTATATCTCTCACACTCTTGGTTGGACACCTATTTATGATATAAATTGCACTTTCTACTGTTGCTACCCAATATTCATTTGGAAAATACTTTGCCTTCAACATACTTCTTGCCATCTCCATAATTGTCTTGTTTTTCCTTTCAGCTACACCATTTTGTTGAGGTGTATACCTTGTTATAAATTATTTGTGAATTCCATTATATTTTTAGTAATTTAAGAACTCCTTTGAAACATACTCACCACCTCTATCCGTCCTCAACACCTTGATGTAATATCCACTTTGCTTCTCCACTAAAGCCTTGAATTGTTTAAAGTACTCAAATGCTTCATCTTTATGCCTCAGAAAATAAACCCATGTCTTTCTTGTATAATCATCTATGAAAGTTAAGAAATAATTCATTCCACTGATTGATGGTGTTTGCATTTTTCCACACAAATCTGAGTGTATAATCTCTAAAGGTGCTTGGGCTCTTAGTGTCTTTCCTGCTGGAAATGAATCTCTGTGTTGTTTTCCTAGAATGCATCCTTCACATAATTTTTTGATCTTTCTATGGGTGGCAAACCTTTCACCATTCTCTTTCTATACAGTAAACTTAAACCTCCAAAGCTTAAATGCCCAAGTCTTAAGTGCCATAACTAGTTTTCATTTTTTATTTCAGCTTGAAACATAGTTTGACTAACTTTTGTAGCTATTCCTTCCATTTGTGGATTCAAATTATGTCTTATCTTCAAGGGAAATATTCTATTGCTGGTCATTTGAACTCTTGCAATAATTTTCTTACTAGGATATTTATCCAAAATTACACATTCATTGTTGTCAAAAGAAATTCTATACCTTTTTTCAAGAAGCTGACCAAGGCTAATCAAATTGTGTTTTAGACCAGGAACAAAATACACATATGATATATACTTTTTCTCCCCCTTCTTAGTTAAAATATTTATGTTTCCTTTTCCCATGACTGAAACTTTGTTATCATTCCCCAAAGTAACATCAGACTTCACATTTTCATCTAAGTTTGTAAACAAATCCTTGTTTCCTGACATATGATTACTACATCCAGAGTCTAAATACCATACATATTTTTGATCTTCCTTTAGTACATTACATGCTAACAACATACTACCTTGACCTTCATCTTCTCTTGTAAAATTTGTATTTTTTTCTTTTTTAATATCATACTGCTTCTTTCTACATTCATTTGCATAATGGCCAAATTTTTTGCAATAATAGCATTGAGCTTGAGATTTATCATACCTTTCACCTTGAGATTGATTTTGTCTCCAGTTTTGGCTTGGGTTCTGGCTTATGTTTTGGCTGCTGCCCCTTCCACTCAAATTTTATGGACTTCCTCTGCCTCCTCTATATGAATTTCTTCCTCTTCCTCTGTAATTTTGCCTTCCTCTACCTCTGCCTTGGCCAATATTAACTTGTGTTTTGAAGGTATTCTCCAATGAGGTGTTTCCTGATCTACTCAACCTATGCTCATGTGAGATAAGATATGCTTGGAGCTCATCCACTAAATACTGAGCTAGATTCTTAGTTTCTTCTATGGCAACTACAAGAGAATCAAACTTTACTGGTAAGCTCCTCAATATCTTTTCCACTATTCTTCTATCCTCAATATTCTCTCCATGTGATCTCATATGATTTACTAGCCCAATAACTTGGGTGAAAAATGAATCTGTTGATTCTGATTCCTTCATTTGCAATGTCTCAAAATCCCTCCTTAGCATTTGTAGTTTTGTTGCCTTCACTTTCTCCATTCCTTGATAAGTTGTTTGTAAGATGTCCCAAGCTTGCTTAGACTTTGTCGCTCCTTGAATCCTTGGGAAGATGCTCTGATCTACTCCTTGAAATATGTAGAAAATAGCTTTTGAATCCTTCTTCTGGTTCTCTTTCAGTGTGTCTTTCTCAGCTCTTGTGAGTGCATTGAATGTTGTTGCATCTGTTGGCTCTGGAAATCCATTCTCAACAACTTCCCATATATCTTGTGAATAAAATAGGGCTTTCATTGTAATAGACCAATACTCATAGTTCTTACCATTAAACTGAGGAATTTATGGATTCGACAGGCTTGTGCTTGGACCCATTTGTGCTGCCATTGTGGCTTTCAACCTTCTGCTTGAAACCCTTGTCTTTGGAAATTTTTGAAACCCTACGCTTTGATACCAATCACAACAATAAAAAAAATATAATGACTCCAGCAGAATATATATATATATATATATATATATAATATTAAATTTAGAACATCATGTTTACACAAAGCTTCGACTCTTTTTTTTTAGCTTCTTCTCCTCGGATTCATGCAAATTTCAGATACAGAATTCACTACCCAACACTCGCATGTAATATCACTTCCCCGGACTCATGCAGATTATATAACCAGTTCAACCAAGTAATAAAAAACAACCCCTAGTTTTTTTTCTCTGTAGACCACACACAGTAATGAAACTACATTCTAAAAATAAATCATAGGCTATCACATTACATACAACTTTTTCATGTTTACAAAGAAATAAAAATATACGCAGACTTTTAACATAATTAATATAGGTCCAAAAAACAAAAATTACTCTATTTTTGTTCCGCAAAAAGAAACGATGTAGTTGATATTACTCTTTCCAATACTCTCCTATATAATCAAGAAAATAAAATAAAAAAATCAATTTTAAATTTTTGTAATCCAAAACTAATATCAACATAACCATAAGTATAATGTTCAAGTATTCTTAATAGACCTTTTGGTGCAACTTCTTACCCATGGCTTGTTTATGGTCATGTTGATTACAATATATAATTTGATTTTCTACTTTAACCATGTTAAGTACTTTTATTTTCTTCTATATTATAGTGGACATTTTATTTTATTATCTTGTACTTGATAAAATTCTTAGACCTAAATCTACTCATGTACTTCTCATCAATGACATTATTAACCTCTTCTAAATTTTTATAAAATAAGTATCTATATTGTTTTTCAAACTTTGTTGTAACTTTCCTAGTAACATTTTTGTTTAGATATCTTTAAATTCATACAAATAATTCTATATGCTTTAATTTAGATACCAACATTTAAAAATTAGGTGTTAAAATAAATGCTAAATAATATTTATAATTTTTGTATAAATATATATATATATATATGAAAATATGAACCTTTGTTGTCTATATTAGATTTTATTATATAGTTCATTCATTTTATTTTTATTTATAATATTGAATTAGTCAAAATGAACTAAGCACTTGAGTTAGATATAGGTTTCCTTAAGTCAAATTTAAATTTTTATAATCCAAAACTGAGATCAACATAACCATAAGCATGGTTATGCACAAGGGTTTATAAGCAGGGTTATGCACAAGGGCGAATTTCACAATTTATAGCGAATTTTAGGATTTAACATTTTTTATTTTGCTAATTTTGGGACCCTAGAGGTCGGCCCATTCACCCAAAAATTACGAAATTAATTTTTTTTTAGGGTAAATTCACCCCAGTACAATATGTATTCTCACCTAATATTTGCCCTAAAATTATTTTAAAAAATAATTATCCCGACCAATTTATCTCTTTACCCCCACTATATATAGGTAACCCTAGGAGTGACACTCATAGTCTCAAGACGACTATCACAAGGCGACCGCAAAAGTGACTAGTAGAAGCGAGTGACAAAAGCCGACCGACTGAAACGACTGACATTGGGAGACTAACACGCCACAACTGTCACAAGGCGACAGTCGCGACTGACAGCCGCGATTGGCACAAGGTGATTGATACACCGTGACTATGATTGAAGGTGGGATTTTTCTTTTGTTAATTAGTATATATATATATATATATATATATATATATATATATATATATATATATATTTTTTTTTTTTTTTTTTTTCCCTTATGTAATTTTTTATCATGTTGTTTGGACAAAGATAATATGATGATTACTATGATGTATACAATGTTTTTTATCTAATGATATTATAGATTATCTTATAAATTATACAATTTAAAAAAAAAAAATTGCAACAGTTTAAGTTTTGGTTCTTTTTTGAGAGGTCTAAGGTTCAAAGCATAACGTTTGTGATGATAAATTTCTTATTGATAAGCTCAGTTGTCCCCCTGATAGAGGATAATGGTGGATGAAGTGCTAATGGTAACCAAATCTTATATATATATGTATACTATCATAGTTGTTGTATTGAATCTCTGAAATTTGTAATGCCAACATTCAATGATGTTACCCACTATCTTTTATAATTAAAATAAAATAAAAATTAACTGATGGTTGTTTACTGAACCTCCTATCATAAATGAAACTCTTAAATTTGTAATACCAACATCCAATAATATTACAAATTCCTTTATATTAAAAAAAAATTGTGACCGTTGTTATACTGGACTTCCTATCCTGCAATTGGTATTTCGTTGTCATGAACTTCAATCGATTTAAGAACCATTATTTCTCAATAGAACAAGTAGATGATCCTTATCACTCATTCTCAAACGTTTAACTCCGTAGATTTTTTTTCTTTTCCCAAATGTCAAATTTCGCTAACGCCATCAAAAGGTTTGGCGTAGAGGGTTTAGGGGATTGCACATGCACTTTCTCTAAAATCTCTTTGAATTTTTTAAGTAGGTATGACTCAAATATCATTATTATAAATTTTAGATCGTTAAGTAACGAAGAAGTTAAGGGAAGGTAGATTGTTTAGGGAATAAAACCTGGAAGTTAAGGGAAGGTAGATTGTTTAGGGAATAAAATCTTATGATTTTTCATCCATACAATGAATCCATTTACAAGAATGGTTATCAACTAAGAGAATTATGTATAAAAATAGTATCATTAAAATTAGACAAAAGAAAAAAAAAAAAATCAAAATTTAACATTATGCATCTCTTATCATGAAGGTAAATAAATTTTTTTTATACAATAGATAATCAAGTATTTGTGTACACTCTTTGTCCCCCTATATTTTATAATTTTATTTTATAAAATTGTTAAAATCTTTCAAAAAGTTCATCCAACTAGTTACGTATACTTGTAAGCAAAGTTGATTATTTATGGATTTATCCCTTCATTGCCTTCACAAATTTAGAGCTTCTTCATTCTTTATATCCTAAATTTTATTTTTATAATTAGTAGACACTCTTTAGTCATTAATCTCTAATCTTATATCTAGCATATATTTATCTTCTTCATTAATTTGCTTTATCTAAACTTATTCTCACATATATGGATATGGATTTCATTTCCATCAACATTATCATCATAAATATTTTAAAAAATATAAAATTTTGAATAATTAACATCAATATTAAATTATACAAAATAAGCAATATTATAAAATAAGTATACATCAATCACTATGCTACTATTAATAATAATTAAGATGAATCACCATGATATGTGAGAGGACCTTCATTTTAAGAATGAAATACATAGTATGGAAGAAAATCAACCAAATTTTTATGAGATTGTTAATTTCTATGACCACATAGAGATACAAGTTGATATCATAGTATGGAGGAACATGAAGTAAATTTATGTAAGATTGATACTTGTGATTACCATAAAAATACAAGTTTTTTTTTTTTAGTTATAAAATTTCAATACTTTTTATTTTAGATGTTAATATAAATAGAAGTTCTTATTTAACTTAATAGAATTTCTCATTTGGGTATTAAAAACCCTAATAAAAATTATAAAATATCTTTTGAGTTAGGTCAACATATAACAAAATAAGTTCAATAAGAATTTGATATTCATAAATTTCTCATCAATTTTTGAAGCTTGGCCACCATATTTATTTAACCTGCTCATGAATATGAGAAAAAAATAAACATTGATAACTAATAGAAATAAATGAGAAAAAAAAAATCAAAATTTAGATATTTGACATAGAAAATCATCTATATCCAACTTTTATATTTTTTGGGCCTATATTTTACAAAGAATTAGGTAGTCGTTAAAACCAACTAGTAGGTATTTTCTTGGAAAAAAAAAATTTCAAAATTAATTGAGCTTGTTATATAAAAAATATTCCTATAAGCATAAAGGGTATATGGTTGTTTGTTACAATGGATATATTGTAACAAAATCCCAAAAGCAACTTGTTATATGTGCTGCATAAAAAAAACCTTCACAAGGGAATAAATGCTTCTCCAACCAAAATTTTACCTTGTCTTTACAAATTATATTTCTTATGATATGTTTGAGGTATCCATGATTGAATTTTAGTTTTTAAAAAAATGATTGACATACATAGAACACATAATATATAGGGAAAGAATATGAAACTATGGGAAGAATAGTAGGTTATACTTTACACCCATATCTAATTTTTTCTTTGGGTATATCTCTTTAACTTATTATTATTAAATTTTAAGTAAAGACAAAAATTCTAGCTATTATGAATATTTTTAAAATGTATTCATATTGTTAATTTCATTGTGTTTATAAGTAGATAAATTTCACACAAA
Source organism: Wollemia nobilis (assembly GCA_028583015.1). Classification (NCBI taxonomy): domain Eukaryota; kingdom Viridiplantae; phylum Streptophyta; class Pinopsida; order Araucariales; family Araucariaceae; genus Wollemia; species Wollemia nobilis. The sequence continues at coordinate 1,344,042 of JAQPPZ010002105.1, forward strand.
GATAGCTTAAATAATACTTAACATATAAATCCCTTTAGCATAGTGAAGATCAAAAGCTAATTTTATTTGCAAATCCATGTCATAGAATATTATATCAAATCTTGATTTATACAAATAGGTCATGATTTGTAAAATAAATCATAGTGATTTGACTCAAGTACTAAAATATTTATTCTTATAATGTCAATATAACAATTAATTTAAAAGTAGTTGTATTGTTCTACTCCATATTTGTCTTTGGAAAAAGATAATAAATTTAGTTTTCATAACAAAGTATCAATGTTCATAAGATATTCATAAAGGTTTTAATTTTTATTAACTAATTTTTTTTTCTAGGTTATTTCAAATGCTTGTAAGATATGATTAGTCTTTATTATGTGTTACTGTTTTGTTTGGTCATTTTATAATTAAAATTTTATTTGGTATCCAATAATATAGGCTACTTGAATTAAGATCATAACATTCATTCGTGAAACATCATATAACATATCATCAATAGAAAATTTAAAAATTATATACATGACTCTACAATAACATATTAGATTGGCTACTATCTTCAAGTTCCTATAAGGAAGTTGTGAATGGATGAAAAAATAAAATAAAATTGGCAAGCCTAGGAGAAAAAAAGTAAGACACAAAAATTTTACAAATTTAAAAAAAAAATGTGATCCGCTCCCAAAAGTGTGATACACTCCAAAAGTTACGATTTTCTCTCAAAGTTGTGATTCTCTCCAATATGTCCAATTTGTTCCAAAATTTGTAAATTGATTATGGAATGATTCACTCAGCAAAGTGATTTGTTCCATAGCAATTCACTCATTGACAAGCAAAGTAAGACAATAATGTATGACCTTTAATTTCACCCCTTAGAAAGTGACTTTTTGCTTTTAATGACACAATAAAGCACTTAGAAGGATTTTAATCAACTTAAATGAGTAATTAGAGGTATTTAATATTTGGAGGTGCAATATTTACTAAAGATGCCTGTGAATTAATAGACTTACTAGGAATAGAAATTTCTTACCCCAAGTAACATAGGCAATTTTTTTCTTTAAATATGATCCATGGGATCCATTGTAAGAATATTTTGTTTTTGAGGAAGTAGACCCACATTGTAATTCCTCTATTTTTAAAAGTAATAAAAATATTGTGCAAGACTTTTTGCTTTCTAATTATAACACTACTCTTTTGGATTATGGAATGCATAGTGATTATGACACTACCCCTACTTCCTTGTCACTCCTTGCTATTTTTTCATTCCATATGTTTGGAATCATATGTTGTTATTTTATTTATTCATTTATTTATTGGTCATACACTCTTGTTGCTATGACTATAGTCATGTTTTATTTTCAAGGCAATTTGCTTTAGTCTCTTGCATTCGTTTGATAAAACCTTAATTTTTCCTTAGGTTTGTAAGCTTCCTTGTGTCTCCCTAGTTATGAGAGTATATACACCTAATGGAATTTTAGGTTTTGTAAAAGCTTATATTTTCACAATAAATTTGTAACTTGATAATTTATGATCAATGTTGATATTATCAAGTTTTCTAGAATTTCTTATGACTCCCTAGGGATATAGTTCTTTTGAAAAGATAATTCAATTTTTGGTTGATTTTGTAAGGTTCTGTAAATATAAAAAATCAACGATTATCTATCCCTTATTGCTCCTATTGAACTAAGCACTTTTTTTAATATGTAGAGGTTTTACCTTTTTGATGTGTTTGAGACAAGTATATATATAGGTTTTCAACCTTAGCCTAAAGCTTTTAATAACATATTTTTAAATATATTTTATGGTTTTTATTGAAATATATATAATTTCCAATAAGTCAATTTGATTTAGTAACCCTTATAACTCCCAAATGTTGGAAAATTAGATTACAATAATATTTGCAAATATTTTATAAATAAATTTTAGTAGAAGTCTTTATTACTCTTATGTTAATATTGCAAATATTTTAACCAGCGTTTTGGAGGAAATCTATTCTCTCAGAGTGACTGAGAATTTTTAAACATTTGGTTCTCCATAATTTAAAGCTTATTGATATTAACCAACGTTTTGGAGCAAGTTGAAATTTATCCTTGACTTAACAGAAAATGTTTCTAGTTTGGTGGCTAATGTAACTCAAGGTGTTCATAAGTTGGTGTAGAACTATCTCAGTTCTCCCTCCTTTGATGCCTTGTGGTCTGGTTCCCATCTTTCTTCTCGTTTGCCTCTGATTTTTTTCAAGGTTTTTTTCTGTGTATGTCGTTAAAACCCTCTTTTTTTAATATATATAGTAAAACTTTTGTACTTAATTTATTGAAAGTTAAAATAAAATTATATACATATATTACAAGATTTAAGTTAAAATCTAAAACAAAATCTCCCCCACCTGTAAGTTTTAAGTTGTTAAAAAAACATCGCCAACCAACCAACAAAAAAAAGTCATTTATTTATTTATTTATTGACCTTATGCCCTCGTTCTCATCAACTTGTACATGATTGCACATGCAATTTCTTTCTGTTTTTTACTTTAATGTTAACTTTTGCGTATATACGAAACCTAAAACCACAATAAAAAAAACTATTAGCACAGAAGAAACTCAAACAGAGTCTCGATTTTAGTCTTTATCCTTTATATAAAATATGATTTACTGCTATCATGATTGTTGTACTGGACCTTCTGTCTTGGTATTTGGTGTTTCAGAGTCATGAATTTAAACTGAGTTAAAAAAGATTATTTGTCCATAGATCGGTAGACGATCGTTATCATTCATTTCCTAACGTGTAAATCTGTCAATTTCTTTTTGTATTTCCCCTGACATCTTTCTCCGCGTTAACTCCATCAAAAATGTGGAGAACTCAATTGAAGGTTTGGTACAGATGGTGTACCTGATTGCACATGCATTGTTTCTTTTTATATTTTTATTTAGAGTTGTTATGCACAGAGGGTGTATCTAATTGCACAGCAGCACATGCATTGCTTCTTCTTAGATATCAATTTAAAACTATATAAGAATACTGTTGAATATTGAATTGTCTTCTATAATATTATAAATTTATTTTGTTTTTTACTTAACTCTTTCTATAGATATAAAAGTACAACGAATATTGTCAAATAGTCTTCTATATTACCATAAGTTTACTCTCTTTTTTGTTAAGTCCATTCCCTCCCTTAAAAAAATTGATAGTCATAGCCGCTGCCATTGTACGTAAAGCAAAATCAAAAACAAAAAACAAATGGTTGCAAAAGTAATACGTGTTAGGAGAGTACGTCTAAAAGACCGACGCCACAATCATCCGGTGTTCCACTTTATCACTAAGAAGGAGAGGATCGATGGGTGCATTGAAGAGAGTACTTTTCTTTTAGTATACCATCAAAGGTATTCATTCTTTTGTCCAACGCTCCATCTTTGCTATATTCATGCACATACCCATATTAAAAAAAAAAAAAACAAACAGTTTTTTTTGTTGTTGATGTGCATCTCTGTGTGCATGAATAGTTGTTTAAATTATTATTACATATTTTACCCAATGGTTCCTTTGCACTCCTTTAACGGCAAAAAAAAACCAATTTTGTTTGTGATTTCCTATAGGTATCAAGCTAATAATTTTTTAATGTTAAAGTTGTTGATCTTTTATGGCAAGATTTATAGGAACTTCGGGGCATTTTAGCAAACCATGAAAATCTTTGCTTGTTCAATATTTAGTTGTAGCTTATGCTAAATAAAATAAATAACCTATAAAGTGTAGAATGGAATTTTTTTAATTAGCTGTGGATTTTTGTATAAACTTTGACATTTAAGGTAATTTTTCAATATCTTCGAGGAACAAATTCAGACAATAAGTTACATATGAGGTTAGTGGGGAATATTTCCTCCAAAATCTTATTGACTACTACATTCATTATTGCGTTATCAGTGATGATTTGGACAACATTCTCTCAAGAGTGGTAAGAGAGAATCACAAGTTGTGACTCGATGGTTTCCTTCTCTATTCTCATCAACAGCTCCCCCTCAATCTCTTTTCATTCTTTTAGGTGTATTCGTCAAGGAGACCCTCTTTCCCCATTTGTTTTTATTATTCTAGCTAAGGATTGAATATATTCCTTCAAAGAAATAAGCAACAAGGACTTTTGGCAAGTGTGCAACTAGGTGAGGTAATGTTAACTCACCTTTAATTTCTTGATGATACAAGTCTCTTTGGTGAAGCTAGAATTTGGGAGGCTAGAATTCTCAAAGCCATCCTAAAAACCTACATGGATGCTACTAGCCAATAGGTGAATGAGGCCAAATCCAAGGTTGTTTTCTTCAATATAAACAAAATAATCTAGGCTCTATTTTTATCATTTTGAGCTTTACCCAATCATCTCTTTTGCTTGATTACCTAGGGATTCCCCTTTATTTCAAGAGACTAAGGGTGGATGATTGAAAGGATTTAATGGATAAAATTGCTTCTAAAGTTAATAATTGGACTCCTCGTTGGATTACTTTCAAAGAAAGAATCACTCTCATCCAATCGATGATCTAAAACATATCTATTTATAAATTCTCCATCCTAGTTGCCCCTAAGGGAGTCCTTGGAGATTTAGATTCACTTATGAGATTTTTTTTGTGGGATGGCTCAAGGATGGGTAAGAAGTGAGCTCTTGTTAGTTGGGATAAAATATGTCAACCTAAAGCTTGAGGGGGTCTTGGTTTTCGTAAAGTAACTTTAAACAATCAAGATATTGTATGGAAGCTCTATTGGAGATGGATCATTGATCAAGATGCTTTCTTTAGCCAAGTTATCACTAGTAAGTTTTTGGGTTTTATCCCCCATGAAGAAGATGACTGCACTCCTCTAAAGGGCCTTGACTCCATTATTTGGAAGGTCCTAAAAGCTAGTGAACAATTGGTTAAACCTAGAATTTTTTGGAAAGTGGGTAAAGGAGACAAAGATAAATTATGGACAGATTCTTGGGACCAAGATCCCCCATAATCTATGAGTTTCTTGAGTTCTAGCCCTTGCAACAAAGACCCAAAGGAAGTGGATGTATTAATATGACTTCCTACATTTCTTCTAGGAATATTGGATATTTCTTTGTATTTCAGTGGAAGAGGTTTAAATATTGGCCTATTCTTGTCCCTCTTCATCAAAAGCTTCGTATTGATAATATTCTCAAGCAAAAGTGCCTTACGAGGAAAGAGGAAGAGGATAGGATCACTTAGGGCCTTGGTAGTCTAGGTGTCTTCACTGTCCATGATGATTATAATGCTTTTCTCCCTCCTCTACTGACCTTGTGGGATGCCCCTTGGGATCAAGTTTGGGTGGCTAAGGGTTGTCCTAAAATAAAGTTCTTTACTTTGAAAGTGATGCTTACAAGTTATCTCACCTATAATAACCTTATGAAGAGAGGTATTTATGGCCCCTCTAAGTGCATCATGTGTAATTCCTAAGATGAGATGCTTGATCATTTGATTTTCTATTGTGAATTCACTAGAGAGTTGTGGAAAAGGTGGATAGACCTCTTTAAGGATCACTTAAACTTTTAGGTGAATATTGCTAATATATGAGAGATATATAAATGAATAAAGCTCAAGAATATCTTTATTCAATTGGGTTGGTCCCTAGGCTCGAGCTTCATCTAGTGGTACATTTGGATGGAAAGAAATTCCAAAAATTTTAGAGTGGAGTTTAGTCCAATGGAGATGGTTCAACATAAAATTATTATCAAAGTTATTGAAACTGTTAGAACTCACCTTAGGGACCAAAAAACTAAGTATAATGAGTTGGAGCACAAGTCATAGAAGTTGGGATCATGGTAGCCCCCTCCCTCAAGTTGGGAAAACATTAATTCTAATCGTGTAGCTAAGGATAATGCAAGGGCTAAACACATTGGTTTTCTCATAATAACTTCATGGAGAATATCCTTCATTGGGAGTTTGAGGGTCTTGGAATGACTACTAACAATGAAGTTGAAGGAGTGGCTATCGAACAATATTCTCTCAATTCTTGGGATAATGGGGTTAGAAATAACATAGTTGAGTCTAACTCTCAAACAATGGTGGGGCTTTTGGATGTTATTAAAAAATTTAGACTAAAGGCTTGGAGTATAAGAAATTTTGTGAGACAAATTAAATTCATTTGGCAGCAATTCAAGGATACCATTTTGATTTATGTTGATAGATAAAATAACGTTATGATTATACTTTTTGTTAAACATGGTAGTGAAAGTCAGGTTGGATGCATGTTAAATTCTGATTAGAATAGGGACACTTCTAAATGGTTGGAGGTGAAGCAAATAGTTCTTTGTTTGGCTAGAAAAAAACTTATGTAAGGATGAGGATAGGTCTAGAGTCCATTGAGTCTTGTGGGGCAATGGAGGATGAACAATTATTGGTTTGGTTTTTTGTTACCTCTTGCAACACTCTTTGGCACCTTTTAGGACAACATTGATAGTGTTTGTAGGTCTGTCAAGCCTACTAGGATTATTCATGTTAGCATAAGCCATAAGTGGTATCAGGTAAATATTATTTGCTCTTTAGATGGTACTTAGTTTTTTGTTATTTTTAGAGATGTTAATCTATGTTTTATTTGGATTTTAGGGCTTGCCAAAAGTGGTAGACCTATGATTGTAATTTTAATCTTGCCCTTTTAAATAAATTTTTTATCCTTTTAAAAAACAATTGTGCCAATGCATCTATTAACTTGAACAATGCAATTGCTCTTATAGAAGCAACCAAAAAATTAATTAAGGTTCTCCTGCTCCCATTGATCCACCCATGACACATGTTATTGTAATTCTTCTTTCTCCACACCCTACACTAGTCTTCAAGCATAACTTGAATGTCCTCCATAGATTTTTGAAGGAGAGGGACCTTAAGGTCATCATAAGTTGGCAACTTAAATCCTACATCACAACTTGCAATGGTATCTACCATGCACCACCGGTATGAATACCTTGCCACATTGAATGGAAGGTTGGAAAATACCATAAACTAGCAATGACCTTCCCCACTACCCTATATCTCTCCTAGTTCCATGTGGTCATACCCTCAAGTGTGGGTTGTGTTGTTGACATGGAATATTTTGCAAAATATGACTCATCTATCTTACTCCCTACATATGCAACTGATCGAATAAAACTTGTAATTAAATTGACTAAAGGTGCTACTAGTACAGTCTGTACGAGGTCAATAAGGGGGTGTTGACATGGTGTTGCTTTGTTTACATTTGAGGTCCTTTTATATTCTTTGTTAGAGAGGATAATATTACATTCATTCATAACTTTAAACGACAAATCTTAGCATACCCTAATATTTTTTCTTGATATCCAAATAAAATTTGAGGTGGTATATGCCTCAATGAATGACAAACCCACAAAAAGTGCAATAAAATTCCTCCTTTTTTCTTTCCTTTGTATACTTCCATGTTGAATATTTGTTCGAAATTTAAAAAAAAAAAAACAACAAAGTTACAAACAATTACTTAAAAAAAAAAAACCTAAACCATAATTTAAATTTTAAACTGGGATTTATGGTTTAAAATTTAAACATTGATAGCTGAAAAAATGAGCTTGCATACATAGTTATCACAAAACAATATTTACTTAAAAAGAGAAACAACTAGAAGAGAAAAAATAGTTGAAACTTTGATGAGTTTTTCACATTTCTAAACTTTGGTTTTAATCTTTGAAAAAAAATAACATATTTGAAATAGAAATGGAAAAAAAAAGTTTGCAATACTTTGAATGACTATTAGTGGCTATTGGATTCCATCACACTACAAAATTTAGTTGTTAACATGCACTAACATATTTTGTTAACATATTTTATTAGATGTGATAGTAAGAACATGTTTGAAAAAATAAAAGAGTTTGCAATCCTTTGGATGACTATTAGTGGCTATTGGATTCCATAAAACTACAAAATTTAGTTGTTAACATGCACTAACATATTTTGTTAACATATTTTATTTGATGTGATAGTAGAGTGGCTATTGGATTCCATCACACTACAAAATTTAGTTGTTAACATGCACTAACATATTTTGTTAACATATTTTATTTGATGTGATAGTAGGTAGGTAAACCTTTCTCTAATTTGAAACATGAAATGAGGTATAATGGAAAAAAAAAATTATAGTGTCTTTTCTATCCATGCAGTACAATTTGAATAAGGAACCCTACTAAATCTAAAAGAAATGGATTAGACTGAGAATATAATTGACATACATAAAAATGCGTAGGGAGAGAATATGAAACTTGAGGAAGAATAGAAGGTTATACTTACATTGTGGTGGAGGAAAAACCAATGGCATTCCTTATGCGAATTCTTTATCCAAAAGCTTGAGGAGTCCTACCTATATCTGACAGCACCCATATATTTAACATTTTCTTTATCCCGTCAAGTTAAAAATTCTATATCTTTCATCTCATTTAAGTTTCATTCTATTCCAATGTTAATCTATGAAACTCTAGAATTAGAAAACCTTATCCACGTCTAGGTCTAATTTCATTGTATTAAGAGCATCAAAGTAACCTGTTCTATGCTCGAATACAAAGAGAATTAAATTGATTTTTTCACAAAAATGTTGATAGTGAAGAATGATCCGATTGGAATAAAGAGCAAAATAATAATTTGTAGGTAAAACAACATCAAACTGGCATATATTCTAAGATGATGAAGCCCTAAATGGAAAATAAATTAAATTCTTAAGCATTGTCAATTTACTCCCTAATTGACAGAGCAATAATACCCCTGATTAGCAGAGTACCAAAGGATTAATGAACGCTTTCAAAATAACTAAAGAAGGCTTGGCAAATAGTTCGAGCTAGTTGCAAAGTGGTCAATAAAAGGTACAATATCATTTAAAAGCAGTTCTCTTCGTTTATATGTCATAGCTTGCATGGTGGGAACGTGGTATTTATAAGAAAAATTAAATCATTTTGAAGAAAATGATTGTGAGTTTCATTCTCCTTGGGGGTGCTTCAATGATTGTGAGTTTCATTCTCTTGGGGGTGCTTCTTCATCGTCCCTGCGTTTATATTATTTAGGGTTATTTACTTAAAATATAAAAATATAGTGGTAGTTTTACTAAAATTAAAAGAGATAATGATTGTTAGATTATTTATTTCAAAGTTAAAGCATTATGTATTGTGTTGAGGATTAGTCTTGTTATTATTTGTTAGAATTTATGGCTTGAAAGGAATAATAGAATTTTAAAAAATAAATCTTAAAATGTTCAAGTTTAAAATCATATTATTGTCTTTCTTGCAAAATGTCTACAAATATGATGATAATCATGGAAAGCCTCAAATCTAAAAAAAGAGGTGGTAATAACTTGGTTACATGATTTGAACATTGAAGCTTCATCTATGATAATGGAATTAAAACAAAGGATTTACTTCATTGTAAGGTAAAATGAAAATATCTAGAAATTAAGTTTATCAAAATTAATTTTTATGGTGCTTTTTAAGGAAATCTAGGAAAATATGGTGGAGGTAGTATTTTTAGAAATAATGAAGGCAACATTCTCCTTACTCATAATCATTTGGAACTTCAACTAACAACTATGCACACACTAGGGTACTTCTTATAGAGATTAAAATTGCAATAGAAAAATGATGGATGTGAGATTTACAAATTATCATTAATACTTTCAACAAAAATTGATATGGGTTGGATAAAAAATACTATTTTTTTGATATGGTGGGCGAAAGCAGTTTTTAAAAGACCTTCAAACATTTTACAAAAAGGATCTAATTCCCAACCATAAAAAGGGACCCGAGAGGAACCAAACACTAAAAAACATCAAACACAAACTAACCATAGAGAGAAACCAGCCCTGGAACCAAAGTACCCAAACAAAGTTCGAATAAACTAAAGACCCACAATCCCAAGCAAGGGAAAACAACACAGGCACACAGACCCAGAGAATCGAAATAGAGCCAACAAAAAAAAATCCAGAGGAGAAAAGGGACCACTCAAAATGTAGATCCATTGGGACCTATCCCGTTCTCATCTTTGAACTTGTTAATTCTAGTCACCTGCCAGACCATAACAACTAGAACCTCCTCAGTGCAAAAAATCGTCACCTACATGAAATCAATCATAGAGCACTACAATTTCATCATCATCACATTAAGAGAATTTGGGTTTGAAGTCCTCATCTAGAAACCAAGATTCCTATTCTTTCTAACAATGCCAGCTCTAAGAGTTAATTATGGATTCTTATATGACAACAAATAATCCTCAAAATCTTAATCATCGACCATCATCAAAGGCTTCCCTTTATCTACCAATTTTACGACCAGGTTTTTAGATCTTATCATTCCTTCCTCACTACCTCTCGGTCCTCTAGGCATGGACTATGCCCCATCCCTTGGCTACACCGCTAGGGGAGTAGCTTCAAAATATTCTTGGTTCGATGCATCCAAATCTCTTAAAACAAAACATGTTAGGGTAATTGGCCTGGACTCTAATTAAGGAGGTAAGAATACTATCACTATCCAGGCCACACAATTTGACCACACGATCAAATATTATCTTCAGCAATATTTGGTGGACCAGATCAAAGGCTACCCATTTCTCAACCTTAGAAATTGACCTAGCCAGATATTAAAATAAGAATGATGGAATATTCATCATTTTCTTATGATGGAGATGGTTCAAAATCATGAAATCATAACTCCTAGTATCTCCTAGTTCTCATACAAGGTTAAATAAAGCATAATTACTAAAACCACACGATCCCATGGAGCTCTTAGGGAGTTACATATAAATCTATTATAGGTTTTGGTTAGATCCTCTTCATCTTCCAAGAAAACTTGAACATCTTTGGCCAAGGAATGCTTCTCATGATTATGCATCTTTCCGTCTATCACCAACCTGATCAACTTAGCAATTAAAGAAATATTGATTTTGAATTCTATTGTGCTGACTCTAACCACCCCTTCATTCCAATACTATACTAGATGTTTAGCCATCTCCCTGTGTCTTATGGTGGCCATTAAACCTTAAGAGATATTGAAGAATATTCCACTTTTTTTAATTTTTATGAACCTCCTCGTTCATTGCAAGGGATTGTGGCTCCAAGATTAGGGTAGCCATCCTGAAACTTTCTATAACACCACATAGAGAATATTCAAAAATAAAAAACCATACACTATCTGACACCTCCTCACCATGGATGAAAAGGATACCTGATCAATAAGAAAAGACCTGACACCTCGGTCTATCCACTGCCCGCTTTAGGGACCCATGAAAATCCACATCCAATGAAGGAAGAAAATAAGACAGGACACTCAACCAAAGGTATCTACAAAAGTTAGGACCATGACTAGAATAAATAAAATCACCACCCTCAATCCACCAGCTCATTCTATGGGAGTCGAACCAAAGAAAAGCCTCCCTAGTTGGAACTACAAAAAAATTTGAGAAGAAGCTAAATTTAGAATTTATAGAAAACATGCAAAAGGACCAATAACATAGAGGAGGGGTTATTATTCCCACGACATCCTCCTGGATGACAAAGCACATGTTGAAATGATTGACACTTTGAACATTGATTATCGAAACTTTCATGATCTAGCTCATCTTACCATACTTAGGAAATAAATTTGATTGGCTACCAAAATGAATCATTGAATGCCAAGGCTTAAGAGGGACTTGTCATTCCATCCACCAAGGGGAAATTATGTTTACTGTAATCTGACACTTCATCCTTACCCTATAATTCCTTTAGACTTGATAGAATATATATATCTCTTCACATGAATGCAATCCTCCTTACGAAAATTTGAGGGCTTACTACTAGGCCAACTGACAAAGCATGAGTCAAGTCCATTAACACTACATATAGTGGGCCATCCAGTATAGTTAACGTCATTACACCACCTTCCCTTTTTCAAACTCAACCCTTGAAGGTGCTTAACTGACCTCCACTAGTACCCCTTCATACCTTGGAAAGAAATGCTCCATATGCCTAACTGATTGGAGCTACGTAGATTGACGCTCTGCATGATGGAATTTAAATTCAAATTTTGGTGGGTTAACAGTTTTGAAAAATCAAAAGCTAGAATCCAAAGGGGAAGGATCTAGAAACCCCACCTACTAATTCTGCATGGGCATCCGACTTTGTTTAAAATCATTGTATAGGATTCTGAGATTAGTTGGGAAATTGTCCCTTAAAATGTGTATATCTTGCTACAAAAGGCCTTGGTTTGCAAGAAAATATGATGCTTTATTACCTTCTCTGAAGCGATGATTAAATTGAACTTCTTCTAAGTTTTTGAATCATTCTTCTGACTTTCGATAAAAAAGTTTGAGATGGCCCAAGAAGGAGTTTGAGTGAATTTCTTATGTTCATCACCTATTATTGGAGGTAATCTATTATAAATGTGAGCATAGTGTAGTAGATAATTTAGCCAATCATAGTGATGGTCTTCATCTTGAGGAAATATAAATTTTAGAAGTCAATTGGGCAAGTGAGATTTTATCTATTAATAAAAATGACATTAAGGAGTTGATTGTGTAAACATAACACTTCTAAGAAGTTGAAGAATATATCTAATAAAAAAATTAAAAATATGTGATAAAAAGATATTTTTATATGATTTAATTAACCTAATGTAAAATATAATACTTTGGTATTTTTATAGGAGTGGCCTGCAATAGAAGCCATATAAAACTTGTTAAAAAAATTATATCATACAATTTGATTTTAAAATTTGACTCTCCATAATGGACATGCAAAGTTATAGGTAAGAATAACAAGATCATATATTGTCATAGATAACATAAATGCAAGTGTTATTGGAAAATTAAGCAAAAAGTTTTAATTATATTATGCAATTTATTTATTTTTGTGTTATGTCATATATATATATATATATATATATATATATATATATATAATCCTTTTTTGTCTATAATGGATTTTATTATATAGTTCATTCATTTTATTTTTATTTATAATATTGAATTAGTCAAAATGAACTAAGCACTTGAGCTGGATTTAGGTTTCCTTAAGTCAATTTTAAATTTTTATAATCAAAAAATGAGATCAACATAACCATAAGTATTATGTTCAAGTATTCTCAATAGACCTTTTGATGCAAATTCTTACCCATGGCTTGTTTATGGTCATGTTAATTAGAATAAATAATGTGCTTTTCTACTTTAACCATGTTAAGTACTTTTTTTTTTCCTTCTTCCATGGATTCTTCTATATTATATTGGACATTTTCTTTCATTATATTGTACTTAACAAATTATTTCACCTAAATCTACTCATTTACTTCTCATAAATGATATTATTAAATTCTTCTAAATTCTAGAAAATAAGTATATATATTGTTTTCCAAACTTTGTTGTAACTTTCCATAGTAACATTTTTTTTATTAGGTAAGAAAAGGGGTTTTAAAGGATACCCAAACCTAATACATATGGGACTGAGAAAGAGCAAGAGATAAAACATCATTCTTAGAGAAATAAATATTTAAGAAAAATAACATATTCAAATATAAAACGACTATCAAACTTTCTAAAAGAAAAACAAAGTGGAAAAAATTATTGCAATATCCAAAGGGAGATCACAATATACAATAGAGAAGCTCACTACCCTCTAGGAAGACCCCACACACTGAAGAAACATCTCCACATATGCCACCAAAAAAGAGCATGTTACCTAGAGAGGACAAGGTTCCCAATCAACTAAAACCCGTTGAGGCACCTATAGATGGCACCAAATCCCTTTTAGCAGGAAAACATCAAAAAATAAGAGACTCCAAAAAACATAGGAAATCTTCCCCTAGCCTTCTAAACTCCCATAACTAGCACCCACAACTAACCATGATCATCCACAATTAAATTTTGAAAACTTGTCAGTAACAATTAACTTTCCATAGTAACATTGTTGTTTAGATATCTTTAAATTCATACATATAATTCTATATGCTTTAATTTAGATACAAACATTAAAAAAAAGTAGGTGTTAAAATAAATGCTAAATAATATTTATAAATTTTGTATTGAACACCTAACCATTATATATATGAAAATATGATCATTTGTTGTCTATATTGGATATTAGTATATAGCTCATTCATTTTATTTATATTTATAATATTGAAATATTCAAAATGAACTAAGAACTTGAGCTAGATGTAGGTTTTCTTAAGTCAATTTTAATTTTTTATAATCCAAAACTGAGATCCACGTAACCATAAGTATAATGTTTAAGTATGCTCAAGAGACCTTTTGATACAACTTCTTGCCAATGGCTTATTTATGCTCATGTTGATTACAAAAAATAATGAGCTTTTCTACTTTAATCATGTGAAGTAATTATTTTTCTTATTCCATGGATTATTCTACATTATAGTAGAATTTTCTTTTGTTTTATTGTACTTGATCAAATTTGTATACCTAAATCTACTTATGTACTTCTCATCAATGATATTATTAGCATCTTCTAAATTCTATAAAATAAGTATCTATATTACTTTCCAAACTTTGTTGTAACTTTCGATCGTAACATTGTTGTTTAGATATCTTTAAATTCATACAAATAATTCTATATGATTTAATTTTTTGAATGAAATAAGCTATATTATATTAAAAATAAAACTCAATCATACAACAAGTGGGTGGATACGCACACCCCAGTAGGTTCCCAAAAATCACAATAACCACATACGATTAGGAGAAACAAAATAGTAAATATAAATTCTTTAACTGGCTAACACAGAAAAGGAGGGAATTAAAATCATCCTCTTAGCCAAATATCAAAGAAAAACATGCATTCACAGAACATACTTCATTTTCAGATGTCAGAGGATAAAATTGTCCACATTATCATCATGGCACCAAGGAGAGGCAACAACAGGAGCATATCAATCATTATCATCAATGCTAGCACTACCCATATCAGCAACATCATTAACCTCTTATGTATTTATTTCTTGGGGGTGGAGGTTTTGGCCATCATCGTGCCAAACCAGAGCATTAACTAGCACCGCAACAACTACATCTCCCTAGCTCGCAACTTGGTGTGAAGGTTCTAGACAAACATCCCATCCACTCACCAAACATGAATTACCATCACCATTAGAGTCACCAATAGAAAGGTTGAGACCAATGTCTCCCAACCTACGACAATGCCCTGTGTTTTCGATGAGATTGAGAATGAGAGCAAATATGGTATTGTGATGTTGAATCCAGGGGGACCCGACTTACAGGGCACGATGCATTGGCCCAATGGTCCAAGAGTCCTCAGGTACTGAATATCAATATGAATTTTTTCGACTTACAGGGCACGATGCATTGGCCCAATGGTCCAAGAGTCCTCAGGTACTGAATATCAATATGAATTTTTTCACTTGAACCTGTATATGTAGCCTTGAGTCACAAAATATAGCATACTTATCAGCTAAAGAAAAGGAATCAGAAGTTGTATTTCTAGAAAAAGCTATATTGTTCTGGCCTTCCATAAGTGAAAAATAATATTGACTCTAAAAATATTCCAAATAGACACTAAAGGAATAGAAAAATTAGGAGCATCACCTAGTAGGGAATGGTGCCAAGAAAAAAAAGTGGCCATATAATGTCGAAAGAAATATTCTAGCCACTTGCAAATCATTTGAGCTTTACGGCATGACTAGAAAACATGAGTGCAATATTCAGGTTCATTGCAAAAATAGCATTTGGTATTAGCTATGCCCAAGTATTTCAGCTGTTTCCCCATAAGTAAACCTTGAAGAAGCAGACTCCAAGCAAAAAAATCTATCTTTGGTTAAAGATAAGAGTCCCAGACCACCGTGAAGGCATGGATATTAAGTCCCTACACTCGTTCAACATACCCACCACGAAAAAGTATGGAGAAAGCAAAGAATATCCCAAACAGGTCTTGTATTGAATTAACAAGATGTTCTAATTTAAATACAGATATAAAAATTAAGTGTTAAAATAAATGCTAAATTATATTTATATTTTTTAAATTTTGTATTGAATACCTAACCATTATTTAGTTCAGGTATAAAATATCCCTAAAACATATATATATTTTTTTTAATTGGTTATATGGTTCACATACTAGCATGCCAATTATGCACATATTTTTAATATGTTTTAAATTTGATTTTTTTAAAAGTAGACGCTATCATTTAATAACATTAATTTTGTTTTTTTAATTATTATTATTATTTATTATTATAGAAACCCCTACGACCATTAATTTTATTTTTTTAATTATTATTATTATTATTATTATTATTATTATTATTTATTATTATAGAAACCCCTACGACCAAGGTTGATCAGTTATTTTAGATCATATAGGTACATGGTAGTGGTATGTTTTTGGGCTCTTGTATTTTAGATCATATAGGTACATGGTAGTGGTATGTTTTTGGGCTCTTGTATGAAAGATTTAGGTTCAAACCACAATTAATGTTTACATGTGTTAGTACAATATTTTTTAATTTCATCATGAAAAATCAACCATAGGAAAGTATATGTGAGTGTGCTTACCAAAATATATATATATATATATATATATATATATATATATATATATATATATATATATATATATATATAGTTTTGAATTTGAATTTTTTAAGTAGAGGATATCATTTAATAACATTAATTTTACTTTTATTTAAAAATATATTTTAAATCATTTTTTTTATTAGTAACGGGTTTTATAAGGGACCCAAAACCTTATATACAAGCTGTAAGGAGGATCCCGTGAAGGTTCGACTCCCTACAGAACAAGCCAAAATTTTTCCAAACACATGGTCCATAAGCTAAAAAACAACCTAAATTATTACAACACTGCCCATGGGCACAAACTGAAAGTGTGAAGTTCTACAGCCTATCTTTCTTTTACAAGTGCCAATGTGTCACCTTGGCATATCAGTGTAATAAGGTCCCACACTTTGCCTTGCATTGTGAGCCATCGTGATCCTTGACATCGTTGAACTATTCAACATTAGTAACTGCAAGTTCACTACAAGAATTAACGATGCATTGGGGAAGTTTGCCCTGCCACGTCGCCAAGGATTGGATAGTTAACCCAAATTTTACCAATTCCCTATACATGTGTTGAATACACTTGTTGTTAATCACCCTTAACTGGATAATGGACACTTCAATGATTGGTTGCATGTTCCAATATGATTGGTTGACTGTTGATCACCCTTAACAAGTCTCCCTCGATTATAAGGTGCTAGATAGTGAGCTCAATAGCCATTTGGATGCCTCAGAAAGCTGCTCGAGCTTTTGCAAAAATTTTAGATTGGACTCCAAGTTTTTTTGCATAAGCCAGGATGAGACGACCTCTGTCATCCCTGATTATGCCTCCACAACTCGCGTCACTAGGGTTGCCTTTTGATGCACCATAAAAATTTAACTTAAACCACTGAGGGGGAGGGGGAATCCAAGAGACAAGGGATCTGTCCACAATAGCCTGGGAATGACCAGAAACCTCAAAAGGTAGGTTAGCATAACGTGCCACTTGAATCTCAAATGGTGATGAAGGACAATCTTGAGAAGACATGATATCGATATTTTCGGAGGCAAAAGTCACAGCTCTCAAACATACAAACTTCAGATCTAGGGACAAAAATAGAAAAGCTCGATTATTCCTTTCCAACCAAATTTACCACATACCAAATTTACCACATAAAGTGAGGAAGAATGATCGACCACCAAAACTTTAGACGGGTGGACTTAAAGGGGTTTGACCATTGGGTAATAAGATCACTGATAGACTAAGGAGCAACCCAAGAGATGGAAATATTTGACAAGATCATGGACATGACAAGGTCAGAAAAGGGGCACTCTAGAAATAGATGATTAACTGACTCCCACACAGATTTACATAAGTAACATCTATTGGGCAGGATCATACCATGGGTTATCAAGTTATCAATGGTGAGGAGTCTATTTTTTGCTGCCAACCAAAAAAAATGGGTAATTTTGGGAATAAGGTTTTTGATCCAAATACTATTGGAAGGAAACCAATCATCTTTAGGTTCATTCATAGCCATATATGCGGTCTTAACTAAGAAATTCCTAGACTGGCTAAATTGCCAAAAGAGAGTATCATGTGGCCTGGTACTTGGGATCAAGTGAGTTTGAATATGCTCGGCTAAACGAAGACAAGCTAATCGAATCTTAGAGGAATCCAGGTCAGCAGGGATGTCAACCCAACAGGGGACCATAGCTTCATTATTGATGAAATTCTCAACTTTGGGACCAAAAATCATATTGGTGATAGGTTTAAGAATACTTATACACTGATCCCAAATCAAGGTTTGAGCTGTAATCCATGAGTCTTCCCAGAATATTTTTCACGATCCATCTCCAAGCTTCCAACGTCCACATATTTGAATGATAGATCAGTTTTGGTACATCAAGTTCTAGAATGCAGACCCAACAGGCATGAGGGAATTGTCCATCAGTGACCTTTGCCTGAGGTATTTGTTCTTAACAATGTCAACCCATTGGGTCAGGTAGTTAGACATTATCTTCTAGGCCTGTTTTGAAATCATAGCCATATTCATTTGGTGAACCCTCCTCAAACCAAGTCCTCCCCTACACTTTGGAAGGCAGACCTTATCCCAAGAAACAAGGGGAAATTTACTTTTATTCTCTACTCCTGACCATAGGAAATTCCACTAAAGTTGTTCAAGCTTATTACATACAATAATTGAAGCTCGAAATAGGGACATAAAGTATATTGACACACTCTAAAGACACGATTGGACCTAGAGTGAACTTCCTTGCACTACTAAGTAGGACTCCTTTTCAGTCAACAAGCTTCTTCATAACCCTCTGAATGACACTGTCCCACATCCTCACAGATGGTTGCCCTTGGAATAAAAGAAGGCCAAGGTAAGTTGTAGGCAGTTCAGCAATGGCACATCCTAGGATCTTAGCTACTCTAACCTGTCTATCAACCAAAATATTGATGAAATAAATGTTACTTTTCAAATAATTACTCTTCTGAAATAAATGTTACTTTTCAAATAATTACTCTTCTAAAATAAATGTTACTTTTCAAATAATTACTCTTTGTCCGATAACTCTTTCATAAGCTTGCAATATAGATTTGATAACTCTAGCTTCAAAGATACTAAAAAAATTGGCTAAAATTGTGTGGACATGGTAGTGGTATGTTTTTGGAACCATCCGAACATATATATAAAATAAAATTAATATATATAAATAAATAAGAAGGTTGTCTTATAACTATTTTGCTTCAACAAAACTTAAAACAAAAAATAAAAACTACATTGACATAAAGAATTTTCACATATAAAAGAATAAAAAAATATATCAAGTTAAATCAGATTCAAAAATGTTTTTTTTAGTATACATCATATCTTATTTTATAGATCAAACTTAGTATTAATTTAATATTTTTTAAAATATGATTTACTTTTATTGGGTTGCATAAAATTTAAATAGACCTACTTGTGCATAATTACTATTTCGATTTTTTTTGTTATGTAAATTTTGGGTAAAGATTTAGGTTCTGGGTAAAGATGAAGTCAAAGATGAAGTCAAGGGGATCCGAACTCTTTCGGAAATCAAACAGGGGCAGCCCACTTGCAAACACTGAACTATCAACCAGCCTAATATTTTTTAAGTTTAATTTTTAAATTAAAAACAAAAGTTTTTATAAGAGATCCTAATTCCTATATTATTATTATGATATCCCCACAAATCACATTTAAATTTTAATTCACTATATCTTAATATTAAATCACTTAAATAAATATGAATTTATTAGTGTTGTAGTCACTTAAACTAAAGTTATATTATCAATTTTACAAGTAATTTTGTAAACAAAATTTATTAAAAATATGAGACTTGGCTCGACTCCTTAATATTTACGTGAATCAATAAACATATATCTATAAATTTATAAATTAGATTTTTATCTTTAAAGTAATTAAAATTAAAACACTTCTCTCCTATTACTCAACCAAGGCTAACCCCAAATCTGTTTGGCAATGATGTTAAACCTTGGTGAAGGATACCCAAATTGGCCATTTTTTGAAAGGGAAACAGTTGATACTCTCAAGATTTTTTTGTCTCTAAATAACTAAATGATAAAATCTTGAGCAATGCGTTGAAATTTTAAAAGGTATAGAATTGCGGGTGTTGTTTATATTGGATATTGTATTGTAAAAGATTTAGGGTTTTTTTTAAGATTTAGATTTAAAATGATATGATGTATGTTTGTGTATGTGAGTACACTTGTAAAAAGTGTGTGGTGTGTATTCGTGCATGTGAGTAGTTCTATGTAAAAGGGGAAAGACTGATATGTATTTTTTTTTAACATAAGCAAAACTTTTCTATGAAAATTTAGTATATATATATATTTTTGGTTGCTCTAGAATTTTAAAAGCTTTTCTGCCAAAATTAAACGGAACTCCTTGGGGCCGAATTGGCTTGTCACCGGATTCTAAGAGATGACCGTTGGGATTTTTGAACATTAAAAATTTTTCAAAGGAGCAGAAGATGGGATTTTTCTTTTGTTAATATATATATTATTTTTCCCTTTATGTAACTTTTTATCATGTTGTTTAGATAAAGATAATAGGATGGTTATTATAATATGTTAAATGTTTATTCTTTTTTTATATATTATAAAATTAAAAAATATATATATTTAATAGTTTGAGTTTTGTTTTTTTTGTTTTGGAAAGTTTAAGGTTCAAATTATGGTGTTTGGATGTCAATTTCCCTATTGATAAGCTCACCTCTTTTATGAGAGGTCATGGTAAGATAAGAATACTCAGCCTTAAGTGTTTAGGGTAGCCAAATATTTATATATATATATATATATATATATATATATATATATATATATATATATATATATATATACTATCATAATTGTTGTATTAGATCTCTTAAATTTAGGACTTCCTATCCTGCCATTGGTATTTCGTTGTCATGAACTTAAAGCGATTTAAGGAACATTATTTCTCAATAGAACAGGTAGATGATCCTTATCACTCGTTTTCAAACGTTTAACTCGGTAGCTTTTTTTTTTTTTTTTTCCCAAATGTCAAATTTCGCTAACGCCGTCAAAAGGTTTGACGTAGAGGGTTTAGGGGATTGCACATGCACTTTCCCTAAAATCTCTTAAAAATCTTTTTTATAATTTTTTTTTTATGTAAGGTATGATTCAAATGTTATTATTATAAATTTTAGTTTGTCTTAAGGGAACTTAGATTGTTTAGGAAATCAAATCTGGATAGCTCACCCTGTAGACTGTTTATCCCATTCAGTTAGAATTATTCTTTCCAGGGTAAAAGTACAAGTTTTGAAAGGGTTTAAGTCTTTTATGGTTTGAATTTGGATTTCTTTCATAAAACTCAAACAAGTATTATTATTTGTCCCAACAAATGCTAAAATTTTAAGGTAAAACACTGGTTTTGAAAGGGTTCTAAAATTTAAGGTAAAAGAGGTCCCATTCCCTTTTATGGTTGAACTTGAGTCTCTTAGATGAAAACAAAAAGACATACCATTACATTGTTCAACAAGACTAAAACTTTTAAGGTAAAGTAGAGGTTTTTTAAACTGGATTTTAAAAATAAATAAATTAAATTACATTATAGTATAAAATAATAATATTTTATATTAAATTAAATTTAACATGATTAATGTTAGGGTAGGTAACATGCTTCAAACTTCAAGTATAATTTAGAAAGCCTATTAACTTATGTAAAGTAAAAAATTAAATATTACAAATTAAAATAGACAATTATTATAATGAAGACAAAAGTTAAACAATTAAGAAAAACATTTTCTATGTAAAAGGTTTTTTTTTTTTTTTTTTTTTTAAATATAATGTAGGTTGCCAATCCTAGTAGGATAGACATCATAGAATTAAAAAAAAAAAAAAATACTAATTAAACACTAAATAAAAATGTGTTTCTTGATGAATTTTGGTGAATCAATTGAGTATCTATCTATATTTTGTAAAATCCTATGATTTTTCATCCCAAACATACAATGAATCCATTTACAAGAATGGTTATCAACCAAAAGAATTATGCATAAAAATAGTATCACTAAAATCACACAAAAAGAAAAAAAAAAAGTCAAAATTTGATAGTATGCATCTTCTATCACATGAAAGCAAATAAAAACTTCTTATGCAATAGATAATAAAGGATTTGTGTACACTCTTTTCCCCCTATATTTTATAATTTCCTTTTATAAAATGCTTAAGAACTTTCAAAAATTTCATCAAACTAGTTACTTATGCTTGTAAGCAAAGTTGATTATTTATGGATTTATCCCATCATTGCCTTCACAAATTTAGAGCTCCTCCATTCTTCATATCCTGAATTTTATTTTTATAATTAGTAAACACTCTTTATCCATTAATCTCTAATCTTATATCTAGTATATATTTATCTTCTTCATAAATTTGTTTTACCCAAAATTATTCTCACACATATGGATATGGATATCATTTCCATCAACATTATCATTATACGTATTTTAAAAAATATAGAATTTTGAATAATTAACATCAATATTAAATTATACAAAATAAGAAATATTATAAATAAGTATACATCAATCACTATGCTACTATTAATAATAATTAAGATGAATGGCCATGATATGTGAGAGGACCTTCATTTTAAGCATGAAATACATAGTATGGAATAAAATCAACCAAATTTTTACGAGATTGTTAGTTTCTATGACCACATAGAGATAATGTTGATATCATTGTATGGATGGACATGAAGTAAATTAGGATTGATACTTGTGATTACCATAGAAATACAAGTTGACAATTAGTTATAATATTTCAATCCCTTTTTATTTTAGATGTTAATGTAAATAGAAGTTCTTATTTAAGTGAATAGAATTTCTCACTTGGGTATTAAAAACCTTACCAGAAATTATAAAATATCTTTTGAGTTAGGTCAAAATATAAAAAAATAAGTCCAATAAGAATTTGATGATCTTAAATTTATCATCAATTTTTGAAGCTTGGCCACCATATTTATTTAACCTGGTCATGAATATGAGAAAAAAATAAACATTGATAACTAATAGTAATAAATGAAAAAAAAATCAAAATTTAGATATTTGACATAAAAAACCATCTATATCCAACTTTTATATTTGTGGGGCCTATCTTTTACAATGAATTAGGTAGTCATTAAAACCAACTAGTAGGTTTTTTTTTTTGGAAAAAGGATTTTTCAAAATTAATTGAGCTTGTTATATGTACAAAATATTCCTATAAGCATAAAGGGTATATGGTTGTCTGTTACAATGGATATAGTGTAATCAAATCCCAAAAGCAACTTGTTATATGTGCTACATAACAAAAACCTTTACAAGGGAATAAATGCTTCTCCAACCAAAAGTATACATTGTCTTTACAAATTGGATTTCTTATGGTATGGTTGAGGCATCCATGATTGAATTTTAGTATTAAACCAAATGATTAGCATACATAAAATGCATAATATATAGGGAAAGAGCATGAAAGTGAGGGTTATGTGTAAGGGGTTGGTCCCAAAATGTATTATAAAAATTTGGGGAATCAGTTTTGGAATCTAGGCGACTAGTGTATAAACACATTGTAGAAGTTTCACTACTATTAGGGGTAATGTTGGAAATTTAAACTTAAATGCTAGAATAAGTAATTATTCTTTTAAGTTCTACTAGGATAGACTTACTTGAGTTTCCACTTCTTCATGAGTCAGGTGAACTCTTAGTTATAGTCTACATCATATTTGATGAGTTGTTGTAATCCAACAACTCTCAATGATCAACTTTATTATTTATACAAAGTTGATCAATGGAATAATCAATCAGTTCTACTCTTCTCTTCATATTTTGTGTAATGCTTTGCATGTCTATTGTTGGGAAATTCTAACTTGATATCATAGCAGGATAGATCTTGCTAGCATTCTCTCTTGAAGGTTCTAGGATCTGGTTCTTTGTATCTTTTGTTGGCTTCTTTTTTAAAAGCCTTCAATTAGATTTTATATATAGTTTTTTTCAGCTATATTTTTTGAGATATATGTATGTGGGTTATTCTGAATAATATTTGTCTCCTTCTCAATTGAGGAAGGGAAGATTCATTGTCTTCTAGTGTAAATTTTTTTCAGAAAAATTGCCCATTTTTTCATAGATCTATTTTTTTGAAAAGCTCTTTTCTATGAAATAATCATACATATTATCTTTTAGATTTTTTTTCCTTAAAAAAAACACGTTTTTCAAGCAATTTTTTTACCTGTTATTAATTTTTTTTAAAAAGGTGCTTGATATCATAGGAATATTTTCCTATCTTTAGTGTTTTTTGTTTGTAGAAAAAAAAATGTGTTTCGTTGCTCTCGGAGACCTCAGGAAAAAAGAGGCTCACAAATCATGCTCCCAGCACCCATTGATGGTCACCATAGTTTCACTTTGTGGTGCCTCTCTTCCGCCTCTCTAGCGAAGATCTGAGAGAAGCTCTCCATTTTTTCCTTGATTGGCACAACACACTTCAACAAGGGATGTGTTAATATTTTCTAATTAAATTTTGCCTACGTGTGCTTGGAAATACGTCTTCTAAATATTCCCTTCGATTCGTTTCTTTATAAACATTTCTTCTTAATGTTTTTTAAACATCTCTTAATTTTCTCGGTGAACTTCAAAGCCTGCTTAAGCCAAGATTTTATTCCTTTGTCGCCAGGTCTCTCCTATCATAGATTGGCGATGGTATAATGACTGTCTTTGGGTTTCTATTTATCTCGTTCAGGCCCTCCTTTTGCATTGCATTCAAATATTCATATGCTCGCATTACTTGTTATTCATTCTCTAAAAGTCTTTTCGATTTGCTCCTCAGGTGAAGCAACAGATTAATGAATTTTTTTATTCATTTTGTAATCCCTTTTGCTAGTTAATAGGCAATATTTTTTAATTATATAGCCTCTCATGTTATCTTCTCATCTACAGGTTAAATGATTCTCGAAACCAAGGTCTGCGCATATCAAAGGAGGGAGAACCTTGTTTGAAGACACTAGTGGCACCAGTAAAGATCAAATCGCTATGCCCTTGACATCTTAATGACTACCTTTATCAAGTAACATGGCTTCTTGTTCTTCTGCAACATGTAGGGTCTGCGACATCTTAAAAAGGGGGAGAATCATTGTCTTATGTTCGAAGGCATATTTTTCATTTCATTTCTAACCTCTTTTTGCAGGTTGTCCACTTCGTTTAACAGGGAGGAAATATCATTTATAATATTATTTTTTTCTTAGTCTTCAGGGGTCTCCACTTCGTCTGAAAAACAATCATTTTCAGGAGTGTATACTCTGTCCTTTAGATTTGGGTCAGACTCTGTACCAAATCTGACTGCAGGCACCTTAGTTTTTGTATATCTCTTGTCCTCCTTTGATAATATTAGGTTTTTTTGTATCGGTTTATTAAACTCTTCGATTTCGAAGGTTACCCTTGCAAAAACCTCTATTATCTGACTCCTTTTTTCAAAGAGCCTTTATATTTTTCCAAAGGCTCTCTTCAAAAAGTGACGAGTCAATTGTATCTAATGTAAATACAAAGATCCAATTTTTTTTTTTTTTTTTTTTTTTTGGTGGGGGGGTTCTATAGGTGCCTTTTTTCACCTATCATAGCTTCCAGGGGGGTTGTTATTGCATCAATTTTTTTTCTCTTTTATTTTTGCCTCATTACCTTTGTTATAAGTCATTTGTTTATATATCTTGGTAATGAAATATAAGTGAGGATAATTGATTTCAAATTACATACCTTAATACATTAAAGATATTAATACAATAACTCTATTTTATTCTTTCTTTAATTCCTTCTTAGAGAAAATATCTATATTAAAACAACTTATTTTGTTCTAATTAATTTTCTTTCCAAAGTTCTTTAATATTATATAGAGATTTTATAGTGAATGAGTGTGAAGATATATCATTAATATATATTATTTCATTATTTCCTTTCTTGCAAGAGGTCTCTATATTAATGAACTTATTTTGATTAATTTTTTACAAAGAGTTTCTAGATTTATTTAAAGTTTTCTAAAGGAATTTTACTGAGGATATCTCTTTAATTAAACCTTATTCTCCATTCATTATTCCTTTCTTAAAATTTTTTAAAGAGAAAATATATTAAAACACCTATGCACCTATATTGGAAAATCTAAATAACTTATAGTTTCCCTCAAGTAAGGGCAGGTTATTCAGATAACCAATATAGAAGTATGGCTGGATAAAAGCCTATGTTCCAAGTATCAATACTACTCAATACTTATAGTTTCCCTCTCGTGAGGGTGGGTATTTGAGGAGAAAAGATATATAGGCCTGGCATATTTGTTCTCATTAGCCTAAAATTAATATCAAATCTCCTCAATAATACTTATAGTTTCCCTCTCGTTAGGGTGGGTATTTTGAGTTTTTTTGGTGTTTCTTGAAAGCTTCTATTCCCTATTATCCATTGCATTCTAAAATTAAAGTTAAAGGGGGGAAGTTTGGGTTCACTTCAATTTTCTTTGGTAAAATGAATTCAATGAATACAATTGATCCTCTCACTCCTCATAAATACCATACATGGAAACCCAAAATATTAAATCTCATTTCTCAAAAAGGGCTCACACACCTATTAGAAGAAAAGAAACCCGAGTTTGAAAAATAATATGAAATATTTGTTCGTAAAGGGAAGATGTATATAACAATTGGTATTATAAGCTCTAATGTAAATGAAAGCTTATGGTTTCACATTACAGATTGTAAAACTCCTTATGAAAGTTGGTAGAAACTAAAGAACTTATTTGGAAAAGCATATCAAATGAGGTCAATGCAGCTTGATGCAGAATTAACAACTTTATCTCCTGATGACTTCAGCAATATTATTGACTTTATCACAAACTTCAAAGAAGTCCTTACTCAATTTAAAGGCACTGGCAAGGATAAAAAATACAAATAATGCATCTATCTAATTCTTTCTAAATTTAATGGTGTATTTAGATATTTACAACCACATTTCTATCTACAAAAGATGCTCTTGGTGCAAGTTTCAAAATGCCCTCCTTAGAAGAATTTTGTGAGATACTAACTAGAGAAGAAACAAAACTTACAAAGTATGAGATCTCTTTCTCTTCCTCTAAAGCCTTAGTAGCATCCACCTCCACTAAAGAAAAATTCAAAAAGAAAGAAAGAAGTCCCATAACTTGTACTCACTGCAAAAAGAATGGTCATTCTACAAACACATGCTGTAAAATATTACAACTAGAGGTAGCTATGAAGGACCAAAATATAGACGATAAAAAGAAAATAGGAAAAGCCCTAAATGTCCAAGGGAAGACCACAAATACTTCATATAATTATTGGGTTCTAGCTTTTGGAGAAGCTCATCACATGACTACTTCAGATGAGTCATTCTCTTATATCTCCTCAAGTTCAACATGTAGCATAGATGTTGGTGACTCCTCCTTTATCCCAGTCAAAGGAAAGGGTGACATATCCATTGATGGTGGCTCTATCAATAATGTTCTCTATGTTCTAAAAATTACAACAAATATTCTCTTTGTCTATAAGATTTGTACTTCTGGAAAAGGGAAAAATATTCTCTTCTCTCCAATAGGAGTTGAGATAAGAGACATTCAAGATCCCCACTCTCTTGTAGCCAAAGGAGATATTGATCACAACACTCACCTATTTCACTTCAAAGGATTCAAAAATATATAAGGGACCTCCTGTTTTGTGGCTCATGGAGATCTTGAAAGCAAAATTTTGCATGAAATGTTTGGTCATCTTAGTTATAACTACCTAAAGGAATTGAACACCCGTGAAATGGTAACAGGTTTACCTCAAGTCTCTTCTATTTATGGAGTATGTCCTGGAAGTGCTTTTGGAAAGCAACATCAAGATCCTTTCCATCCAAGTGGTTCTCTAAAAGCCTCATCCCCTCTAGAGTTAATCCATAGTGACTTGAGTTTTTTCCTAGAGCCTTATTTCAAAGGAGCAAAATATGCTCTAAACTTCATTGATGACTTTATAGAAGAACTTGGGTCTAATTCCTAAAATACAAAAGTTATGTTCTATCCCACTTCAAAATATTCAAAGCCTTAGTTGAAAATCAGGCCTCTTGCAACATCAAGCAAATTTGCATAGATAATGGGGGGGAATACTGTAGTAATGAGTTCTCAATATTTCTATCAAGTCATGGCATCATTCATCAGCATTCTATCTCCCATAATCCACAACAAAATGGCATTGCAGAAAGTAAAAACTGAACATTGAAGGAAATGGAAAACTGCATGCTCCATTCAAGAGATCTTCCAAAAGTTTTTTGGGTAGAAGCTATTAACTATGCAAACTATATTCAAAACCGCACACCTCATAAATATTTAAGTTTTTCTCCCAAGTTACTAAAAATAATAGGTCTTTGGCTAAAAATGACAATTTACCAAAAATAGTAATTTCTTATCTTTAGGGATTTAATATTTAGGGTTTCTCTTGGGATATATATTCCCCTTGTATTGCATTATTAAGGGTGGATCCAAGAATGAGAAAATAAAATCATTACAAGTTTATTTTTTTAATTTGTTTGCAAATTTCATGTGATTGGAGGTATTTGTTTTGACCTCTTGCAATTGGATTTACACCACAGGAGCCCAAACTAATATATAATATCAAATGCATTGTGTAATGAGACAAAAATGAGGAGGCTATCATAGTTGTAGAAGTTCTAGCATGTGCACATGCTCCTAACCACTTTAGGGTTAAAAAGTGATATTATTTCTAAGATAATTAGCAACAAGAACCATATAAAAAAAAGCATGGAAGAGATAGTATTTTTTATTACCTAGGCATTGACATCCACCCATGGTCTTGAGTGCTTCAATGAATAAATATACTAACTCCCATAATGCATCCATGAAGTT
This sequence comes from Wollemia nobilis, assembly GCA_028583015.1. NCBI lineage: Eukaryota > Viridiplantae > Streptophyta > Pinopsida > Araucariales > Araucariaceae > Wollemia > Wollemia nobilis. The sequence goes on from JAQPPZ010002105.1 coordinate 1,372,962, forward strand.
TTATTTTGGGAAGACCTATAACGACCCTCCTTGCATGGATATGGATTATAGATTGGTTAATAAATTGCATTTGACTTTTCCTATAGAGCATGGTACTGTTGATGTCCTTTGTGTATAGAGGACCAGGTATACACCTTCAACATATGGGAATGGTTGACAAAAAATGTAAGAGGGAAGTGATGATTCAGCTCGTGAGCACATGGAAGCTCACATAAATGCATACATGTAGGAGCATTGTGTGTGGTTTATATTGTTTTGTTTTAAATATTTTTTTATTGATTGATGAAAAATAATGTATGCATATATTTTGGTGGGCAATAAAAGTGCCAAAGACATGGGAGCCTTTTTCTTGTTCTATATTTTATAAATTTGATTGCAAGTTTGGCAATAAAATTTTGAAAATAATAAATATAAATAAAAAGGGGTAAATCATAAATATATGTTGAACTTAATTTAATTTGGAAAAGGGCAATAATAGTATTTAAAAATATATATAGATAGAGTATGCTTTATGATTCCTTTGATTAGTGGATAAGGAAAATGATGCATGGAGTGCTTTGGCTATGGCAAGTAGTTGTAATAATTATGTTTAACTCCTTCCATACTCACAAAAAATGAAAAAGAAGGAAATGGTTAAGGGGAGGGGATGATCACATGTCGTTGTTGCACTTGGAGGCATGATTAGAAATATATATATATATATATATATATATATATATATATATATATATATATATATATGGTTAAAGAAGGTAGATGTTGTTTTTGGTTTTGATATTTATTTTTGGTTGAGATCTGAAGCTTGGATAAATGATTAGGAGCTCAAGTGGTGAAAGTATTGCTACAAACATCATTTACAGGTATGTTGTGTTCTCTTTTCTGAATGGTATTAGGAATGGAATACTATTTTCTGGTTTCGTGATGCTTGGTATTGGCCTTAAAAGAAAAAATAAAATGATTTCATGCTGAAATTACCTTTGTTTACTGTTTGTGTTGAAAATGAAATTGGTAATGGGAAGTGTATGGTTGTCTTTAAAAATATGTCAAGTGAAGTTGTGTTATTGTATTCTATGTTTGAGTATGCAAAATAGAAACTTCGGTATTTTATGCTAAGATTATAAAATATTGCAATCTGTGAAATATTTCATTGGCATGTTGTGTTTTCCTGGTTGAGTGGAAAAGAAAGCATTTTGAATGGATAAGATATTGCATGTTATAGTAGATTGCATACATATTGTCATATGAGCTGAATCTTATCCCTTGTCAGAGACTTGTAAAACATGAGGTTAAAATTTTGGTCAATCTCATCTTTGTTCACAATGCGAGGACTGCATACCACTAGATTGGTCATCTGGATTGTTGGCTCACATGAAAGGGTGACTAAAAAATTTATTTTAAGCTATAATGAACAACGAGAATGGTTGTACCTAAACTAGAGTGTTGAATGTTTTATAGGACTGCAATTTAAAAAAATAATGTTAAAAATGACCTTGTGGTTATGGTCTTTGTTGTAGCAAATGATAATGTTGTGTTTCATTTAGAGATAGCAATAAAGTACTTATTAAATATGTATATGGAGAGTTCAATTTATTCTTGAACATATAGCAGAGAAGGTTCCTTTATAACATTAGTGGAATTGCTCATTGGTGTAGAACCTATCATGCATGTAGTGGCAATAATGGAAATTGAATGTGTCATGATGTATTCAAGGTATATCATTGTTGAGACATTTGTTTATCGAAAAGAGTATCTTAGTTCTTGAATTTCCTAAAATATATGCTCTTTGGTTGATGATACATTGGCCAACGTGGGGTTGCCTACACTGCAATATTTTTATTTGATGTTAAGGTAGTATCTGGAGTATTATCTAAATATTGATATATGATGTAGTTAGAGAAGTTTAAAAATAAAAACCTGTTATTATATGGTGTTGTTTCTAGTTCGTAAATTAAACCCAATATCATTTTATTAGGGGTTTAGGTAAAACATATATGTGGATGCATTTGTATTAAAAAGAGAAAATTAACTAGATTATAGAGTAATCCCCAAACAAAATATAGTGAAGTCATATGTTATCTATGAACAATACTAAACCTTGGTACTTTTATTATTGAAATAAAAATTATTAAATTGTTGGGAAACGTTGGGTAAATGTGAATGTGAGATCTATATGAGCGATAGGCAGATGAATTCTGAGTTCCCAATGAAACTATGCAACTATTCGATCGTTAGTGCTTAATGGAAGGCTTAGAGCATTAATTGAAATAAAAGAAGAATTTTAGCTTGTCAATTAAAGAATGGATTATTAAATATTGTGTAATATGAAGAGCCCTTTTGTTTAAATACCATATAAATTGTGACGTTTGATGTCCCCATGTGATAACCAATCTGGTATTTGACCTAGGAGAGTTTGTAGATTATGTGGTTATTAAAAAAAAAGTTAATAATAAGGAACTCTGAATTGGGTATATGCGTCTCTGCTAGAATTCTAAAGGTTTGTGCTTATTTTTGAATTATATTCAAAGGTAGGGACTTAGTTTAATTTGAGTGTCATTTGAATTCATGAATGTGATAAATAGTTGTACCATGTGTGGCTAACCATGTCCTAAATAGATAAGTAATAGAAAATTGTAAATGTTATAACATACTATTAAATATGAATGATGCTAAGTTTTCAAAAAACAATGGCAAAAAAACATTACTTGTAGTGTACCTGATTGTTGTGAAAATGTTATCCAAGATTTTAGGGAGGACTTAATCAATTGATAGAAGAACTAATAAGACAAAGAATAAAATCATATTAGCTTTGATATTTAAAATACTTAGTCTTAAGTGTAAGAATGCATCTAGGAAAAGAGAGTCAATGCTCTATAGGTAGGGCAAAAATAATATTATTTTATAAATTTGAAATTAATGTAATATTATGAAAAGTTATTCGTAATTGATGTATGTATCCTTAGCATCGTGAGTAAGTTTATTTGGATATGGATAGTACTTAAGTGAATAGGGAAATTAATTAGATTCAAGTTTATGTCAATTTTTATAGGAATTTAAACCTTAAACCTAGTTCAAGAATAAAAGTGAAAAACTTGAAGAGGTCATCAGGAAGGGATGACTAATTGGAAACACCTAATGTTATTGAGGTGTAGGTATGCACACGAGTCTCGGGAGCAATCGTAGTCTGACAAAATTGGTCAAAACAAGTGACTTGGTTAGAACTAGTATCAAGGGGTGGTATGCAACACCACCTCTAGGTTGATGTCCAGGTAGTATTGTGATAAGTCCCATGTCCATTTGACTTAGCTAGTTAGCCATGATGTTTGGTATGGGATAAATTTTCGAGTGATCTAGTCCAAGATCAGAGTATTAACATGGCTCTAGCTAATATTGGGTAGGGGATAACAGGATTATGCATAAGGGGTCAGGCCCAAAATTTCCTTGTAAAACAATTGTGAATCTGTTGTGAATCCCTGGTGAATCCAGGTCAAGCTCATGTTAGAGGACATGGTAAATTATTTAATTTAAAAAAAAAAAAAAACTGGAAAAATTTGGTGAACCAAGGGAAAACATAGTTCGGGAATGGATTAGGTGAAAACACAACCCGATTTCATATCGGGTAATATACAAAGTTGGGAAACGGACTGGGTGCAAAACATAGATCAGTGACCGACAGGGTGGAAAGCAAGAACTAGTGATACGAGTTGGATGAAAACCAAAGTATAGACAATGGACTGGGTGGAAATCAAGGACCAGGTAAAGGCCCATATGGAAATCCATGACCATCCAATGGTCCGGGTGGAATTCGAGGACAGGCTAACAAGTCAGGTGAAAAATAAGGACTAGATAGTGGACCAGATGTACGAACATACAGAGGTTAACATAAATTTCACAAAAGAGTTTCCCTGTCATGTCTTCGAGGTTCTCTATGGGTAAGCGTGACAAAAAATACTTGGATGATGAATACGATCTTACTTGGAAAGTGGTTGAAGGTATAATTTCTGTCAATTATTTCTATTATTGTTCTAAATTTAAAAAAATTTCATCTAATTTTTTTTTGATGCAGCTTTCGTGGCTAATTCTAAGAGAGGCTTAATAGACAACTGTGTTGAAAATAAAAATCTAAAGGCCATTATTGAGTTCTTCCAAGCAAGACTATTTTTTCTTGGAAGAACAAAACTTTCATTACGTGCATTGACCTATATCGTTTACACTATTCAATATGCGTAGTTTGACTAGTCCACGTACATTTTAGAATGCATCAGAAAATATTTGCATGGTGTCAGGACAAAAGAAGTCAAAATGGTTGCAACCGTTAACTTTATTTTAGCTCTTTTCTTATAAAAATTTTTATGATTTAAAAAATATTTAAGTACCAACAACATTGCATCCTACACTACTGAACTTGGGTATGATTTCAAAGGAATTGAGGGTAAATCCATCTTTCACATCCATTTTTTTAATAATTTTAGCTTTGTTTTCAATTTTAATATTTTTTGCACATGATTGTAGAGAAAGGTAGTGACCAAAACTAAAAAAAAGGATGTTGGTGTAAGGGGTCACATGCATGAGGTATGTGGTGATTTTGAAGATAATGAATCAGAATCATCACCATTGTCGAGGCCAGCAAAACGTACATGGTAGGTTACTCCTCCTTCTCATCGACCTAAATCTAGTCAGATCAACCGTCCTACATGTAAGTTTCACTTTCAATATTTTATCAGTATATTACTTAGTGTGTTACATAAAATTATAATAAGTTTTATTAAAATTTTCATGTTTTCAAAATTGTGCACAACCCCCGGCCACAACATTGTACATGAGATACAATCATTGTCAAGTAAATCATTATCTTTTCTTGAAATTAATTTTTTTTATTTTATGAAAATAATTTTGGCAATTTCATATTTGAATGTCTGGTGACTCTCAAGATAAAATCGTGAGAATCCAAGAGTAGTAAGTCATGAGGCCACCACCATAATGACAGCAACCATGGATGCAGCAAATGAGAGGGAAAATCAATATGGCCCATGGAAGAGGTAAAATACTTATGCAACCAAGATCGTAGGGTGTTTTCCCAAATTTTTAATTTAACACAAGTCAAGTACCAGAGGTTTCAACTGCAAATGTTGGAGTAGATAATATTCCACTTGATGATGATTTTTTTTTGCAAGGAAAAATTGAGGGCTTTTAGGCGACAAATGTGCTTGAAGATCCACATGCAGAGGTAGAAGAACCAGCACCCACAACAACTGAGAAAATAGTATTTTCTCTTGCTATGGAATCCCATTGTCATCCTCAATCCAAGGATGAAAAAGTTAAATTTGATATTCAATAATCTATGAGTGATGGTATTGAAGCAACCCTCCAAGAGAGGGTGCTTAAAGATTTATAATTTATGAAATAGTGGGAAATTCGAGCTAAAGTACTTATTAAGAAAATAAATTCCCGTTATAAAAACTTTAATAAAAGGGAGACTCTTTTTTCTCATTATGAGAACAAACTAGATAAGCTTAGCGGTCTTCTATAGCAGGCCAGTTCAGGATTAGTGATATGTAGTACTTCATCTAATGATGAAGTTTTAAATATCATGTTGAATAGAATTGGTAACATCAATTTTGAAGCCCAAGCATACTATAATCAATGGGCTTTCAACAAGAAAACTATTGAAGTTGCTTTAATTGTAAGAGATGTGGCCGAGGTGAGAATTTAGATGCATATTTTTCTTTTGCTAAATCTACCAACTTATGTCATAAAACTGTTGAATTTTCCTAAATTATGTCATATAAATCTACTAACTTATGTTTTTTTCTTTTGCAGTCAAATTTTGAAAATTTGAAAGTACAGGTTCAGAGCATGCAAGTCAACATAGAGGCTGCAAAGAAATTTTTGGAAAGGGCCATTATTATGAAGAGAACAGCCCAAAATAAAGTAAGATATAATAACATTCTCAAAAAATATTTGTGGGATAAACTTAAAGTGGATCTAGATCTCCTGATAAGGGAAGTACTGGAGAAAAATATTGGTTTGGAAGTGCTTCAAGATCCCGCCAAAGAAGAAGTTGGTTTGTTGGAAAATTTTAAGAAAGGATAAGAAAGTCTAGTCAGATCCAAAGCACTACCAACGCTTGGTGTAGAAGATGTAGAAAAAGTAATAGAATAGGCAAGTCCAGGAGAAACCTCAGGTCCAGGACATTCATCGACAGAGCATCCAGAATGTCAAAAGTAGTTTGAAAAATTTCCTTGATGAATAAAAATTGTGTTGTTTTTCAGAAAAAATTAAAGACATTATAATATATTTTAAATCTATATGAATATTTTATAAATCTATATTTTATAATCTCAATATGAATATGAATGTAGTTAAAATCAATATGAATGCTCTTCTTGTCCAAAATGATAAATATGAATGCTCTTCTTGTTTCAATATGAATGCTCTTCTTGTGTCAGATAAAATCAATATGAATTCTCTTCTTGTGTCAATATGAATGCTCTTCTTGTTTTTGAAATGATTTTAACTATTTATAATCTCAATATGAATATGAATGTAGTTAAAATCAATATGAATGCAGTTAAATCAATATGAATGTTCTTCTTGTCCAAAATTATAAATATGAATTATCTTTTTGTGTCAATATGAATGCTCTTCTTGTGTCAGATAAAATCAATATGACTGCTCTTCTTTCCCAAAATGATAAATATGAATGCTCTTTTGTGTCAATATGAATGCTCTTCTTGTGTCAAATAAAATCAATATGAATTATCTTCTTGTGTCAATATGAATGCTATTCTTGTTTTTGAAATGATTTTAACTGTTTATAATCTCAATATTAATATGAATGTAGTTAAAATCAATATGAAATTTGAATGCAGTTAAAATCAATATGAATGCAGTTAAAATCATTTCAAAAACAACAATACTCATACATTTATAATCGATTATGAAAGACAATGCTATGTTATAAATCATAAAACATATAATTTGAAAGATAATGTTGTGTTATAAATCATAGTTACAATTAAGATAGATGAAACAATATTGTGATAACAAATAAACACAAATTCATATTGAAAATGAAAATGATAACTGACAAATTCATATTTGTCAATGTTGTAAAAACTTGTAAAAAAAATTATAGATGAAAATGATAACTAACAAATTCATATTGATCAATGTTGTAAATACTTGTAAAAATTTACAATTCAAACAAATACTATGATATAAAGGCAATTAAAACTATTTCAAAAAACAAAGAGTAAAACATGAAAAACTTCTTAATAATCAAATTTTGTGAAATCTAACAAATCTGATACAAAATTATGAAATCTGATATAAAATCAATTCCAATTTACTATGAAATACTTGGAAAATCACAATACTAGATAAATCACAAATTAAGTAGTTGAAACAAACAATGCTTAGCTTGTCCAAAATCTCTATTGTGAAATCTGATGTCAAAAGAATTCAATTTGTAAAATACTGAAAAATCACAAATCACAAATCAGGTAGCTTAAACAAATATTTTTCTGCTTGTTCAACATCACTATGAAGCATAGTGGATATTTATATATCCACAATATGATCATTGAAAGCATCATTATCTTCTGTATCAGTCATATTCAACATGCTCCTTCTATCTACAAGGGAATTCCAAATTGCAATTGCTCTATCATAGGGAAAATTTTCCAACTGATAGGATGCTACATAAATTCTCAAATAATTTTTTAAATTTTTGTCCAGCATGTTCCGAAGCTTAGATTTCACAAAATATAGTGCACTGAAAACCCTCTCATCTTCCACTAATCCCAAAATTATTTTTTGACATAATTCATATAAACAGAAGTATTCACTTATAGTATCTTGTAGGATAGTACTTAGATACAATTTTTGCAACAAACGTGCAATGGAACTAGTCTCATGGATGTTACTCAAAAATGATGTTTTCCCAACCATTGTTCTTCCAAAATATGTTGACTATTCTTTCAAAACAAAAATTTTGAGTATACCATTTATTGTAACACCATTCAATTCCACAATTTAATTGAAATTTTGAATAGTATCATCATATATTTAACAAACAAATCATTTGTAGAATTGAAGTCACTATTAGAAGCCCATAACATGGGGTTAACCACACCCCTTGCCTCAAGCAACTCATCTCTTTGAAATCGATCTCTTATCTCACTTGTCAAAGATTTTTCTATATTGGACAAATTTGTTCCAATTTTATGTATTACAACATGAAATCTATTGTGTGTTATAGGAACTTGTTCAACATCATCCATATCTATACTTGATAGCCTTTCAAAAAAATAAAGAGATATCAATTTTCCATGATTGTTAATACAAATATGATCATTGATGTCAAACTTCAAATAGCTTTCTGGATCGTTCACATTTGTCAATGCATTCCAACTATGAAACAAGGGATCTGTAAAATATGCTTTGAACACATAAATTTTAAATAACAAGACATATTTATTTTCTCATCCTTATGAAATCAATGATATATATGGATCTCTCTTGTACAAATTTAATCAATCTACTCATTTCTTGTAACATTGAAAGAATACCACATAACGTTAGTAGGTTTTCAAAGTTAGTCAAACAAAACAACAAATATTTTGCCTTATCAACTTCCCGACTGAGGTTTGAGGTATAGACCAATTGGTTCATCCAAACCCCATAAGGGGGGCGAAGGTACAAGGTTCAAATCTTAGGCCTCGCCAGACTAAACACTTGTCCCTTTCCTAGTGCTTTCAGCAGCGTAAAAGGTTTAAAATGATTATGGCATGGCGGTTATAGGGGTGGACTATGCGAATATCTATGTGGCAGCTTTCGGGGCAGAAAGCGCAGAATACTGTGGTGGCCATAAAAGTTGGACAGCCTGCCCGAATTCATGGTGGATACCGATTCCACCATGTTAGAAAAAAAACTTCCCGACTACTTGCATACATAAACCCTGTTAATGACTGATATTCTGTAAAAACTTTGTGTGTAGGTTGATACAATGAAATCCACCTTGTATCTACATATTTTAACATTTTTTTCCCTTTTGTAACTCCTAGTGCAAACCGTTGAAACTCTGAAAACCCTTTTGGACTATAAGAAAAATAAGAATGTATTTCATGAATGAGGTCTTCCACTCTCGTAACATTTTCAAAATTTCTCACGATTTTATATGCGAGATTCACTCTATGATCCATGCAATGAATGGGTATCATATATGGTGCAATTATGGTTTGCAGTCGAACATAGAGACCACTTCTATGCCCTTGCATTATAGCAACTCCATCAGCTCCTACACATATTAACTTTGAGGCTATGTCTATATTCCTGCAATATCTTTTAAACTAGTCACAACAACATTATAAATATTTGTTATTTCAACCATCTTATGTAATCCTAGAAAACTAAGTTGCCTGACATTGTTTTTACAAGTATACACATGCATAAAAATCTAGGATGTGTTGTCCACAGCCATCACCTCATGAATAGATAGTGAAATGAATCTGGAAAGTTTTACTTTCCCCCTTAGGTCCTCCTTCTCTACTAATGATAGACTTTTTACCATTTCCCAACCACTTCGATCAGACCAATGGCAAATCCAAATTTTTTGCAAACTAGCCAACTGAAATAGGTTCTTATAATCAATAAAATTGGACATGGGTCTACCCTTCTTGAGAATACTAAGTACAACAAAAAACTGTAAACCTTTTACCCCTAAGGTGATCTTTTCTATTTTTTGAAAATGGGCTTCAATTGTTGCACCTTTCTCAACAATTGTTGTTCCTTTAAGCGATTGCCATATTCTATTGCATAGCTGACATGCATACATTCTGATGCATCCTTCCACCTAATTGTTTTAATAATTTCACCATCACTTCATTTTACTTTTACATAAACTTTGCCAGCATGTTTTTCTATTGTATCTATCTTATTTTGCAACCTATGCTCCTTTCCTAGTTTCCAACAACAAATTTTGCATCTACATACTTTATCATCGACTTGGTTATCATTAGTTATGATAGGTTCTATCCATGGAATTTTTTCTGCCCATTCATTATTAAATGCCCTTCCAATAGCCCATATAGATACCTTTTGTTTTTTATTTTTTTTTGCTTGTAGATTCAAAAGAAGTTTGTAATGTATTTGATTTATCGCTTTCATTTTCAACAATGTTATTTTGAGGATTATCTTCAAGTGCTTGTTGGATGTCATTGTTAAGGTGCCTAAAAACACATGAGATCAAGGTGCCTTATTGAGCATAAAGGAACCCAAAAAAACATGAGATTAGGGCACCTTCTTATGCATTAAGGCACCTTCTTATTTTTGAAAAGTTAGCAGTTGCTAACGTGTTTATAGTGTTGTTGCAAATTTGATTAGACCCTCCAATTTTTTTCTTTTTTGTGCTACATCAGCATTTTATTTGTCCAAGCATAGAGGTGGGTATATTTCCTTTGTAGGAAATTAACACCCATAACCATGCCTAGGTGGGGACTATCTCCTCCAGATGGAAATAGTCATATTTATACCTCCTAAAAATAATGTGTAGGTTTATGGATGCTATGCCAGTTAGGCCTTGTCTCCCAAGATGCATGTTTATGCATTCAGACCATTTCACCTACAAAAGCAAACAAGAAAAACTAGAAATTAGTAAGATGCAGTTGGAGCAAAATTTGCCTATTAGGCCCTATCTCTCAGGATACATGTAACTTGCATGTGGGTACTGTACCTACAAAAAAAATCTAAAAATAAATAAAATGAAGTTCAATGCAATCTATGCCTGTTAGGCCCTGGATCTCAGGATGCTTGCAACTTGCATGCGGGCACTATACCTTCAAAAGCAAACACAAAATAAAAACTAAAAAACTAAAATATTTTTAAGTGGACAATCCTATGTCCACTATTTTGTTGATAAATTGCAACTTTTTTAGTTGGATAGGGTCTCACCCATGCCTATATTGGACTCCATTACCAAGTTTTTCATATATGTGATATGGACGTAGTTAGTGGCCGTTAACTATCAATATGGTGTTGCCATAAATTGTCTTGATACATACAAAACCATTATTGATTAGTTTGATCACTTCATATGGTCCCATCCATCTATGCATTAGTTTGCCCTTTTGTTCTTGGAATCTAGAGTCATCTAGTAACACATACTCTCCTAATTTGAACTTTTTTAGTTTAATGTGGCGATCATGCCACTATTTCCTTTGTCTCTGGTGACTTCTATTCTATGTAGGGCATCCAATCGATATTCATCAAGCTGATTCAACTACCGAATCCTCTTCTTTTATGCATCATCTAGGATCACGTTTAATTCTACTACAATCCTAAGAGTTTTGATTTTGAACTCAATGGGCATCATTGCATTTTCTCGTATACCAGCTAAAATAGAGTGAAACCCATGGTAGTCTTCCATGCAGTTCTATAGGCCCATATTGACTTAAATAGTCTCATAGCCCAATTCTTTCGATGTTACTACATGATTTTTGTAAGAATATTTTTCAACTCTCAGTTGGTAACCTCTACTTGCTCATTCACTTGCAGATGGTAGGGGGTGATTTTGTTGTGTCGAATCCTGTATTACTGATTCAATTATTGAATTAATTTTGAAGTGAATTGAGGCCCTAATTAGTTTTAATTTCTTTGGGTACCCCAAACCTCATGAAAATATGAGAAAACAAGAATTCTACCACCATTCCTTCTTTAGAATATTTTAGTACCTCCAATTCAACCCATTTGGTTACATAGTCAGTGCAGACTAGAATATACCTTTTTTTGGTTGATGGTGGGTTGATTCACCCTACGAAATCCATCCCCCACTTGTCGAAGGGTTCAATGTGGACGTGTGGTTGGAGAGGTATTTCATCCCTGGAGGTCGGTCTACCCATCCTATGGCATTCATCACACTAAATTGTGTATTTGGTTATGTCTTTGAACACTGTATGCCAATAATATCTAGTTTGTAAGACTTTGTACATAGTCCCCTTTCCTACAAAATATCCACTGCACGGTTCGTTATGGCAAGACTTGAGGATTTCTAGAAACTCGTACTTAGAAATGCATCTCCTCATAATTTTGTCATGCCCTATCTTGAACAAGAGGCCATCAATCCATGAGAAATATGTGCTCTTTTTTATTATTGTCTACTTTTCATAGGGTGAAAGAGAAGGTGGTGTTCTATCGATGGCCATGTAATTAGCCATGTCTACATACTAGGGTGTTTGCTCATTGAGAGAGAGAATATGTTCATCCAGGAATTAATCCTCCATGACTGCATGATCGGTTGGTGTTAATCTAGAAAAGAAATCTACCAACACATTATCTCTACCTGGTTTATCCATGATGGTGATATCAAATTCGTGCAGGAGTGAGAGCCATCTAATTATTCTGCCACTAATTGTAGGTTTGCTCATTAAATATTGGATGGTCGTATGGCCTGTGTGCACAAACACCTTTTATCCCTTAATGTAATGGCAAAATTTATTGATGGTGTGGAAAAATGCAAGGAACTCTTTCTCAGTCACCATGTAATTGAACTCAATCCTAGTTAAATTCTTACTGACACAATAGATGACATAGAATTCCTTGCCATATTTTTATCGCAAGACTACTCTAATCACATTTTTGAATGTATTTGTGTAAATGTGAAATGGGATGGCCTAGTTTGGTTCCCACATCACTGGGGTAGTGTAGACACCTAAAACGCATCATATCGAGGGTAAATACTCATATAGACATGCTACAAACCCATATGAAGGATATTGAATAGACTCCAAGATAGAGTAGTGGTTCTAACTACTCAATTTAGGCATTCTAGCCTAAGCAGTCTGAATCGTAGCCCAGACCTACGGTCTCCAGTTTGAACCGTAGTTGACACCTGCGGTCTATAGTCTGGACCATAGTTGTGACCTACGGTCTGAACTGGAGTTCAGTTACGCCTTCCATCCAAGCCAAATCGGTTGGAATGGCCAAGAGATCTAGAAGGAGGCAGTCAGAGGACGAAATATTCCAAAGGCTTCCATCCGAACTGTCCTAACCAACCTTCTTGGTCTTGGATTCTCCATGAAGCCACCCCTAGTACTAGGGGCATGCTACAAATACCCCCTCCAAGCAAGGATGAAAGAAGAGAGATAATTTGTATAACGAAGTGCTGGCAAATTATCGGGTGAGCTAATTGATCAAGAGAGCAACGAAGCCTTGTAAAATTGCATAACGACCTTATGCATTTGAGAGCCCCATTTTCTATCCATCCAAATACCAATTAACCATGGATGCCCTAGGTGCCTAGGAGGATCAAGAAATACAAATTTGGGCGAACGAAGGCCCTTCACAGTTATTTGACTACCAAATCTATCAAAGGACAACAAAGGTGACCCTTGAACATCAATTCGGATAAGGAGGTCAAGCCCACTACCCCTAATTCTGAGGGAAAACACATCAGAGGTCAAACCGCGGCTATCAACCACAGTTCACAGTGCAGACCACCTCTCACAACTATGGTTTGCAATAGGTTAAATATCACCTTACTCATTTTGATTTTCACTGCATAGATTAGTCATGTTAGTCTTTTCATAGGTTTAATTACATTTTAGAGAAACTCTGACCGTAGGAATTAGGCATTTTATGTGTTGCAATGGGTAGGAGTATATTGGATATTTTAGATGTGTTATTTCTTCTAATTTGATATTTGTTCAATGCATCATTTGCTTATTCATGTCTTGTATGTTGTAGTATAATTCTTGATGTGATTAGAATAGCTTAAAGCCTTTCTTTATGCTTTCTTGTTTTACTAGTTTAATGGTATTTACATGTATGTTTATTTAAAGGGCTTCATCACGAGAGGCTATCAAACTTTGTAATCATGCGTTATTGTTTCTTGTTCACAGGGAGACAGGTTCAAAAGGGATACTATATCATAATCCTTCCACATTGCAGAGAAGGGGGTTAGCTCTACCCCAAGGAAATTTTTGAGTAATCACCGGAGCAACAAATAAGCACACCTACCAATTGTAACATCTGTATCATCTTTGGAGTGACCCTAAGAGGGCATTTTTGTAACCTGAGATACTTTCAAATATTAATATAAGAAACTTTGCATTAGTTGGCTTATTTTTTCAATTTGTGCATTTGTGTGGATCTTTGTATTTTTACGATGGTATAGATCAATACACTAGCTAGGCACATGCTTCACGGTTACGTTAGATAGTGATTAGGTTTTCTTTCAAAACTTGAAAGGCTTGTTCACAATACTTCATCCAGATAAACTTTGCATCCTTAGATAGCAATGTGTGTAGGGGATTGGCAATCTTATTGAATTCTACTATGAATCACTCGTAATATCTAGTAGAGCCAAGAAATCTCCCTACATCTCTCTATGTCTTAGGACTAGGCAAATTCTTGATTACTTCAATTTTCTTCTTGTCCACATTTATCCCCTTTGATGAGATGTGGTGTCCCAAAATTATTCCTTCTTCCATCAACATGAAGCATTTCTCATTGCTAAGACCTCAAATCTTTATTAGTCATATATTTATTAAATATCTTGCCATAGGCAGTGAAATCATCCATGTAGACCTCAAATGCTTCTCCCATTATATGTAGTAAAATGCTCAGCACTGCTCTCTACAATGTTTTTAGTGCATTGCATAATCCAAAGGGCATGACTTTGTATGCAAACATTCCCCATGGACAAGTGAATGTTGTCTTATCCTGATCCTCTTCTCCAATATGGATTTGTTTATACCCGTTGAATCCATACAGAAAGGAGAGTATTTCCTTCCTACCAGTGTATCCAGAATCTGATCAATGAAAAGTAGTGGGAAGTGATCCTTCTTGGTTGATTTTTTCAACAACCTATAGTCAATGTAGATCTACCATTTCCCATTTTTCTTGGGCACCACCACTAGTGGTGACACCCACTCACTATTATATATGGGATGGATGAATCCAACTGATATGATAGTTTGTAATTCTACTTTGACTATCTCCTTCATGGTGGGATTCATTCTCCTTTATGGCTATCTGATTGGAGTCACCTGCTCTTCAAGATAAATTTGATGGGTATAAATTTTTGGATCAATTCCTTTCATATCTAAGTATTCCCAGGTGAAAGCTTGTTGATGCTTGGTCAATATCTTCTTTAATCTAGTCATATGTGTGGGTGTCAACTCACAACTAATCTTTAGTGTCCTTCCAGGATCTAATTTGATTTATCTAATGTGGTGGTCTTGGATGCCTACCAATGGTGATTATTGAATTATATGGGAGGACTCCCCATGGAGGAAGTTTGTAATAATACCATCTTCAATGACTTCTTCATATAATTCCTTTAGTGCCATCATTTGTTGTAACATTAAGAATATTCCTTCATCCTAATTGTCCTACACAGGATCTCCTTATGTTTCCACAAACTGTGCAGGTGGATAAATAGTCAATCTCTTGATAATTTGACTATTTGATATGGTTATTTATCCATCTATGGCAACAAGTGACCACCTATTTTCACAATTAAAATTTGACTGCTTGGGTCTATGTATTTGGAGTGGGATGTGTTTCCCAACATTAAATTGGTCAACTTTCCTACTACATCTATGGTTTAGGTTGTCTTGCATCCTAGCCTCCTCAGACATAGCTCCTTGATCACCTTGGTGTAAATTGGAACATATCTAATAGCTTGAAATAATAGGATGATAACTATCAAATTTTTCAAGCTTGAAAGGATGATGAACTCAAGTTTATTGGATTCTTCTACTCTTGTAACCTCTTGGGAAATGAAGGAGCTTATGTTTTATTAGTAATCATTCCTTCAACCCATTCCACCATAGGTGATTCTTTTGCATCCTCCTCCTCTTCTTTCAAAGGAGGGGCCTCTACTCCTATCTGTCTACCTGATCTAAGTTGAATCAGATTGCAGCTCCTAATATTGTACATAGGAAACATCTCACCTTCCAATTGATATGCAAGATGGTTTGTCTTGTTATTTGGTTTGACCATTGGCTATGCTAGAATTTTTGTATGCCTCATTATAGAGGGATTTGGTAAGCTTTGCTAGAGTGGTGCTTGTACTATGTTCTGTGGAGATAAATTCCATGTACTTTAATTCTTCCATTGCTACCCAAATTGTCGTTAAGGCATCCATGGGTGTTTTTTGGAAAATGAGGCTCCTTGAGGGACCTTCATCCAAGGTGGTGGTCCCCACCACACCATATTGGGTGGTTGGACATGCCCTTATGGCATGTAAGGTCCTCCTCCATAGGGTGACATTCCATTTGGCATACCCCCCATAAGGGGTTATCGTCAGTTTATTCTATTACCCATGAAGTAAGCTTCAAAAATTATAGTATATTCTTTAACATTCGATAGTTGTGGGTACAATCTTGTCTTGTGATTCTACTGACAAACATCGCATACCCTAACTTTATTTTCTTAAAAAACATTCCTTGCATTTTTTCCTCTGCATTTCAGATAGAAATAGTCTAGTGTAAATTTTTTCTCTTATTTCTTCTTCTCCAACAGGAGAGTGTCCAAATTTAGTGCCAGGGAGGAGAGCATTTCACTCTTTAAATACTCAAGCATGTTACCTATCTCCATATTTGTGACTAATGTGGTTACCTTCATGGTCTTGGAGGTTGTGTTACCTCTTATTCGTGAGTAATTATGAAAAAATTATTGGAGTTATACCATTAGGTGTTGGTAAACGCCCCTTCTAGAATCATATGAGTGCTTCAAGAGACTCATTGTTAAGTCCCCTCAAGAAAATACTTCTGAGGGACTTATCGCTTAACTTCGCATGGGGCGATCTTTGTAGATTGAAACTGAACCTATCCCAGTACTATTCCAAGGATTCTTCCTCCCTCTATGTTATGCTCAGGATCTTCTTCCTGGAATCCCATGATCTACAAAAATATTGGTATTGCTCTAGAAAAAGCTTTTTCATCTCCTACCAGGTAGTGATATGTTTGTTCCTCAAGTCGATGAACCAATGCAGAGTTGAGTCATCCAATGTTGAATGAAAGAGTTTCAAGTTTTGAGCATCTAATTTTTAATCTAAAAACCTACATAAGACATCAAACTTAAATAAAAATAGATCAGGGTCTTCTATAGGGTATCCTTTGAAGGTAGGAATAGGGATATATTTTTTATTTTTGTATCTCCTCTATCTTCTTCTATTGGGAAGCTAAAATGGATTGAAGTCTCTTCTGCCTCAGCTATATTTTTAGGAAATGTGGTCTCTAAAGCTATTTATATGGCCTTTCGATCATTCTAAACTTTATGTACAAGAACTTGCAAGTCAACTGGTGTAATGGTTTCATCCTCTACAACTTTCCATAGCAAATCCTCTTCATAAGATGTTCTTTTAAATAGAATATTTTGTATGATCCACTCCTCTCTTGGATGATGGGACAAGAAAGAGCCTTGTGGAAAATATGAATTCTCACTCCAGTGCATGACTGGTGGTGAATGTGGGGATTCTAACTCCATATCAGAATTTGCAGCTAGCTTAGGATTTTCCTGTGGACTCTTCTTTATGAAACAACCATCTGGTCCTTTTTTTCTCAATGGAATCATACAAAATTAGGTGGAAGGTTTAAGGTATTGTAATCAAATTTATTATTTTCACTTACCCGACAATGATGCCAAAATTTTGGGGCAAAAAAATTGGTTAAATTTGTCCTATTTTTGTCACAACCCTTTCATTTAATTTGTCAAACTAGGGAACTCGTAATCTTTTGAAGTACCAAGTTCAATACTAGTTACAACACCATTTTTGAGATGAGTCCACTAAGCCTATCATTGGTGGAGTGTTTGAGATAACATTAATTCATCCACACCAATTTAAACTTGCATGAAATAAATTGCATAAAAGAAAATCACACCACACTATACTGAAAACAAAGAAAAGCAAGAAATAGACACACTTGCAGAAATAAAATGCAGCACACTAAAAATAAATAATCTAATCTAGAAAGCAAAGTAAATAAGGGGAGGAATACTAGCTTGGAGTGGGCCTAGGATCCAGTAGCTTCCACTCAAATAATTTACAAAGACTAAACACGAATAAAGATATTTGTCGAGTGAAAATTTTATTGATAAAGTTGCAATACAAAAATAATCAATGGTAATCTCTTATAAAATGCTATATATATCTTTCAAAGAAGTCTGTGTATTTATATAATACACACTAAGCTTCTTGTTACAATGTTGTTATGATATAAAATCCTACTATATCCTGAACAAAGATAGTTCAGGTGCAATAACAGATACAATAAAAATAGTTTGAATAGCACTTTTTATCCTTTCCTAAATATGGTAGATTTTTTGGTTCAACTCTTTCATCATCTGTGTTCTACTTCATCTAGTAGTCATTCATTTTTTCTAATGTGAATGAGATAGCCCATGCATTCAGTATCTCTCCAAATATGTTTTGCATGATGTGGTCTCCTTTGATAGCAAGTCCAAGGAACTTAAGATTAAGGCACCTTCTTGTGCATCAAGGCACCTCCATATATATGGGATCAAGGCACCTTCTTGTGCATCAAGGTACCTCCATATATATGGGATCAAGGTACCTTATTGTGCATCAAGGTGCCTCCATATATATGGGATCAAGGCACCTTATTGTGCATCAAGTAACCCCCATATATATGGAATTAGGGTGCCTTCCTCATAAAGACACCTTCCTCATCAAGGCACCTTCCATATATGCCTTGGGTTTGTTGAAGCGGAAATATGCCAGGTCCACATAGGACCTTGATGACTAAGTAGAAGATGACAAAATCAACAAAAATCTACACAAAACACACTTCACACACAAATTAGGCAATGCACATAATTTCATTTTATATATATATATATTCATAAAAAGATACAACTCTGATAGTATTGCTGCACAAAAATATTAGAAACATCTACAAAAATATGAGCATTTATGATGCTCATCAATATGGACAAAAAAAATATTTACACTACTTGACCAATGAAAGAAGGTTACTATGGACTAATAATATTTCTTGAAAATAAACTAGAGAAGATAACTCAATGTTCTTTAAAATGTGCTTCCTTTATTTCATGTTGGATTTCTATCATACAATATTGTATTCATCTTATCATTTATCACCTTTTTGTCACAATATCAAGTTCAAGAAAGAAATTAGATTTGGTGTGAGAAGAAATATATTCACCCCATGAAAAAGATGTTGAATAGTCATGATGGCATCATAAGATTAATAAAACAAGGAAGTAAAAGACCTTGTTTCATATGAGCCCACAAGCAATAAAAGGAAGGATAATAATAGTAAGGATAGGACTACATTTCCATCCAGATGGTTGTGTGGCCTGAATCCCCAAAGTTCTAATTTCTTCCCCAAAATAAAAGAAAGGGTAGTAAGGATGGGACTATATTTCCATGCAAGTGGTTATGTGGCCCGAATTTCCAAAGCCTTAACTCTTCTTACCTAAAGGGATAGAGTAGTAAGGACATGATTACAATTTCATCCATATGGTTATATAGTCCAATTCCCCAATGCAATGCAACCCTAAAATCTAAAATTATATCTATATGTAAGTGAGAAAATGGGCAATAAAATGATGAACCAAAAGTGATAATATAATGACTATTTTACTTTCTTCTTCCAAAATAGGTTTAAGTAAGTCCAACCATTGATGAGACCTATTTTTGCAAACTTAAGTATTTTTTATTGATATTTGTTTAAGCTCATTATGATTTTGTCTCTCTTAAAGGACTTCACAATGGAAGTAGAACAAAGAAATTGATCTTTCTAGAATATTGGAAAGATTTATTATGAAATCCATGGAATATTTTATTAAATTCAAGGAAGACATCAATAATTTTGCATAAAATATTTGTTATTGGGAACAAATAATTCCATTCTAAAGAAGATTTATTAGTTTACAATATTATTTGATGACTTAGCTTAAAAATAAATAATTGATAAATAAAAACCCCCATATTCCCAATATATATAAAATAAGAAAAATTATAAAATACGATATATATATATATACATTTTTATTATAAATACCCTGATAAATACAAATGCTCTCCTTAGTCTTATTTTGGCTATATAGCCAAAAATTCAGTTTGAGGGGGGAAGCAAAGGATTAATTCAATAATTTCAAAAATATAATTTGGGGGAGAGAAACAAATGGAAGAAAATCAAGTAAAGTATTCCTACATTTTTTGTAATTAGTTTTTATAGTCATTTTCTATAGTTATTTTCCGTAGTTATTTTTCCTATCCAGTTTCTATAGTCATTTTTTGTAGTTGTTTTTTGTAACTAGTTTTTGTAGTTACTTTTTGTAGTGGTTTTTTGTAGTATGTTTTTGTAGGAATGATTTCATGAAAACTTTTCTAAGTGTTTGGCTGGCACAATCACACATGGCTATGGACATGTGTCATGACATAACAGAGTACTACAAGATAATTATTATTAGTTCTTATCGACAAAAGCCTTAGCATGAAGAGGATTCATGTGAATATTCAAAATTTTACCTTGAGAGCCATGATGCAACATTAAAATTTTTATCTCGTGAACCATGGCATGAAATTCAAACCACGGGTTTGAAATTGAAAACCATGCATAGTGACTCAGATGCTAGGTGAGCATGGTTTGACAATATAAATAGTAAAATAAACCATGCATGAATTTTATTTGGTGATCATTGAGAACACAACCTAGAACATGAGCGATGGTGTGGATGCTTATGGTTGGTATATGAACATAGGAGTATCTTCAAAAAATACCATGTATATTACCATTTGTGCACAACATGAGTACTCGAACTTGTTGCAAGGATTTCATGCTTACCTCCTTAAACTTTATCACATCACAAGAATCCCAAAAATCATGAGTATTGTAGACTCTGGTGGATCTACCGCTTTGACCTAGGAATAGATTATCAGAATGACTATAGACAGATCGGGTCGGGTAAGGAAACCCTAGACAGTGGGTTCATATATTTTCCATTTTAATGAAATCACCCATGTATTACCAGATTAAATGATATTATATTATTTTTATTATTTGTGACCAAACCAAGCATTGTTAGAACACATCAAGACCAGACCGGTGCCATGTCCATTGGGTAGTCATAGTAGATTTATATCAAATGACTCAAAAAAGAAAAAGAAAGGAGAACTAGTTCATTTTCATTCATTCAAATAATGTAATCAATAAAAATAATTTAACTAGCAACAGAAGGTGTCATTCATACATTCAGATTGTTGTAATACATAAATGAGCAAGACACATAAACCAAACACACAAAGAAAGCCAAGAATAGAGTTGGAGTTTCTATTAATGTGAAATGATTTACATATGAGATCGGTAAAATACTCAGTTCTTATATGGTAGTCATTACAATAAAACCCCAGTTCGAATGTCGTAACATGAGGTTACTTCTCTTCATCCTAATGGCAGTGATGTAAGAGCCTCCAACTCTAGCTCATCCGCAAGAAATGATCTCGGTAGAAAAAGCTTCCTGGAAAATTCTTGGATGAATGGTATAAGAAAAGATGGTGTAAGACACAGGGATCGACACAAAAAAGGAAATATGACTAACACTCAAAACACAACTATACCTGGTCTTAGGCTTCTCTCTTAGAAGTTTGATAAAAAAATTTTGTTGTAGAGGTCTCATTTATATAATGTTGGTTACTCGAGTGGGGCTGTAATTACTTCCTCTAGTTGGCCCAATATCGCTTCCTCCCAAATTATGATGTAATAAAAATGGGCACATAGCCCATGTATTTATATTTACGTAGGTGGTTACTGAGGTTTTGCGCTATCTCTCCTGCTATCCTGGGTAGGCAATTGTGCTACACTTATCTCATGTGCTCTCCCTGGTGAGCTAGGCCCCACTTCTTCCATTCTAAGGTCCTATAAACTTTGGTCAATGTGGCCCCATGCTTTGTTGTGGAAGGTTACGATAAATATTAATAAATTGAGATCTTGTGTGACTTTTTTTACCCTTTCTTTGGTCCACTCCATGGTATTTTTGGTGAAGACATATAAATGGTCAACCATTTGCACCAAAGCCATAAACTATTTTTATAATTTTCCATTAGGACCAAAGTAAAAATTTTGTATTTTATTTAGCATAAACTCCTTGATGTCAGGATTTTGGATGAATTCATTTAATGTGAAATCATAATCATTCAGTTCATCCTCGACCTCCTACTTTACATCGACAACTTCATGATCCCAGAGGAGCCAATTGGATCTATTCTACAGATAAACAAAAAATTTAGAGTATTCCTATGTGAAGAAATAGAAAGTCCCATATCCCAAGGTAACGACTCCTCCATTGATTTCTACATAACTTTCCCTGAACCTTTTGTATACAGGGAATATTGCATTTACTCTCTGATATGCTTGTTGCAATAATTTGCACAAGAGGCCAGTAGTGTGCCTAGTGGCATAGATGTTATAAAATATGGAGGTAATATCCTCCATCCTCTCTAGTATCTTCTCATTCATCTCCTATTTAAACTCCTCAAAATACTTGAAGTGGTCACTAGCCTATGTAGCAATGGCCTGGGAAGGAGCCAACATCTACTTCAACTGATCAACCTCAACCTAAAGCTGTTGCACTTGAAGCTATAGTTGCCCCAACTCTACAGTCTTAGTTTTTAAAACTTCCATCTATTTTTCCACTACTACTGCCACCTCTACTTGAGAGGATACGTGGGACTTCATCATGTCCATAAGACCAACCTCCACCCTCATTACACCTTTACTGATATCAATTTTTTCTTTCTTCAGGCTCGATGGTAGAGGGATGTCAAATGTAGCAGTGGACACATCGTATGTTTCCTGCCTAGTTGTCCCTCGAGACCTGCTCACTCCTTTACTGGGAGACCTTTGCTCATCTATATCTTGTATTTTGTCCTCTTCATCTGCATTGAACTGGAGCATGTCCCTCACCCTCACTAGTATGAAATTTTTAGTTTCCATATGAAATTTTTAGTTTCCATAGTAGAATACTTAGCTCTATATTTCTTCTTGGTGGGGGACAGTGAAAGACTCCTTTCTTAAAATTCATATTCCTTGAGCACATTGGATAATTCTCCCACCTCTTGAATTATATTCAAAGCCCTAAGAGAATGGGATGTTCTTCTTGATTTATTACCAAGGTGGTAGATAATAATGAAGGTTGGCCCACTACCACGTCGGTTTGCTCTGATGGACACATCAATGTTTGAGCTGATGACGTGAGGCTTTGTGATTGCTACGAGGAGTAAGTGACTAACTCCTTCCCATTTGTTGTGATAATGGGAGAACTAGAAGAAGAGGTGATCTTTACTTCCTCTTGTTGTGCTTTGACCACTATCTTCATCATGATCTCAAACAGATCGGTATCTTGATGGACAACCTAGAAAGTGGGGTCTTGAAATTCTTCTAGAGTAGCTAGGACCAGTGGCACCACCTTATCCACTAATAATTCCCTATGTAGTCTCAACCTAGAGCCATAGTCTCCTACTAATTCTAGCTTACTTTAAGTCCTCGTATCTATTTTACATACCAATTCCAGTGATCAACCCTGCCTAATGACCTTCTGCATATCATCCTCAAAGTCATCCTTCCTATGAGTAACTTGCAAGAAAGCAAACTTGTTAGCAACAACTTGTCGATGATGGCCATAAAGGTCATAGGGCCTCCATGTGACTTCAAGGAAGTAGTAGGTATCCATATTCCATATGGCCCGTAGAATTGTAAAATGACCTATATATGTATAAGGGCCTATTGAGCAAGGAATGGACAACCATGGCACACTCCCCTTATTTATAAGGAACCTGATTTTTACTTCTTCAGCAATCTTCCAGGTTATCTCCAAAATGGCTATAGAGTTCAAGAAGTGGTTTGCAAATACCTTTGGAGGCAATTTAGAGCCATATATTCTGATATAATATAATTCTTCTGCATAGAATAAATCCCCTGACCAGGCTTCATGCAAAAAGGTCCTCATCCCGACCCCAAATATTTTAGGTTTTATGTCGCACAAATGGGTGTGTACTACTGGGAGGATATTTTCGAAGGTTTTATAGCTTGAGCATCCCTTCTATATACACAATAGTGCATATTGAATCACAATGGTAGTTACTCCTCCTATTTTAGCCACCAAAAAACTATCCAACTATGCTATAACTAAATGAATAAAAAATGAATAATAGGAGAATGGGGGAAGCTCCTCTTTATCATCCAGTATGGTTTCTTGCAACTTCACCAATTCATTTTCCATGCCACTTATGATATCCTCCCACTGATAGAGAGGATTCTTATCTATTATGTTACACTAGATGATCAGGAACATGATCTCTTTAGTAATGTGTTCTCGGTCCTTTGTCCCTAGCACCAAGTTAATCATATCTGACTAGTCCTGCACTTAGGGCCATAGCAAGAACTTGCGAATTGGAAAACCTAACAGCTTGTGCCTTCCTCTCTTCAGGAGCATTTTTAGGAAAGTTGTGTTTAGCATAAAATTTTCTTGAAGGGTCAACGTGTTGAAATCTAGAACTTGTGAAGTTGTGGCGAGCCTGAACACCTGTACAATTCTATCTGATGTTAATTTGACCACAACCTGATTCTTGTACTCATGAATGGCTTTTTTCTTAGGTTCGTAAGCCACTGCTAACCATAATAAGAGGTTTGAAGAGTTGTAAAATTTTATATCGGCCTAGGTTGGTATTCCATTTATTATAGATTGGACTTGGTTCAAAGCTGTCCCACTGTGCCCTCATAAACAAACTCCTCATTAGTGTGGGATGGTACTGGTTGTACTCTTTAGTAGGGTTGAAACTATAAATTATCACCCCTATCTCTCACTATTGTTCTATGGTAATATCCATTTCCTTTTGGTAATCAACCATACCTCGATAATTCTTCCAATATAGGCATTCCTATTGCAGCCCAACTAGTAGAAGCCATGGAAGCACGCCTTTGAGGATAGGAAGGGTTTTCAAGTTTTTTCACTTGAACTCATCAAGAAAGCACTCAACATGTGCATTTACACTAATTGTATGGGGGAGGTCCACTACCTTTCATTTAAAGAGCCTACTTTAATTTGCTTAGGTGGGATGTGTGCTTTTTTATTCGTTGGGACTTTATGACTGGTCATGCCATAGGGCTGATTGCACCACGTCACTATCCTTTTTGGTTTCATATTTGCTACTTTTATGCTCGCTCGATTGAATTATAGTGCGATGGGATCTCTAACCATGTGGTAACTTTTAAACATTTTTGGGCGTGGTGTGCTCAAGCGATGCACATGGATTTTTGGGAGGAGCATGCAAAAATGGTACCTCATTAAATCTCTACACACCTTGAACAAGACTGGGTGCACATATTCATGTGATCGATAAAAATTTGTGTGCTCCATTAAGGGAGTAGAGTGAACGGATCTCAAAGTAGGTGCACAACCTTATGTGCCCATAAAAACTTCATATGCTTTAATGAAGGAGTGTGTGGACTACAATGGGATGCACAAGACTGTGCACCCTCAAGACTCTTGTGTGCTCCACCCTTCAGTGGAGCACATAAACCTAGAGGTGGGCACATGAAGCTAGACCCTTGTGTACTCCATTATAGTGGATTGCACAAACACAACTTGGGGCACACAGACTTGTGCACCCTTCGAGACTTCATGCACTCCACTTGGGAGTAGAGTGCATGGACTGGGAGCTGGGTGCACAACCTCATGCACCCCAAAAATTATTGTGCATTCCAAGGGAGTGGAGCACACAGGCAGGATTGGGTCATATGAAGTCACATGACCTTAATACTTTTTGTGCACTCCACTTTATGGTGCAGTGCATGAACTCTTAGACAAGTGCACAACCTTGTACACCTACAAGGACTTTTGTGTGCTTCACTTGGAAGTAAAGTGCATGGACTCGGTTCAAGGTGTATGGATTCATGCACCCCCTTGAAAACATTGCACAATCTATGCTCCGTGGAGTGCACAAAATCAAAGCGAGGTGCACAAAGTCATGTGTCCCTTAGGTGCTCTTGTGCACTCCATTCCCTAATGGAGTGCACATACCAAGGTTTGGCACATGGCTTCATGCTCCTAAATAGAATTTTGCATGCTCCACTTGTAGAGCATGCGAACCTAACTTGGGTTGCATAAGCTTGTGTGCCCTTGGAAAATCCATGCACTCCACTGAAGAGTGGAGTACACAGGCTCAGATTTTGGCACACCACCTTGTGCACCCTTTGGAAAAAAAAACAAAAAAAGAATTTGCCCTCTGAGGCTATCATCGAATTTGATTGGGACATGGGGATGGATGGAAATATTTTTAGACATCGACCTGAGAACTCCATAATCTTTGGGTGGATAAAAACTGATGACAATGACTATTTATAAGAGAATTTTTTTGACATAATCACTCCTCGTGACTTCCATGAAGGGGCTTCAAGGGTTTCAAATTCTGGCCATTTACCTAAATGGGCATCCCTTCTCCTTATATGTCATGGAGCCTGTAATTGTGTTGACCGATTACCTTAGTAACCTGATAGGGCCCCAACCAAGTGGGTTCAAATTTTTTCTTCTCATTGGGCTTATCATTCTTTGGATCCCAGCAAAGCTTTACTTCACTCATGGAAATTTTTTTGCCTTTAGCCTTTTTTTTGAATAGCTGAACGGTCTTGTTGGATTGAGTGACCATATTAACAACTGATTCTCTCCTCTCCTCTTCCAAATGTACAAGTTGATCCATCCTCCTTTGCAATACATATAGTTTTTCATGGTCCTACAGTAGTAATGAGAGGGTTGTTCATTCCAGCTGAGGTGGCAGGAGTGATTTTTCCCCATAAACCAACTCATAAGGTGATTTTCCAATGGCTCTTTTTATTGATAGCCTATCTACCCACAAGGTATACTTTAGTTCATTGTCCCAACATATTTTATTCTTTCCAAGTGATCTCTTGATTTAGGTGATTATGTTCTTATTTGAAGACCCTGCCAGTCCATTCCCCTGAGGATAATAATTTTCCAAGTGGGCCATCTCTATACTGTATTGAGCATAGAATTCAACCATCTCAAAAGAGATGAAGTATTTAGCGTTGTCTATAATAAATTTCCTAGACACCCTGAATCAGTTTAATATGCTTTCTTCCAAGAAATTGATAATAGATGATGTTGTTGACCTTATGAGAGGAGCTACTTCAACCCATTTGGTAATGTAATCAATGGCTATGATTATCCATTTATTCCCTCCTAAATAATTCAGGTTGATCTCCCCTATCAGATCTATTCCCCACTGAGAGAATGAAGTTTCAATGATTACAGTCTTTAGTGGCATTGCAGGCAGGTTTTTCTTGCCAGCAAAGACTTGACAGTTGTAAAAAATTTTAATAAATTGGTACACGTATTTGAACATTTATGGCCAATAGTAACCTTCCCTCATAATATGGTTGGTTTAAGCTTTTGAAGTGAAATTACCACCACAAAATCCTATGTGAAATTCTTCAATGATTTTGGGAACTTCCTTTTTCATCACACACAAAAGTAACACTCCACTTGGGTGTCTCCAATAAAATGGGTCTTCTTTGAGGTGATACTTCTAAACTTGTTGTTTAATACTCCTTATCCTACTAGAATATTTTTCAAGAAAAAAATATAGGGTCTTTATAAAAAATATATATATCCTTATACTAGTCAGATTCAAAATGTTCATGACTCTCCACCTGCTATGCCCCTTGCATTAAAATGGTGTTATCCATATCTTCTTCTCCTCTATAGGCCATGTATTTTTCCAATATTTGAACTTTAAATATTTTGATTACCTTAAATTCAACATCATACTTCAGTAGCTTCACCATCCGTCTTGTTGAACTTCTTATGGGTTCGGGTTGGATGAGGAAATATTTTATGGCTATGTAAGGAATACAGGTAATCATTTTACTGGAGCCAAAGATACTTTTAAAATATTCCAAATTCTGAATAAGATCAAAGGTATGCTTTTCTATTGGCTTATACTTCAGCTAGACCCCCTGCATTCCTAAACTCATGAATGCTATGGGGTTTTAATTCCCTTATTCATCTTTCTAGGAGAACATTGTAGTTATTGTGTGTTTTGAGACAAAGGAGTATAGGTTAAAATTCTTCGAATAATATGCCAGGTTAGCACAGGTGCAATGGTAATGGCCTCTTTGATTCATTGGAAGGCTTTGATATTGTCTTTGTCCCATTTTATTTTTACATCCTTCTTTATCATGTCATTAATAGGTTTAGCAATTTCAATAAAATTTGGGACAAACCTCCTGATGAATTTTATCTTACCGAAGAAGGACCTGACTCCTTTGAGGCTCTTGGGGGATGGTATTTTTGCAATAGCCTCTGTCCTTTCTGGATCAATGCTTATTCCTTCCTTTGAGACCACATGTCCTAATAGCTTGCCATGAGTGGCTTCGAACATACACTTATTTGGGTTTAAATATATCCCATATTCTTTGCACCTTTCAAAAACCTAAGATAAGTGAGAGAAGTGATCTATAGGATTCTTTGAGAAGACTGTGATATCGTCTAGATACACCACTACAATTTTAAAAATTATTCCTTTGAAAGCAAAGTCCATAGCCCTCTAAAAAGTGGCTCCAAAATTTATCAATCCAAATGGCATTCTTTGGTATTCGAAGGTTTCCCATGGTGTGGTAAAAGCAATTTTGAATTGATCTTTTGGGCTGACCAAAATCTAATTGTATCCTGAGAAGCCATCCAATAGGGAGATCCTAGATGATCCTACTACTACCTACAAAAGTTGCTCCATGTTGGGGAGGGGGTAGTTGTATTTTAGGGAAATCTTATTCAAACTCCTAAAATATACACAGCCTTATTTCTCCATTCTTTTTCCTTAAAGGCACCAGGTTTGCTATCCAGGAAGAGAACCACACATTTTTTATTATTTTTGCATTTAGCAATTTTTGGACCTCTTTTTGCATGACAAGATGTAGAGTAGGATTGAATTTTATTTATTTTTTCCTAAAGGGTTTGGAATCCCCCCTCAAAGGAATTACATGGGTCATGACTTTAGTATTGAATGTTCTTAAGTCATCATAGCTCTAGGCAAAACTATCTCTATTCTTCCTCAGGTATTGCATGTACTATTTCTTTTCCTTTGCTAATAGTGTTGTGTCTAATCTGACCTTTTTAGTTTCCCCAAGTGTCGCAATATTAACTTCTTCACCTTCTGATTCATGGGGAGCAGCCTTGTGGGCCTTGTCAAAATCATCAAAAAGGGATTCGAAAGATACCAAACCCCTAGGAATCTTATTGGTTTTTAGTTGTATTACCTCTGTGATGCACCTTGCATGAGCCATAACTTGTGAACCATACGCTTGTTTGCCTTGAAATTTAATAGGTGGTTTCACATGCATGTTTTGTATTAGAATCATCTTTGATGCATCTAACCCTCCAAAAAACATACTTTTGGGACCTAACTCCTCCATCTAGTGTCCCAAAATTAGCTTTTAGAATAGGTTCCTGGGTTTTTTGGGTTTTTTTTAATGTTAGAATTTTATTATCTTTTGTTATACATTAAGTTGAGACATAATATTTTAAAGTAAGGTTAATTATTGTAAGAGGGATGTGTGCACTAAATAGTTTCTTTATTGTAATAGGGATGTGTGCACCGAATTTGGGAGTAATCTGACTCATTTCTATTTTTAGCAGTTTTTAGAAAAAAATATGTTTTTAAGGTTTCTTTGTTTTTTTGTTGCTATATGATGGATTGTATTCTTTTGGAGAAGGGGTGGTGAATTTAGGAATGATAATAATATCAATTTGCAAGTTTCTTCCATTATATTGCATCTGTGTTATGTGATTAGAGTCTGTTTTATTGGTCTCTTATAGTTGAGTTCACACCACTCTATTGGGCTCCCTATGATATGCTGCAATTTTTTCTCATATTATTCATCACAAATTACCCTAGAAAAGTGATTATATACAGCCATAAAGTCCTTGATATCAGTGTCATCTTGGAAGACCTGTAAGTAAACCACATTATCGGGGATAGAATGATGATACATAGATATGGTGGGAAATCTATCCATGTTTTGTGTATATATCTCAATATTATATACCCCATACGCATTCACAGCCAGTAGGTTAGCAACATGGTTATTTTCATGAGGTATATGTGATATTTTGAAGGCTAGAAACTTCCCAATTTCATATAGCACTGCTTGCTTGTATTGTTTCAATATAGGGTGCTTAGTTTGATATTTCCCTTTTATCTGCTGAATAATAAGTTTAACATCTCCATAGATAGTGAGGTAGTTTATACCTAGTTCTTTGGATTTTATAAGTCCTAGTAGGAGTACCTCATATTATGCCACATTATTTGTGCAAGTAAATTCTAATCGATAGGGCACATCCAGATAATTTCATTTTATGTCTATCAAGTTAAATCCATCTCTAGCCCCCATTTGTGATTGAGCCCCATCAATTATCATCATCCATATTTTAGTGGTAGGGACCGTATCTTAATCGGCATCCATAGCAACTTTTACCTTGGGATCCATCCCATATGCATTAGGTACTTCATTAATGAAAGGTGTATGCCAAATAGAATAAATACCCAATTCCTTCTCTTTAATAGAATTGACCAGATTGATAGTGGTGTTATTAGGTCTCATTAAATCAACTGACCATTTATTGAATGGTTCTCTCCTCAGGGTGGCATGTTCCTTGGATGAGAGTGGGATGGTGGCATACTATCAATCCAGTTGGATTAATCCACCCAGTTGTTCTGTCCAATGTCTAGAGATCATTAGGGATAAAAATGGGTCTACATCTACCATAGCCACATCCATTACAATCCCTTTATTTGGATATTGATCTAAAAATACCAGGTTTCCTGTAATTATCCCAACACAAGGCATCTGCATATTGTCCATGATAGAAATGGGTGGCTTACAAGGTTTACAACAAACACTTGAGAAACTTGAAGCACATTTCCAAGAATCCTCTACCTCTCCATACCTTTGTCATTATGCCAAAACCCACTTTCCACAAATGCAGTGAACCAGCTTCCATTAACACTCAAAACCCGAGTGGTTTCATCAAGAAATTATTCTAGGAGGTGATATGGTGGGAAGCCCTAATATAATTTCAAGGGCATGATCAGGACATAGCTAAAAATATCATCTTGAACTGTGACACCACAACCATGGTCACCCATGTGAGTGGTGTAAAAATTGAAGTCACCCCTAGCTTGATTTCTAAAGTCTTGTATCTGCCTAAAGTTAGCTAGAGGTATTATAAGTCCACCTAAAAAGGAGTCAATCAGATGGTTTATAGGTTAAAGGAAAAGTGTACTATTGTTAGAGACTAAGAATAATAGATTAAAGGGGTATCAACCTCTTCTTTTCCCTTAAAGTGGTAGGACGATACCACCATATTAATGAAATTCTTCATAGTGGAAGGAATATTATCTATATGTGGGGGATACCATTTGAAAATGATGCTTAACCTAAAATATCCCGAATGAGAGGATTGTGTCATAAACCTTCCCTATTTCCTCTACAAATATTTAAAAGCCATAATTACCATAGTTCAACCTAGGAAGTCTAGAGATGAACCCAAGTTGCATCTGATTTCTCATCACAAACTCATAAAATTTCTTGTCCTACATAAAGCATGTAAAACCAAAATTATGTGGGAAAACGTTGTAGAGGTAAACCTATCAATCCAATTCAAACTGAGTCAGTCTGAATCTAGTGAGGATACTCCATTTGAAGGTAACCTCAAGCATTATAGTTAGGAAGAAGATGAAGAGGAGTCTCCTATTCATAAAAGTCCTACTCATACCAAGTCTACTAAAAACTCCAAGCCTCCTTCACCTACAAGAAAAATGAGATATGAGGAATATAACCCAAGAAATGAGAAAAGAGGAGAAACATTCAATTCTTAAATGAACCCACCTACCTCAAATTTTTTTGCTAAAATCTTAGCCCAAATCCAAATCCAAACCCAACAAATTTTGCTACAAATCAAGTTGGATGGCCTCAAGAGGGAATTTTTAGAACATGCGGCCTTGGTTCAGAGGGCCTTTACCACCCAGTTTGATCTCCTAAAGAAGATAGCAGCTGAAAGGGTGACAAAACTAGTTTATATAGTGTCTTAATCAATGATTGTTGGTGTATCCTCAAATAAAAGTTCCACATCAGGGAAGAAATCAAATAAGTCAATGAATTTCGATAAATATTTGGGATTACTGATATACTTGTTGAGGACAACTTGCTTGACTTATATGAATTTAGATTTTGGAGGTATCATACACGTAGCACTCAAAGGTTGGAACTACCAGTTGAGTTGGAGATTCCACTAGAGGTGGACAATGTGATCAATCAAATCACCAAATTTGTAGGGTAGTTGTCTCCACCAACTCAACAGGGATCATCACCTGGCACCAAGGATGTAGTAGGTGGAGTAGAAGAAGTTTCATATGTAAAAACCATGGCTGTTGATAATACACCGATCTAGGGTAAAACCAAAGCATAAATCCTAAAGATAAAGCAAGAGAAACTGGAGAAACTAAGGGTTGCATAAGATATACCCATTCCAACCCGAGTTTCAACCTGGATCAGATCTAAACAAGCTTAAATTTTTAAATATTTTTTGATTTTGGATACATACTTGCATATTTATTTTTAATTATATTTTACAGCTCTAATTTTTTATGTACGGGGACATGTATCCCCTTTATTTTGGGGGGAAATGATGAGTGAAAAATTATGATTATTTTTATGCAGTTTTAATTTAATTTTTATATGTACATCTAACAAATATGGATGCATTTTGATGATGTATACCTTATTCACATGATTTGTGATTAATCTAGTTCATAAGATACTAAGTGACATGTCTGTTATTTTACATAAAATTATGAAATATTGTTGTATTTTTAGGGAGTGTATGTTGCAGGAGTATTCATGGACATGTTACAGCCCAATACAAGCCAGACATAGATGAACCATTTGATGAGGTAGCACGTTTAAGACAAGTCATGAAGTTATCTACGGATACCACCTACAAATACTACCTACATGAAGTATCTAAATAAAGGTGTTATGAAAAGGTATTGTGGAAAGGTGTTATGAAAATATGTTATAGAAAATGTTTGACCACGCTAACCTATTTGACGTGTTAGAGATCCCACGTGTGATGATAGCCCAAGTGAAATGTGTTATACACAATCAGCAGGGCTGAATTTTATGATGGCATTAATACTTGGCATATCCAGTATTCGTTGTATAATTTGTTATCTGATCTGTAATATTGATAATTTGTTAAGTTTTAAGACATTCGAGATTACATAATCTGATTGTAATATGAACTTTTTAGCATTATATTAGTTGTTTATAGGTATTCATTATGTGTGTTGGGTATTATGCCACTTGGAAAAATCCATTATAATAAGTCCAAAATAGTTAGCGAGATGTCTTAATTTTAGATTATTTTTGTTATGTAAAATTGGTATTCAATATTCAAGTGTTCAAAATGTAATAGAAAAGCATTGAATATTTCCATTGAAAATGTCCAAAATGATATTATAAATATAATGTAAAGATATTTGAAAAGGTCTACTATCGTCTATTATCTACAATATGCCTTCTGAGTAGTCTATTGTCCATATATTCTACCATTTACATTGTATGAATGACGAATTGAAGTCAAACAATAAAATAGTAGTATTTTTTCCATGGATTTGGTAATTGTATCTTGTATTTATACCTGATTTATTTGTTTTTGTAAATTTCAGCTATTTTCCTACAATTATAAATTGAATTGTATTAAGTTAGTTTAATGAAATATTATTTGCTAAAATAAAGTAGAGTAGAAAGAAGAAGATAATTACAAAGACCTCTATGAGGTAGGACCCACTCTGAACAGTCAATCCCTTGCTCTCTTCCTCCTAAATTATAGTAGGATTAGTTAATAATATAGAATAAGTCTTAGAGCATAGAATTAATTAAATTGTTGTATGCTTTGCTTAATCACCAGTCCTTTACCATTGCGCCTGTCCTGTTCAACCTAATCCTTTTTCTTTGCTTTCCTTTTCATTGTTTTTTGCCTATCACCATGAAGGAAAGAAAACCCATTTTCATTGAACCTGCAGTGTTTGAACTTGATCCAATGGTCAGAGATTTGTGGAAGGATAAGACTAAAAGTGCACTTATTGAGTTCTTCAAGTTGTTTGCGGGCGTTGATGAAGGAGTAACGAAGGCCTTTGCTGAGACCTAGGATAAGGGTCTTGTTACTATTCATGGGGTGGAATACCATATCACTATTGAGTTGTTGGTGGACCTAACAGGAAAACCTTTGGATGGTAAGGTTATCCGATAAAACAAGCATAACTGGGAAGTAGAGCCGGTGTTCTTTGAAAAGAATTTAGCGATTCACAAAATGTACAAAAAAGGTTTGCATCGCAGTCATATTTCCACTCCTTGGCAAGAAATATTAAAACCTATCATGCAATATTTAACCTGTGATAACCTTGAGGCCCAACTTTTTTGCTTCCACTTGGCTTACGTAAATCACTTTCGTGATGCCAAGATGATGAACATCCCTATCTCCATATTCTGGTCTATCGACTATACCATTGTGTCCACTCGGTCCAAAAAGGAGGATGGTTTACTGTGCCACCAAGGGATTTTTAATGTCTTGTACAAATACCTCCTTCTCAATTTCCCTATAGGTAACATCCCTGCCCCTGAGTCTGAGGAGGAAAACTCTTCCTCTTTGCCCAGTCCCAAAATTTCAAAATCTAAGAGGAAGAACAAGAATGATAAGCCCCATCCTGAATTCAACATTAGGAAAAAGGTCAAAGTTGAAACCACTCCTGTCAGATGTTCCTAGAGGCTCAAGCACAAAGAATTAACTGAAACCCCTCCTTCTACTTCTATCAAATTTCCAAAGGACCACTCCAACTCGCCTGACCTTGTTGAAAAATACCTTCACAAATTGGTCGTTCAAGCTACTTCTGCAACTATTGATCACCTGGAGACTGCCCACACAGCCATTGGCAAGGCTATTGTGAGTCTCAAAGAACAAAACTAGGCTCTTAGCCTTCTTTTCTTTTGTGATACCTTTGATGATACTCCTAAACTATATATTATTAAAATGCCTTCTAATGTCAAAGGGGATGCCAAAGATGATGATGTGGTTGAAATCACTAAGGAAGCTTGTATCGATGCTCTGAAGGACAACCCAAAGGATGTTGCGAAGGACATCGCTTTGGACACCTCTACTATTTCCCTAATGCAAAATGATGCTCCTCTTTGAGCATGCTTGTTGTCCCTTTGCTGCAACTGCTTTCTTTTCTTTTTGGGTTTTGTTCCTTTCTATCTGGGTTTTGATCCATTGGCCTGAAGGATAAAATGTTTGGTTTTGATCTTGGGTGATGGTTTTTAGTTCCTCTTTTTGTTCCTTTGTCCCAAAGGATGTTCTCCTTTTGTTGTTCTAGGCTTAATGCCTCTCTGTTGTGATCCTCTTGAAATTTTAGTGTTCCTTTTTGCTTCACTGATGTACAAGGCGTTGGGGAACCTTTCAAATGCCCTATTTTGAATAAAATTAATTTACCAAAAAAAAAATTAATCAAATTATATAATATAGAATTACACAATATATTAAATAATTGCTACATTATTAGATCATACATGTATCCATACACACATACATATACTTAGTCATAAATTACATATTTAAATCACACATCAATTTCATTTTAATTTCCTTTATTGCAAACCTTTATTTCCTGCAAACAAAACTAAGAAAACAAAATCAAGTCAAATATTAAGAAAAGCTTTAGGCACTCTTCTCTTAAGATGCTCTCCTCAATTATAACTTAAGAGGATTACCTATTAATATGAATAGGTAGATAGCCCCCGCCCCCACTTTTATAAGGTAAGGATAAGCACTCTTAAAAATGATTTAAGGGAGAGCTCTCCTCTATTATAAGGTAGGTTGAGGGTGTTGTTAATGCTATCCAATGGATAGACTCGATTCTTATAAAAGGTTAAATGTCGTATGCTAAGAATGGGGAGTGGCGGGTCTCCGGTACCATGTCGTGCATGAGGGGCGCAATGCTTTATGATCGGCTCGTTATTTTGGGAATGGGAAGGCAGTCCCATTCAAACGACCCCCTGACTTGTCATTATCCTCCGACAAGGTTGCCTTTTTTTGGAGCATATGAGAATGAAGAAGGAACAAAGGAAGACTTTGATAAGTCCATACCGGCTGCATGCTCTCACCACTCTCGACCTAGATCACGGGAGAGGAGCCCAAAATTTGAAAGGTCATTCCTTAAAATCAGAAGGTCTCTTATTCAATCTCCCAATAAGGAATCAAAAAGGAGCTCTTGAGACTTAAAGGTACCGACTGCCACGGATTCGGGGAATGATAACCTATCGGGACCGTCATCGAGACGGAATCAAAAGAATCAATTTTTGATAGGTCCTTATAACAAGCTATGGCCATACCTATTTAAAGAGCAATCGAGTCCGATGGAAGAACCATAGTGACTAGTGGGGGACGGCAAGAACAGATCTTGCAGCTCATCCTTTTCAATATAGAGGTTTCGGATAGGGATGAATTTCAAACTTTTAAAAGGATGTGATCTTGATTTTGAATTGTCTTAATCGACTTAAATGGGTGTAAAGCCAGATTTAGAGGACTCAAGATTTGGGGGGTATGATGTATAACCAAAATTTTCTTTAATATAACGCTGGTCTCCCTCAAATGATTCTACTATTCATTCCCACTAGAAGCTTGGTTGCACGACCTTTTAATTCTAATTCTAAACCGCAGATTTTTTCCACTGCTAGAGAGATAGGGAGACCTCATATAAAGGTACCGCAAAGCCCTTAAAATAGGGAGGCAAAATACATGGTCAATTATGGGGGTAGCCGTAGGGAGAACCTGTGGCTGGATCGAATCCTAGGGGTTGAAGCCAACTATCTATAGAAGAGAAAGAAGCTTGACTTGGGCCATTATGACATGAGAAGCTTGCTCGACTCGGGCATTCATTAAAGAGCCATAGATACAGAAAGCTGGTCCTGTGTGGACTTAGGAGGTTATACCACTCTGACTTCATGCCCCTGGTTTAATTCTCAATTCTACCACTCTGATCAAGTCCAAAAGTAACTTCGATTTATATCACCAGAATTGTGGAATAATCTATAAGATATTTCTATTCTTTAATTCTAACCTAGATTGACAAATTAAATGTGACAAACTACAACTTGACAACATGCCACTAATGGTTGCTCTATTATTTTAAATGGTGCAAACAGACTCCTCTTCTAGTATGTCTGAATGTTCATTGAAATTCTATAAAAATGGCATCCATCATGCCTATTCAAAAATCTTGATGACTTTCGGGTGATGTTGCAACTCATTGGTGCTATTTGGTTTTGCCTTCCATTTTTGTCTGTCCATTTTGATTTGTTGTACATTTTTGTTCATACGTTCAACTCTACAACCTCTACACTAATGTTTTTGCAACTTTTTTGTACTCTTGTTTCTCTCTCTATGACTTTTGGCTATAGAGTAAGGGTTTTTGGTTTGCATTTTTTATGATTAAAAGGTGATAATTATGCCATCATACCTAATAAATACCATATTCTCCAAAATATGGCAAAAAATTTCTCAAAAATGCTCATGCAAATGTTTCATACTTCCCATGCATAAACAGGGATACATGGCAAATGGTGAATCAGTTATAGCAAAATTTAAACCAAACATAGATAACAATGATGGTTGGAAACCATGGTGAGAAAATCCCACACACTTTGTTGATAAATAGTTTCCCACACATTTAAATATGGACGGTTAATTTTCTAATCAATAATATAGATCTTACTAATTCATCCTTCATTTCATGGAAAGTGCAACATTCCCATTCACTTTTCTCATTGCCATAGTTGCGTTGAAAATGTGTAGTCACATGTTTATGAGTGGACTTATCCTAGTGCAAAATATAATGATGCTTGATTTGAAAAGAAGATTTTGGATCATAATGTCATGATAGGGCTTGGGCTACCACCTAGCACAACATTGGGCATAAAATTTTTATTTTTATTTTTTAGTTTTTAGCTTTTATTTTTATTTATTTATTGACTTGGAATTTTGTGCATGAGAAAGGATTTTTTCAAAAATTATCCTTGCACGGGAAAAAATTTGAATTAACTGAATATGGTTTCATGACTGTCATGCCAAAGCACTTGGAGCAACTATTCCCTCCATTTTCAAATGTTTTAGAGCTGAATATCTTATAACTGAAGGTATGCCAAAGTATCCTCTAGGATTACTTAGTAAGGTGTTTAATTTTGCTAATTTTATACATAGATATGCCAAGCATTTAATAATTATTTATGCAATATTTAAAGCTAATTAATAGCAAAAATGAAGAAATACATACCTTACTATTTTGGAGTAATTTCATGTATCCTTTGGATCACTTGCTTATTGCATAGGCTTACTAAAATATAAAAAATGACATGGATTTAGTAATTAGACTTTCTTCAAATACTAAAAATCTTTAATGAAACGAGACGAAAATCGATTTTTATGTAAGCCTTAATTCAATGGTGCTTCAAAGAGGTTTTCATAATTGAATTATTCATTTATTTATTTATTTATTTTTCATTCAAATATGTGATCATTTAGAATCTATGTCAAAAGAGGAAGCCTCTTCTATCAAATGTAAGTTAAACTATGAAAAATGTTGAGCAAATTCCACCTTGGTCAATGGATTATGGTACAATAATAAACGATATCCATTGACCACCAATTTCCTCCTTGAATAATAAATAGAAGAATTTTGAAAAAATCCATTCTTGAACACTTTTTCAATTTGTTACAGACAAAGCCATCAAGTTTGTAGTTTACTAGAAAAATCAGCATAGCGAGAATCAAACAACAATTCCCAATCTCCTAGTTCATACTTGCTTCTCAAAATGTGACTATCATACCACATATTTCATTATTGATCTCTATTTGGTGAAGTGCATCTAATTAAAGTTCATCCAATGCATTCAATTACAAAACTCTCTCTAGCTATACCCGTGATAACTCAATGCCAACTTCCAAAGATGTACAAAGTGTTAGTAATTCAAATTCAATTGGAAAAATAGGTTTCTTACCATAGACCAAATCATAAGGTGTAAATATTGTGGTGGATTTCCATGTAGTGTTATACACCCAAATAGCCTTTGGTAAACTATTCATCTAATATTTTCTATGAGAAGCCACTATTTTTGTTAGAATATTTTCTAGTTCTTTATTTGTGACTTCTACTTGACCATTTTCTTGAGGGTGGTAGGGTGATGACTTTATGTGTTTAATTTCATACATTTTAGTAAATGTTTCTATAAATTTAGATACAAATTAGGGTCCATGACCTATAACAATAGATCATATAACCCCAAATATTTTTAAAATTTGTTGTATAGGCAATCAACTACCTTCCTCTTCTCATGCATGTTTAAAGGCACATACTTTGGCCCACTTGGTTACATAATTAGTGCACATAAGAATGGCTTTACTTGAGAAGTTGGGTTAATGGGTCCAATAAAATCTAACCCCCATATCTCAAATGGTTCTAAAACCACTTGAGGTTGTAGAGGTATTTCATTTGTTATAGTTGGTTTACCTATTTGTTGACAAGAATCACAATGTTGTACATACTTCTTCACATCCCTATGAAGTTATGGCCAATAATAACATATTTTCAAAACTTTTATAATGGTGCATTTTATTGGATAATGTCGTCATATTATTTTATAATGACATCCATTAAGAATTTCATACACCTCATCTTGTCAAATACATTGATGTAATATATAATCAGGTCCACATTTGAATAGTAGACCATTGATCCACTTGAATGATGAGCTTTGTTTCACTAATTGTCATTTTTCTCTTAGAGTGAAATGAGAGGGAATTTTTACTATTTCTAGATAGTTGGTAATATCAGCAAACCATGGTGATTGTACTCAATTATAAATAATATTTCATCAAGGAAATAGTCCTCTACTAGTTCATCCTCACCTGTGATATTTAGTCTTGATAAAAAATCAATCACTACATTAAATTTGCCAAGTTTTTCAACTATAGTGATGTCAAATTCTTGTAGTAGTAACAACTATCGTATTATTCATCCATTTACTAATGGTTTATTCACGAGGTATTTTATTGTAACATGATTTGTATGAATAAAACTTGATATCTAGTGATATAGTGACAAAATTTGTTAATGGCATATACTACTACTAAGAATTATTTTTCAGTAGTAGTATAATTATTTTTAACTCGTGTTAAGTTTTTCCTAATTTAGTAGATGGCATAATGTTCTTCATTTTCTACTTGGACTAAATTTACTTCTATTGCAATGTTAGATGCATCAACTTGAATGTGAAATGGAAGTTTCCAATTTAGACCTCGTAACACAGGTGGAGTAGTCAATTTTTATTTTAAAGTATCAAATGTAATTTGATACTTTTATATCCAATTGAATTCAAAATATTTAGTCAAAAAATTAAACATAGGGCTTACAATTGTACTAAATTTCTTAATGAAGTGACCGTAGAAATCAATATGACCCAAGAAACTCTTAACATTAGTTTGAGTTGTTAGCACATAACATATATACCATATAGTTTGTATAGATTTATTACATTCATTGCATTAGGCTTTAGGCGTACCTCCTATATTATGTTAAGGAGGTTATGGAAAAGGGATTGGTTGGTTAACCAACCAACTTTTTTGTATTTGGTATATTTATACCTCATCTCAATCAATGAATTTTTACTGTGTGCATTCCATTATGGTATCGGAGCTAGGCATGTAAGGTGTAGGATGGGGTATGAATACTAAGGAGACCTGAGACCAAGTAGTGGGCATGGATATCGAGGAGACCCAAGACTAGGCGGTGGGCATGGATATCGAGGAGACCCAAGACTAGGCTATGACCAGATACTAGGCATAGAGCCTAAGACACGAGCACTAATGTTAAGGCAGTGATCGTAGACTGATACTAAGACTAGGCATGTAGTTCAAGACCAGGTTGACTCAAATGCGAAAGACTCATGGTAGGATACATGGCAAGACCTTGCTGACTCAAATGCTGACAAGGACATGAGAGACATGTGGCAAGACCTAGAAGACTCAGACGCTGACTTAGATGTGGTAGTACATGTGGGTGCAAGGTGACGTGGCTACATGTGGAAATATGGGGTTGCCTAGGTGGGAAAATGAGGGCAAAGTCTTGATTACCCAAAGGCAATAAAAACACCTTATATTGCGAGCAATATAAAAATCACTTTCATTTTTTCCCTCATGCATGTGGGATAAAATGTGGTTTTTTTTATTTTTTTTGTTCACAGGGACATGGCATACAGGTGGTAGTTTTTCTTCCTCTTTCATGGAGATTTGTAGCCCAGGCGGTGACCCTGTTGAAACTAAGAGAGTCGCAGTGGAGGTTTCGGGTTCCAATCCTGTAGAGGTGAGTTGCTATTTTTTCTTCATAGCACCAT
This sequence comes from Wollemia nobilis, assembly GCA_028583015.1. Lineage (NCBI taxonomy): Eukaryota > Viridiplantae > Streptophyta > Pinopsida > Araucariales > Araucariaceae > Wollemia > Wollemia nobilis. The sequence continues at coordinate 1,414,529 of JAQPPZ010002105.1, forward strand.
TGGAGGGTCCTTAAGAGGCACATCGTGCCTTGCTTCATCACATGGGCTATGTAGCCAAGGTTATTTGGCTTCCTTCTATAGTCGATGAGGTTGGGGGTTCCAACCCCATCGACCATTGTGCACATAATTTTTTTTTTTGAAGGTGCGGTTGTAGAGTTCTTAAGAGGAACGTCGTGCCTTAATTCCTCCCGTCGCTTGTGTAGCCAAGGTGGTTCAGCTTCCTTCTATGGTGGATTATTTTGGGGGTTCCAAACCCACTGAGTAAACATTTATCTTTGTTGAAATACACTCCAAACCAAATTTTCTCACAAAATAGAAAAATTGCTAAAACTTGCTTGAAAGTTGCTGATGAAAAAAAAAATAAATGTTGCTCGAAAGTTGCTGCAAAAAATTGATAAAAAAAAGTTGCTAAAAGTTACTTGCCCATTTTTTTCGCTTGTCAAGTTTTTTTTCATGGACAAGGGCTATTTTTTTGCTAACCAACAAACGATAGGGCTCTTTCTTTGAAAACTAGCACGGATAATTTTTTTTCCCATTGTTTATTTTGCCAAAACAAGGCGAGATCAAGTGCATTTATTTCTTGCAAAATTCTAAAACAAAGGAGGGAAATTTCACTATGGCCACTGTTCACAAATATATCTCATATTCATAGTTGCTAAAAGGTCCTAATTTTATTCCATGGAAGACAAATATGAGAGCCATTCTTTAGGCGAAAGATTTATGGGATGTAGTGACTGGCACTACTAAATGCCCTCAAACAGCAGGAGTAGATCAAGAAGATTTTGAAAATAAGGACAAAAGAGGTCTCATTTTTATCCTAATTACTACTACAGATGAGGTCCAACCTCATATTTGTGATACCAAAACCATTAAGGAATCTTGGGATGCTTTGATTACTATGTATGAAGGAAAGAATCAGTCCACAATTCTATACCTTCAAACTCAACTACATACTCTTAGTATGAATTCTAGGGAAAATTTTGATCTATTCCTATGTAGAGTGGTAGAATTGAAAGCCATATTAAATATTATGGGAAAACTAGTGGATGATACTCTCTTTACCTATGTCATCTTGAGAGCATTGCCAGAGTCCTACAATATGTTGATCACTTTTCTCAACATTTTTGGTAGACAAGTATCTTTTGTGGAGTTGGTACATTTTCTTCAAAATGACGAGGCAAATCAGGTTTAGAAGGATGAAGTGCCAGATAACACCCTCTACACCCAGCAAAGGGGTAAGAAACAAGGTCAGTTTCAAAAAGAGGGTTCTTCCTCCAAGGGAAAATGGAAACAAACTCAACATAAGGATTAAAAAATATTGCAAGATTTGTGATATGAATAACCATGATACCAACAGGTTTTTTTTAAAAACAAGCAATAAAATGATCAACCTCATAAGAAGAAAGGCAAAGAGAAACAAAAATATAAAAAGAATCATAAGAAACCAAAGGGACATGTTACTTATGCTGAGTCCAACTCAGACTCATATTCTACATGATCCAATTTAGATTCTGACTCTAAAAGAGCACACAAGGTGCTCATGACCCATACTTCATCTCCCCAGATAGATGTTGTATGGTATATTGATTCAAGATCTAGCAAGCACATGGTTGGTGACAAATCATGGTTTGAAACATTTGAGGAGAAATAAGGTAAGCCAGTGACCATTGTTGACAACCAAGTTTACCAAGTTAAGGGTGAAAGGGATGTTTATGTTATCCTTCCAGATGGTAGATATCAGATAGATAAAGTCCTCTACATTCTTGGATTAGCCAATAATATTATTTTTGTTCCTCAGATGTTGGATCAAAAAATGGATGTTGTGTTTCGAGTTGCACAAGGCAAGAAGAGATATTTTATAACCCAAAAAGGTAAACATGTAGCAACTGGATCATACAGACATGGCTTGTTCATCTTAGATGCCATTTCTATGCCTCATGTTGCTCTGGTTATAACTACAAATGAGGCTACTTCTCTGTGGCACAAGAGATATGGGCATCTAAGTTCAGGATATTTTCTTGAATTACACAAATATGAGATGGTGAGAGGCCTTCCCTACCTTTCATCCATTTTTCTAGTTTACTCGGATTGCTTAGCAGGGAAGAAAAATCGGGTTCCATTTGAAGCTAGTTCTTCTCAAGCTGAGAAACCTTTGGAGTTGGTACACACCGATCTATGTGGTCCTATGCCAACCATATATGGTGGAAAGAAGTATTTTCAACTATTTTTTGATGATTACTCATGGAAGATTTGGGTCTTCTTTCTTCAATTGAAGTCAGAGGCATTTGTGTATTTTCAAAAATTCAAGAATATTTTTGATAAGGAGTCATGATGTTTCATCAAAACCCTCCACTCTGATCGAGGGGGAATATACTTCTAAGGATTTTTCACCATTTATGAAAGAACATGGGATCAGGAGACAACTGACTACAACCTATACACCCCAGCAAAATAGAGTTGTAGAGAGGAGAAATTGTTCCATTATGGAAATGGTTCGATGCATACTAAAGGGAGCACATCTTGAGAATCAATATTAGGTAGAAGCAGTGAACACAACATCTTATCTCCTAAATAGAGCACCTACAAGAGCTCTACAGGATAAAACTCCTCAAGAAGCATGAAGTGGTAAGAAACCCTCCACTTCTTATCTAAGGGTTTTCAGATGTAAGGCCTTCATGCACATCCCCAAACAGAAAAGAAAGAAGTTAGATGAGAAGACCCTACAATGTATCTTTCTTGGTTATGATGAGCATTCAAAGGGATATCACTTAATAGATCCTACAACCAAGAAGACACATATAAGTAGAGATGTGGTATTTGATGAAGCTTTCACATATAATAACACATCTACAATATACCTTGAGGATGATGAACCTAAGAAAGATACGTTACCTCCTTATAACAAGATTCCAAAATGGTATACCAACACCTTGAGAGATTCCAAGTTGACATAACTTTCATATCTAACTCTAGATCGACCATGTACTCGTAGTATGACTCAACAGAAAATAGTAGAGACATCGACTTTAGAAGTTGATGAGATTTGCCAATAGTTTGATGAACTATTTGGTGGATGCAACAGAATATAGGGACATGGATATGGAGGATGAGAGGATTTACTTGATAGTATTAGATGAAAATTAACCCACAACAGTTCAGGATGCACTTAGTAAGCCTCAGTGGAAGGTTGCTATGGAAGCATAACACACATATCTCATGAAAAATCATACATGGAAGCTAGTAAATCTACCTTCATGAAAGAAGCCCATTGTTTGAAAATGGGTACTCAAGGTGAAGTATAAGGCATATGGAACTATTGATAAGCATAAAGCTCGTCTTGTTTCAAAGGGCTATGCTTAGAAAGAAGGCATATATTATGAAGAGAAATTTGCTTCTACAACAAAAATGACTACCATTCAAGTACTTTATGCCATGGCAGCTCATTTTGGGTGGAAGTTACATCAGATGGATGTAAAAAGTGCTTTTTTGAATGGTGACCTACAAGAAGAAGTGTACATGATATAACCAGAAGGATTTGTTGTCAATGGGTAAGAACAAAAAGTTTGTAAGTTGATCAAATCCTTGTATGGGCTGAAATAAGCACCTCGAGTTTGGTACATCAAAATTGATAGTCACATAATGCAACATGGATTCAAAATAATTTCGTCAGATTCGAATAGCTATATAAATAACAAGGTTTCTAACATAGTTATTTTGGTTCTATGTGTAGATGATCTGATTATCATAGGTAGTTCAGAAGATATGATTGATACAGTAAAACATAATCTAAAAACATCTTTTGAAATGAGAGATCTTGGACTTTTTCACTATTGTCTTGGTTTAGAAGTAACTCAAAAGAAACATCATATCAGAGTTACAAAAAATAAATATGCCAAGACATTGATTGAAAAATATTAGATGACCGACTATAAGTCTAAAGCTACTCCAATGGAATTTGAGCTTAATCTTGATATGATCAATCTCCACAGGTAGATGGCACTCTTTATCAGCAACTGATTGGGAGTCTCATTTATCTAACCAATACCAGGCATGATCTTAGTTTTTTTGTAGGCTATCTTTCATGGTTCATGCAGATCCAAAAGTAATCCACTGGAAAGCATAAAAAAGAGTTCTTCAGTATGTCCATGGTATAATAGATTTTGGATTGGAATACAAAAAGAATAAAAAGTTTTATCTACAAGGATACACGGACTTTGACTATGTTGGATCCATTGATGATCGAAAGTCAACTTTTGGGTATATTTTTCACCTTGGATCTAGTCCTATCTCTTGGCATAGTAATAAGAAATAGGTGGTTTCTATCTCTTCTACAAAGGCTAAATATCACACAGCTAGTGGAGCAGTTTGTGAGATAATATGGTTAAGTCGTATTCTTATAAATATGGGTCTTCAAAAGAATATTTCTCTTTAATTGTTCTGTAATAATCATGGTGTTTTGAATCTTGTCAAGAACCCCATATTCCATGATCGTACGAAACACATTGACACTAGATATCATTTAATTCGATATGAGGTTCCAAAGCATCATATACATCTCCAATACATCCCTACTGAAGAGCAAGTTGCAAAAAATTTCACCAAAGCACTTGGATGAGACAAGTTCAAAGTATTTCACAATGCTCTCTGTATTTGCCATTAATGTAATAATGGGGGATGTTAGCGCATAACATATATACCATATAGTTTGTATAGGTTTATTACATTCATGGCATTAGGATTTAGGTGCACCTCCTATAATCTATTAAGGAGGTTATGGAAAAGGGGTTGGTTTGTTAACCAACAAACTATTTTGTATTTGGTATATTTATACCTCATCTCAATAAATGAATTTTTATTGTGTGATTCCATTATGAGTTTGTGGTGCAAGCAATTTTTTTCTTATCTTTAAGTTTTTGAAAGATGTTACACTTGTTGGTAGTTTTTCTACTATAGGAGCTAGTGTTTGCACAGTTACCTATAACAATAGAGAGAAGAATGTTAGATTTGCTCATGAAATTATTGTTTAAAGGAAATAAAATATAACTACTAAATGAGAATTGTAAGCTGATAGGCAACCAAGTTTTGCAAAAATAAAAAACAAGGAAAGGTGAATGATTACACCTTGGGGAAATCATTTTCATTAAGCAGTGTGACCACCAAAATGGCCTCACACCTATGCTTCCTATTGCATAATTGAAATAAAAGACAAAAGCAATGCATATAAAATTAACAACAAAATAAGAAAGAATAAGAACACTTTATTCCATTAAATGAGCCAAATCCCAATTACAAATATGTCCCTCTTATGGATACCAATTTGATACTCTTATTACAATAGGAAATCATGTGAAATCCCTCTCAAGGGAAAATGTGAGTCTCAAGACATTCAGGGTGATACGAATTGTCTAGGGTGGAGTTGACCCTTTTCTTCGCGTTGAGGAAGATGGTTGAATATCCTTTATACCTGATTCCTTGCAGTCAAGAAACAACAAAGAAGCATTAAAATCATAGGGAACCTCTCATGATGAGGTCCTTTGGAAATTGAACACAAATATGCTATAAACATGTGAAATCAAGAAAGCATACAAAATGTGTTAGACCTATGTTAAATTGATAAATATTCCTAGATATGCATAAAGGAATAATACAACTAACTACCTAGTGGCCTACTTATGTGAAATAAAGCATGAAAGCATGGAAATAAACCATTAATGTCTTAAATGCCATAATGAAGTAAATTTACTCAAATATTTAATATGGTCATTCAAAGTCTCTAGAATATCAAATAGACCATTACAATGACTAATCTAACCTAAATGAGCACACTGCAAAAGGAACAGTAAGGGGATCTTATACCTGTTGCAAATAGTAGCTCAGATGAGTGGTGTGCACTATGAACCTCAACTGACAGCCATGGTGCACAACTCAGTAGTTTTACCCTCCAATTCTAGGGCTATGGACTTGATCCTCCTTGTCAAATTTATGATCAAGGGTCACCTCAGTGTCCTCCGATAGATTTGGTAGTTGAATTGCTCAATTGGATGTCCATTTGCTCGAATTAGAGTTTCTTGGCATTCTAGCTCCTTAGGGCATCCATGACACAATTCATCATGATGCTCAATTGATTAGCAATTGATTAACAAAACTCCTTCTCAATGCACTCAAGTGAGTCCTCAATTCGACAGGGATTTGCTGCTTCAATCTCAAATGCTTGCTTCATAATTTTGCTCTATTTCTGAGGGGTACTTATAGGACTACCCAAGGGCTAGGGGTGGCTTCATGGAGAAGCCAAGAACAAGAAGAGGTGTTTGGGACAGTTGGATTGGAAGCTTCCATCCTTTAACCACCTTCTTCTATAACACATGGTCATTCAAACTAATTTGGCTCTGATGAAGGCCAACTAAACTTCATTTTAGACCACAAGTCACAACTGCGGCCTAGACTGTAGACCACAGGGTTTAATCGCGGTTCAGACTGGGGACCCCAGGTCTCAGCTGTGGTTTAATCTAATTAGTCCAAGGAGCCCAAATTGAGTGGTTAGAACCACTGCTCTATATTGGAGTATGTCCAAGATATTCCATATGGTCTTGTAGCATGTCCCATATGAGTAGTCGTATTTGACATGACATGTTTTAGGTGTCTACAGATGCCCCTTTTGACATGTGTTGTGAGATCGAACAATGCGTGAGCAAAAATAGACCTTCTAAAATGATGTCGAAGGTTGCATGATGATTATTATTCTCGATCAACATTAGATGCCCTAGGTCCTACAAAAGGATGCACATCCTGGAATCATTGCTTCCAACTGGGTGAAAGGCTTACATTTGAAAATCTTGTGCCCATCTCATATCATTCGGTGCAGTTGTGCATTCCATAGGTATCTTCTGACCCATAGATCCGAAAGGTGGAGAACAATAAGCAAACTTCATATTTGCTATTTTTCCAAAGCAAAGGGGTAAGCTTATGATAGTTTTTGACAATGATTCATAAGACGAACGCAATTTTGACAAGATTGAGGGATCTACGATTTCAGGGATCTACTAATTTTTATTATGATTATGATATTATGACTACCCCCTCAAGCGACGAGTCGATGAGGGTAATTATGATAAATAAATTAACGAGGTCTCTTGACCATAATGAATTATCTGAACAAGCTTAAAATTGAGCATTTTAATTACTTGGCTAAGCCTAGTTCAACTTATGATTCTAACTATTAATAGTAATTGCACATTTCCATCCCATGGAGCAGTCAGGCTACAATAGCCATCTTAGGGAATTGAAAGGATACAAATCCAATTAGTTTTGTTTTGAATCAATTCTATCGATGATTTGCTAAAGGATGTCATAAAAAATATGCCATGAAACGCCTCATTCCCGTGGAGCAGTCCAACCTCGAAGGCCTTCTTCAGGATTGAAAAGCAACATGTCAAATCAACGATGACATTTTTGCCCCAAATGTCCTTATGGTTATTTACTCATCTTGTTAGATTGCATTGATCGTAATTCGTTGCAACCGCCAAGTATATAGGGTAAATAAATATATATGAGGTGCATTTGGGTTTTTATTATTTTAATTTTTCTATTAATTTTGAATTTGTTAATTGATCTTGGTGCATGAACATCACCAAATTCACAACATTTATTGCTCTTATTAACATTTGATCCATTAGGAGTCATTAATTTATCATTTTAGACCTTCCCACGATGGGATTTTAGTGCATTTAATGCTAGTTGCAAATCACGGGTACGGCCTGCGGTTGAAACTTTTTAAAATTTGGGAACCATAGGTCCGTGCTGCGGGCTGCAAACCCTAATTTTGGGACCGCAGGTGTCAGATGCGGTCCATCGAATATAGGAAAACTATAAATAGTTTTCCCAATTTCAAAATTTTATTATTGTCTTGCAAGCAACTGCATGTCCAAAGAGCTCTTAGAGGTGAGAAGCATTTCCTGATCTGGAATGCTGGTAGACTTCTACCTGATATTGCACTCACACTTTTATGGCGGAACCTAGACAACCCTCCACTAGCAGAGGCCATGATGCGGTCAAGGTAACTCAAAATTGAGTCCTCGCACTCATTTACTAATTAAAATAAACCACATTAATTAATGTGGTAAATTAATCACACTAAACTGTTGGTAATGAACCTCACCTTAGATTAGGCTAGTTTAGGTCTAATTTTCTAGCTATCTAGGCTAGGAAGTGACCCTGAATGGGTATCTTTCCTGAACCGCAGCTAGTAGCGGTGGTTTCCAATTATCATATTGGGGACCGCAACTATCGGCTGCAATAGGAATTCAAATTCCAACGATCAATACCGTATGCGGACCATAGGGTTGATCCACGGTTCTGCGACTTTAGAAAAATTTACCAAAGTTTTTGATTTTTTCTAAGGTTTTATGGAAATTAATTCCATTTATTGCACTTTTGAAGTACTTTTCTAGATATTTTTTATTTTTATTGATCACTTTTGACATGTTTTTGTCATTTTTAGCAATTTTTAGATTTGTTTGACATTTTTAAGGTCAATTTTTAGCTATTTTGATTGTTTTTAGTTAGCTTTTTCCTTATGCTTTATTTATTTTCAAAGGTTGACCTCTAGAGCTAGGGAGCCGAATATACTTTGCATCCTCCACAGAAAACATACTGATGGGGAGTGGGAGTGGTTTAGAGCCATCATATTTGGCTACGTCTTGGAACTACCCACTATTAGGGTAGATCAGGCTTACATGACTGCATTGGCCTGGTGCTGGAATGCGCAAACCAATATATTTCACTTTTCGATAGGTGAAATGACCATTACTTTAGAGGATGTCTACTGGATCTTCAGGATCCTTATTGATGGTGAGGCCATCACCTCCTCCTCCTTTCGTTAGGAGGATTTTTTTTATGCTATCTTTGGTGATCGGAGCAAGGAGGTCTAGCGTAATATTGACCATGGCAGTGTTCACAATGGGTACTTGTAGAAGGAGAACATCTTCTCCATCAGAGAGGTAGTTTTTATGCACTTGGTGGTGAATATTATGCTTCTAGACTCCTTGAGTGCGAGTATTCCTTGGAACCTTCTAGCTAGTGTCTAGAGGGTTGTTCAGAGCTCCATAGATCAACCACTATTTCTATCCTAGGGGAGCACCTTATTGTGCCAGCTATACCATGAGTTGTACCAGATTGCTAGTAGGAGCTGGGTTGGGATCAGTTGTAGTCTACTTCTCCAGATTTGGGGTTGGCAACATATCAAGATCGAGCATCCTTTGAAGCTGCCCCTTCCTATCACTTTTATATATGATGCACATCAATGCTACGTAGCTTGTTGGCTTCATGAGGAGGGGTTCTAGAGTAGGTCCCATACAGGGGATGTAGACCACTACATTTCCAGATATGCAATGCTTGGGCTGAATGACATTGAGTGGTGCTCATACATGGACTTCCCTGCATGGGATGAGGCTGATGAGCAGCTATGCTAGGCTCATCGAGACAGGTGGGTACTTGTCCATAAGAACAAGATCAGGGAGTATCAGTTTTACTATCATGTCTTGTGATAGTTTGACCTGGCCCAATACATCCTAAAGTTACCTCTTATCTACAAGCATCTAGTAATGGAGAGGGATCTACCCTGGGTACAACTGACACTAGTTGGGGATGCGGCTGATGACTTTCAAGAGATAGGGATTGCTAGGGCTAGGACCACCCCAGCATATAATATTTGGTGGTCCCTACTATAGTGGTAGGAATCAGGATCCCTCGGTAGGACAGATGACCAAGCAGAGGCCGAGGCTGACCTAGATGGGCACAGAGTGCACCAAAAAAATTAGGGTGGATGGGATGCAGAGGTCCCAATAGAGGAGGCTCCGTAGATCGAGGTGGATGAGGAGATATCAGAGGAGGGCAAGGTGCCTCCTAATAATGATGTAGGACATCTCCTAGCTTATATTGTTGCTCTACAAATTTAGGTGGGTATGCTTCAAACTCAGCTACAACACAAGGATACTAGCCTAGCCATTGTAGAGGTAAAGCTTGCTCATGGGTAGAGATAGTGGTGGTAGTATGAGGAGATACCTCTCCTCAAGGCCCAAATTACCACAATAGGTATAAAGATCCAACGATTGACTATAGAGTGTGATTTGGCATAGACTTAGCTGGACCTGATGACCAAAGAGAGGGATTCACTGAGAGACTTGATGGCTATTTCCTCATCCTCATGGGTAGTTATGGCACCACCTACAGCTCCATCTCACATATTACCCTCAGATTGGTACCCCATGGCAGAGGTTAGGTGGCTTACTTCCCTCTTGGAGGAGGTAAATGCATGATCAGCTGTGAGGGCAGCTCACATCTCCGTGTTGGAGGATCACATTCAACTGACAGGTGGAGAGGTTCCAGAGGACACCCATACCACAAGTACTCACAGGAGCAGCTCTCGAACTAGGACCAGAGAGATCAGATAGTCTTCTGCTAGTTCGAGCCACCGGACCCACAAGACTGAGAGGACACATAGGTCCTCTAGTACGCATGGAGCCAGCTGTCATAGGAGCCACAGGGATGGAAGGTGTGATTACGGTGACTCTCAGGCTTGGGATGCAGGACCTCCATAGTACCTATTTGTGGAGATATTTATTGTACCATTTTTGAGTGTAAGGTCCAGGACCTACATAGTTGTAGCCTGCGGGTATTTTTTATGTACCCCCATGTACTCTTTTGATACACACACACACACACACACACACACATATTTATATATATATATATATATATATATATATATAAGATTGGTCATTTATGGCTCATTATGTGTACTTTTGTATTTTTAATTTTTTGTTTATGTAATGTACATGGATTCAATGCTATATGATGTGATGTATGGATGACATGAACTAGATAGATATTTAATTTATGATTATGGTATACAGTGATCTAGATGCTTAGATGTGCAATTTGATGATAGATGCATATGTATGCAATGTTTACTTAAATGCATATTTAATTTTACTTTATTGCATGCATTTAATTTATGATGATATCACGATATGCTGATGCAATGTATGTAATGCATTATTTACATCATGGTAATCTAGTGTAAATGAACCTGTATGCTTTAATCACTTAAATCATAAGGAATGAATTTGATATGTGTTTAACAATCTAATGGATGACACCACAAAATGTATAAAAATCATGAATGTAATTGAAATATCCTCATTACAAGAATTTAATCAATTAATCACCCACATATGAGATGCAATGATATGAAGCGGTATTATGCGAATGATATGAGGTGTCATTCTATTTTCTTTTGCAAGTTTGAAAAATATGCACAATATAGTCAGTGGTCGTCTAGATATCATTTTTGGTATCCATCCAGTATCTATCCTATATCTTGATTGTGCTTTATATAATGATGTATCATGGATTCGATACTTTTTAGTTTGATGATTTGCATGACTTCGTATTTTGTTGCTATTAGAGAAAATTTTGAGGTTTTCCATGAGACTCAAACACCCTAGTAGACTTCTCAAACATCACATACTAACTGTAAAAGGCTTTTGTTGGACAAGGCTTTCGTCACGAATGACCCAAATGTTCATTACCCCTGTGTGTGCATGTGAGTATTTTTAGATAGATCATAGGCATACCCTAGATGTCATTCAAGACTCTTCCAATCCATATGTGATATCAGGTTCCTCCTATGTTCATATCATCCTTGTTTCAAACTTGATTAGACTATACTTCTAGACAACCCCAGGCACCTAGAGCTAGCTCATCTCGTAAATTGATCAGGACTACCCCTCCAAAAATAGTCAAGACTCTTTCAACCCATTGCTACGTTTAGGGATCACCCAATAAAACTACTACTCCAAAAGCAAGCGGGACTCTTTAAACCCATTGCTACACTTGGGGTTCATTCTATGGCTTTGAATGGTAAATAATCCCAGGATTCAAGTTCTCACCCGATTTTAATTTTTGCTCATATGTAGTGATAAAAATCATTGTTTTTCACGTTTTACTCTAAGTGATAAAAATCAATGTTTATTCTCGTTTTTATTGAGCAAGGGATTTGTATAGTGCTTTTGATTCACTATACCATTTTAGATTTGAACTTTGAACTTTGGGTTTGAAATTTAAACTGTGTATCTATGTACGAATAGGGGAAATTCTTATCCTTTTGCCAAGGTTCACCACTCTAGACCAAACTATTTTTAAGATAAGCAGGTAATAAACCCATATCTCTAAATACCCAGGACCACTTTCACAAATTTCATCCTCCCTTATCTTAGCAGGATTTTAAATGTTTCCATTAGTGACGGGACCCTAACATGCCAAGCACTATTACAAGTAATGACCTTATCTACAAAAGCAAAAATAGCTTTCAACGACAAATGAGAAACCCACTAGGTATGGCTGAGTGACTGGAAAACTTTGGTATACACACATATCTCATGGCAACATGTGTTGTGTATGAATGCAACAGATTATGATAAATGTAAAGGTACATGATTAAAACACAAACATGGCGTCGTTTGTAAGACTGAAAAATACAATTCCTTCTAATGCAAAATGTAATTGATGACAAATGCCTATATGCAATGCAATAATGAAATGAATGCATGTGTTTTTGGATTTTATGCTTTACCAAATTTTTTTGGATTTTATTGATTTTATAAAAAAAATTATTTTTGAGCCAAATGGTGAGTGCATGCCTTTGGAGCCTTTAAATTGACCAAGTGATTTTTTAAAAAATCCTTGGAGCTTTTTAGGATGATTGAGCGATTTTAAGAAAACCCTCGATGCCTTTTGGGGTTGACCAAAGGTTTGAAATACCTTTGGAGTTTTTTGATTGACCAAACTACTCACAAGAGAGCTTGGAGCCTTTTAAGATGACCGAGCAATTTTGACCAGAACTCTCAGAGCCTTTTGGGATGACCGAGCGGTTATAAGCAAACCCTCAGGGCCTTTTACTGAGACGACCAAGCGATTTTAGGAACCCTTGGAGCCTTTGGGGTTGACCGAGCAGTTTTAAGCAAAACCTCAAAGCATTTTACTATGATCTCAAGCATAAAATTCCTTAAGATGGATGATGTTGAGAGGTTCAGGCTCTTCAACACCTCCTAGTGATGTTAGGCGATAGGTACCCAGACCAATATTTTTAGATATGATATAGGGTCCTAGCCAATTAGCCATGAATTTGTCTCGCATATCAGGTGACAAATTAGAGTTTTGTTGGTTCTCTTTCAAGACAATATCCCCAACTTCAAAGTCTCTCTGGTGGACTTTGATATTATAAGCTCATTTTAGTCGCTCTTGATAAACACGAAGATGCTCCAAGACATTCACACGATGTTCATCAAGTAGTGTCAGTTGATCCAGTCGAGATTTTCGTGCTGTGTCATTATCGATTAACACTTTCAATAAGATGTGTAGCATTGGAATTTCCAATTCCATGGGCATAATGGCCTCAACGCCATATACTAGCAAAAATGGCATTGCCCCAGTGGGTGTCCGAATACTAGTCTTGTAAGCCTATAATGCAAGGGGCAGCTGGATATGCCAATATTTATGGTTTTCCTGGATGATCTTCTTCAATATGGCCACCACTATCTTGTTTGAGGCATCAACTTGCCTGTTTGCTTGCGAATAATAAGGAGTTGCAAAACTATGCTTGATTCTATATTTAGACATTAAAGCTCTCACAATTTTATTCTTAAATGATGTTCCATTATCCGATATTATTTTGGATGGAATCCCAAAACAACTTATGATATGCTCTAGTATAAACTCTGCTATACGAGATCTAGTTGTCATTGTTAAGGGTATTGCTTCCACCCACTTTGTGAAATACTCAGTAGCCATGATTATAAATGTATGTTGGCCCAATGATGGGGGAGAGATCTTGCCTATGAGATCCAATCCCCACTGATAAAATGGCCAAGCCGCTTGGATGGGTTGTAAGGCCTACGATGGCAAGTGCATAAGATTATCATGATGCTAACATTTCATGCATTTATTGACATACACATTGCACTCCTCCATAGTGGGCCAATAGTAACCCATTCAAAGGATGCGCTTGATGATGGCCATCTTTGTTGAACTGGCCACCACTGTGGCTCTAAGAAATGAAGGAGAACTCCATTGTAGCCTCATCAGTACAAGATATCTCCTATCAAGACATATTTAACCATATTATGTTTGAATGTTCATTTTATGACACACGATAATCTCTCTGGGATTATACCAACTAGGAAACAAACTTTGTGGTGAATGGTAGTACCACTCCCCGTCAGACTCTGATAGGTTAATGCCCCCCAGGGTGCCTTCTTTAGAAAGTCTTCAACTCTGCAGAACCATTTAGCTTTTGGTTCCACGCTAATCATGTTGATTGACATTTTATTATCAAAGGCTTCGTGCTCTACTGCAGGATGCGAAAGTGTTTTAACATGGATGGTAGTGAAATCGGTAGATATATTCTTATGGATTAAGGATCCGAAAGATGCCATGGTGTCTATGAACCTATTCGACGAATGAAGGATTACCTTGATGTCATACCATTCCAATTTAGCTAGATATGTAGCAACAAGATCCTTATAAGCTTTCAGTACAAGACATCGACACTAAAAGAGTCCCTTAACTTGGTTTACTATGAGCAAGGAGTCGCCAAATATGTTTAATCTTTTAATGTTCATGGCAATGGTTGTGTGGAGGCCAAGAAGTAGGGCTTCGTACTTAGCATTGTTATTTATGCACGAGAAATCTAATTTAAATGATAAGGGCATTGGAGCTTCTTACAGCATGAAAACACTATTACTGCACCACCACCTTTCTCGCACTTTGAACTGTCAAAGAACAGATTCATGTCAGCATTATTATCTGGTTCTTCAGGTTTGGGAGCTTTGAATACGATGAATAATGCATCATCCAAAATATCAGTGGTCAGATACCTACTATTTGACAATGGTGCCTCAGCTAGCTAATCAGCTATGACTTGTCCCTTAATGTACTTTTAGCTTATGAATTCCAAATCAAATTCTATCAGTAGCATGATCCACTTTGCAGTATGCGTATTGTGATACATCTTACTCATCATGTACTACAAAGGATTTTGTTTGGATATAACATATGTCGTATGACTTAACATATAGTGTCACAATTTCTTGGTAGAGAACACTACTGCTAAACACAGTTTCTCCACATATGCATACCCGAGCTCATAGCTCACCAAGGTTTGACTAATATAATATATGGCCTGTTATTTGCCTTGCACGTTCTTTTGGGATAACATGGTTTCCAGTGCAAAGTCATTTGTCGATATATAATAGAAAAGGTACATCTAGCCTTGGTGGAGCTAGCACTGGCAACGTTTCTAGGTATTTCTTTATTTCAGTGAAAGTTGCTTGATAGTCCTTGTCCTAGTTGAATGGGACCCCCTTATGTAGTAGTCAATTCATGGGTCGACATTTATCCGATAACTGAGTGATGAATCGCTTTATCAATGCTACTTTGCCCTGTAGTTTCCTTAACTCTTTAATATTGAATGGAGGACGCATCTCTAAGAAAGCCTTGACCTTCGCTGGGTCAACTTTGATGCCTCGTTTAGAAATGATGAATCCTAAGAGTTTACCAGAAGTTATGTCAAATACGAACTTCTTAGGATTCAAACTGACATTGTGCTCTATCAAGTGATCGAAGACCTTCCTTAAGACCTCCACATGCTCTTCTCTCAACAATGACTTGACCAACAAGTCATCGATATAATATTCTAGAATCTTATGCATGTAGTCATGAAAAATGTATGTCATGGCCCGCTGATATGTGGTTGTATGGCTCCAAATTTTTTGCATCCTTACCTTCAAGCTATAGGATCCATGCCCAGAAGGAGGATGGGAAAAGGATGGCACGGTACCTCGGACTGAGAGGCCTTGCGAAGGTCCCGCCTCTCGGGGGAGGTGTATTATGGTGATTTTTTGACAGATGGTGGGTTCACCAGGAAACGTTTGAATGGCAGTTTCCATGCCTAGGTTGGGAATGTGTTTGATGGGTTCAATTTTAGCTTTAATCATCCAAGTCCTAGGTTTGGCCAAAATGTGTCTAAGCTATTCTATATGAAATGCAGATTTAAATGAAGACAAAAATAGATTTGGACAGAAAAACAAAAAGAACAAGATGGATTAAAGACCCATACCTGATCCGGATTTCTGATGAAGGTTCTAATTTTTGAAGTAGTCAGGATCATCTAGAATTCGACAGGATCGTCTCCTATCTGACAGGATCATCTGAGATCTGATGAATTCGTCAGAGACCTGCAAACAGAAAAATAGATGCAAAATACAGAGAATGCAACTATGATAACAGAGGGTAATGATGTAAAATGTCAGTAAGAACATTAAAATGATAATAAAAAACTAAGACATAAGTGCAATATAATGACTTATTGACAAATCATGATTATATTATGCATATAAGCTATATGGGTGAACTCCAAGATGCAAGATAATAAAGAATAACCATAGAATTAACTAAATGCAGGATAATGCAGTGGAAAAGAGTGGAGAAAATGCAAACTCTGGGCACTGATTGCCCCCAATGTGAACTGCAGTTGAAATCATCTCGAATTGGGTCGAGATCGTCCGAGATTGTACGAGATCATCTGAGACGAACTGAGCTTGCTCCGGTTGAAAAACAATGAAGTTCCTGCAAACAAACTTGGCAAAATACAAATGCAAACATTGATTTAAGATGGTCTAGTGCATGTAGAATTTGAGTTACAGGGAATTTCAGCTAGGGGAATGCCAAGGGGGAGGGCCTAGGATTAAATAGGCTTAGGAGGGAGGTTAGGAGGTTGGAGATCATCCCTATTTGGGATATCTCCAACGGGGAGGGTCTCTAACGGTGCAGACACGCTTCTGCCTAGATTAGAGACGTCGTTGGAACAGAGACTAATTGTGAAAAATTAGTTTTGGTACAAGATCGTCTGGACGTCCTAGCCCAAATGAAATCGTCCGATTTGAGGCGATATCATCTGATCGATGACGATATCATCAAATGGTCAAAACAAACTCTAAAAATGGCACGAGAAACGAGGAAACGGATTAAGCGATGGTTTGGGAGTGGTTTTGGAGGTTAAAATTTGAATTTGAATTATTTACTAGAGTAATTGTAATTATTAAGGTTTTACTGTGCCAATTTTAGGGTGCTACATTTTGCCCCCTCTTTAGCGAATTTTTTGAAGAAAATGCGTTAAAGATGAGTTCTTCTCGATCTAGGAGAAAGCAAAAATTATTCCCATTTTTAGGCGACAACTCTTGTCGAATCGTACGACAGCTTACTATGGTGCCCCCTCCGTGTTTTTACCCAAATCGAACGTTTGAGGTAAAAACGTGGAAAAGCAAGATGTAGATTGTGGCATACCAATCTATTTTTGATATGATGTACATATATTTGATATATATATAGATGAGATATTTTTGATCATATGACTTGTGTCGTATGTATTTTTATGATGTTTTTAATGTTTTGATTGATTGCTTTGATTATTCATGTAATTATGTCGTTGGAAATATTATGGTTGAAATGTCATGCTTGAAAAATTTAAATGAAATAATCTGATAGAACAAATTGGTTGTTTGTGATGTGATGATTTGATAAAAAAAAAAAAAAGGGACTTTTAACAATAATTTCAAAGGACATTGTCGCTATTATAGACCATTTCATGGAGTCGCCGCTCACTCGGTCGTCAAGCTAATCCCAGTATAGAAATATTGTTAAAAAGTAAAAGAGTGCTTAAGAGACTGTCTTAAGACTTTGGTGCAATGGTGCAAATGATGATGATGATGGTTTGTTTTTAGAGTTTCATAAAAATAGTATGCATGAAATAATGTTTAAAATGATTTTTTCTAGGCATAAATTCCTAAGTGTGATAAAATTTTTGGATAATTCCCTAGGAATTATACCATCATTGCAAAATTGAAGGTTGACATAATGACATGAAATAGTGATAATGTGCATGCTTTTTGTTAAAAAAAATAATTGTATAACAGAATGATTTAAGTCATATGGTTTTCATGATTTGATTTGAAATAAATGGGGAATAAAAATTGGTACAATGGTTTGCGCTAGGCATAGAATATGTAGGTATAGACTTATACCATCATCGTGAAATCCAAAAAAGAGATAGTTTTATTGCATGGTTGATTTTTAATAAACAGAAAATATGAAGATGAGGACTTGCGCTAGGCATAAAATTCCAATTTTGGTTTTGGAACTATACCGTCGTCACGAAAGTCGACAATATATATATATATATATATATATATATATATATATATATATGTGTGTGTGTGTGTGTGTGTGTGTGTTTTGATTGTATGGTTTTGAAAGAAATTTTGATTTTTTCTATTATGTATGTAGTTGTCTTTATACTAAACAACTGTACTTTAAAGAAGAAAATGAATTATTCCGGACAATTTGCAAAAAAATATTTCAAAGTATCTTAAAGACAAAAGTTAGATTTATAAGGAATCCCATGTGCATATGTGAGTTCATTTCCAATCTTGATTTATCATAATGATACACAAAATCTCTCAAATACAAAATGTGTGTGCAATTGCTATGTTCATTTACCAGTTTTGAGCAAGATAATTTGATACAAGTGATTTGAATGAACCAAATAAGTGTTCATTAACCATGATTTAGATGCATATAACCATACTAGACTACTATGTAAGTCGGATTATCAAGAGCTAGCTAATCCATAAGCAGACATAGGTCTGTACAAAAGAAGGTCGCTAATGTGACAGACATATCGCCATGCTAGGAGTTACCCAAGGCCACGCGGGTTGGGCACAAACCACCTGTTATGGGGCTTACCTCACAGTTTTCGAATAATTGAGAATTCCAGGGATTCAAGCTCATCAACCCTTATTTTCTTTTCAAAGGGTAGGGAAAGGGATTTTATTGCTTTTTCTTTTGCTTTCATTTCTTTTCTTTTTGTATTTTTGCTTGGTAATGCTTGGAACATTGTTGTAATGATATAAAATAACATTTTTCTTTTTCTCTTTTTCTTGAACTTTGCTTTTTCTTTTTGTTCTATGTTAGGGATACTTGCTCGGATTGGTTATAGAGCAAGGGATTTTTATTTTGGGTAGGGGTGAGCTTGTCCTTTTCCCAATTCTCAAAGATTCTAGACCATGTGCATGATAGGATAGCAGGGGAAACTTTTCGCTCAAGAAACCACTTCTACTATGTAGCAAAGCATGGAAATTACAAATATAATCATTTTATTGTGAAAGGATGTGCTTGGTTTAAGTAAATAACAAGATCAATTCTCTGTGCTCAAACTTTATTTAATTGAATTTTGTGGACTTTGATATAAGAGAGATTAGTAATCATGTCAGATAAAAATCAAGATATTTATTTTTGTGTGTGTGAAAGTGAGGGATTCCAAATAAATGCTAATTTATCCAAAATAATTTGAAACTATAATTGCAACATTTGTAAGAAGATATATATATATATATATATATATATATATATATATATATATATATATATATATATATATATATATATAATATATATAAATAATTTTTGAGAAGTTTTGAGAATGTTGACTCTCTCTTTCTTCTTTATGTTGTTTTGGTTTCGAAAGAGTCAAGAATATTGTTGTTTTTTTTATTTTTATTATTATATTTTTTGTTTTTGAAAGAATTAACAAGTGCCATAAATAAATACAACAAGTAGTTTTGAAGATTTTGATGATTATGAATGTTTTTGGTGTTTTTGAATTTATAAATTGAAAGAAATACAAGATAGTGATTTTGAAATATTTTAAACAAATATATACAAGGATGAAATGACCAAATTTATACATAGTAACGTTTAAGATGCAAAATGTTCATGGGTTCTTTAAGTTCTTTACCATCTAAGGTAGATAATTTGTATGCTTCTGATTCAAATTTAGTAGTGATAATGTATGGTCCAAGCCAGTTGGGCTCAAATTTACCTTTAAGGTCCTTAGTTGCATTAGTATTTTTTTTATTTTCTTTTAAAACAAGGTCGTCGATCTCAAAGGATCGATGACGAACTTTCTTAGCATATGATCTTTTAAGATTGTTTTGGTAGGCACAGAGATGCTCCAAAGCATTGATGTGCTTTTCATCTAGGAGTTCCAGCTGACTGAGTCTACCAGCTTGATATTCATCTCCTACTTCGGTATCTTGAAGTAGTAGAGCCAACGAAGGAACTTCTAATTCAAAGGGAAAAACGGCTTTAGCACCATAAACCAAAACAAAAGGTGAAGTTCCAGTGGGGGTTCGAACACTAGTTCGATAGGCCCACAAGGTCGGATATAACTCGAATGTGCCGATTGCGGCCAGTTTTATTGACCAATATTTTGAGAATTTTGATTAAGGTTTTGTTAGATGCTTCTGCTTGACCATTACCATGAGGATAATAGGGAGTGGACCAACAATGTTGAATCTTATATTTTTGGCATAATTTTTTAACATCTTTATTTTTGAAACAAGTTCCATTGTCTGAGATGAGATTTGTGGGAATTTCGAACCTACAAATGATTTGATTAAAAATAAATTTAGAGACTTGTGTGCCAGTGCAGGAAGCTAAAGGCATAGCTTCAACCCACTTCATGAAATACTCGATGGCGGTTATGATGAATTTGTGTCCATCAGATGACACGGGATTGATTTTGCCAATAATATCTAATCCCCATTTTGAAAAGGGCCAAGGAGATGAAATAGCCCGTAGTTCTTATGTAGGCGCATGGACAAGTTCAGCATGTTTCTGGCACTTGTCGCAATGGCACACATAATCATGTGCGTCATTCTCCATGGTAGGCCAAAAGTATCCTATCCTAAGGAGCTTTTTAGCAATGACACTACCATTGAAGTGTCCTCCACAAGATCCATCGTGGGCTTCACTCAAGGCTGATTTGGATTCTTCTAGATTCAAACATCTTAATAGGATACCTTCAAAAGATCTCCTATATAAAGTATTGCCAATTATTACAAATCGACTTGCTCGTCTACGTAATAACCGACGCTGGTTTCTATTAGAATTGGAAGGGAAAGTCCCATTTTGGAGAAAATCAAATATATCCATATACCAAGGTTCAGGAGTAGTTTCATTGATTAGAAACACATCCAAAGGTTCTAAGCATGACTTATTTGAAGCGGGTTCCTAGAGTCAACGAATAATGATAGTGGCATATTCATCATCTAACTCCAAGGGCAGGAGAGATGCAGCTGCGGCCATAGCATCAGCTGCACGATTACAAGTTCGAGGAATAGCTTCCAAGGTAACTTGATCAAATAGAGACATTAATTGTAAAACATAGGCTTTATATGGGCACAATTTATCATCTTTGGTCTGATAAACTTCATTAATTTGGTTTATAACAAGTTGAGAATCACCAAAAACTAACAGATGTTTAATTTTTAGCGCCAAGGCAGCTCGTAATCCAAGGATTAGAGCTTCATATTCAGCAAGTATTGTTGGTGCAAGCAAATGTTAATTTGAAGGACAGAGGAATAAGATGTTTTTGCGAGGATATTAAAATAATACCCGCACCAGCCCCACTCATGCATCGGGCTCCATCAAAGTATAAGGACCATTGTTCAATATGGTCTGCCTCTAATTGAAGGCATTCATCGAGAAACTCAATGATGAGGGGATGGGTAGACTCTAAGGGTGCAAAAAGCTAATTGATCTGCTATGATTTGACCCTTAACATACTTCTGTCCTATGAACGTGAGGTCAAACTTGCTTAGAGCAAGAACCCACTTGGCTGTGCGACCCGATAAATAAGGTCGACTCATGAGATACCTCAAGGGATCATATTTAGCAATGACATAAGTTTTCTGACTAAGCATATAATGGCATAATTTTTGCATAGCAAACACGATCGCTAGACATAGTTTTTCTAATGTTGTGTAGCGGGTTTCATAACCGATGAAGGTTCGGCTAATATAATAATTAGCACGTTCTCTCTTCGCATCATCAAGCTGAGCTAACATAGCTCCTAAGGCAGAATCCGAAGCTAAAATATACAGGAGAAATGGGCGATCAGGTCTAGGCGGTGAAAGCACAGGTGGGTTAAGGAGGTATTGTTTGGGAAGTTCAAAATCTTCTTTACATTCGTCATCCCAATTAAAAGGGACATCCTTCTTAAGAAGTTTAAGAAAGGGACCGGTTTTGTCCACCAGCTTATCGATGAAGCGACGGATGGCTTGAAGCTTACCTTGTAAACTTCGTAACTCAGATATATTAGTAGGTGTGGGCATATCAGTGATAGCCGTAATCTTGAGAGGGTCGATTTTGATACCACATAAAGAAACTAAAACCCCTAATAGTTTACCGGACTTAACTCCGAATATGCATTTGGATGGATTTAATCGAATAAGATATTCTCGTAATCAATTAAAAACTTTTCTCAAATCATCTAAATGATTATCTTCATTAATAGAGTGAGCTATAATATCATCTACATAATCATGTAAGATATCATGCATCATATCATGAAAAATATAAGTCATAGCTCGTTGATAGGTTGCACCTACGTTCTTTAAGCCAAATGGCATCACTTTCCAACAAAAGGTACCCTAGGGGGTAATAAAGGCTATTTTAGCCTGATCTTTAGGAGCTATCCTGATCTGATTATAACCGTAGAATCCATCCATTAAGGACATCATCCCACTCTCGACAGTAAAGTCAATGATTTGATCCATGTTTGGAAGAGGAAAATCATCTTTAGGGCATGCAACGTTAATATCTCTAAAATCTATGCAAACCCTAACTTTGGTGGCTTCTTTCTTGGTTACTGGAACTACATTTGAGATCCATTCAACATAATCAATAGCTTGTATAAAAACAACATTCAAGAGTTTTTCTAACTCCCATTTGACTAGCAAAGCCACTTTGGGATGCATTTTTCTAAGTTTTTTTTTAATAGGTTTAGCATCCGGATGGACCACTAGGTGATGCATGACTACAGAAGGGTCTAGACCTGGCATATCTTCATATGTCCAAGCGAAGACATCTTCATATTCTTTAAGGAATGCAATGTATTGCTCTTGTTTTTCTTGACTTAATTCTGATCCAATATTGATTATGTGAGGATTATCCTCAGTTCCAATGTTAACTTTAATGACATTTTCTACTTCCATGTGTAGATCTCTTTCAAAATTAGGTGGGGTAGGTGAAACGCCCAATTCTTGTAATTCTTGTAAGGTTAAGTTGGATAATTCATCTTGAGGATTAGTGGTCTCAATTTGGGCTATAGTTGGTATAGAACCATCAAAATAAAATCCATTGTGTAACATCTCTTCAATGGAGACATCGTGGAAGATATCTCCTTCCAACTCCTCATCGGAGTCAACAATCATTTCAGGGTAAGCTATGGATAGCATGTTACATGTAAATGGCTGATTTTTTAGAGGAAAATCATCACGCCTATCCAAATAATCTTGATAACATATGAGTTGATCATCATCTTCAAAAGGAAAGGGTTGACCCTTACTAGGAAATAGGCCCACACCAGCAGGCAGGCCACGGTTCTACCTCAAAAGGTTCTTTCATGCCATTTTGGAAAGGTCCCAAGCCTTTCCCTTTATATCCCATTTTAAGCATTATGGGTTTAGCTTTAATATATTCATTGGTAAAATAACATCGAGCATATCCCTCATGATGAGGTTTGATATTCCGAGGGATTCTTCCTCAATCATATCCTTTATAAATGAAGGCACAACTCCCGACTTGGTAAGTACTTCCCATAGGTTGTGGGAGGCCCAAAGTATGAGGAGATGGCGGCAAGTTATTTAAAAGAATTGAATCTTGCACGAAAGCATTTGTTTTTTTATGATATTAAGATTGTGGATAAATCTGGTAAAAGTTCATCAAAAAGAGCATAAGATGTAGAAGGATCATTCCCTATATCTTTAGATGTGGAAGGTATGATAGATGTTGATAATGTGGAAGTGTTAATAGATGGGTCTATAGGTTTTGAAATTATAGGGATGGAACATGAAGGATTGGTTGTAGATTGAAGATATTTTTGAGGTTCTAGAGTGGTTTGTTTAGAAGATTGTTGATCTATACATGAGGATGAAATTAATGGAGGAGAAATAGATGAAGTTATGGGTGTGTGTTTCACAGTTTTAGATGAAAAATAAGAATTAGGATGTGTGGATGAAAAAGCAAGGCAAAATTGAACTCCAACAGGTTCTGCCAAGGCACACATATCAAAGGGTCTAGGATCACCATGGATAGTGACCAATTGATTTTTAAATTTGAATTTAACACATTGGTGTAAAGTTGATGGGACAACCCGCATTGCATTGATCCAAGGACGACCCAAAAGTATATTGTACGATGCGGGGCAATGTACAATAAACACGATGGTATCTAGAGTTCGAGGACCAACTTGCAATGGGATGGTAATAACTCCACATGTTTCTTGTGTTTCGTCATTGAAAGCTTTGATAATCATGTCAGTTTTCTTCATTTCATCACTTCTAAAGCCAAATCGTTGGTAGAAGTCAAAAGTGCAAATGTTTAGAGATGAACCATTATCAATCGGGACTCGTTTAATGACTACATCTCCAATTAGAGCGATAATATATAAGGGATTATCCTTATGTAAACTGTGTTGTGGGATATCTTTATCCCGAAAGTCAATACAATCGACTTCTCTAGTGATGATAGTATTGGCCATGGCTTCGAGGTTGAATATTTTGAGGTACCATCATTTGGCTTAATGTAAGCATCAACTCATCCCTATGGGTAGGAGAAGATCTTAATAAATCCAAAAGGGAAATTCTGGCTATAGTATTAGATAATTGCTCATTAATATTGTAAGGGGGTTTAGGTTGAACATTGGAAGCATGATTCCCTTTATTGGGATTTTTCAAAACAAATGGAGCTGATCCATCATTCTGGTTTGGTTCTTGTTGAGAATTTTGAGCCTGTTTTCGGGTAACGACTCCAATGGTACCTACAATGTTATATTGAATATGTTGAACTGGTCTTGGTTGAGCATTTATGGCTTGTTCATTTGGGAGGAATTGATTAGAAGAGGGTCGAGTAGTAACTCTTCTAGGAAATGGTTCTTCTGGAACCATAGCATCTGTGATGGGTTGAATAGGATCTAATTCATTTTTAGAACTATTCGATTGGTTTGAAGTGATGTCTATTTCACTTTCAGTATCTGATTCTATATCACTAGGATCTGGAGTTTGAATATTATGTAGGGGCCTGGTCGTAACCATGGATAAAGTTGTGTCAAATTTTTGTAAATCATGATTAGGTAAATGTCCACTAATAGTTCCTACATATCGGGTAGGAGGAGGAACATTATGATGTTCGATTTGATTGGCCACCTCTTTACCATGTCTTGGTAAAGGGTGTTGAAATATGTCTAATGATTGATTAGCATTTTGATTTTGATTTTGGGGAATGGTATTTTGAGGATTATTAGGAGCATTTTGTTTAGGTTGGAAGGCTTGCACCTCCATTTCATTATTATCAATCAGATCCTGTATTTTATGTTTCAACCTTTTACAAGCATTGGTAGAGTGTCCAGGCCCTCTATGGAAATCATAGTGTAAGTCAGCTCTGTATCCGGGTATAGTTGGATCAGGTTCCCAGATAGCTGGTAATTGGATCAAACCTCTTTTGAGTAATTGAGGTAAAATAGTTGATAATGGTTGATTCAATCTAGTAAATTCTTGAGGAGGCTTATCAGACGGTTTCAATATAAATTTTTCTGTTGTTTTTGTTGCATTGATATTAGCAACATTTCTGCTGTCAGTGACTCTGTCACCTACAACTTGTTTGTTTTTATACTGATTTCTGGATGTTTTCTCATCATCCTTCTTCCTAAGTTGGCCTCTCCTAATGAGGGCATCTTCTACTCTTCGAGCTAAATCTATAGCCTGATCAAAGGTAGTTAAAGTAGCAGTTGATAGCTCATAAGATATTTGTTCTTGTAAATTATTAATAAAAATGTCCAACATTTCCCTATAAGGTAGCACAAAGTGCATTTTTCCTGTCAACTGCCTCCATCTAGCTAAGAAATCGGCAAAACATTCATCCTTGTCTTGTTTTAAGTTGTATAAATCTTTAATGGTTACATGCCTCTCGATGTAGGCACTAAATTGATGGACAAAAGATTCAACTATTTCTTCAAAGTTTCTCAAAGAATGAGTGGGCAATTGATAGTACCACTCTAATGCCATTCCACCTAAACTTTTCGGGAACATTTTTAGTAATAGCAAGTCATCATGTGATATATCATGACATGCTATCCTAAACATGCGAAGATGCTCTATGGGATCTTCGGTTCCTTTATATATAGGCAGGATGGGCATGGGAAAATGCTTAGGGTACGGTTGTGCTACAACTATGGGATCCAAAGGTTGACTACATATCTCTCGATAATTGTACGAGGGACGATAAGGATCTATCTGGTCCATACGCGAAGCTAACTATTTCACCATGGCTTCCAGATTACTAGTTTTCCCACCATATTGGTTTGGTAGGGCATTGATATGGGATTTGTGAGCATATGATGGAGGGACATGAAGATTAGATGTTATGTTGCTATTGTGTAAATTGTTGGTAGGAAAGGTGTTATGAAGGAATTTTGAAGTTGTATTATGCTGTATTCCAGATTGTTGAAAATTGGTCTTTGGCTTCATTTTAGGTTTTTTTTTACTTGAAGCATATTGATCAATAGTTTGGTGAAGTAAAGCAGTTAAGGAAGTTTTCTTTTGTGTGGGAATTATTTTAGGCTAAATAAAAAGTTCCTTAGGAGGTTGGGTAACCTGTTGTTTTGGCATGTTCTGAATCATAGTGACCATATCTCTATTGGATGGTCCAGCCTTATCACTTTCTTGATCAATGAAAGAAAAGGGATTAGTGTGCACATCAAATATATGTTCCATGGCTGCTTTAGTGTCACTAATTTGCCCTTTATCAATACAAACTGCCATATTAAGAACGCCAATGTTATTATTGAAAAATTTCCATAAATGATCTAAGTTGTCAAAAGCAATAGTTCCATCTGGAGCTACTCTAGGGGATGAGGATCCATCCTCTTTAACATTTTCTTCTTGTTCATTGTCTTCACCTAGGTCATCTTCTGGTTGATCTAGAGTTTCTCCTTTCGAAATTGGATCTTCAGGAAGGACATTTGGGTTTCCAGTTTTATCTTCTAACCAATCTTCCTCTTCTCCTTCAGTTTGTTTACCATTCCTAAGTTTAGGCATTGTGCTTAATTTATATTTCAGAAAAAAAATATATATATATATATATATATATATATATATATATATATATATATATATATATGCAACAAGCTTAAGAGGTATATATTAATTATATACCTACTACAATATTTAAAATGAAATGTTTTAGTTTTTGTTATGTTTTTTTTTTTAGTTTTTCTTGTTTTTGTAATAATATTGTAAAGATAACAAACAACACAATAAATGCAAGAACTAATACTGAAAGTAATGATCTAGTTTTCTATAAACAATTTATAAATATCATTAATGGGCTCGAGTTCTTCAGGAGTCATGAAGTGTTCTTCTTCAAACTAAAAATTTTCTTTCAAAAATTTAATGAAAAGAACTATAGTGATATTATATGTCTTAGATTCTGGTTGATAGAAGTAAAGCTCGTGGCAATACTCTTGATATAACATAGCTCGAGGATCTCTATTCCATATTTCCCTATCTGTAAGAACAACCTCTTGGTCTTCTACATGACCTAGGAACGGGTGTATAATGGCTGCATTCTCAAGGTATTCCTCGAAGGTGAACAATTCTGAAGACACAAGAGCTCTCCTATAAGCTAACCATCTATGGCAGGCTCTTTGAAGTTCATGATAAAAGACAAGTTGATGAGGATCTAGGATTCTATCTAGGACAAGCCTCTTGATTTGTTTAAGTTTTGTTGACCTAGATGAAATGACACTTAGTCTTCTATCAAGTTCATCCCACAAAAGTTGATTTCTATCTGTTTCAGGAACACTAAGCACAAAATTGATTTCTATGGCTGCTAATTGGTTTTCAACATTTATAGTAACTGCTAATATCTTCTTAGGAGCTACCATCTAAACATGATATGAAACTTATTAGTTTTAGATGATTTGAAATGCATTTATGTTTTGGTTGTCTTATTTTTTGTTTTTTGTTTTTTTTTCAAAATGTTTTGAATGCATTCATGTCGGGTTCACCAAAATGTATCACTCCAAATTTTTTGCATCCCTACCTTCAGGCTATAGGATCCATGCCCGAAAGGAGGATGGGAAAAGGATGGCACGATACCTCGGACTGAGAGGCCTTGCGAAGGTCCCACCTCTCGGGGGAGGTGTATTATGGTGATTTTTCGACGGATGGTGGGTTCACTAGGAAACGTTTGAATGGCAGTTTCCACACCTAGGTTGGGAATGTGTTTGATGGGTTCAGTTTTAGCTTTTAATGATCCAAGTCCTAGGTTTGGCCAAAATGTGTCTAAGCTATTCTATATGAAATGCAGATTTAAATGAAGACAAAAATAGATTTGGACAGAAAAATAGAAATAACAAGATGGATTAAAGACCCATACCTGATTCGGATGTCTGATGAAGGTTCTGAATTTTTAAGTAGTCAGGATCGTCTGGAATTCGACAAGATCGTCTCCTATCTGACAGGATCATCTGAGATCTGATGAATTCATCAAACGAATTCATCAGAGACCTGCAAACAAAAAAATAGATGCAAAATATAGAGAATGCAACTATGATAACAGAGGGTAATGATGTAAAATGTCAGTAAGAACATTAAAATGATAATAACAAACTAAGACATAAGTGCAATATAATGACTTATTGACAAATCATGATTATATTATGCATATAAGCTATATGGGTGAACTCCAAGATGCAAGATAATAAAGAATAACCATAGAATTAACTAAATGCAGGATAATGCAGTGGAAAAGAGTGGATAAAGAAATGCAAACTTTGGGCACTGATTGCCCCCAATGTGAAATACAGTCGAAATCATCTCGAATTGGGTCGATATCGTCCGAGATTGTACGAGATCGTCTGAGACGAACTGAGCTTGCTCCAATTGAAAAACAATGAAGTTCTTGCAAACAAACTTGGTAAAATACAAATGCAAACATTGATTTAAGATGGTCTAGTGCGTGTAGAATTCGAGTTACAAGGAATTTTAGCCAGGGGAATGCCAAGGGGGAGGGCCTAGGATTAAATAGGCTTAGGAGGGATGTTAGGAGGTTGGAGATCATCCCTATTTGGGAGATCTCCAATGGGGAGGGTCTCTAACAGCATAGACACGCTTCTGCCCAGATTAGAGACACCGTTGGAACAGAGACTAATTGTGAAAAATTAGTTTTGGGACAAGATCGTCTGGATGTCCTAGCCCAGACGAAATCGTCCGATCTGATGTGATATTGTCTGATCGGCGATGATATTGTAAAACGGTCAAAACAAACTCTAAAAATGGTGTGGGAAACGATGAAATGGATTAAGCGACGGTTTGGGAGCGGTTTTGGAGGTTAAAATTTGAATTTGAATTATTTACTAGAGTAAGTGTAATTATTAAGGTTTTACTGTGCCAATTTTAGGGTGCTACAGTGGCATCAACATTTTTCAGGCCAAATGGCATAAATTTATAGCAAAATATTCCCCATGGCATTATAAATGTGGTTTTATGCAATTTTTTGGGTTTAATCTGAATTTGATTGTAACCAAAAAATCATCCATTAAGGAGAGCATTTCATGACCTGCAGTCGCGTCTACAAAAGCATCAGTATTAGGCAACAAAAATGAATCTTTAGGTGTTGCCTTATTTAGGTCTCTAAAATCCGTACAAATACGGATTATTCCATCAACTTTTCCTATGGGCACCATATTAGATACCCATTCTGGATAGTCAATGGAGATTAAAAATTCTACGTCCAAAAACTTTTGTAGCTCATATTTCACCATTAAGGCTACTATCAGATGCATCTTTCTAAGCTTTTTCTTGACTGAATTCTTCGTTAGATCTAATGAAATATTATGTGTAACCAATTTCGGGTCTAGACTTGGCATATCCTTGTACGTCCAAGAAAAAATATTAGGTCTCTCTTTCAGGAGAGGGATGAGTGGGGTGCGTTCATCGAGAGTGAAACTCTCTCTAAATTTAAGCTTCCTTAGATTAGTGGAATCATTACTGATATCCATATCGAAGGTTTCCTCTACTGACAGGTGTGATCCCTCCTTAAGCTGATGAGGCATAGGGATCAAATGTATGTCATCAGCCAGGTTGATAGGTTCCACGTTGAAAACATTTTTGGCATGATAAACATAATATACACAGCCTGGCATAAAATAAAATGGTTGTAACATTTGTTTGTTAGGGAAGAAATCTTCAGGATCAATGGATGATTCAGCACGATCCCAGTCGATAGCATCTGCATTGAGATATAATGATTTGGATGGATCTACTGGATTGTGGATTGGGGTGGTCAAATCAATGGAGATCATATTGATGGAATGGAATTGATCTCCAGGACCACACGAACTAACCTCTACATCATCAATGCAGCTCTCATACCCGAGATCTGGTTCTAATGGCATGGGCACAAATGGGTCCTCTCTATGAGAACTATGAACTACTAGATCCTCCCTATGCACTGGTTCCAATATGGGATCATTCGACTCACGAAGCTCCCTGTAAGTAGGCAGATGGGGAAATAACATGTGATAAATCACATTGAAATTTGATGGTATTCCCCTAAGGTGAGGCTCAAGATTGATTTCTCTTCACATGGCCTTGACCATATATGGTGCATTATGGTGACATAGGTAAGGAGGTCCTAAATAGGCTCTCTCTATTTCATCCTCTTCATCACTATCGTAATACAATCCTTCATTTACCCCTATAGGTGGGGGACACTCTAGTAGGTGCGGTCCCATGAATCTCACTTCCTAGTCGCTGTCATCCATGTCCAAAAAAATTAGATAATTAGTTCGTATGTATGACGCTGACGAGAAAAACGGCTCTACTTCTTCCCCCAAATGATCAAGGTTGGAAATATTCTTCTCGGTAACATGTACCAACTCTATAGGCAAAAGGTCATGCACATACAAAGGCCCTACATAGCCCTCCTCAACTTCATCCTCAGATTGATCATTTTTTGAGGATTCATTTTTGGTATCATAACTTGGTCCACTTATCTTAGAGGTGGACTCCTCTCCATCATCGTTGTAGAGATATCCTAACTCAAGATTGCCTAAAACTATGGGGTTATTCCTCTGCACACTTGTGTTGTTGGTTGCATTATGGATTTGATGACCCAGGTTGCCTCTAGTATTCTTCTCTAAGAGCCCTTCATGATGTTCTTCAAGTAGCTCAGAATTGACAACAAATACCATTGGGTTATTCCTCCAGAAGCTAGAAGGATTAGGATGATATGGGTTGAAGTCCACATCATCCCACGTACTAAGGTACAATTGATCTAAGGATACTATGAGCAAATCATCTTGGCCTTATATCTGTAACCCCAGTCCAAACCTATCAGTTGCTAGCTGATAATGTGGCTCAAGCAGAGTTCTACATCCTTCTTCAAACAGGCCAAGTCTGTACCCATGCCAGTGATATAACTTGAAAATATGCATGAAGTACTTTGGGTTGGATAAATAACAAACATTTATTGTGAAAGGTTCATCACTATCCTCATACATGGGCGTTCGCATTGGAAACTAATCCAACCCAATGTAGATGAAGTTAGTCTGATTGGGTGGCTCTCCCAATGGCACCATCGATCCAAAAAAAAAATGATGAGCATGCGGTCAGCCCATTTCTTATGCAGTATTTAAAATCAGTCTGAAGGTTACATTCTACATAATATACTCACCTAACCTTGTGTTGGCAAGATGTATAGTCACCCGCAGTGCGGATGACCCTACTGATGATGTAGGTGAGGCAGGCTGAGGTACCTCCTCGACTATGTATTGGGCTTCCTCCACTTCCATGGGGATGGGAACCCCATCGATGACTGGTTCAAGCACACACTTCTTTTTTTCCCATTTTCACCTTTAACTTCCTGTCATCCTAAAGCATCACTGATGCAATCAGTTTCAACGAAGTAGCAGTAGTGCACTCATATCTATATGATACATATATCTATGGTTGAGCACATACTTGTTGGTATACCTCCTGGATTTTTAACCAGTGATGCAGGTCAGACATTTAAGTGTATTTATGGGAGTATGAAACCCCTAGGAAAATCTACTAGGTTCACAAACTTGAAAGGTTCTTCGTCTGATGACACTACGTGAACTCCTCCCTCATGTAGATATTTTACACATTGGTGTAATATAGAGGGAACGCAATGTATTTCATGAATCCAAGGCCTCTCGAGTAGGACGTTATATTGCATAGCACCCTCGATCACATGACACATCATATATATAGTCTTTAGGCCTACCTGGATAGGTAGGATGATGGTGTCAACCGTCGAGCATAGGGCATCGTTAAACACTCTCAACATGAAGGTGGTGGGCACAATATGTGACTGGTAGCTTTAGATGATTCAATTCCTTGGTTGTTATTATATTGATCAATAAACCAGTGTTAATAAAGACCCTCTTGAATGGCATGTGATTGACGCATGCGATGATATGCAATGGCAGGTCAACCGTATCTGTGGGAACCATCTTGATTTCATGATCATAAAATTAGATCATGGGCTCTTGACACTGTTGTACATATCCCACAAAATTAGTAACTACTTGAGCATCCTGAGACTATACTTTGATGGACCTTAAAATATCCATGAGAGTATCCATGTGACTATGGAACTATTGTATCAGTTCATATATAGATAGTTTTACAAGAGCTGTCTGCAAGTTTTGAACCAACCTGCTCTGTATGGTCACCATCGGTCTCGTTGGTGGGCCTGCAATATTCTGATTTGGTCATTGATTCGGCATAACTTGTATCCTAATGGAAGCATGAGGTTGATTCGGTTTCTCATATCTCCCATGTCTAGTAACAACATTCACCATGCCTATGAACCCCTAGGTAGGTTGTTCGACGCGCACTTGGTTGACCTAGCCAACATTGTTACATGGTGCCTCATGGTTTGGTAATGAATTTTTGTAAATATCCATGTTCTAGTTGTTAGGTTCTAGTGTATTACTTGGTATTACAAGCTCACCCTTTTGAATCATGTTTTGCACAATATTCTTGAAGGACCAACATACTTCGATGTCATGGCCCTTCACACGATGGAAGATGCAAAATAAGTCATCCTAATACCCCTTCGACTTGGGATGATTCGGATCGACCAACTTAATCTCGGGCAGTCTGATTGCCTTAGCCTCGCATAACTGATGGAATATTGATTTTAATGATTCCATTAGATGCGTGAATTGGCGAGGCAGGTATTGTTCTTTATTTTTGCCCTTATAGTTATTATTGCACTTTTTGTACTCCACAGGAGGAGGTTGGGCCTGATAATTTTGTTTTTGATGCCCTTTATCCTCTCTCTAGAGGTTCAATACAACCTGGTTGACATGGGCTTACTTGCCCTTTTGCTTCATGGAGCTCTTCTTAGGCCCCTCTTTCCTGTTCTTAAGCTTCAAGTTGCCCTCTTTCAACTTGATGTCCTTAATTACTTTGGCTTGCACCAAAGCTTCTTTGAATTTTCGATATTGTTGTAGTTGTAATAGTAATGATATGTGCTTGGCACAACTCTTGGTGAACATTCGATTTAGTTTCATAGCAGGAATAGGGAATGGCAGCTTTGCCATAAATCTTCTCCACCTCTTTTCTTATTGTTCAATTGGCTCCAAATCAGAAAGGTTAGCCTGTTTCTTGACACCAAAAGAAAAGCGTTCAAGGAAAGCGTCAACCAGTTGCTCAAAACTGGTAATGTTGTGCTTCTTTTGCTAATTCAACCACTATTATGCTGGGCCTAAGAGGGTTGTGATGAATGTGTACAAAATTAAGGCATTATTGCTCGTAATTTAGAAATAAGCATCCAAAAATCTTGTGACATGCTCCTACAAATATTTGTAACCTTTAAATTTGTCTAACTTAGGTATAACAAAATTCTCAAGGTATGCTGGACCAGGTGTCAAGGGGTCCAAAGGCTCATTATGATTATTTCTTAATTTTAGGTTTTGAAGAGTCGTACCTTGCCTCTCAATTGGTTTTACATTCTCAGCTAAGACCTTATAGGCCTGTGAGAATAATAATTCCTCCTCCCTGAGTTGACACAAAGGTGGTCTTGGAGGTACATTCTTCCTCTGTAGAGGTGGAGGTCGTTGCTCTTCCTCCTACTCAACTTGGGATTCTTTAGGATACTCTTGATTATTTCCCTCTCCCTCTTATTCCTCATATTTTTTTTGCCTCTCGTGTTCGAACGGTGGTGGTTGTTATCTTTGTTGGGCACTAATATGAGTGTGAGTGTATCTGAGCTCCTACTACACATCAGCTTGTGAAAAAACCTTCCTATGTATGCACTCTCTATTCTCCACGTGATCGCCTTCTATGACCACCAAAAAGGTAAGGCAATATGGAAAATGAGATAGCAAACTCTATGGGGAAATCCATCTCCCAACTTACCTACAATAGTGGATTTATTGTTGCTTGTGTAGAAATTGGTACCTGCCTTATGTGGGCCTAGTTTCTTGAAGGCTTGATTCAATCGTAGGGACCCTTGCAAATGATATTATTGTACCCTTCATACGATCTTGGATTACAAACTAGAAAGGCTTCTACCTTAGACCTAAGTGTCTATTTTAGAGTTTTGAGGGGTTTTGTGTTGGTTTTGTGGCACCTGTAACACAAAAATATGACAAAAATATCAGTTAGTTATCTAAAAAGCTTATGAAAACATGAAAAAGTAGGTGGTCCCATCGTGATCACCAAAAATATGTACATATAAAATGTGTTGTTTTGTATTAATGACAAAAGAGGTTACAATACTTGCCATTTTCATAAGTTTTCTACAAGGTCTATAACATGGGTCTCCCAAGATGATATCTCTCCTTCAATGAATAATTTAATAGGACCAAAGGTCTTCCATGGGCACCTCAAGTTGAGTGCGCTTACTGCACATGGGCTATGGTTGGTTTTAGAAGTCCTCTAAACCTAAAAAACCCAATAAAAATGGATAATATGATTTAGAGGTTGGTCTCAATTAAACCCCTTGTGAAAAATGATAAAATACCAAAGCAAACTAGCCTAATGCATTACAAAAGTGTTGGAAACATACACAAAACTAGTCAAACAATTATACTCACCTAATTGGAGGGTTTTTTGGATAGTTGCTTGTTGGAATAGATCTCTAAATGGAGTCACACCTATGGTTGTGACCATTATGATCATACCCCTCCTTGCGACCACATATGTGTTGTCCAAACATAAAGTTACCTTGCTAGAAGGGTCCCTCTAGTGTTGTTGGAGCTCTTGTCCATATTGGGTCACCTTTTGAACCTATAGTTGAGAGTAGTTTACAATGCAAAATAGAATATCAATAAGCACATGCTAGCATACATGGTGTTTGATGACAAGTGAGGGCTTAAGTGAAAAGACCTCTAGAGCTATTTCTATAGATTCTAGGTATATGAGTGAGTGATTCTTAAGGATGAAGAAAATGACATTCTATTTATAGAATTTTCCAAGGTTAGGTGGGGTTGAGGTGTCCTGTGAGGTGTTCCATAAGGTGGCATGGTGTAACATACCTCAAAAATGTTTTTGGATAAGAGAATTCCTCATATTTCCACATGCATTAAATGGGTATGGGTGAGCCATCCCTCATAAATGCATGGGGGTGAAAAGTCCTCATCCATTATGGCATGGTGGATGATGAGTTATCCAAGCCTTGAATGCCTTGAATGAAAAAGTCTTCAAATGTCATTTATGAAATTGAATGCACATGGGCATATGTGGGGAGCAAGGATTAAGGTTGACTATGGGTTTAGGGTTGACCAAGGTGAGATCGAAGCCATACTTAGGTGGAAGCTAGTCTAGGCTAAGGTTAATCATAGATTAGTTTGACTATGGTTAGGGTGATGTGGATCCAATTGAAGCTAACAATTGCATTAAAATGTAAGAATTAAATAGGCCCATATTACAACCAATTTCCCCTTGAAATGAGCAACCATTTCCTTGGATTGAGCAACCAATTCCCAAATTGGGAAGATAAGCTTTATATAAAATGTTCATTCATGGGATATTATCTTATCCTTCTAACTTTCAATATCTCTCTATAATATATTGGGTACAACTAGGTCTAATGACTAAAACCAACATGATCTCATAAAGCCCAAGTTTACAATTTTCCACAAATTGGTTATTAGCCTAAAATAAGACTAAGTCCTAATTTTAATAAACTAATATTACTTAAACTATTCCTCATCATGTCTCCCCACAACAAAAAATCATTGTACTCCAATACTTTTAACAATTAAGGGAATTTATGAGACATGTGATAAGCAAAAATCTAGCGAGCCTGATATGGAAACTATCCTCAATGGGCTACAAGGTATGAAGTAGTAGATCCCTATCAAGTCTTCATATAAAAAACTATGTCGATATTGAGTAGAACCTAAACATATGATACCACATCGATGGGGTGATTGACGACAAGAGTTGATTCCAAGGTAGAATCATGATATAGATTGAGTAGATCCACATTGATGATGTCATGAATATCAAGATGTGTTGAAATATCAATGTAGAAGGTATTCTTAGAAACCTACTGGAGGATGGTATAAATCCCATAACAAAGTGGTTTGATCTTGCCATGTATCTTTTCTAAAAACATTGTTTATCCAAGTAAAGCCAAACTTTATCTCCAACTTGAAAATTATGAGGGATTACTTTTGTTTTTTTTTAGTCTTCTACATAATCTGAGCCATATTTTACTGAAGGCTCTACAAATATTGAATGAATTAATTAGCCTTAAATTGCTCTTTATGAATGTGCTTGGTAGCTGGAGAGGGTAAGGATAAAGACAACTCCTATGGAGCCAAGGGCTGGAATACAAGATAAACTTCAAAAGGAGAATATCTGGTGGATCTTTGAACTACTCTATTGTATGCATGTTCTATATTAGTGAGGTTCAAATTCCATTTTGTTGGACTAGAGTGGTGATAGATCCTTATACTTTATACAAGTGTACAATTAACTACTTCTATATACCCATATGACTGAGGATGATAGGTAGTGGAGAATTTAAGAGAAACTCCCAAAATATTCCATAAATATCGTTAAAATACCCCACAAATTGTGAGTCTCAATCATAAAAAATACTACTAGGAAGACTGCAAGAGTGCCATACTATGTTGAAAAAGAGCTAAGTTAATTCAAGTGCAAAATTGGTCTTGCAATAGGGAATTAAATTAGCCATCTTACTAAATTTATCCATAACTACAAATACACAATCATGTTTTCTAACTGTCATGGGAAAATCACTCAATGAGTCCATGGAAATAATTTCCCAAGGATAATAAGGAATGGAAAATGGATGTTAAGACCCAATTTCCTATTAGTTGATTTTGAATGACTACAAAACTGCACATTGCTTTAGAAAGCAGAGAACATCTCACTACATATGAGGCCATTAGAATAACCGTTGTAGATTATGTATAGTCTTTTATTTCTTAAATTTTATCCCAAAGTGTGTGGAATGTGCCTCTTTTAGAAGAGACTATTGGTGCTCTTTAGGTACACAATGTTTATCCAGCTTATAGAGCAATCCTTCCTTTATGTAGAAATCTTGAATAGGACTTAGATTTGATGAGGAAGGATGCAAGAGTTATTGGTAAACCTTTACAAAATTTGGATCAACAGGATACTATGTTGGCCATGTTTGAAAACCAATGTGGTAAGTAGTCATAATTTTCAAGGCTTGAGCTATTGGAGGGTGGCCTAAAAAATCTACCACTATGTTACTTTTCTCTTTATTTTATTTGATCACCAAGTGAAACTATTGTAAGTAATATACCCACTTCATGTGATGAGTTTGCTCAATATCGTTTTGTGATTAAATAAACTTAAGGGGTATGTGATAAATATGTACAATTATTTCCTTTTCCAAAATATAATGACTCTAATACTTGATAGCTTGCACCAAAGTATACAACTATTTATCATAAGTGGAATAATTCTTCTTGGCAGCTAAAATATCTTGAACTGATAGGCCACTAGATGGCCATTCTACTTTAGTACAGCTCCAAGGCTAAATTGCAATGCATCTATCTCTATCTCAAAGTGTTGGGCAAGATCTAGAAGGACTAGGATATGTGTTGTACATAGTTTTTGTTTCAATGTATCAAATGCATGAGATTGATCCCTTGTCCATTGAAACTCATATTTGGCTTTGGTTAAGTGGTGCAATAGACTAAAAATAGTGGAATATATTTCAATGAAATTGTGATAGAAATTTGTAAGTCCAAGAAAACTAATTAACCTGGTGATGGAAATAGGAGTAGTCCATTTGAGGAGGACTTCAAATTTGGCTAGGTTCACTTGTAAGCCTTTTTTATTTATTACAAAGCCAAGGTAAGAGATGGAATATTTACCAAAATAGCACTTAGAAATGTTGACAAACAATTTGGTTCTTTTAAAGGGTTTGGAGAAACTTTTCTAAGTGCTCTAAGTGACTCTTCCAAGTAGGATAATATACAAGGATATCATCCAAGTATATGTTCACAAATTCATCGAAAGTGTCTCAAAACACTTCATTCATCAATCTCATGAATGTTGTTGGAGTATTTCAAAGACCAAAATGCATAACAAGCCACTCAAAGAGTCCCAACTTGGTCTTAAATGTTGTCTTACATGTATCTTTAGCCTAAATTCTGATTAGATGGTATCCACTTTTAAGATAAATCTTAGAAAATAACTTAGCTCCTTGAATTTGATCCAAGAGATCATCTATTCTTGGAAGAAAATATCTATTCTTGATTTTTATCTTGTTTAGTGCCTTGAAATCAATACATAGCCTCCAAATACCACCCCTTTTTAGTACAAGTAGAATTGGATATGCACATGGAGAAGTAGTTGGCTTAATAAATACCTTAGACAACAAGTAGTGGAGTTGCCTTTTAATTTCTTTCATTTGCACATTAAATTGCCTACACATTAGAGCATTAGGAAGAGGTGTTGTAGGCATAATTTCTATGCTATGATTGATATGGCATTTAGGAAGCAGCCTCATGGGATCTTTAAACACATTAGAATATGATTGCAATAATGTATCAAGTGAAGAATACATTTTTTTCTTATGAATTGGTGCTTGTGTTCCTTCATTTGTTGGCCTTATGAAAATGAGTGTCAATTCCTTTGCTTGATTTACTACTTTGCATGCTTATCTACAACTCAACATCAAATTATTGGTGTGTTGTGTATATTTAATTAGATATTCCTTGTTATTTTAATGCAAAGTGTAAGTATTTTTTAAACTATCATGGATATACCTTCTATCATATTGATAGGGTCTCCCAAGAAACAATCCACAACAATCCATAGGAGTAACATCACACACAACCTTATCCACAAATTTTGGACCAAATGAAAAGGAGATTGTGCAAGTGTGTGTGATTTTGTATGAGGTCACATTGTCCTTCCATCCTAAATAATAAGGACGAGGATGAGGACTCATAGACAACTTCAATTTGTTGACAAGGGACCTCACAATTATATTTTTCTATGAGCCATTGGTGATTATAAAATCAACAAAATAATCATGAGTTAGGTGAGCCCGTGTAAAAAATAAATTTTCATGGTCACCTTGATAAGTATTCATGAGGGTTAAATTGTTCAATTGACCCTTTTACTCCTTATATGATCTTCCTTCTCCTATAGCCTCAATGGGACCATATTTTGGGTCCTAATTTAAAGGCTTTACAACTACGGATTTCTTCTTCAAATTTTGAAACTTATAATATTGATGCCCAAGATGATCTTTCTTCTTACAAAAAGTACATTCCAATGGAGTTTTAGAAGAAGAACTATTTTAGATGAAGAAGAAGAAGAGGAAGTAGACAAAGAGGGAGTAGGAGAAGAAGTGGAAGAAGCTTTTTTTGCCTTTTGTTGTTGATTTGTCACCTTAGTAGGTCCCTTAGATGAAAAATATCAAGATCCTCTCAATTACAACTTATCCTCTCCAAGTTGTGCTTGATTGTGCATTGCATTCAAAGTTGTTATGGGTGTATATTTCAACTCCATGAAAAGTGGTTCCTACAATCCAATCTTGAATTTTTTGATTATTTTTACAGTTGAGTACTGAATTCCATTTAAAATTCTTTATTTGTTAAAATGACCAATGTATTGTTGGACACTCATGTTGTATCCTTGCTTCAAATTAAGCCATTGGAAGTCAAGATCTTCAACATAATTTGAAGGATAGATGTTTCCTTCAATGCTTTCACTAAATCATCCCAAGTATCGATGGGATATTGATTGATTTGGTGGTTCGTTATCAAGACTTTGGCTATACCAAAAAGCTTTAGCTTAGCAAAGGATACTTGCTCATCCTTCAAAATCTTGTTATACTTGAACCATGTGTCCATATAAAAAAACCAACTATTTAGGACCTCAAGATAATGGGACCCATTATAATTTTTGACCTCACATTTTACCTTGACTTCACTATTAGTGAATTTATCAGTCAAGAGGCTAACTAAAGCATCTATTATGACCATTTGCTCTAACAAATCGATAGCCATTTGTAACCTTGTGTAAGCCAGCAATAAGTTTTTAAAAAAGGGCCAAATTGATGCCTAAGGGGGTTTAAAAGAATGTGTACTTATTACCCAATTAATTGCAAAAACAAAGATATTTATGCAATTTTACAATGCTTTTGAAAGGGTAAAATTAAAGACTAAGCACAAATAAATAATTTCTCCTTTGAAAAATAAAATTTATCAATCTCCCTTTTACAAAATTAAAAAAACTAATTTTTGTGTTTTGTTTACAAAAAATAATTTTACCCTTTTATAAAACTATGTAGCACTTTTTTAGCATTGGTCCATGAAATTCAACAGAGGTAGTGTAGTCAACGACGTATAAATAGATAACAAGTGGGACCACCGATAGGAACTTTCAATAGGGGTACGTGGACTAAGTCAGCAACATTGTTAGCATGTAGCATTGTAGCCAGTGTGCACTAGCTATCTTAGTAGAGCCAAGTTGCCCTACTTTAATTGCCAAGGTACCTCTTGCCTAGCGAATGTGGGATAAAGCCCATGAAAACAATGCTCTTTCACCCAAAAATTTTGACCACATGTTGTGGCTACAATTCTTGGATCTGCCCAAGGGATTATGCTACTTATCACCTCAATATACTTGATCAATGAAAGCTCACAATTGGTCAATCAAGATTCATGACCCACCAATGAGAGTTTAAGATTTGGAATCTTTGTTGGATAATGGAATTTAAGCAGACTGAGTAGGGTTTTGACTGTTCAATTTTTATGCTTTAGGAATTATTTCATTCTATGATGGTTCTCATGT
Source organism: Wollemia nobilis (assembly GCA_028583015.1). Classification (NCBI taxonomy): domain Eukaryota; kingdom Viridiplantae; phylum Streptophyta; class Pinopsida; order Araucariales; family Araucariaceae; genus Wollemia; species Wollemia nobilis. The sequence goes on from JAQPPZ010002105.1 coordinate 1,456,060, forward strand.
TCTACACTATAGAAAGTGGATTGAATACCTATCAATATTTGTACTATGGGCTCCTCTATAGATTTTAGGGTCATCGAAAGCTAGTGGCCAAGTTCGTGACCTCCTATCATCGACTACTTTTTGGTCTATGTGATGCCCATAGATCCACATGAGTTATCTCATACATGTGATGCCACAAGGGCACAAGTCACCTTTGGCAATGTGAAGTCCTTGGAAGGCAACCAAACATCACCTTAGGCGATGTTAGTGTCATAAATTGGTAACAAATATACTATCACCTTGGCAGATGACAATGTAATCATTGAAAATGATTATAATTTTTTTAAATAAAGCCCTCATTTTCTTTTTTACATAAATTTACTTCCAAATAAAATGATAGAAATCAAATCATATTAGCAGAAAACTTGTAATTTTTTAAATAAAACGCCCTTTTTCTTTTTTACATAAATTTGCTTCCAAAGTAAATGACAAAAATAAAATCAACTTAGCAAAAATCTTACAAATAACCATCAAAATAGAGAATATTTGATAAGCAAATCAACGTATTTATAAAAGAAGGAAAGGATATTCAAGGGCAAGATCAAACTCTACTAGTGCTCTTTTGGTGTAGAAGATCATTCGAGGCTCCCCTCTTAGTTTTTGACGAAGCAGGTGGAGGAAGGTGGTACGAGCGGTCCTTCGAAGCTCGTTCCTCGTGATGATGATCTATAGCAAAGATAGGAGTTTCGAATATATGACCTCCTTATTTCATTCTTTCCTCACAATAATTTCCTCACTAGCAAGTCTTCTAACTCCAAAAAATTCTAAATCTAATTCAAGGAAACTGAAATTCTAAATGCAATCTAAGGTTTGACTACAAAAAAGAGCTTCAAAAAGGCACAATCTTGTTGGTTGGTAATTACCCAAAACTAACAAGCAACATGAGGTTAGAAGTGCACCCAAAACCTCTACAACTCCTACACTCTAATACCATTGATGTGGATCCAAATGAAGCTAACAATTGCATTGAAATGCAAGGCTTAAATAGGCCCATCTTACAACCAATTTTCCCTTGAAATGAGCAACCATTTCCTTGGATTGAGCAACCAATTCCTAAATTGGGAAGATAAGCTTTATCCAAAATGCTCATTTGTGGGATAGCCTCTTATCCTTCTAACTTATAATATCCCTCTAGAAGATATTGGGGATAACTAGGCCTAATGACTAAATCCAACATGAGCTCATAAAGCCCACGTTTTACAAATTTTCATAAATTATTTATTAGCCTAAAATAAGACTAAGTCCTAATTTCAATAGACTAAGCTTACTTAAATTATTCCTCATCATAGGGTGACCCTGAGTTTAGGGTTGACTATGAGGTGGATTTTTGACCAAGATTAAGAGTTAACCAAGGTTAGGCTAGATTGAGCTAAGCTAGTCAAAGGTTAGACTAGGTGAGGTGTCCCTAGATTAGGCCTAAGGAGTGGTCAAATGGTGACCAAGGGCTAGGCATAGGAAAGGACTTAAGTGACCAAAGGTGCTTTTAGGTAAATTATGCAAAATTAAAGGAATTTTGCAAATTAACACTGCACAAGGATAAATATAATATTTATAAGTGTGAACAATATTCTACCCTTAAACATCATCTTCTAAAACATATTAATACAAAACTATAATTTTAATGTAATACAATTTCAATACCATATAATCTTTATTCTAATAATATTAATATAATAAAATTTTAGAAATATAACACATAAAAAAACATATCTATAATACTTATATATAATATTTCAATTTATTATAAATAAATAATATGATTTCAATCTTATATAACCTAAACTCAATTAAAAAATCTAAAAATATTTTTAAAAAAAATCATGTATATAAAGAATGAATATGCATACAAATAATCAGTCCCTCAACATTATCTCAAGCATTAAACCTTAAAACATATCATAAATAATTAAGAATTAGAAAGAGTATGCATAATGTGAGTATGATGTATTGTTCACATAGTAATTTTTTTTTATTATTATAAAGGGTGATGAGATACTATCTAAGTCTTTGGAAAAGATGATGAGTGAGATTATCGAAGGAAATCCAACCCTTAACTTTCCCTTGCAAAACCTTAAGTTATTAAGGTAAAGTTATAGTCTTATTATATTAATCGCTGATAACTTGGTAGTCTATCATTCTGTCAAACAAATAGAAGGATTCTGCCGGGCCCTTGGAGATTTTAAAAAACAAATCCTTATAACCATTGCTTTGCTTCAAAGATTACGCCATCCCGTCAACCTGAACGTCCCGTTTACCGTTAAACAGACGAAAATACAAAAGACATGCAAGCACTGTAGTTTGGACGTTGATTTCCAAAAAGTCATTTTTCAGCTTTCTACCGTAAAAGAATCAATATACATTTCCATGAATATCAAATTTCATATTAGGACGATACAATCTTAGATCAAATATAATTTCTTTATTTCCAGATTTTCTATACCATACAATCCTGACGTATATTATTCCTGTATCTGGGATTTGCATATTGATCAGATACAAGATCAAATCTAATTTCTTTATTTCCAGATTTAATATACCACACAATCCTGACGTACATTATTCCTGTATCTGGGATTTGAATATTGATCAAATACAAGCCTTGGGTCGCACTTCAATTTTATAACAATGGAGTGCTTTTAGGACATTGACATGTTGATCAGAATCTCATACTACAGGTTTATGCTGACTACTTGCCTAAATTGGTTAGCAGATATACAGTTTTGGTTGGATTGTCCATAAAGGAAAACAAATATAGTGTAATTGCACACCTCTATAGAGCACACCAGAATCCCATAGGCTACAAGAATAGGAAAGGGACAGGCCTAGATAGGGGCACAGCCATTCTACCCAGCAAGACCAAGTCCCATGTTTGGAACACCCATCATACCCAACAGGTTTCCAAATAGAGACCAAGTCTGATGGAGCTGACCAACTTGTTTAAGCAGACAAGGTCTGTAATCTGTATACTGATACATGATAGTTCTAGTTCTAGATAGGCTGGTCATACCCATATGGTAGAGGGATGGATTCCATGCAGTTGGAAGTGACATGTTCTGAGGGAAGCATGAAGCAATGAGGCATCTCATACCACTGCAATGTGGATTCTCTTTCTTCTGCAATGAGCTCTTGAAGGCTTGGTGCTAACAGGATTTCATCACCATTATTATTATTGATTCCATTATTGCTACCATTTCCATTGCTTGCAAATTTCATGGTAGCCCAATCCTCAGAGTGCTCTATGAGCTGAGGCAAAGAAGTAGAACTGTCCTGGATTTGTTGGCTTCCCTGTATGGTGTTGGTGAAGTCCATATTCATGGGGTGGCATACAGTTGGCATTGAGAATGGTAGTGATGATGGTGGAGGGATTTGAGATGGGCAAACAATATGGGATAGGTCTTCTGCATTGATTATAATGGTATCAGAATTGTTGTACCCATTGAATAATACTCCATTCTTTGATTCTTCTAAAGTTGGAGACTGATTCTCCCTGCCAATGTTCAAGCCATTGTTGAATTCTAAGGTGGATGAATGGTTGTAAGGATCATACATGTTGTCACAGACCCAGGGAGCTAGATCTGAGTCTGCAACCTCTTTGTGATGAGCACCATGGTCACTCATGGTATGAAGTGATTTATCCAGCATCACATAGGCATTATTGTTTGAAGCACTATAATTGCCCAAAACCTCCAACAGCTTTGAATGCTGTTCTTGCTTCACATTCAAATTATTGTGTTGTTGAAGAGAAGCACTGTAATACTGAGTCTGTGGAGAGGGTGCTTCCGTTAAGTGCTTCTCTAATCTGTCTGATAACATTTCGGATGTGCCACTAATAGTAGAAGTGGTGTTCTTATTTGCCTGTTTGTAGTCCAATCCAGATTTGGCTAGCTTTTTCTTGATCCATGAATTCCAATAGTTCTTTATCTCATTATCTGTTCTACCCGGTAAATGAGTTGCTATGTGTGCCCACCTGCAGAGGAAAAGCCCACAAAATAAAAGATAGTTGAGAAGCGTGATTCAAAATCCTAGCAGCTCTTACAGGACCTAACATAAATTCATATCATTGAAGATTCATTAATGTGCAAAGAAGTGCAAATATTAACTCCACTCCTTCACATTCATAACTAATAACTACTTCGGTTTGATTTGATCACCATAAATGAATTCCTTGGAAAATGCACAATGAATTCAATCATGAACATCTGGATTTACAACTTGCATGATCCATGACCAAATTGCACATACTTATTGCACTATGTATTGCTTAGTTTAAGCTGAGTTCGCCTTTTTCCTTTCTAACTGGATCATTGTGATGCTATTCTCTATGACCTGTTTCTAATGACATATTCTTATAATTCAAATTTAGAATCACTCTAATATCTGGTTCTCTCATTATATCACACATTTGCTAAATTCATGCTTGCAATTACGGTGAATGCCACATTATCTATATAAATCAAGACCATGTTGATTCATGCTTGCAATTACTGTGAATGCCACATTATCTATATAAATCAATCCATATATACATAGACAGAAAGATGTTCAAATAGTCATAGATATATCTATATTGTGGATGCATTTGCTAGATTTTAGATTATGTAAAGGATGAACTGTGCCCCAAGTCTGCACATGTGGTTCATTGCTATCCTTAATAGGATAGTGATGGCAAAACCAGAAATAAGGCAATAGGTCTGTGATTCAAGCTTCTTAGATGATTTAGACTTCACTGGGTTATGGAGATTTCATCCATATTGCATACTAGCTCAGTGTTTTTCTTTTATATCACAGTGAAGATGCAATATCTGACTGAAAAAAGCATACCCATGTGTATGAAATCCCAACCTGTTCCCAACGATGCTATGCAGATTTATGATGAGCTTCTCTTCCTCAGGAGTGAACTTGCCACGTCTGATATCAGGCCTGAGATAGTTGATCCATCTCAACCTGCAACTCTTCCCACAACGCTGCAATCCTGCATCAGCACCCAAACTTCTAACCCATCAACAATACAACAGTATACTCACTGAACTTCAATCACCATATCAAGTTCCACTACCATGTTTATGTGACTCACCTTCACTAAAACTTACACTAACCAAGAAAGACAAAGAAAGAGATGTTGTTTCCAATAACATATTCCTATTATAGATCGGTTATTAAATCTATGGAATCTCTAATGTATTTTCTATTGGTTTCTTCATACATACCTGCCTTGTCTGGAACCTCACTCCAGCAGCCATAGCCATTGTTATTGATATAATTCACAAGCTTTTCATCCTCCTCTGGAGACCACAACCCTCTTTTTACTTTCTGCTGGTTGCAGCAGCTGTGGTGTCCCATGGGTTGTCAGATTTAGCTATTAGGCCCAGCACTGATGTACAATTCCCTCACTTCTCTGAAAGAAATAGGCCTCCTGCTCTATATTTATATCACCATGAAAGGAAGCAGCACCAACAGGCTTCACACTGACTTCTTTATACATGTCTTGTGTTAAATCTGTCTCTTCATAATCCCTAGCATTTTCTCCTTACTAGATTTAAGTTTTCGATAAGGCAAGGAGGCAGATTGCCAAACTAAGAAAAGTCAGTAGCCCAACAAATGGCTCCTCCCCCATATACATCATGTGGGAGAACCACCACCGATCAATCCTATCTAACAGTGAAACGACTTGCCATCAACCGGACTTTTTTTTAACTTTTGGCTCTAGATACTCGTAGCCAATTAATACACAATATATACACAAGTCTAGCACTTGGGTTCATTTTGTACTGTTGATGGAGAAAAAGCAACGATGATGAGATTCTCCACCTAATTTCTCCACGAGATTCTTCTTCATAAGATTTAGAAACCCTTTCAGGACAAGGGACCAATTTAGGGCCATAAATGTATACCATGTGAGTCATGCCAATGCCTCCTCCATTGTCTGCAAGTCAAAAAATAACCCTAGTTATGTAGCTGTCATGCAAAAGACTTTGATAAGCCGCTGTCTAGAAAAAGGATGGATTAAAGGACGTTCTATCAAATGAATTTATTTATCTTTATGTTATTTATGTATGAAGGAATTGAGATTACTGACGTTTAGTATCTAAGGAATTCAATTCACTCATTATTCTGTCTAATGATTTTATTCCAAAAACCACAAAAACTTTTCAACTTTTAGCATGGGTATGATGCTTGCATGAAAATTTAATGGGTAATGAATGTTCTGTCTGAAGAAAAACGAATGGGTACAAATGTGGGAAGAAAGCTGCTAAGGAGGCTGTAACACGTGTAAAATAACAAGTTGCAAGAATTAATGCCAAAATTGACAAGACGGACCTACTTTAAAAAAATTATTAAAATTTTGGAGGAATTGACAAGGTAGTTAGTTCATATGTCTTATTGAGCCAATGTTAGTCTAAGTACAGCCTTTCATTCTTCAAAGATTATATGATAGTATTGAAATTTTAAAAGAAGGGACAAGGTAGGTTGTTCATGTGTCTCATTGAGCCAGTGTTACTCTAAATAAATCTTTGAATAAATTTTTCTTCAAATATATAAGATAGATTTTAAATAATTAAAGTTTGTTTAGAGTCTCACTTATATTTAATAATTATATAAGGATATTATTTAATAAGATTAGAGGAATATAATTTATTGAACTAATATCATTTGATAATATTATTAGATTTTTATGGTTTATATAAATTTAAATTATTAATTTTTTTCGGAAGGTTCAAAGTTTAAACCGTGGTGTGGGGAGGTCCAAGGTTCAAATGGTGGCATGGGTGAGTGTGTGAGAGGGTGGGTGTGTTCATCAAAAAAAAAATTATTACATTTTTATGGTTTAGATTTAAATTTTAGTGTAAGTAAAATCAGTCTTTCTGTTTTTCTCGAGACAGACAATGTCCCAGCGTCTATTTAATAGGATATGCAAAATGATGATGCTCCCTTGAAAGTCATGTCATATAGGGTCAGAAAAACCACCGTTTAATTTTTCAGAGGGAAGAAGAGAATGAATCTGAACAATAGCAACTTTCAACTTAAACTTATTGCAAAGATCAGCGGCTCCTGAATCCCACAAATATGCCCATTTCTTAGCCACTTGCATCTAAGACAAGGAAGGTTCGAGGCATACACCTCATTGTCTTTCCATAACCAAATAGACCCATTTGGAAATTCAGATTATCTGCTCAGCTCAAGGTTTTTCTTTGGCTGCTTATTTTCCAAGGTATCCATTGCAAGGCAAGGTTGACAAGGTGGATGAATATCTCAAACCTTTGTAATAGTTGTGGCAGAAAAGAAACTGTTAAAAATATATTTTGGGATTGCAGTGTAGTAAAGAATGTTTGTAAAAGATTGAAGCGGACCTATTATCCTATCCTAGGTGATAGGTGGAGTTGAAAATTGGTTCTCTTGGGAGATACCTTTGGCTACCCTCATCATCTTAGGGGGGGTGGACTATTATCAGAGCATCGACTTTGTATGCTATTTGGAAGGCGAGATGCAGTTTAGTTTTTCGAGATGAATTTATTTCTGCTTTTGGGATTGTTTCCAATGCTATTATTGATATTCAGTTCCAATGTAGAGCCTTTAAGAGGTTTATAATCAAAAATCTCAAATACTACTTTGCTCAAGATAAGTCAGATGGTTGGATGTTTTTGAGAAGATTTTTGTAAACTCCTACTATGTCTTGTGTTTTGATTTTTCTGTATTAATATAAGCATTTTTTTTTCAAAAAAAGAAGTCAGTATTTGTTCAAGGTTTGGATAATTTCATAATATACATGCAAGGTAAAAACTTGGAAGATAATAAAGGCATTGATGAAGAGACCCTTTGGGTTTGGTATATTGATTTCCCTCATAAATTTAAGTTTACGTGGTTGTATTTAGGTTACACTTAGGTTTATTTGGGTTTATTTTTTCTCTCCATTTGGTTTGAGAGGTTTTAGTTACTCCATTTTTTGTTTCTTCTTGGATTAATTTTGGTTTCACTTTTATACTTTGTAAAAGGTTCAGTGTTCCTTTCTAAACCCTTTTTCATCAATCAAAAAATAACTTAAGAAAATTAATGCATTAGTTGACAATTGACAAAATGGATCAATTTTTTTTTAAAAGAATTATTAGATTAATTTACAAGGTAGTTCATATTCTTCTCCCAAGTTTAAATGGACACTCTTATTGGACTTTTCTTGCCCATATAGATATAAAAGATGTTTTATCTAGGCTCTTACATTTCTTAAGATTTATGTGAATTTTTTTATTGAACTTTTTAAGGTTTGAATGAATATTTTTATTAAACTATGATGGTTCATGTAAATTTAATATGTTTAATCAAACCAAAAAAACATATTTTTACATGTAATATTAGTAGCATTTTATTGTTGATAAATGCTATTTTAAATAAAGTCTTCTTTGTACATAAACAATTTTATTTAACTTTAGGTTGGACAAAAAAAAATTAGTTATTATAATTTATTTATTAATTATTATACTAGAGGAATTATAACCAGTTACAATTTTTTACATATTTTTGTGGTTTCCAATTTTTACTCCTTGTTACTACTATTATCTCCAGTTGTATTGGTTAAAAAGTTTACCTAACCCAATTAAAGGTTATAGTGATAACAAGGAGCAGGATTGGCAGGATTAAAACCTATGAAGAGCCATGAAAAATTGTAACAAGTTACCTATTCCTTTAATATAATAATAAAAATAATACATAATTATTATTAATCCAAAGTAAAATTAATCACTTATTTTTTTAAGCTTCATATTATATTATATATATATATTAAAAGGGGTAAATATTATTATGTGGTCACGATATAACCTTTACATAGCATATCCACAACATGTGAGAGGAGAAATTTGAACCTAGGCCTCTCGATTACAACTGGAGAGTTTTAACTACCCACTTGCTCTCCAAATCTTCCACATGAGTGGATTTCATTTTAAATATATTCATATCATAATAAAAAAATGTTTTTTTTTTTTTGCCAATTTTTAAGAAATTGAGTATATTTTTTAAAACTTACTATAATAAAAATTTATATTTAGAGTTGGAAATTGGTTCTTTTGGGAGATGTCTTTGGTTGCCCTCAATATCTTAAGGGGGGTGTGGACTGTTATCAGAGCAACGACTTTGTATGCTATTTGGAAGATGGAACTATTCTTGTTTTTGGGATTACGTCTAATATTGTTATTAATATTCAGTTCCAATGTAGAGCCTTTAAGAGGCTTATAATCAAATATCTCAAAGACTCACTGCTAAGGACAAGTCAGATGGTTGGATGTCCTTGAGAAAATTTTTATAATCTACTACGATGTCTTGTATTTTGATTTACTTGTATTAATATAAGCAATATTTTTTCAAAAATATATATATATATATATATAGATAGATATATATATAATTTTATTTTTTTCATTTATTAAAAATGGTATATAAAATACTATCACTTAAATGAGTTTTTTAATCTATTTGTAATTCAAGCTTTGAACATAGGTTTCATTAAAAAAATCACCTTTAAATATTATAAAATATAAAAAATTTATAAAACATGATTAAAGAAATAGTTTTTCATTTATGTTGATTTATATGCAAGTATTCCCTATTATTGATGTGTAATTTGACCAAAGCTATATATTTCTCAATTACATATTGTTTTTTTATATTTATTTTTCATGGTGGAATTTGTAGCCGTAATGTTGATCCATCTTTTATGGATCATCTGGACATGTAGTCCATCTTTTATGGCTACCACAATATTCTGTGGTATCTACTTGAAATTTGTCGCACATTATTCGTATAGTCCACCTCTATAACCACCATATTACAATCATTTTAAACCTTTTATACACTAGGAAAGGAACAAGCATTCATTTAAACGAGGCCCCATATTTGAACCCTGTGCATCCACCCCTCTTACAGGGTTTGGTTGAACCAATTGGTTTACACCTTAGACCTTGATTTTACATATTGTTAGAGGGAACTTGTTCTTATTCTTTTCTATATCGATTGGTGATAACAAATGTCTTAAAAAAAAAAAAAAAATTGTTTATATGGGATTCAAATGGGTCACATTTGTATCACATCATGGTCAAAACAATTTGGGTGTGTTATACATGTCTCACTAGGCAATATTCCAAGCTAGGTCTCCTCTTTGAAAGTTGAAAATTTTAATAGGTTGAATTAACACTATTTGTAATTAGATTTCTTAAACTCATATTTAATAAATTTAATGATTCTATGTGTTCTTAAATATTGGATTATCATGTATTTTCACTTTTATAATCATAAATTGCAATTTTTTTTAAATGGGTTATATGGAATTGAAACGACCCCACCAATATGACATCATCACCACATAGTATTATTACAACAAATCTTGGATGTTATCTATGTATTGGTTGACAAGATTCAAACCTAGTTCCCCTGGAAATGTGAGGAATCTAATTGGTTGATCTAATGCCACTTGATTTGTCAAATAAGTTATATTATATATATCTTATAGATTTTATCTTTTCAATTCATTTTATTACACCGAGAGGCGTTCCTACAATGGCAGACAAGGGAGTGGGAGGCAAAGAGGTCATACATGTCATGTCATAAACATTTATTTTTTTTATTAAAAAAACTGACATTAACAAAAACTTTTAAAATATTTAAACTAAAACAGTCGACTAACCAACCGTTGCAAAAATTTAAAATATTCTAAGATAGACGCCTCGAAATTGATAACTCTCGACGTTTTTAAATATATATCCTTTATATCTAAACTAGTTATATTCATCAAACATCTCTAAACAAAAAGTATGTCACAATACATATTTTTCATTTTCAACATAAATCATATGTATATCTCAAAACACACTCTCATTATTTCCATTGATTCCATTGGTCTATGTCTTTTCAACTTGTTTTTATCACAAACCACATTTCTTTTATTTCTATTTATTTCATTGGTTTATGTCTTTTCTTTTTCAATGATTTTACATAGGTTTTTATGAGGGATCCCAAACCCCTCAAAGTGAGTGGGGTTTGAACCTTGGACCTCCTAAAGAGAGGCCAAAGCCCTTACCACTACAATAAGCATGTTATTTTTTTTTTGTCTTTTCAACTTATCTTATTCTAACCAATTATCAAACAATGACAATCTATTGTAATCATGTCCATGGGTCTAGGTGGATTGATAAGTTGGGGCGATTACTAAGAGGAGACCTAGGTTCCAATTCCAAGGGTGTTCCCATGCATAACTAGTACTCCTCTGCACGTTGCATGGTGATCTGTTTCATGCTTGTCCAACGATCCCTTTCATGCCATGTGTTGAACCAAACTGACAAAGATGGTGCAAACCCTATGCGTTCGAGTGTCCCCATCTCACGTCGAGTTACCATTAATGAAACGGTGGATGTGTTGTGTCACGTGTTGAACCAAACTAACGAATATGGTGTAAACCATGTGCTTTCGAGGGTCCCCATCTCACATTGGGTTACCATTAATGAGACGGTGGATGTGTTGAAAGATTTCACTGATAGTTTGAACCCTAACAACTAAACTGGTAGGTACTAAAAATTGTGATTGTAACCAATTGCTGGTAGGTATTAAAAATTGTGATTGTAACCATGTAACCAAAATATATGTATATATTGTAATCATATTTATTATTCTTAAAAAATAATACAAAGAGTATCCAAATAAGTAACTTGCAATCATACATATTTTAAAATTTTAAAGTAAATGAGGTGTACACCTCATGATACATTCTTTTCCTTGTGCTGAATAATTTTTTTTTTTGTTTTTTTATATGGTGTTTTGAATCATTTTTCTTAATCACTAGCAAAGCACTTATAATATATTATTATCATCTTTAAAAAATTACTTTACAACCATATACATTTAAATTTTCAAAAAATAAAATCACCTATACATAACATCCTTTTTATTTTCAATTATCTTATTGGTTTTTATATTTTCAACTTATTTTATCATATACAATTATCAAATAGTTACAATAAATTATCACCATATTTATTATTTTTATACAAATAAAAAAATATATTTCCAACTAAATAACATGCAATTATATATATTTCAAATATTTAAAGTAGATCAAGCATACACCTCATAAATAAAAAAATCTTGTACCTCATAATACATATTTTTTCTATTTATCTTATCTCTATTTATGTTTTTTAATAATTTTATTTAACCTTTGGCCAAATACCTTTGATATATTATTTTCATGTTTGTACAAATAATAATAATCTTCAAAAAGTACTTTACAATCATATGTATTTAAATTTTCAAAAAAAGTAAATCATTATACACAACATCATTTTTATTATTTTATTGGTCTTTATCTTTTCAACTTGTTTTATCATAACCAAATATCAAACAAATACAATATATCATTACCATATTTATTATTTTTATACAAATAATAATGCAAAGAATCTCCAATTAAATAACATTCAATCATACATTTTTAATTTTTAAAGTAGATCAAGCATACACCTCATAATACATTAATTTATTCTTCCTCATTTATATATATATATATATATATATATATATATATATATATATATATATATATATTTATTTATTTATTTATTTATTTATTTATTTATTTATTTATTTATTTATTTATCCTATTTTTATTTACATTTTTAAATAGTTTTATCTTAACCAATGATCAAATACCTATGATATATTATTATCATATTTGTACAAATAATAAGAAGCATCTTCAAAAAGTACTTTACAACCATATGCATTTAAATTTTCAAAAAGAAAATCATTTATACATCACATCCTTTTTATTTCCACTTATCTCATTGGTATTTGTCTTTTCAACTTGTTTTATCATAAGCAGATTCTAAACCATTGCAATATATCATAATCATATTTATAAATTTTTATACAAATAATGCAAAAAAATTTTAAATAAATAACTTGCAATCCTATACATTTTAATTTTTTAAAGCAAATCAAGTGTACACCTCACAATACTTTATATTTTCTTGTACCTCAATACATTCTTTTTTTCTATAGAATACATCCTTTTTATTTATATTTTTGAATATTTTAATCTTAACCACTCATCAAATACCTATAATATATTATTAATATATTATAGCCATCACTATACAAATAATAAAAATCATCTTCAAAAATTACTTCACAAAAAAGAAATCACTTCTGCACAACATTCTTTTTATTTCCATTTACCTGAATGGACTATGTCTTTTCAACTTGTCTTATCATAATCAATTAATAAACAATAACAATATATCATAACCATATTTATTATTTTGTACAAATAATACAAAGAGTCTCCAAATAAGTAACTTACAATCATACATATTTTTAATTTTTAAATTAATCAAACATACACCTCATAATACATTTTTTTTCCTATTTATCTTACTTTTATTTATATGTTTGAATTATTTTATCTTAACCACTCATCCAATACTTATGAATCTATATACAAATTTTTAGTAACTTGCAATCATGCATATTTTTAATTTTTAAAGTAGATCAAACCTACACCTCAAAATACATTATTTTTTCATGTACCTTATAATACATACTTTTTTCTATTTATTTTTTTGAATAATTTTATTTTAACCACTCATCAAAAACCTATGATATATTATCAACTTATTTTATCATAACCAATTATCAAACAAATACAGTATCTCATTACCATATTTATTGTTTTATACAAATAATGCAAATAATCTCCAACTAAATAACATGCAATCATATATTTCAAATATTTCAAGTAGATCAAGCATACACCTCATAAATAAATAAAAATCTTGTACCTCATAATACATCCTTTTTTCTATTTATCGTATTTTTATTTATTTGAATCATTTTATACTAACCACTGACCAAATACCTATGATATATTATTATCATGTTTGTACACATAATAATAATCTTCAAAAATTACTTTACAATCATATGTATTTAAATTTTCAAAAAGGAAATCATTTATACACAACATCATTTTTATTATCTCATTGGTCTTTGTTTTTTCAACTTGTTCTATCATAATCAATTATCAAACAAATACAATATAAAATTACCATATTTATTGTTTTTATACAAATAATAATGCAAAAAATGTCATACATTTTTAATTTTTAAGTAGATCAAGCATACACCTCATAATACATTTTTTTATTGTATCTCTTAATATATCCTTTATTTTCTACATTTTTTAATAGTTTTATCTTAACCAATGATCAAGTACCTATGATATATTATTATCTCTTTGTACAAGTAATAAGAAGCATCTTCAAAAGTACTTTACAACCATACGCATTTAAATTTTCAAAAATAAAATCATTTATACATCGCATCCTTTTTATTTCCATTTATCTCATTGGTCTTTATCTTTTCAAATTGTTTTATCATAAGCAGATACCAAACCATTGCAATATATCATAACCATATTTATTATTTTTATACAAATAATGCAAAGAATCTCCAAATAAGTAACTTCAATCATACATATTTTAAATTTTTAAAGTAAATCAAGGGTACACCTCACAATACATTATATGTTCTAGTACCTCGTAATACATTCCTTTTTTCTATCTCATAATACATCATTTTTTATTTATCTTAGTTTTATTTATCTTTTTGAATTGTTTTATCCTAGAGGCGTTCCTACAATGGCAGACAAGGGGGTGGGAGGCAAAGAGGTCATACATATCACGCCTTAAACAAATTTTTTTTTATTAAAAAAAAGCCAACATTAACAAAAAAAAAAAATTAAAATATTTAAACTAAAACAGTTGACTAACCAACCGTTGCAAACATTTAAAATATTTCAAGATAGGTCCCTCGAAATTGATAACTCTTGACATTTTTAGATATATATCCTTTATATCTAAGATAGTTATATTCATCAAACATCTCTAAACAAAAAGTATGTCACAATACATATTTTTCATTTTCAATGTAAATCATATGTATATCTCAAACCACACTCCCTTTATTTCCATTGATTCCATTGGTCTATGTCTTTTCAACTTGTTTTTATCACAAACAACATTCCTTTTATTTTTATTTATCTCATTGGTTTATGTCTTTTCTTTCTCAATGACTTTATATAGATTTCTATGAGGGATCCCAAACCCCTCAAAGTGAGTGGGGTTTGAACCTTGGATCTCCTAAAGAAAGGCTAAAGCCCTTACCACTACAATAAACATGTTATTTTTGTTTGTCTTTTCAACTTATCTTATTCTAACCAATTATCAAACAACGACAATATATTGTAATCATGTCCATGGGTCTAGGTGAATTCATAAGTTGGGGTGCTTACCGAGAGGAGACCTAGGTTCCAATACCATGGGCATGCCAATATCCCAATCCGACTCCTCTATGTGTTGCACCTGACTGATGATGGCGATCTATTTCCTACTTTTCCAATGGTCCCCTTCATGCCACGTGTTGAACCAGATTGACGAAGATGGTGCAAACCCTATGCGTTCGACGATCCCCATATCATGTTGGGTTACCATTAACGAGACAGTGGATGTGTTGGAATCCTTCACTGATAGTTTGAGTCATGACAGCTACGCTGGTAGATACTAAAAATTGTGATTGTAACCAATTCATCTATGTAACCAAAAATATATATATATATATATATATATATATATATATATATATATATATATATATATATATATATATATATATATATATTGTAATCATATTTATTATTCATACAAAGAGTATCCAAATAAGTAACTTGCAATCATACATATTTTAAAATTTTAAAGTAAATGAGGCGAACACCTCATAATACATTCTTTTCCTTGTGCTGAATAAATCTTTTGTTTTTATTTTGTTTTTTAATGGTGTTTTGAATCATTTTTTCTTAATCACTAGTAAAGTACTTATAATATATTATTATCATCTTTAAAAAATTACTTTACAATCATATACATTTAAATTTTCAAAAAATAAAATCACTTATACACAACATCTTTTTTATTTTCACTTATCTTATTGGTTTTTATATTTTCAACTTGTTTTATCATATACAATTAGCAAATAGTTACAATAAATTATCACCATATTTATTGTTTTTATACAAATAAAAAAAGTATCTCCAACTAAATAACATGCAATTATATATGTTTCAAATATCTAACGTAGATCAAGCATACACCTCATAAATAAATAAATAAAATCTTGTGCCTCATAATACATCTTTTTTCTATTTATATTATTATTTTTGGTGGTGACCACAAGGGGTAAACAGACTGTGACCACGAGGAAACCATTACATAACATATCCGCAACATGTGAGGCGAGATATTTGAACCTGGGCCTCTCAGCAACTAGAGAGGTTTAACTACCCACTTGCTCTCCAACGTTTTTTAATATTTTTATCTTAACCATTGACCAAATACCTATGATATATTAAGGGACATCATATGTACTTTAGGAACATATTAAAAACTTCATTTTGGTACTATCCAATTTTTTTTCTCTTGCTTTAAGGGACATCATTCTAATAACTTCATGGAAGCACTCACAATTTTATATGCTTTGGAGCAAGGGTATGCTTTGGGTTGGCGTCGGATTGTTTGTGAATCTGATTCTCAGATTGTTATAAATTTGTTAAATTCTGGAGATAGTCTTCATGGTTGTTGGCGGTTGAGTTGGGTTGCTCGACAAATTCTTAATATCTCTGCTCACTTGGACTTCATTTCTTTTGTGCATATTCCTCAGGAGTGGAATAGGGTAGCGGATTTGTTAGCTAAATGGGCTTCTAAGTTTCAAGATGGTTGGGATGTTCAAAATTGGTCTCAACTTTCTTCTGATTGCTCTCAATCTCTCTCTTCTTTATTGAGAGCGGATATGTCTGAATAGCTTCTGCTTTTTCTTTGTATCATGAATGTTTTGTTGAGTTAATAAATTTTTACCCTCTTTTACAAAAAAAAAAAAATACCTATGATATATTAATAATAAGAATCTTCAAAAAGTACTTTAGAATCATATGTATTTAAATTTTCAAAAAAAGTAAGTCATTATACACAACATCATTTTTATTATTTCATTGGTCTTTGTCTTTTCAAATTGTTTTATCATAACCAAATATCAAACAAATACAATATATCATTACCATATTTATTATTTTTATACAAATAATAATGCAAAAAATCTCCAATTAAATAACATTCAATCGTACATTTTTAATTTTTAAAGTAGATCAAGCATGCACCTCATAATACATTAATTTCTTGTACGTCATAATATATTCTTTTTTTTTAATCCTATTTCTATTTACATTTTTAAATAGTTTTATCTTAACCAATGATCAAATACCTATACCTATGATATATTATTATCATCTTTGTACAAATAATAAGAAGCATCTTCAAAAAGTACTTTACAACCATATGCATTTAAATTTTCAAAAAGAAAATCATTTATACATCACATCCTTTTTATTTCCACTTATCTCATTGGTATTTGTCTTTTCAACTTGTTTTATCATAAGCAGATTCTAAACCATTACAATAAATCATAATCATATTTATAATTTTTTATACAAATATGCAAATAATCTTTAAATAAATAACTTGCAATCGTACACATTTTTAATTCTTAAAGCAAATCAAGTGTACACCTCACAATACTTTATTTTTTCTTGACCTCAATACATTCTCTTTTTCTATCTCCGAATACATCATTTTTATTTATATTTTTAAATCATTTTATCTTAACCATTCATCAAATACCTATAATATATTATTAATATATTATAGCCATCACTATACAAATAATAAAAATAATCTTCAAAAAGTACTTCACAAAAAAGAAATCACTTATGCACAACATTCTTTTCATTTCCATTTATCTGAATGGACTATGTCTTTTCAACTTGTCTTATCATAATCAAGTATCAAACAATAACAATATATCATAACCATATTTATTATTTTGTACAAATAATAATTCTCCAAATAAGTAACTTGCAATCATACATATTTTAAATTTTTAAATTAATCAAACATACACCTCATAATACATTTTTTTTCTTGTTTATCTTGCTTTTATTTATTTGTTTGAATTATTTTATCTTAACCACTCATCCAATACCTATGACACATTATTGTCATCTATATACAAATTTTTAGTAACTTGCAATCATGCATATTTTTAATTTTTAAAGTAGATCAAACCTACACCTCAAAATACATTATTTTTTCATGTACCTTATAATACATACTTTTTTCTATTTATTTTTTTGAATTATTTTATTTTAACCACTTATCAAATACCTATGATATATTATCAACTTGTTTTATCATAACCAATTATCAAACAAATACAGTATATCATTACCATATTTATTGTTTTTATACAAATAATGCAAAGAATCTCCAACTAAATAACATGCAATCATATATTTCTATTTATTTGAATCATTTTATACTAACCACTGACCAAATACCTATGATATATTATTATCATGTTTGTACAAATAATAAGCATCTTCAAAAATTACTTTACAATCATATGTATTTAAATTTTCAAAAAGGAAATAATTTATACACAACATCATTTTTATTATCCCATTGGTCTTTGTATTTTCAACTTGTTCTATCATAATCAATTATCAAACAAATACAATATAAAATTACCATATTTATTGTTTTTATACAAATAATAATGCAAAAAATCTCATACATTTTTAATTTTAAAGTAGATCAAGCATACACCTCATAATACATTTTTTTTATTGTATCTTGTAATATATCCTTTTTTTTCTACATTTTTAATAGTTTTATCTTAACCAATGATCAAATACCTATGATATATTATTATCTCTTTGTACAAATAATAAGAAGCATCTTCAAAAGTACTTTACAACCATATGCATTTAAATTTTTAAAAATAAAATCATTTATACATCGCATCCTTTTTATTTCCATTTATCTCATTGGTCTTTGTATTTTCAAATTGTTTTATCATAAGCAGATACCAAACCATTGCAATATATCATAACCATATTTATTATTTTTATACAAATAATGCAAATAATCTCCAAATAAGTAACTTGCAATCATACATATTTTAAATTTTTAAAGTAAATCAAGCGTACACCTCACAATACATTATATGTTCTAGTATCTCATAATACCTTTTTTTTTTATATCTCATAATACATCCTTTTTTTTTTATCTTAGTTTTATTTATCTTTTTGAATCATTTTATCTTAAGCACTCATCAAATACCTATAATATTTTATTAATATATTATTGCCATCACTATACAAATAATAAAAATTATCTTCAAAAAGTATTTTACAAAAAATATCACTTATACACAACATTCGTTTTATTTCCATTTATCTCATTGGTCTATGTCTTTTCAACTTGTCTTATTATAATCAATTATCAAACAATAACAATATATCATAACCATATTAATTTTTTTGTGCAAATAATACAAAGAGTCTCCAAATAAGTAACTTGCAATCATACATATTTTAAATTTTCAAACTAATCAAGCTTGTTTTCTCTGAATACCTCCCAATATCGATAGAAAAAGATTGTGGATATCCTTGGTTGTAGAGTTGTTGACTTTCTTACCACTTATTTGGGCCTACCTCTTTTCATAGGCAAAATGAAGGAGTGTTTGTGGGACCCACTGATCAAAAGTATGTAGTGACGTATTGCCAGTTGGAAAGGGGCATTGCTCAGTCAAGTAGGTAAAATTATTTTGGTAAAAAATATCTTACAAAGAATTCTAATATATTTTATGTCTATTTTAAATTTCTTGTGAAAGTTTTGACCAAATTAAAGAGGATTCAAAAAACCTTTCTATGGGTGGGACCTCAAGATCATAAGAAGTTCCACTTGGTTTCTTAGAATCAAGCCTACACAAGAAAAGAAAAAGGTGGGTTAGGCCTACACAACATCCATTTGATGAATGAAGCCCTAATCCTAAAGCAAGGCTAGAAAATTTTGAACAATCATAATTTTGATTGGGTTAAAATCATCATAGCTAAGTATTTGGCTCACTCAGAGAGTTTGCTTATTGATCCCCTTCCCCAAGAGGGGTCTACCATCTAGAAAAGCGTGAGTAAATTCAGATCAGATCTTACTCTTGGCACTCGGTGGATTATGGGGAATGGTAAATCCATTGATTTTTGGTAGGATTCATGGCTCCTTGAGCACTCACTAATCCAGGATATCAACCTGCCACTAGTTGAACCTCTTACCCGTAGGCTTGGATGGTCTAAAGTAGAGGATTTTATTACAATCATGGAGGGGAGGAGAATTTGGAAATAAATCCCCACCTCTAACTTTAGTAGGGAGGAAGCAGATGCTTGGATCACCATGTCAAATTTTCTCAAGCTCCAAGTTTGAAAAACTCATGAAACCAAGGACTCTCTCATTTGGAAAGGAGAAAGTGAGGACTCATTTTTAGTCAAGTCAGCCTACCTTTTAATTGACTCTAACTCCCCCTATTGGAATCTACTTGGTAAAGTTTGGATGAAGAATTTTATCCCCAAAGTAAATATATTTTATTGGTTGGCCAACCAAAATATATGTCTCACTCTTGAGAATCTTTGTAGGAGGGGTAGGATTTTACCTAATAGGTGTTATCTTTGTGAGGCTTCTAAATAATCATGCCTTCACCTATTCTTCTATTGTCCCTTCTTCACTATAGTGGTAGCCCATGTTTTTTAATTCCTTGGAGTTCATTGGGTCTTGCCAAATTTTGTTTTGGAGGTCTTCTTGCAGTGGACTTCATGATTTAAATCTCCTCACCTTATTAAATTATGGAACTTCTTTCTCCCATATTTATTTTGGAGCATTTGGTGGGAGCGCAATCAGAGAGTCTTCAAGAACTCAAAGCATGATTTTGAATCTATTTTTAGTAGTTATTGGGGCATCCATGGATAATATGAACTCTTGTTTCTCATATTTGAATGGAGGACTCCTTGATGAAGCCTCGGTGGAGCTCAAGCTTGATTTTCTTCAGCAAACTTTTTCTAATGATCCACCTCCTCCCTCTTTGAGATCCTCAATTTTTTGGTCCCCTCCCCCTATGGGTTGGGTTAAACTCAACTTAAATGGTGCTTCTAAGGGAAACCCAAGAATTACTATGGTAGGTGGTGTACTTAGAAATGATAAAGGGGATTTCCTTGGTGCATTTGCCAAAAAAAAATCAATCCAAACCTCTCATTTTGTGAAAGCCAAAGTAATCCTTCAAGGCATCTTATTGGTGGAATCCTTAGGTTTTAATAAATTTATTAGTCAAGAAATCTAGCACCCCAAAATGGAAGATAGCAAATATTATTGCAAAGTAGTTAGAATATTTTTTTCAAGATCTAAGGCTCAAATTCAACACATTTTTCATGAAGGTAACAAATTTATGTACCTAGTGGTGAATATTGGGCTATCACAACAAGACCTTACAGTTTGGACAACAAAATTTCCTTAGAGCCTTCAAAATTTAATTATGGATGATCAATGTTAAGCGTGGATGCTAGTTATTGGAGGTTGGAAGATCAGGGGGGTGATTTTCTATACTTTTTGGAGCCTCTTATTTTTCAAATTTTTCTTGTTGGTAAGGATTCGATGCCACCTATAGGTACCTCATATACAATGAGTGTCAATTTATTGGGAGCCTTATCATCTCAAGGCACCTTGATCTACTTTAGTTGCATATGTGTATGTGTTTCTATAACGTGATGGTGAGTCAGACCATCATGGATTATTGCCACTCATTCCCCTTTTGGTGGTGCTAGGATGATTTCCAAGTTTCAAGGTGTCCCTCTCCTATTGATTATGTTGCTAGCTCCTTGACTCATGCTAAGGGAAGAAACACTTATTACTTGGCATGGCATCGATGGTGTTTTTTCCATCTTACCCAAGCTTGGGAATTAGACCTTTTTATAGCCCCAAGACACAAACAGATTCATGGTTATTTTGGTTGGTATTTTTTCAACTCTTTTGGAGGATAATTCATTCTCCTTATCCATGGCACCACATTCCCAGGCTTATATTTATCACCTTGTTAAAGTGTAGTTCATGGAAATATATGTCCAAAATTTGGCATTCCTTTTATTTAAAGGATGTGGGGTTTGGTTTACCTTGTTGTAAGATAGGAAGTTGGTTCCCCTATTTTTATTAGAATACTGTTTTCCATGGCAAAATGATCTTCTCATAGAGAGATGAAAGTTTCTGTAGAGCCTAATGTCTTGGAATTCGATGAAGAGGTGAAGAAGATTTTGCGAAAAGGTGGCCTTTTGGACTTTATCCAGTCCTTTCATGGGTACCAGTCCCTAAGTAACTATGGATACAAGGGTCTCCCCATTGGGCAACAAGCTTCTCTATTGTATCTTGTGATATCCCTTTGGGTGTTGCAACCAATTTTTCTCCACTTTTATTTTTCTTTTGGGGAGTTTTGGTACTGGTTTTATATATGATTATGTTTTTCTGTTTAAGGCTTGTTTTCTTTGATAATGATGCATTGTATCATGCTCTTTCTTAGTCCCATATGTATTAGGTTTGGGGATCCTATAAAACCCCTTATCTTACCTTATTTAAAAAAGGCATGCACCTCATAATACATTATATTTCTTTGTACCTCATAATACCTTTTTTTTTTCTATTTATCTTACTTTTATTTGTCTTTTTGAATTAATTTATCTTAACCACTCATCCAATACCTATGACACATTATTGTCATCTATGTACAAATAATAAGCATCTTTAGAAAGTACTTTGTAAATATTTAAATAAATAATGCAAAGAGTCTCCATATTAGTAACTTGCAATCATACAGATTTTTAATTTTTAAAGTAGATCAAGCTTATAACTCAAAATACCTTATTTTTTCTTGTACCTTATAATACATACTTTTTTTCTATTTATCTTAGTTTTATTTATCTTTTTGAATTATTTTATTTTAATCACTCATAAAATACCTATGAAATATTATTGTCATGTTTGTACAAATAATAAGCATCTTAAAAAAGTACTTTACAATCATATGTATTAAAATTTTCAAAAAGAAAATTATTTATATACAACATCATTTATATTATCTCATTGATATTTATCTTTTCAACTTGTATTATGTTAGGATTGCATCCTAACGTTATTTTGTAATTCTCATTATTATGTAATGACCCATTTCCAATGTGGGGGATTCTATTATAATGTTATTTTGTACTACTTTGTAATGTATGTGGCAAGTAAGGCACCTAGCCAAGTGGTTCCATCACATGTAACCGTTATCAAGATTGTAATCAATGTTTGGTAGAAGATTCTAGCTCTAGTGGCATTTTGTATGTAAACCAACTCTTGAGCCTTTAGGTAGGATTGCATGTAGCTTTCTCTTTAAAAGGTATGAATCCATGTACGAATGTATCTTTTTGCAAGTTAATGAGATATTGGAG
Source organism: Wollemia nobilis (assembly GCA_028583015.1). Classification (NCBI taxonomy): domain Eukaryota; kingdom Viridiplantae; phylum Streptophyta; class Pinopsida; order Araucariales; family Araucariaceae; genus Wollemia; species Wollemia nobilis. Next base: position 1,479,542 of record JAQPPZ010002105.1, read on the forward strand.
TTTTCCCCCTCAAAGATGCCTACGATTCTGAGTTATTTGTGAGATTGTTTCAATTTTACAATTACTTTCTACATAGTGTTATTTTGTTATTGCATGTATTTCAATTATCTTTCAGTATTTTGTGTGTATGAGCTTTATTTCAATAGTAGGTTCCTTACAAGTGGTACCAAAGCGCTCTCTAGGGTTGAGTTCTACTATGACTGCAATAATTATTGCTCAACCATTTTTGCTTGTTAGGTATAATTTTCTTATGTTTTTTATTTTTTTTCCTTTATTCAAAAATCCAAAAAAAATTACAATAACATAAAAAATACAGTCTTTTTTTTCAGTAGTTGAGTAGTGGAATATAGTGTGCTCAAGGGTATGTGTGGAATCCTCCTTGAGTAGTGGCCTAAAATATTGGTTCGAGCACTATTGTTCTTCAGTGCAGTATAATAGAGGGCCTATGGGTGTTACATACTCCTCTACCTAGTATACCCTGGTTCTATTAAACACTTCAACCTGCAAAAACACATATCTCTCTATTCTGTTGAACCTACATTCATAATCCCAAAAAGTGAGCATATGGAGGACTTCCCTATCATAGAAGAATGCACTTTGCATGCACCAACAATTAGGATAGATTCTGCAAGTGTCTATAATAATCTAAAATATTCTAATACCATCCAGTTCAGTGATAGTAACAATTGAGTCAGTGATAGTACCTGTCAATTCAGTGATAGTAACAGTTAGGTCAGTGACAATAATAGTCGGGTCAACAACAGTAATAGTAACAGTCAAAAAATACAGGTGGTCAGGGTCAAATACAGAATCATCAGTGTCAGTAACTACAGTATAGGCGATAGGACAGTGATAGGACAGTGATAAAATGGTTAGTTAATAGAACTCATAGATCAGAGATAGTTGATCCAATACCCAACTTTTGAACTGTAGTTCTAAATCAAAAACTAACTGCACCATTAGACTCGTAAAAAAATAAAAAATTTTGCAAATCAAAGCTATAGTGAAGAAGTTGTAGTGGTTTTATCATTACTCTATTTTGAGCCATTTTGGTAATTTTTTTATTGCACTCAAAAAATCAAAAATCATGCAAATCGGAGCTATAATGAAGAAGTTGTAGTGGTTTTATTATTACTCTATTTTGAGTAATTTTTAAACCAAAAATAGAAAAAAAAATAGCACTAAAAAAGTCATAAAAATCCCTAGACAACCCCATAAATCCTTGAATTTTTGCTATTTATTTTTTAGTTTTGTGATTTTGTTTTGAGACATTTGGGCTACTAGAAGAGGTTTTCTTTCATTAGACCCCCTCATCTAGACTTTATCATATGCAAGTGTCCAATCAACAATAGTATTGTTTTAAACATCCATCAATCATTGATGGAGATACGATAATATCTTAAAAATATCACATTGTCTACAAATAATAAAAAAAATGGAAAATAATTTAGCCAATTATGATAATAAAGTATTTTTAACATTCACAAGGTCATAGGGCATATGGGATGATCCACAAAGTACCTATAGTATTATCCTCATGTAGGATGTTGTTTATACAATATGTTTATCTAACCAAACTCCAATTATCAAAGCATGGTGTACAACATTATCGTCTACCAATTTTGAACCTTGAACCTCTTATTTAAAGTTCCAAATTCTTATTATTAGACCACCTCAAGTTGTACATCGATTTTAGATGCCCATAAATCATTTATAGAGATAATATAACATCTTTAAAATGTCAATATGTTCATAAATAATGATATAGAATGGCCAAAAATTTAACTAATGATGAGGGAAAATGAGTATTTTATATCCATGAGACCATAAACTATATAAGACAATACTATGGAGAATGTTGCTTATCTAATGTGTTAGATAATTATTACATTATTTATGTGATGACTAAATAGATATATTGTCTTTGAAGCATCAAGAGTCTCTTGAGACACCAAGAGACATCTCATTGTATATATTTGTAAACCTTAAATATATTGATTAATGAAAGATAATCTTCTTTTCTTGCTCAATCCATCATGGGTAATTTTAATTGTTTGTATATGACTACTCACAAATTCTATGGGTATATTTCCTGCCATTAAATTTAGACACCCTTAAGAGTTTTCAATGCTTGAAGAATCTTGTTGAAATAGAAACTAGGCATTCTATTGTATTCCCCTGCTTAGATCAAAGGGGGAATATGCATCCAATAAAAATTCAAGGTTTCTTGCACAAAATAGGATCAAGAAAAAACTCACTAACACCTACAATCCACAATAGAATAGGATTGTTGAGAGAAGTAAATATTCCATCTTAGAAATAGTTCATTTCATACTCACAAGAGCTAATCTAGAGTAGCAATATTGGCATAAAATTTTCTTCATTACAATGTATCTTTAAAATAGAGTACCCATAAAGGCACAAGGGGTTACACGTAAAGAATCTTGGTCTAGCAAGAAGCCTTCAATTGTGAATCTTAGATTCTTCGAAAGTAAGACATACATGATATGCCAAAGCAAAAGAGGATGAATTTTGATGTGAAGACCTTGTCTTACATATTTATTGGCTATGATGAAGCATTACATTCTTATCGATTAATAGATTTAGTCACCAATAAAATGCATATAAGTATAGATATGTTTGATGAAATCTTTGAAAAAAATTCAAACACTCAATATTCTAAGGAGTTTTAAGATGCTACATCTCCAACGGTGAGCATTGAATCAAATTAGGAAGCTCATGAAAAAATTTTAGGAGTTGATTCAGATGAGGAAGATCATGAAGAAGTTTCATAAATTGTTGATGAATCAATAGCAATTGGTCCATCACAACAAATAAACACTCCAAAATGGTTCACTAATACCATTAGATATTCTAAACTTTAGCACCACCTAATATCACTTTCACATGACCATGCACTCATAGTAGTACATGGTAGGAATTAAATATGGGCTTGATGAATTTAGCAATGGAGAATTCAAAACTAGCATTAGTGAATGATGCACTTAGTTTACAATAGTGTAAGGAATCCATAAATGCAAAATACGCATCTATGATGAAGAATGAAACATAGGATCTTGTTAATATTCCAAAGGAAAGAAACCCATACATTGCAAGTGGATCTTCAAAATCAAATACAATGCATATGGATCCATTGATAAGGCATTTCTTTTTGAAAAGGACTACTCACAAAAGGAAGAAATAGATTATGAAGAGACATTCACACCTATATCAAATATGACCACCACCTAGGCACTCTATGCATTGGTAGCACAGTTTGGTTGGAAATTTTAGCAAATAGATATCAAAATTACCTTCCTCTATGGTGATCTCGAGGAAGAGGTGTATGTGATACAATAGGAAGACTTTATTGTCAATGGGCAACATCAAAAGGTCTATAGACTAAAAAAATCACTATATGGGTTGAAGTAGTCTCCTAGAGCCTGATACATCAAAATTAATGATCATCTATTACAACATGGTTTCACTAGAATTTCCTCTAATATAAATCTCTATATTAAGAAAGTTGTATCTAAGATATTGATCTTTATGTTGTATGTTGATGATCTAGTCATCACTGGTAGTTTAGATGAATTAATGTATGTGGTGAAGATTGACTTGAAAAGTCATTTGACATGATGGATATATAACCTCTACACTATTATTATGGCTTGGAAGTTTGACAAATAAATAATCATATTGTGATCACACAGACAAAATATGCCAAGATACTACTAGAAAAATATAAGCTGGTAGATTATAACCTAAGGTAACATCAATGGAGTAAGGGTTATAACTATTCAAATATGATAATTCATATTAGATATATGATACCCTTTATCATCAGTTGATTGGTAGTCTCATGTACCTAAAAAATGCTAGTTCTAACATCCACTTTGTTGTTAGTTATCTTTCAAGGTTCATGTAGGAACCTAAGGTAAATCATTGGAAGGTAGCAAAGAGGATACTACATTATGTTTATGGTACAGAGAATATGGCTAAGAGTACAACAAGAATGATAAATTCTTCTTGCAAGGATATATGGACTAAAATTATGTTATATTTGTAGATGATAGGAACTCAACATTTGGATATGTGTTTCATCTAGGATCTACATATATCTCATAGCATTGCAATAAAACACATGTAGTGGTATTTGTCAGGCCTTATATAAAATAAGCACAATAAGATATCTTACAAATGAAATAGGGTTACAATATATAGGCATAAGCCTATATGAAACACATGATACTTGTCAAGTGAAACTGACAAGTGTCAAGGAAGGCATAGTGCACATTACATTAATTCTAACGTTCCCCCTTAATGTGCACTATCCTAACTAAAGAAGAAAAAAACAAGTCAACATTAGGTAACATTCCCCCTTAATGTTGACTTCTCTAAAAGCAACCTATCATCCTCTGTTATTGCTGATTTGGTCTAGGCTCATGCTCTTTGGGCTTGGATCTCCAACTGTGAATAATGCTAGATTCATTGTGTATACATCTCATTTTTTTGCCTTAGGGTCAGCCACTTCCATGGGTTTGTTGCCACTGGGTCAGTCGTCTAAGTGCCTCGGGGTCATCATGGGTGCCTCAGGGTCAGCCACTTCTGGGTCTGTTGCCTCTACAGGTCATCCTCAGAGGATGTTTCCTCTCATAAGTCACTGACTAGTCCCACCATAAATATCAAATCCTTCGTTATGGTGAACTCAATATAGAAGGTTTCGGTCTCAGCCGAAAATGCACCTTAATACAAATGAAAAACAAGCCATATAAGAGTTTCGATCTCTTTCGAAAATGCACTCAATACAATAAAATGATCTATAGATGCCAAATATGGAGGAGAAGAAGAGAAGAAGAGAATTTTTTGAAGTGTCTTTGTCTGTAGTCTTCAGAAGTAGATCTAGAAAAACCTTGGATAGAGTCTAGGGTGTCTATGTCTGTAGTCCCTAGAATAAGTGTCCTTATGGTAGTCACCTCATCTTACCGGAATGCATGGGTAACCAACCGCTGCATCCGCCAAGTAGAAAGAGGTGAATACTAGATACTAGGTTCACTTACAAGTACCTTGGGAGTGTCGGGTACAACCGAAAGTGCACTCCAAGGTAGAAAAACTTTGAGGCTAAAAAACTAAATTGAAATAGCCTCAAAATTACAATATGACACCACCATTGTGTCCGTCATGGAAAAATGTTTCCAACGACTATAAATACCCCTATATTCCACCATCAAAGGGGCCTTCATCTTGTGGAAAAACTATCATGCCTATCTAAGGCAGCAAATAGACAACATCGCTCAATGGCGGCATCGCTCTCAGGCAAAAAAAATAGCATTAAAATTTCCCTCGCAGGGGAATTACATGGGCCATCAATCCTTTCACTTCCACTTCCTATGTGGAAATAACATGAATAAAAAATGCCAATCATGCCCCAATGTTCAGGGGATTCAAAGCCCCATACAAATCAAGACATCGGGCTTACCCAGGAAGCCCTTTGACCATCTCCCTGAGGTCAAACAAAATAGGGGACATGCGGCCATGAAAGCATTTAATAAAGGGCCATCCCATGACCATACAATTCAAGATTCCCCCACTAATAAAATGGGATCTTAGGATATCATCATTTTAATTAAAAAACATTTCACAGCAGCAGACACAACATGGCAATTAAAAAATGAACAAAACACAGAACATGGCATTTGTTGTTTCACACGTCCATCGCATAGAATAAAATTTATCACCTTTCGGTGCTTCCCGAAAACTCACCGTTAGTGGACTTCTCCATTAACTGTTAAATCCATGCGACATCCGACATCTGTCACAGGACGAGCAGAAAACAAGCAAATCACTGCAAATTTTGAGAAACTCGGGTCCATTGTTTGTGATGACAACAACAGTGGACTGCAACTTCAATCATCGATAGAGCTGCAACTTCTGAGAAACTCGGTTCCACTGTTCGTGATGACGACAACATCCGACGTCCAAGACGGAGTGTACTGTAACAAACACTCTTCGTCTTCACAACGGTCCTCCGTTGCCACCTCGGTGAATGACGACACCACCGTCGTCGCGTCCTCCATCTCCCGCCTCCTGTTGTAGATGGAAACACAGCCATGTCTAGGAGAAACCGAAGCCCCGATTCCCATCATATTTTTGGCCATGTTATCGATTGGTGCCTTCGAGGGTTATTTCAACGGCCTAACCCTCTCGTTGTCGCTTCCATATGGCTCCTCGTCTATGAAACAGCCATCGCCAGTCCAGAAACAGAAATAGACACCTCCAGCCCAAAAATAAGGGGGGTATGCATATTCATTAGGAGTCTTTCGTGCTCCCACCTATAAAATGCATCAGACAGTTGCCCACATCATCGGAAATCTCATCTTTTTCATTCTATTTCAAGTCCCATGTCGATCAGAATACCGAGGAATGGTTGAATGTGCAGTAAAATGCAGGCGTGCCAATTTTTATGGACTCACAACAACATGTGCCATAACATGTTTTAAAAAATCGCATAGCGGTAGTCTGTACGAAACTACCTCATTTGGGGGCACATGGATTTGCAGGGACAGCGTTGGGCACTTTGGGGATGTCGTAATTTTACTACATCGTGATTTGGGCCTACCTTTGTTGGTCCGCTACCTCTGTCTGCTCACATTCATCTTGAGACGAAGAAGGAACTGGAGCTTCGACAACCCGTGCGTCTTGTGACGAAAAACGGCGCCGGTTACTTTTTGACTCTCCAGCTGAATACGTCGCCGACGACTTCTTCCCGGAAGACCAATCGTCGACCTGATCGGCTCGGGACGCATGAACCACTTCTCGCTTTCTCTCAATTTGCTCGAAACCCACATCGATTCTTCGTGCGGGAAGAGTATTTTGATCATTAAACGGATAAATTCTGACGTTTGGGAGCAGAATGACCCTTCAAAAATGTTGTATGTCGGATTCTTTTTTTCTTCACTTTGCTGACGTTGATAGCTACTGATGGAGGAATGGGGGTATCACATGCAGCTACAGCATTGTCGGCTTCGTGGATTTGCTTGCGGCCATGAAACCCCAACTAGATCCATAAGGTCTTCCATGCAAAGAATCCCCGTCGAGGGGTTTGACACATAGATATGATGACCACCAAGTCATAACAAGCGATATAAGTCCCAAATTCATGCCAAGATACAGCTCCCACTCTGTCTCGGCTTTACGCTTGAAATATGTGTCGTTTGGCATCTCAAAAAAATTGCACGATCATGTTGAAAAGTCCCCCTCCGATTTCCTTGATGCGAATTGGGACCGAACAGAGAACCAAGAAAACTGTAACTAGAACCTTTCCCATCATCTATGGGTTTGCTTTTTCAAAGGTCTGGTTTCTGATTCATCCATCAAGGATGAAGAGCATACTCCCTATTTTGAAAAAAAATGGGAAAGAAAAAAAATCACGGGGGAGGGAGGATTTCCATGAGGGAAATCCCCCTCAAGCTCACAAGGCCAGAGAAAGCCTGGAGCTCTGATACCAAATGTTAGTCCGTATATAAAATGAGCACAATAAGGTATCTTACAAATGAAACAGGATTACAATATATAGGCATAAGCCTATATGAAACACATGACACTTGTCAAGTGAAACTGACAAGTGTCAAGGAAGGCATAGTGCACATTACATTAATTCTAATAGTATTTTCATTGATACTATTAGATATAGTCACAAAGCATACTATCATATATGGGTGCATGCAAAAATCGACCAATATTTTTGAATTGAGATAACAAGGTGTTTTGAAATTGGTCAAGAATTTAATCTTTCATGAAAGAATAAAGCACATTACAACTCAATGTCATTTCATTCAAGAAAAAGTTCAAAATCATCATATTCAACTGCAATATATTCCCATTAGTTATCAACATGCAAATATTTTCACAAAGGAACTTGCACATTTCAAATTTGGATTATTTTACAGTTCTCTTTGTATACTAAATAATGTAATAATGGGGAATGTTAGATAATTATTATATTTTTTACATGATAATTGAAGAGACAAGAAGACAAAGAGACATGCTATCTCCAAAGTACCAAGAGTGTCTTGAAACATCAAGAGACATCTCATTTTATATATATGTATAGTCTAGATGTATTGATTTATGAAAATAATATCCTTTCCTTTCTCAATCCATCAATATGTATTTATCCAACCAAACTTTTATTATTAAAGAATGGTGTACAACCCTACCTTTTTAGATGGAAACCTTCAACCTCCCATTTAGAGTTCTAAAGTCTTACCATTAGGAAAGCTCAAATTGTACTCATGTATTGCTTAAATAAAATGCTATCAAAATTTTTATAAAAAGAAATTAACAATTTGGAAAGCAAAAATCACTTTTAATAAAAGTAATACCAATAAAAACCATAAATAATAAAGCATAGTGTACAACCCTACCCCTACTAGACTCAAAACTTTGACCTCCTATTTAGAGTTCCAAAGTCTTACTATCAAGCCAATTTCAAGTTGTACTCAAGTATTGCTTGAGATAAATGATATCAAAATTTCTATAAATAAAAATTAATAATTTAAAATGTGAAAAACATCTTGATGAATGTAACCCCTATAAAATTTCAGATTTTTATATATATATATATATATATATATATATATATATATATATATATATATATATATATATATATATATTTATTTATTTATTTATTTATTTATTTATTTATTTATTGTTAAGAATTATTTTATTTATTTTATTATTATTTAATTTTTTTTATTTGGTTAGTGTGAGAAACCCCATGATTAACACTCAGATTTGGGCATCGTCATCCTACCATAACCTCCCATAAGTGAAAGAGTTGAGCTTATAAATAGAGAATTTAACACACAACCATACACATGCTTCAGTTTGAACCTTAGACCTCCCCACGAGCCGCCAAATTCTGAACTATTACATTGTTTTATTGAAACATATTGTTAGGAATTATTACTATCATAATTTAATGGTATGAGGTTAAGAAGTGGTTCCAACTACCACTCACAAGAATCATAAGTTCAAGTTAAGTTTAATTATTGTTCTCATATGGAAACTACATTTCTCGTATATAAGATGCTTATTTTATATTTAGGAAGGAAAATTGGTATATTATTTAATCTAATTCAACAATATAAAGATTGAATAAAATCCTATTATTTCTATATAAATAAGACGTTTGATTATTCAACTATTGTTATAAATTAAAATATAATTAATATTCTATAACTTTTATGGTTATAAGGTTAAACACAAACCATGAGATTTCAAGAGAATGAGGAAAATGATGACTCAAAGGCATTTAGTGTAAAGAGGTCCCTTTAACATTCAACAGTATCCCTTATAATCTTAAGTATATATATATATATATATATATATATATATATATATATATATATATATATATATATATATTACTTTTACCTTTAATATAGAAAACCAATTTTTTATACATGATATTTTTCTTACACGTGTAAAAATATTACACAATCAAAATAAATAAAAAATAGAATCTAATATTTTTTTAAATATTTAAGATCTTAAGATAGGGATACCACAATAGTAAAAGAAATTGAGCTTTCTTAACAAATACTTAAGTTGAATTCATGGGAAAGGTGACCTCGATATGCCTCTATCTTTTCAACCTATTAATAAAAATCACCTAATTTAAGTATATATTCAAATTATTTTAAAAAATCACTTGGCTTAATGATAAGTATAGTATCTTCTAGCTTGCTATTTCTAAATAATGTATCTAATATATCCTACTCATCCAATTTTTTTAATCAAAGTATAATTGGAGAAACATTGCCTTGGACATAGCAACATGGGGCTTCCCTCCCTATGATTCAAATCGAGGCCACCAAAATGAAATGCCAATTACATATAATTAAGATATCTTGTAAGAGCACCCAACATTTCTAATTTACACAACACCAACCATGGTTTGATTTGATTATACTATATTCAAACAATAAAAAATGAGATGAAACACTAACGAGTCCCACCTTCCAGTCATGCCTACTACCTTTCAAAGTAAATGTGTCCTACCTTGATAGTCCTACCTATTGTCACCTCGTAGAATATGTCTGGGATAGATTTCCTAAACCAACTGGTAATACTGGCTGGATCAAATGGTTTAAAACATCTATTTCCAATATTGTTTCTTCCCTTAGATGGTATGGGTGCTCTGTTACCAGGATGAAGAATATTCAAGAGAATTATCTTCATAAGGAGATCTCTCATCTTCGTTCCATGCTTATGAAAGACCCTACTAATACTATTGTTCAATGCAATCTATCTAATGTTGAAAATCAAGCTAGATTTTATGAGTCTTACCTTGCTAGAGTGGCACATGTTAGATCTCACCTCAATTGGTCTCCCAAGGAGATAAGGGAACCAATTTTTTTAACTACCTCAGATATAAGAATATTTTGGAAAGGATCACTGAGTTGGAGGACCCTTCAGATCATTCTTTTTTTGACTCTAAAGAGATCATGAATCTTTTTGTAGCACATTTCTCTCAATTTTTTATAGCAGAGCCATGGGATGACATCCAATGTATCTTAATGGAATATGTGCATGAACATATTCCATCCCTAGTAGACCCCATTATTCAGGATCAACTTGAATATCCTCTTTTTTTGAACGATCTTCAAACTGCCCTTTTTTCTATGAATAATGATAAAGCTCCTGGCTTGGATGATCTCCCAATGGAGTTCTATAAAAAAATTATCATATTCTTTCCTTTGATCTTCATCATGTTTACCTAAAATCTCTTCATATCTTAATGGAATATGTGCATGAACATATTCCATCCCTAGTACACCCCATTATTCGGGATCAACTTGAATATCCTCTTTTTTTTAATGATCTTCAAACTGCCCTTTTTTCTATGAATAATGATAAAGCTCCTGGCTTGGATGATCTCCCAATGGATTTTTATAAAAAAATTAGCATATTCTTTCCTTTGATCTTCATCATATTTACCTAGAATCTCTTCATAACAGTTCTCTAGGATCTTATATCAATGCAAGGCTTATCAATTTGGTTCCTAAAGGTACGACTCATAACAAAATATCCAATTGGAGACCTATTACCCTCCTCAATGTTTGGTACAAGATCATACCTAAAGCTATAGCTTTAAAAATTAAAACTATTGCTCAAGCAATTGTTCACCTAGAACAATCTACTTTTCTTAAAGGGTGTTATATTTTAGATAATCTTATGATGGCCTGGGAAACTTTGCAATGGGCTATCAACTCCAATCAAGATGCCCTCTTGGTTAAGTTAGATTTTGAGAAATCTTATGATAGAATAAGATGGGACTTTATTATTAGTATGATTTCCTAGATTAGTTTTGGTATAAAATTTTATAACCAAATTGGTATGCTCTTTGGTGATGCTTGTTGAGCAAGGTGCAGCAAAAGTATTGTCATTGTTGTCAACACAGACAGAAAGATCGGTTGATGCAGTGGACAGGAGTTCAGAGGTCAGTCAGAACAGGTACAGTGAATTTCCAAGAAGACAGAAGTGACCCAGATTCAAAAAATCAAAGAAAAAGACAAGTAAGAAAACTGTCGCGATATCGCGACATGTTTTCTGTCATGATTTCGCGACATGGCCGAGGAGAGAGAAGGCACAAGCAAAATTGTCGTGATTTCGTGACATGGACCAGGAGAGAGAAGGTGCAAGCAAAATTATCGTGATTTCACGACATGGCCGAGGAGAGAGAAGGCGCAAGCAAAATTATCATGATTTCGCGACATGGACCAGGAGAGAGAAGGCGCAAGCAAAATTGTCACGATTTCGTGACATGGACCAGGAGAGAGAAGGCACAAGCAAAATTGTCATGATTTCATGACATGGACCAGGAGAGAGAAGGCGCAAGCAAAATTGTCATGATTTCGCGACATGGACCAGGAGAGAGAAGGCGCAAGCAAAATTGTCGTGATTTCGCGACATGGACCAGGAGAGAGAAGGCGCAAGCAAAATTGTCATGATTTCATGACATGGACCAGGAGAGAGAAGGCGCAAGCTAAATTGTCATGATTTCGCGACATGGACGAGGAGAGAGAAGGCGCAAGGAAAACTGTCATGATTTCGTGACATGTTGTCAGAGAAGAAGGCAAGTAGAAAAACTGTCGTGATTTCGCGACATGATGGAAGCAAAGAAGGCAAGTAAGAAAACTGTCACGATTTCGTGACATGTTTGGAAAGAAGGCACAGGCAAAGAAAACTATCGTGATTTCGTGACATGTTCGGAGAGAAGGAGCTTGCAAAGGAAAGTGTCACGATTTCGCGACAATCTACAAGAAGGACTGTACGGATGAGAAAGTGTCACGATTTCATGACAGGATCGAAGAAGAAAGTGCCAAGGAGAGAAAGTGTCACGATTTCATGACAGGATCGAAGAGAAAGTGCCAAGGAGAGAAAGTGTCACGATTTCATGATAGGATCGAAGAGAAAGTGCCAAGGAGAGAAAGTGTCACGATTTCGCAATAGGATCGAAGAGAAAGTGCCAAGGAGAGAAAGTGTCATGATTTCATGACAGGGTCGAAGAGAAGTGCAAGGAAGAGAAAGATGTCACGATTTCATGACATGTTCCATTTTCGGCCAAAGACAGAAAAGGCACAAGGCAAGAGAAAGTGTCACGATTTCGTGACATGTTCCATTTTCATGGGCGAAAGGCAGAAAAGGCACAAGGCAAAGAAAGATGTCACGATTTCGTGACATGTTCCATTTTCACGGGCGAAAGGCAGAAAAGGCACAAGGCAGAGAAAGATGTCACGATTTCGTGACATGTTCCATTTTCATGGGCAGAAGGCAGAAAAGGCACAAGGCAGAGAAAGATGTCATGATTTCGTGACATGTTCCATTTTCGCTGGTTGAAGCCAAGAAGAGTTGCGAGAAGGCGAAAGTGTCACGATTTCGTGACATGTCTGGTTTTCGCTAGAGCAAGCCAAGTAGAGTGTACGAAAGTGAATAGTGTCATGATTTCATGACATGTCTGGTTTTCACGGTGGCAAGACAAGAGGTGAACAAGGAGGCCGAGAATGTCATGATTTTGTGACATGCTATATTTTCATGGGTAAAAGGCGAGAAGGGCAGAAAGAGACAGAAGTGTCACGATTTCATGATAGGTCGCAACAACATGATAACAGACAGTTAACTGGAACAGAACGACAGTTAAAGGGGCAGTTGTAGAGGAAAAGCATGCAGCCAAAATAAGAAGAGTTAACTGGAGTAAATGCGACAGTTACAGGTGCAATTACAGTTAGAAATCATGCAACTTTTTAAGAACAAAGCTGGAGTAAATCGAACAGTCGCATTATTAGAATCGTAAAATGCATGCATGCACAGAAATGAATACGAACAGTCATGATAGAGATACGTTGCATGTAACGTAATGCACACTCTATAAATTCAAAAGGAGTTACACGAAGAAGGAGTTACAGTTGACAAGTGGCAGAAGAGCATAATAAAAGAACAGTTACGGGTTGCATGCGTAAATATGGAAACTAAAAATAGAGACGTATATGTTATAAAAGCAGGTCTACGTGAAGAATAATGTTGCTGTTGTAAGTGAGAATTTGCTATGCAAAGAGGGTTAGAAGAGGGCCGAGAGAGAAATAAGGAGAGTCGTGAGAGTGTGCAGAGTTTAATCAAGTTTATTTAATTACAGACCAGTCAGGGTCGTGTAAACAACGAAGGCATTTTTATGTCATTGAATTAAATCAGAATTGTAGTCCAAGTTGGTGCTTGGCATTAGGGGTTGGTGCTCCTATCTATTGTAGCAGAAAAATAAGGGGTTGGTGCTCCTTCCAGTGGGTGTTGGTAAAGTGTTTGTAAAATTGGTGTTTTGCAAAGGCTGGATTTGGATTGAAGTCCAAGCAGTCATTTTTGAGGAGTAGCCAAATTGGTGAACCTCGTTACATTGTGTGTTGTGGTGTGCTCTCTTGTGATTATTGCTTTATCTATTTTCTAGTTCTCTTTGCTTCAATTTTAAGAATTGCAGATCAGATTTTTAGCTACACTGATTCACCCCCCTCTCAGTGTCATTGTGAGAATATCAATTGGTATCAGAGCAAGGTTCCTGAACAAGCTTAATCAGCTAAGGTGATCTTGGAAGGAACACAATGGCAGGTAGTGAAGGATTCTCATCAAACAAAGCTCCTTTGTTCAATGGAACTAATTACTCATTCTGGAGACTCAGGATGTAGACATATCTGAGTGCGTTAGGATACGACATTTGGGAGTCAGTAGAAAGTGGATACACAGTACCCGCTACTCCTCCAACAGATACTACTGAGAAGAAAAAGTTTGAGAATAACTCCAAAGCAAAGAATGCCATAATGTGTGGGCTAGTAGACGGTGAACTGATAAGGGTCATGAGCTGTAAATCGGCAAAAGACATATGGGACAAACTGAAAAGCATCCATGAAGGAGACAACAAGATCAAGGAAGCCAAACTGCAAACTCATCGAGCTCAGTTCGAGGCATTACAAATGAATGACGAAGAGAACATAGAGACCTATATGCTGAGAGTCAATGGAATCATTAATGCTATCAGAGGACTCGGCGAAGAAATCGAAGATGCGGTTGTCGTGAAAAAGGTACTTAGAACTCTTCACAAAAGATTTAATTCTAAAGTTTCTGCAATAGAAGAGGCTAAAGATCTAAATAATTTTAGCATGGACGAGATGCATGGCTCTTTGACTGCATATGAAATGAGAATAGGACAAACTAAGCCTATAGACAAAGAAGCTGCTTTTAAAGCACACAAGAATACAAAAGCTGAACAAGAATCTGAGGATGAAGAGACATCGGATGAAACTGAAGCCAACTTTGTTCGAAAACTTACAAAGGGAAAAGGAAAGTATAGAGGAAAGTTACCATTTAAGTGTTTCAATTGTGGAGGAGTCGGTCACTTTGTAGCTAAGTGTCCAATAAATGAGAAAACCAAAAGTAATGAAGGGTCACACCAAGAAAGAAGTGACTGGAAGAAGAAACCAAATTTTAGGAAAAGCAACTTCAAAAAGAAAAGTTTCATATCAAA
The DNA here is from genome assembly GCA_028583015.1 of Wollemia nobilis. Classification (NCBI taxonomy): domain Eukaryota; kingdom Viridiplantae; phylum Streptophyta; class Pinopsida; order Araucariales; family Araucariaceae; genus Wollemia; species Wollemia nobilis. Next base: position 1,494,618 of record JAQPPZ010002105.1, read on the forward strand.
GAATGTCAGCTCTTCTGAAGATAGCTCAGGTGAAGATTCTGAAGAAGAAATAGGTGAAGCTCTGTTCATGGCATTTGAAGAAGCAAAAACAGAAGAAAAATAGGAAGGTGACACAAAAAGTAAGGATGAGGCTGAAGTATATCCTAGAAGGAGAGTTGGTTGCTGCACTTAAAGATTTGAGTACAGAAAGGAAGAAGAATAAAAAGGTCTCAAGAAAGCTTGAGGATGCGAATGACATAATAAGCAGTTTGAAAGTACAGACAGAAGAATTTAAGAAAATGTCTGAAGAACTTGAAGTACAATTAACCATGAGAATAGATGAGTGCAGCAAACTAGAAGAAGAGATTGTTGTTTTAAGAATGCGGCTAGAAGAAAAGAATCAAAAATTGAGTTGCTATCACAAACTTGAAGGAAGTTCTGCAAAGCTTGAAAAGATTATAAATAGTCAGAGGTCTACAGGCATCAAGTTTGGCTTGGGGTTTGTCGAAGGAGAATCATCAAGTGGATCAAAGGCCATAACTATAGAACCAGTAAAGAAAGAGGATAAGATCAAGGTTGACCAAAGAAAAATGAATCTTGCAAAAGAAAGCAACAATGCCAGGCACGAGAAGACTGTTGACAATGAGGGATTCACAAAAGTCATACATCAAAGGAGAAGAAAATTTGTGGCTCCTACTACAAATTGGCAAAGACCAACTCCCAGGTTCAATCATTCCTTTTCTCGGTTATTGTTTTAAATGCAATACTTACGGTCATAAGATTTCAGAATGCATTTATAATATAGGACAAAGAAATTTTACCAGTAGAAATGTCTTTGCACCCTTGATGGATTATGCAGTAGAATGTTATAACTGTCATAACTTTGGTCACATTGCAAGAAACTGTAGAAGCACATATGCAGCAAATAAATATCAGGGAAGAAGAACTCAACCAAACTAGTTTAAGGCAAAACAAAAAATTCTCAGATAAACATGCACAGGCCACTGACAAAGAAAAGTCTAAACAAGTGACCAAAACTACAGTCAAATCAGAATGGAAAGAAAAAGAGCAACTCAAGGAAGAAAAGGAATCATTGATTGTACAGACAACATTCAAAGCACAGAACAAATCTGCACCATGGATATTGGATAGTGGATGCTCCAATCACATGACAGGAGATAAACAAAAATTTGAAAAGCTTCAGAAATATGAAGGGGGCTCGGTAAAGTTTGGAAATAATGATGGAGCCAAGATAGTTGGCAAAGGATCAGTCAAGATAAATGATGGAAAGATCAGTTCCAAAGAAGTTCTGTTTGTGATTGGTTTGAAACACAACTTACTGAGTGTAAGTCAAATCTGTGACAGAGGTCATGAAGTCACTTTTAAGAAGCAGGGTTGTGAAGTCAGAAAAGCCCACAGTGGGAAGCTGATAGCTAATGGATCAAGGACTTCTGGAAATCTATATACTCTCTCAAAAACTTCAGAAGGAGCATGCTTGATTGGACAGGAAGATGAAAATTGGCTGTGGCACAAGAGGCTCGGTCATATTAGCTTTGAAAATCTGGTAAAAATAAGCTCTAAAAGAGCAGTAAGAGATATACCTACCATTGGCAAACCAGTAAATAGCATCTGTGCTTCATGCCAAAAAGGGAAGCAAACTAGATCCACATTTAAAGCAAAGGAATACTTCACCAGCAAACCTTTAGAGATAATACATACTGATTTGTGTGGACCTATGAGAACACAAAGCATAAATGGTGACAAATACTTTATGTTGTTCATAGATGACTTCTCCAAGATGACATGGGTACTATTTTTAAAGCTTAAATCAGATGCCTTTGAGATGTTCAAGATTTTTAAAAAATAGGTTGAGAATCAAACTGGAAAAAGAATTAAATGCCTAAGATCAGACGAGAGGAGGAGAGTTTATTTCAGAAGAGTTTGCAGAGTACTTGTCAAAAATATGGGATCAGAAGACAGTTTTCAGCAACAAGAACACCTCAACGAGAATGGTGTTGTTGAAAGGAAGAACAGGACTGTGCAAGAAATGGCAAGGACAATGTTGGCTGAGAACAAAATAGCTGACAGATTTTGGAAAGAGGCAGTACATACTACAGTTTACATTCAAAACAGGTGCATGTTAAGGACGCATGAAAGCAAAACACCTTATGAGCTGTGGTTCGGCAGGAAAGCAACAACAAGATACTTCAAAGTGTTCGGCAGCAAGTGTTATATCAAACGAACTGAAGATAATCTCGATAAGTTCGAAGATAGAGTTGACGAAGGTATTTTTCTCGGTTACTCAACTAAAAGCAAAGCCTACACATGTTACAACAAGCGGCTAAAGAAAATTATTGAGAGTGCTGATGTTAAAGTTGATGAAGGTAGAGAAAGAGAAGCTACGTATCAAGAAAACTACCCCATTTATGAAGAAGTCATTGAAGGAGATGAAGAAATAAGAACAGAAGAAAATCAAAAAATTGACCCAGCTGATTTAAGAATTGACTCAGAAGAAGAGAACAAGAAATTCAAAAGCAGGTAAGTGGCAGAAAAATCATCCCGGAGAACAGATTATTGGGGACCCAACAGTTGGTATTCAGACAAGAAGAGCAGTAATAAGGAAATACTCTTTATTATCCAACATTGAACCCAAAAATATTGCTGAAGCCAACACGGATGAAAGTTGGATGAAGGCAATTAATGAAGAACTAGATCAGATTGAGAAAAACAAAACCTGGGAATTAGTACCACGGCCAGCAAATAAAAACATAATCGGTACTAAATGGATTTTTTGAAATAAATTAAATGAAGATGGACAGGTTGTCAGAAATAAGGCAAGATTGGTCTGTAAAGGCTATGCTCAGGTTGAAGGCATTGATTTTGAGGAAACCTTTGCACCGATAGCAGGACTAGAGGCAATCAGAATGTTTCTGGCTTTAGCGAATCCATAAAAATTTCAAAGTATATCAAATGGACGTAAAATCAGCATTTTTGAATGGAAAACTGGAAGAAGAGGTTTACATTGAACAGCCAGACGGCTTCCAACTCGGTGACAATCCCGATTTTGTTTGCAGGTTAAAGAAAGCGTTGTATGGTCTGAAACAGGCACCCAGAGCATGGTATGCAAGGCTGGATAACTATCTTATTAAACAAGGGTTCAAGAAAGGTATGGTGGACAACAATTTATATATCAAAACAGAGAATGGCCAGCTTATTGTACTTGTTGTTTATGTAGATGATATAATATTTGGCAGCAGCATGGATGAATATTGTAGAGACATAGCAAATAAAATGAAGACAGAATTTGAGATGTCAATGATTGGTGAACTTTCTTATTTTCTCGGACTGCAAGTCAATCAAAGTGAAAAGGGCATTTTTATCTCTCAAGTAAAATATGTGAAAGAAATGCTGAAAAAGTTCACAATGGAGGATAGTAAACCTGTCAGCACTCCCATGACAACAGGTTGCAAGTTGAGCAAGGATGACAAATCTCCAGATGTAGATCAAACCATGTACAGGTCTATGATTGGAAGCCTGTTGTATTTGATAGCCACTAGACCAGATATATTACAGGCAGTATGCATGGTAGCCAGATTTCAGGCTAGTCCCAAAGAGACTCATGTGACAGCTATAAAGAGGATTTTTAGGTACCTCAAGGGTACTATGGAGTATGGGTTGTGGTACCCAAAAGGTAAGGACTTCACTCTTATTGCATATTCTGATGCAGATTGGGCGAGGATGTATTGATGACAGAAAGAGTACCAGTGGAGGAGCATTTTATCTTGGAGACAGGCTGGTAGCATGGCACAGCAAGAAACAAGAATCAGTCTCTCTATCCACAATAGAGGCGAGAATACATTGTAGCAACAACATGCTGTACACAGATATTATGGATGAGACAAACACTGAAAGATCTTGGTATTCACTTCAAAGAGCCAATTTTTAGTTAAATATGATAACACCAGTGCTATAAACATATCAAAGAATCCAGTTATGCATTCTCGAACCAAACATATTGCAATCCGGTATCACTTCTTGAAGGATAAAGTTGCAGAAGGTGAGGTCAAATTGGATTTTGTTCCAACTACAGAGCAAGTAGCAGATATATTCACAAAACCATTGCCAAAGGAAGTTTTTGAGTACCTTCGGAGTAAGTTGGGAGTAGTCACATTTCACAAGAACTGACTATCAATTGGGATCACATTCTCTGGGGGAGTATTTATGCCTATGTTTATAGTTTTGCTCATATTCATGATTTTTGCTAACTATAACAATGTGTTTCCGAGAATGTTGTGCATAGACTCAGGGGGAGTCTGCAGCAGCCCTTTGGTATTATTGTCAAAGGGGGAGAAGAATTACAAGGAGAGTGCATGAGTGTTGCCAACAATTCCAAAGGGGGAGATTGTTGAGCAAGGTGCAGCAAAAGTATTGTCATTGTTGTCAACACAGACAGAAAGATCAGTTGATGCAGTGGACAGGAGTTCAGAGGTCAGTCAGAACAGGTACAGTGAATTTCCAAGAAGACAAAAGTGACCCAGATTCAAAAAATCAAGCAAAAAGACAAGTAAGAAAACTGTCACGATATCGCGACATGTTTTCTGTCGCGATTTCACGACATGGCCGAGGAGAGAGAAGGCAAGAAAATTGAAAACAAAAAAAAAGAGAGAAAAGCACAACAAAATTGTCATGATTTCGTGACATGGACCAGGAGAGAAAAAAAAAAACAAAATTATCAAGATTTCCATCGACACAGGAGAGAGAAGGCGCAAGCAAAATTGTCATGATTTCATGACATGGACCAGGAGAGAGAAGGCACAAGCAAAATTGTCATGATTTTATGACATGGACAAGAAAAAAAAAAAAAGAAAACTAAAAAATCATGATTTCATGACATGGACGAGGAGAGAGAAGGCACAAGGAAAACTATCACGATTTCACGACATGTTGTCAGAGAAGAAGGCAAGTAGAAAAACTGTCACGATTTCATGACATGATGGAAGCAAAGAAGGCAAGTAAGAAAACTGTCATGATTTCATGACATGTTTGGAAAGAAGGCACAGGCAAAGAAAACTGTCATGATTTCATGACATGTTCGGAGAGAAGGAGCTTGCAAAGGAAAGTGTCATGATTTCATGACAATTTGCAAGAAGGACTGTACGGATGAGAAAGTGTCACGATTTCATGACAGGATCGAAGAAGAAAGTGCCAAGGAGAGAAAGTGTCACGATTTCATGACAGGATCGAAGAGAAAGTGCCAAGGAGAGAAAGTGTCACGATTTCATGACAGGATCGAAGAGAAAGTGCCAAGGAGAGAAAGTGTCATGATTTCATGACAGGATCGAAGAGAAAGTGCCAAGGAGAGAAAGTGTCACGATTTCGTGACAGGGTCGAAGAGAAGTGCAAGGAAGAGAAAGATGTCACGATTTCGTGACATGTTCCGTTTTCGCTGGCCAAAGACAGAAAAGGCACAAGGCAGAGAAAGTGTCGTGATTTCATGACATGTTTCATTTTCATGGGCCAAAGACAGAAAAGGCACAAGGCAGAGAAAGTGTCGCGATTTCGTGACATGTTCCATTTTCGCGGGCGAAAGGCAAAAAAGGCACAAGGCAGAGAAAGATGTCATGATTTCGTGACATGTTTCGTTTTCACGGGCGAAAGGCAGAAAAGGCACAAGGCAGAGAAAGATGTCACGATTTCGTGACATGTTCCATTTTCGTTGGTTGAAGCCAAGAAGAGTTGCGAGAAGGCGAAAGTGTCACGATTTCGTGACATGTCTGGTTTTCGCTAGAGCAAGCCAAGTAGAGTGTACGAAAGCGAATAGTGTCATGATTTCGTGACATGTCTGGTTTTCACGGTGGCAAGACAGGAGGTGAACAAGGAGGCCGAGAATGTCATGATTTCGTGACATGCTGTATTTTCATGGGTAAAAGGCGAGAAGGGCAGAAAGAGACAGAAGTGTCACGATTTCGTGATAGGTCGCAATAGCATGATAATAGACAGTTAACTGGAATAGAACGATAGTTAAAGGGGCAGTTGTAGAGGAAAAGCATGCAGCCAAAATAAGAAGAGTTAACTGGAGTAAATGCGACAGTTACAGGTGCAATTACAGTTAGAAATCATGCAGCTTTTTAAGAACAGTCGAAGCTGGAGTAAATCGAACAGTCGCATTATTAGAATCGTAAAATGCATGCATGCACAAAAATGAATACGAACAGTCATGATAGAGATACGTTGCATGTAACGTAATGCACACTCTATAAATTCAAAAGGAGTTACACGTAGAAGGAGTTACAGTTGACAAGTGGCAGAAGAGCATAATAAAAGAACAGTTACGGGTTGCATGCGTAAATATGGAAACTAAAAATAGAGACGTATATGTTATAAAAGCAGGTCTGCGTGAAGAATAATGTTGCTGCTGATAGTGAGAATTTGCTGCGAAAAGAGGGTTAGAAGAGGGCCGAGAGAGAGATAAGGAGAGCCGTGAGAGCGTGCAGAGTTTAATCAATTTTATTTAATTGCAGACCAGTCAGGGTCGTGAAAACAGCGAAGGCATTTTTATGTCACTGAATTAAATCAGAATTGCAATCCAAGTTGGTGCTTGGAATTAGGAGTTGGTGCTCCTATCTATTGTAGCAGAAAAACAAGGGGTTGGTGCTCCTTCCAGTGGGTGTTGGTAAAGTGTTTGTAAAATTGGTGTTTTGCAAAGGCTGGATTTGGATTGAAGTCCAAGCGGTCATTTTTGAGGAGTAGCCAAATTGGTGAACCTCGTTACATTGTGTGTTGTGGTGTGCTCTCTTGTGATTATTGCTTTATCTATTTTCTAGTTCTCTTTGCTTCAGTTTTAAGAATTGCAGATCAGATTTTTAGCTACACTGATTCACCCCCCCTCTCAGTGTCATTGTGAGAATATCAATGCTTCAACTTGTGTTCAAGTTAATGGAAATATTTCCCCTCCTTCCCTCTTCAATGTTCTATTAGACAATGTTGCCCCCTTTCTCCTTTTTTGTATGTTTTGGATGTCAATGCTCTTGGTTATCTTTTTCATAAGGCTCATTTGGATGGCCTCATTCAAGGTATTAAGCTTCATGGGGATAAGCATAATCTTAACTCACATTTTGCTGATGATTCCCTTCTTTTTCTTCAAAATACCCAATAAGAGGTGGATACGGCTAAAGATATTATTCAACTATTTTGTGACATCTTTGGCTCTCGTATCAACAACTCTAAAACTGAAGTCTTCTATACCTCTTCCTCTCCTCGTGATTGCAACTCCTCGATTGAGTGGAAGATCATCCATCATGGTATGATTGTGCATTATTTGGTAATTCCCTTTGGGATTAATATCTCTCTTAAGAATATGTGGAACTGGGTTATGGAAAGAATTCAAAAAAATTTAATGTCTGGCCAACTCGATTTCTTTCCTTAGTAGCAAGAATTCAAGTTGCGAATAAAATTATGACAGCCTCTCATGTTTATTAGTCCTCTTTCTGGAGGGCCCCCAAGATAGCCTATAACAAATTAACTCAGTCCATTAGTAAATATTTATGGACCAAATGGGATGAGGAGGTGGGAATGATTATAATCTCATGGAAGATTTGTACTCAACCTAAGGTTGTAGGAGGTCTAGGCATCATTGATCTTCTTACCCAAAGTAAAAGTTTGGTTACAAAATGGATTTCTAGAGCCATCACTAGTGATTAAAATTAGAAACATCTATTTCATTATAGAATCTCGCTAGATACTCACAAAGGTAAGTGGAAAGAAACCCCTTGTGATGATAAGGTCCTTAATGCACCTTACTTTACGATTAAAGGATCTATTCCTGTTACCCAAAATTGGAAAGCTTGGAAATCAGTTTCTCATTTATTGGTTTGGAAGTCTAACTCCTTGAGACATGGTCTAAGCATCGGTCTAAATAATCTTTGGTGGAATAAACTTATCCTCCATAATGATAAACCTTTAGCTTTATGCAATGCTTTTCAAGGTCTAGCTTTTTTGAAGAAAGGTATTAATAGAATTAGAGATATCTAGGATCCGGGTAGTTGCTCTATTCTTACTTGAAACCAAATATGCAATTATTGTTTCCTTCCTTCTAGGTTCAAAGAGTCTTATGGCCTAGTTGTGGCTTCCATTCCTTGTGAGGTCCTTATAAAGTTGGGAACAACTACCCATAATATATGGAATTACTGGAGATGGTTTAATGGTCATAGAATCTTTTCCATTACTTCTAGTTGGATATACAAAAATCTTTTATGTCCTCCTTCTTTAGACTCTAAGCTCAATGTCAAGTGGCAAGTGAATTTTACCAATGCCCAATGGCAATTTCTTGCTACTCATATTTGAAAAGTTCTTGTTGAATCCAAAACTCAACTTCTTGGATGGCAGATTTTGCATCAAAAGCTTCCAACTTCTGAAAGTCTGGAAACAATTTTACACATTCCCCCTCAATATAATTTTTGTAATGCTTTAGAAACTCTAATTCACTGATTTTGGTTTTATGGCGTGGCTAAACAGTTTTGGGATGTCTTCTACTCTTTTCTTTTTCCCTCTTTCACTAGATCTTGGAAGCTCTCTCTACCTAGTTTTTCTCAGTTGGATCAGTACCCCAAACTTTAGGATGTTTGTAGATTCATCCTTCTCAAGCACATTTGGAAGTGCAGATGCAAAAAGGTGTTTCTTGGATCTACTCCTCTATGGGTTATAGTTTTAGTAGACTTGATCTTTGATATTTTGTTACATATAAGACGCATTCATTCTCAAGTCTATAAAACTTCCAATACACCATGAGATGTTATTGATAGACTTCATCAGCTTTCTCATATGGTTCAGAATCTTCAAAAGGTCCAATAGAAAACTAAAAAAGAAGACAGTTAACAATGATGAGTAGGTTCAAGTTTTGATTACTTCTATTTCTTCTTTGAAAACTCTGAAGATATCACGAAAGACATGCCCAAAATTTCTCCATATAACAGACTCTCCCACAAATGATTGTTGATATCTAGTGTATTGGAATAAAATATAGCTATAATCTTTTTGTTGCTAAAAGCTTATATTATTATATATGCAGTTATGGATGCTTTACTCCTTATCCACCTCATTTTGTTTTTTAGCTGATGAACAATGTTAACACCATAATATTGTAATGTTCCAATTAATAAATTAATATATTCTAACTTTTTTAATACAATATATTATATCCCATAAAAACACCCAGCATTTTTTATTTATAAATGACACCCAACCAACATTTTTAATTTATGACACCCAACCATCGTTTGATTGTACTATATTTAGCCAATGAAAGAATTGATTTTTTTTTAGTAAAGGCGGGTCCTTCACCAAAACAAATTTGAAAATTCAGTTCCCATTGTTGTTAGAAGGATAGGATGGAAAGCAATGTATCACGTACTTTTAATTTTTACATGTGTATAATACAATTTGTGGTGGGAAGTCAAAGAAAGCATAGGACAGATTTGCCAATCAATAAGAAAAAAATCAAACTCATTATGATATTCAATAGTTTATTATATTTTTACCTTTGCTAAAAAGGAAGGCTTTATAACTGTTGGAGTTGTATACAAGGTTCGTTTTGGTGCTTGAAACTCCATTTTCACATTAAAAATGATTTAGGTCTGGCCCATATATTTCGGAACATCGATCGAGTATTTTTAATTATATATATATATATATATATATATATATAAATAGGTTTTTTTTGGAACATCGATCGAGTATTTTTTATTTTATATATATATATATATATATATATATATATATATATATATATATATATATATTTTTCTTTCCAAGGTTGGGAAAAATAGTTGATGTAACCCACACCAAATCTTTGTGATATTAAATAGTTCAATGATTTTTTTTATTACTTTTTGAATTGGATTAATGTGAGAAACTCCTACAAATTGTTCAAGTCATGCTTGTCCATGATCGTTGGTTGACCTAAAAAAGATGCATGTCTTTATTAAGGTCTCCTCTTGGCCTGTGATGTTCCGGGTTTAACACAGTCGGAATGTTTCATGTTTAACACACTCAATACATGCATCTCATCCCATTATGATCTCTAATATGGGAGAGAGTTGAACTTATCAATATACAACCATACACCTCCTCATACACTCGCTCACGTCATAGTTTAAACCTTGAACCTTTATAAAAAGTCAAAGCCCATACCATTACATTATACATGGAATTCAAATAACTTAAAATAACTAAATAAATATAATAAATATTATATATGCACACGAAAAATATAATAATTTAAAATTTTAAAAAAATTAAAATTATAAAAATGATGTGAAATATTGAAGAGGCTTAAACCATTATTGTAACGAAAGATTCTACTTATAGTTCAATCTAAAACTTTATAGTCTTAAATGGGAAGGTTTTTTTTCTTCTAAATTTAGTGAAATGGTAAGTCAACTTCCATAAATTTTACATTTTGAAGTTGAGGGTATAAAAGGAAAGTGAATGCTACTGCACTTAGACAGCGAAATGCAAAAGTACAATTAAAAAAAAATTAAAAATATATTTTTTTAAATGAGTTGTTGGATATCTTTGCACGCTAAGTTTGTTTGAACGTGACCATATATTTATTTTAAAAGTTTGAAAAATATGTATAATAAATTTGTTGTTTATTTATATTTTATTTTATAATAAGATAAAGTAGTTTTTAACATTTACAAAGATATTTAGTTATATGAAATGATTTTTATGGAGACAATATGTATGAGGACATAGATTATATGGCACGACATCCTCCATAAAGATCATGCCATATGACCTATGCCCTCATAAATGTATGGAGACAATATTTATGAGGACATAGGTCATATGGCACGATCTTTATGGAGGATGTAGACCATTCTCTATAAATATTGTCCCATATGACCTATGTCCTCATAAATGTTGTCTTCATAAAAATCATTTCATGAGGATCCTTTTATATGGTCTATGTTTCCATGGATGTTAATTTTTTCAATATATTATTATTCAACAATAATTTAATGACCAAAGTATGGTGTACAATCTTACATCCACATGATTCGAACTTTGGATCTTCTATTTCAAGTTTCAAAGTCTTCATTTTTAAGCCTACTTGGGTTGACAAATAGTATGCAACCCTACCGCCACATGATTCGAACCTTGGATCTCCTATTTAGAGTTCCAAAGTCTTCATCACTAGGTCCAATTGGATATTCTTATCTTTTTTCATGCACAATTTGTCAACCCAAGTGGGCCTCATGGTGAAGACTTTGGAATTTTTAATAGGAGGTCGAAGGTTCAAATCATGTGGAGGTAAGGTTGTACACCATACTTTGATAATCAAATTATGGTTTGCTAACCATATGTTGAAGAAGAAAATAAGAAAATATCTTTTTTCATGCACCATTAGTCAACCCAAGTGGGCCTAATGGTGAAGAATTTGAAATTTAGAATAAGAGATACAAGGTTAGAATCATGTGGAGGTAGGGTTGTACACCATACCTTGGTAACTAGATCATGGTTGGATAATCATATATTGAAGAAGATAAAAATAATATAGTTTTTTTTATAACTTGTATAGGTCTAACAACAAGATTTGGAAACTTTGAATAGGAGGTTAAAGGTTTGAATCCAATCATAGGTAGAGTTGTACATTATATTTCGATAATTGAAGTTTGGTTGGATAAACACATATTATTTAAACAAAATATTTTATGAGGATCATCTCATATACCTTATGGTCTCATGGATGTTAATAACTACTTTACCTTTAAATTTAAAATGAATTTATATTAATATTCAAACGAAGCATGCAAATAAGGATATTGACAAATCAATTGAGTTTTTCAATGATTATGATGGCATGATAGACAAATTTAGTTTTCAATAGTTTTTTTTGATTGGTTGATAAAAGGTGTTTTGAAATGTCCCAAAACATTTTACACAAATGTAGCAAAAACAGCTACCCAAAAGCGAACTAACTGAACTGAAAACAAACAACCCTAGATGGGAACGAAATAATCAACTTTAAACCAAAAAGAAGGCGTAGACAGAAACAAAAAGGAATAAGGGTCCAAACTACAACAACGGTACCCAAAAGGAAACAAAAAATAACTATCAAAAGCCCAACCAAGATTACAGCATTTGGCTCGATGAGGTTCAATCTATGAGTTTATTGGAGTAACCACTTCCACTATGTTGGAAATTAGTAGTTTTATTTGTCATTCCTTGCCACTTGGGTTCATGGGTGACAGTTGCCTTGTGAGCTCTCCACATCTCCTCAAAATTACCCCAATATGGATTGCACAAAAGTGCATAAGGGAAAAGAGGATATATGTTGGCATCCATGTCAAACAAACCATGTCCAGCCATTAGGCCCCAAATCAGCCCCATCAGCACCATCAACCAGTTAAAGATTAAGATTTCCATTTGCATTAGTGTGGACCACAATACATTGAGGAAAATTGTCATACCAGACTTGGAGGTTATCTTGTTCAACTCCTTGATTGGCAAGGAGGTCAACAACTTTGTTTCCTTCCCACTAAATTTGCTGAATTGTAACATGTCTAATGCCTTCAATTATCTTCAAGCTTTCTTGGACAACGTTGAACATGCTCCAGGTAGAAAGCTGACAATTTTGGATGCGTCGAATGACATTCATAGAATAACTCTCTATGATAAGTCTTTCAAACCAAAGCTTCTTGCAAATGAGGAGGCCAAGGTATAATGCACGAGCTTCAACAAAATTATTGGTTTGACTACCCATGGACTTAGCAAATGCGCATATGACTTTACCTTGACTATTTCTAAAAATACCACCTCCTCCAGCCCTACCAGGGTTTCCCTTTGAGGCTCTGTCAACGTTGAGCTTGAACCATCCACAAGACGAGGAAATCTATTTCGCCATTGACATGTTAGCTTTTGGAGGAACCCGGGGGGGTGTCAATATAAAATTTGAGAGTATTAAAAATGGATAATTCCCATTAGTTCTTGGGCTTTTTAGCTTGGATGAGATTAGCATTATCAATGGAAAATGACAGAGCTCGGGAGAACACTGATCTGGCATCTTTTGTAGCAGCACAAAAAATTTTGTTGTTCCTCTCCAACCATGCCTACCACAAAAAATGAGAAAAACAATACAACCAAAAAGCAAAAAATTTTGGATTCAGAAACGGATTTAGCCACTGATGGCAGGCGTCAATAAGAGTTTTTGGGTACACCCAGGACATGTTGGCCAACTTGATAAAGGAAGACAACACTTCATTAGATAACGGGTACTCATGAAAGATATGGATCATAGATTCCCAGCTATTTTTATAGAGGACACAACGATTATGGAGTATTAGGCCTTTGTGGATTAGATTGTCAATGGTCAAGATTTTGTTTAAAGAAGCAATCCAAAAAAATGGGTAACTTTAGGGATTAGATTTTTTAACCATACAGTATTAAATTTAGGATAGGAGTTGACTTCTCTAGTTTGGACGTAGTAGGTAGACTTAACAGTATAAATCTCATCCTCACAAAGGCACAAAAATGGAGAGTCTAAAGCATTTGAGTTACTAGAAATGATAGTGGTGCACAACAGATCAACAATAATGAAAAAATTAGAGGACTGGGTAATGTTGATGTTGATAGAGGGAAAGGGCTTCCATCTAGCTCTATTACAGTTTCTAGAAAATAAATTACAACCTTAGAACGAAACAAGCGATCAGTGTTTAGCTTGATGCAAGAGAGGCTAGCATCATTGATCAGAGGGCGATTGTTGAGCCATATGTCCTCCAAAAAATCAATAGATGTTCCATTTCCTAACTATCACCTGAGCCCAAATTTTAGGATGGGTCTTGTATTAATCACAAAGTTCCAAAAATGCGATCCAACCGGAAGCGGTTCATCACTTAGAAAGTCTTGTTGTTGCAAGTATTTATCCTTTATGATATTGATCCAGGTGGCTTGTTCATTTTGAATAATTCTCTAGCCTTGCTTACCAATGAGAGCAGAATTCATCTTACTAGCTTTCCTGAAACCCAACCCTTCCTGATTCTTCTTCAAGCAAATCTTGTCCCAAGCAACTAGGGGAATTTTATTGGTATTTTAGTTTTCAATAGTTATTATATTATAATTAATTGAATAATATTCTTTAACGTAGTACTCAATAACAATAAATAGGATATATATATATATATATATATATATATATATATATATATATATATATATATATATATCCATCCAATGATTCATGATAATTTAGTTAGTTTATTGGAATATCACTCTAATAAGATTATGTTGTATATTTGTTTTTGATATACATGGTATTCTTATTTGTTGAAATACAAATATAATGTGTTTATAATGGACACTTTTATGATGAGACCTCTAATACAAATATGATGGATATTGTGATAAGATAATTTATGACAATAAGATTATTTAAAATACCATTATAATGTGGTTTTGATGGACACTTTTAAAATACCATTATAATTTAATTAGGAGAAACACTTCACATGATATACGATAATATAGTTGGTAAAAATACTACTATAATGTAACATTGATGCAATACAAAAAATATATTTTAAATTTTATAAAAAAATTAATTAAATGAGACTTAAAATTTTCATAAAACATTCATTTCAACTATTATAATCAATTAAAAATAATAATTAGATTCATCCAAAATATAAATATTAACACTTTAAATTTAAAAGCGAGGCCTTTGCAAAAACACCTTAGCCTACCTTTTCACCCAGCCTTACATGCCCATAACAAAACAATATAATAATAATAACTTAAAAAGGTCCAATGAGATCACATGACATTAACTTAACGGTTAAATTCTTTGAGGCTTAAGGAGAAGACCTAGGTACTAATCTTACCAAACTATATAATATAATAGTCAAGTTGTCATAATAATTATGCCATCATGATGTAATACAAGTGAGTCTGTTTCAATTTCATAGAACCAATTTCAAAAAAAACCAATAACTATATAATAATCAAGTTATCATATGCCTATTTCATCATGATGTAATATACTTGTTTCAATTTGGTAGAACTAATTAAAAAAAATAAAATCCAATGAAATTAAAGCAAACAATATGAAATGAAAACCTTAATCTAAGGTTCCAAGCTCATGTTAACTAAACCTTAATATTATATGAAACAACATGAATTTAAATGATTAAGAATGATATATACATGAGTTCTAAAGTATTATTACGATAAGATCATTATACAAATAGTTATATATATATATATATATATATATATATATATATATATAGGAGAGTTTGTTACAACTACTATTTTTAATAATTGGTCAGCATTCAAACCATAGGGACAACTTCCAACATATCTATGTTTCATTCTTGTTGGGAGATGGGAACAATCGATCGCTTAAGATTCGTATTCGTACCGTCATCGTTGGTTCGATGAGCACTCAGAAGATTCAGAGCAAACTACTACCTTTGCAAAAATTTGGCTTCCCCAAAGGTTTGAACCTAGGGTTCTTCTTGGTAAGTTCCCAACCACACCTGCACTTACCAATCCATCTAGAGGATAAATATATAATATAATTCATTTGTGAGTGCTTATCTATGCACCTAATAGAGGAAGATGATGGAGAGGTTTCTTATGCAACCAAATAAATATATAACTAAAACTCATTTTAAAAATCATATAATCAATTAAAATATTATTTAAAAAATCTCTTACATCTATTCATCTAATTAAAATGATTTATTTAATTCTTTTTAAAATTGCTCCATTATAATATTCCTCTTAAAAAAGATAAATATAAAATTAATAATATATAAATTAACCTCGCATTTTACTTAACCCCTCACATTTTAACATGTATATTCTTCTTTAACATATTATTACACCCACACGTTTGGGCCATTATAGGCCAATAGCATGAAAGAATGCAATATATTTCTTATGAGCTAAAAAAACCATAAATGGCAAAGGTGGAGACCTACTAATAATACTACAAAAGAATGCAATAAGTTGACAAAGGCATTGACCTATCAATACTATAAAAAATCAAAATTTCAATTATGAACAAATTAATTCTGCCCCACTTTGTCAATTTAAAAGCATCTTAATTATTGGCACTTTATTCCAATCAAATGTTTAGAAGTTTAATCTTGAGGGCCAAAATATTATCCAGGTGCTAGTGATCCATGCACACCTATAGAGAGAAGACAGCGACCTAATGTTCATTTGGGCATCAAATATCTAAAGAGCGTTAGTTTAAAAATCCATCATTGTAAAATTTTTAAAGTCAAAATTTAAATTTTTATATAGAAATTGAGTTCTTTTACATGTTGGTAAACTAGTGTAACCGGAGTTAAGTGGATCCATACCATACGGATTATGTTCTTCAATTAACGGCTCACACCAATTTGACTACACAATCACCCTCTTACAATTTTAACTATATCAGTTGATAATAAGTATATGCTTATAAGTAAACTACCTTATGTGTATACTAGAGAGTAATAATGAATCTATGACATAAGATTTGACCCACTTGTTTGCTGCCGACAAAAACATCATATTCAACTTCCTCAATCTCCCATAATTCCTAAAAAAAAAAATAGACTAACCATAATTCCTAAAAAAAATAGACTAACCACAATGCTAATTCACTCTGATATGCATCAATACTTTCATTGTAAATAGAATATATACACATATATAGAGGCATAGTATGGCATACAAGTAGTTGGGTGGCTCACACTTTTCAAAGCACCCACACCCACATGGATATATATGTATAGATGAACTTGCTTGCTTAAGGAAAGAGCATGCCTTTTTCTACCAACTTTGGTTTCTGGCTCACAATCATTTCAGAGAGGCAAGAATATCATGGGAAAAAACGAAAATTAATTTTAACTACAGTTGGTCTTGGGCATAAGTGTCCCACTAGATATTCAAGAAGGAAACTATATAGAAAAATATAGGTTTGGAGAACTAACTAGTGTCCTATTCATTGATGTAACTACTGTTCTATTCATTGATGTGAATTGCTTTCCTTTTTTCAATAAAGCTCTTGAGGTATTTATTGCATGGTATTTATAGAAGGCCAAAAGTCATGTCTTGACATTAAAAGACGAGTCACATCATTTATCAAAATCTTGTTAGTGAAGATCGTTTTTGCTTTTGGTGGTTGATCTACATGTAGGAAGATTGTCACACCATAATGATTACCCAAGTTTGCTGCAACCAATGAATTACATTATCTTAGGACCAATCAATTACAGTATCTTAGGTCATAATAGTGTTATATGGATTATGAAACACAATTTGACAGACTAAGATCAATAACCTGATAAATTAGAATTTTAAGGTTGTCCAACAGAAATCTCTTTATTTTAAAGTCTAAAACATCCAAACAAGTTCTCACATAAAAATGGGCAGTTGAATGTAATTTCACAAGATCATCGAATCATTAGAAATGGAATATATGTTCACCTCACAATATAATGATAATAGTATTCGTTTTTGTTTGAAAATGTTTTATTTTTATTACATCGTAATGATATTTTTGTTTGAAAGGAGTTTATTTTAATTGTTAATAACTATATATCATTTTAATAAAAAAATAAATTTAATTTTTTTTTTTTTTTAAACAATTTGTTTTAAAAAATTGGGGGTATTATCCGAGATACTCCCACTCGGAGGGTCGATGCACAAATTCCAACGCAGTTAAACGAAGAGAATGCGGCACAATTTCCAACGTAGTCAAAGTTAACCGCCAGCAGCTCTAATGCCTGAACAGCTCCTAATTTAGTTTTTTTTTTTAAATTGATAATTTTAATAATATTTATTTTTAACATCATAATTTTTTTTTTTTGAATTTAGATGGTGGAATCGGTAGCCGCCACAAATTCGAGGCTGTCCAACTTTTATGGTCGCCACAGTATCCTGCGCTGTTCGCCCTAGAAGCCGCCACATAGATCTTCGCGCAGTCCACCCCTATAACCACCATGCCACAATCATTTTAAACCTTTTACGTCGTTGAAAGCACCAGAGAAATTTTTAACACCATAATTAAAAAATATATTTTATAATTATTTTTAATAGACAAGAAATTAAAATTGTTGAAATGATTTTATATTAGTCACTTTTTTGGTTTGATATAATATGAAGATAAATATTAAACGATGTTTTTAATAAATAAATATATATATATATATACTAGGACTCTAAGTTACGGGAGGACAAAGATATTATTTTGTATATTATCAAAATATATGTTGTGAACCTCTCTTCTCATTACCATAAATCATGCAAAATTTGCATAAATATCAACATGCATTCGAAAATTAATTAATTGTACAATAAATTGTTTATAATAAAATATAAATTGATTATACCTTTGAGGCAGGGCAACATCGTACAATGTTCTTTTTGAAAGGAAGTCACTCCACAAGATATCTAGCTCCACTTGCCAAGAATTCTTTGAGAATACATTATAGATCCCTTCTAAAATGGGTTACATCTCTCTTTATACAAGAGTGCGATGGTTCACCTTCCATGAGTTACAAGATCACCCATGTGGTAGTTCACCTTTCATCAGTTACAAGATCATCTATGTGGTGATTCACCTTCCATGAGTTGCAAAGTGCATAATCATATCACAATATTCCTTATGGTTACATATGACAATATGTCCCCAATGGTTACATATATGATTTTATGACATACATATTTCTAATTTGACATGCGCTCTTCCTTACTCAATAATTAATTTTTTATGATTCAGCATTATACAATATTAAATTATTAAGTACCTATTTTGGGTACCTAACATTCCATCTTCCTTACAAAATGTTTCATCCTCGATAAATTAGAAGAGGTTAAATAATAAGATCTTCTGAGCCATCTTGAAAACTCATAGCAATCTCGATCATCCATCCATCCTAGTGAAACTATGTTTGGTTGAAAATTTGCAACTTCATAATTTTTTTTTAAAGTAGTTAGGGTTTGAATAACCCGAATTTCTCAAAAATTAAAAATTTTGAAATCTCATCTATGTCCTTCTACAACCATTAAATCTGCAAATTATCTTCAAAACAAAACAAACGCAAACTGATTTGCATACCTAGATTGAGAGGATTTTTTTTCCTTTTCCATGCAACTCAAAAACAACACCAAAAACCCAACTTGCAACAACTGTAACTCCCTCAATACTTATCAAAATTTAACAAGTTAATAATCATTTTTGTAGTACTCAAAATAACCTATAGGCTGGTGCAAACAAACTTTGAAAATGATTGCTAAAAAATTAAAAAAAAAAATTCTACAGCCAAAAAACATCAACACACCCAAATTCAAACAGTTGTAACTCTCTTAATATGTATCAGAATTTCACAAGTGAATAATTTTTTTATAGTACTCAAAATAATCTATATAATGGTGCAAAAATATTCTACAGATGATCTGATATTTTTTTTGCAACAACTGTAACTCTCTCAATACTTATCAAAATTTAACAAGTGAATACTCATTTTTGTAGTACTCAAAATAACCTATATTCCGGTGCAAACAAACTCTGAAAATGACTGCTAAAAAAATAATACGATTTTTTTTTTTTTGAAAAAAAATTCTATAGCCAAAAACAACATCAACAACCCAACTTCAAACAATTGTAACTCTCTTAATATGTATCAAAATTTCACAAGTGAGTAATTTTTTAATAGTACTCAAAATAATCTACATACTAGTGCAAAAATATTCTAAAGATGGTTTGATACTTTTCTTGCAACAACTGTAACTCCCTCAATGCTTATCAAAATTTAACAAGTGAATAATCATTTTTATAGTACTCAAAATGACCTATATGCTAGTGCAAACAAACTCTGAAAATGACTGCTAAAAAATTAATACGAATTTTTTCTTTTTGAAAAAAATTGTATAGCCAAAACATAACATCAACAACCTAACTTCAAACACTTGTAACTCTCTTAATATGTATTAGAATTTCACAAGTGAGTAATTTTTTATAGTACTCAAAATAATCTACATATTGGTGTAAAAATATTCTAAAAATGACTGATACTTTTTGAAAAAAAATCATGCAACCCAAAAACAACCTCAACAACCCAACTTCAAACAATTGTAACTCTTTCAATATGTATCAGAATTTTACAAGTGAGTAGTCATTTTTATAGTACTCAGAATAATATACATGTTGGTGTAAAAATATTCTGAAAATGATTGATAAAAAGTTTAATACAATTTTTTCTTTTTGAAAAAAAATTCATGTAGCCAAAAAATAGCACAAATAACCCAACTTCAGACAACCATAACTTTCTCAATACTATTCAAAATTTAACAAATTAGCAATTGTTTTTGTAGTTTTCAAAAAGATCTAGACAATGGTACAAACTTCTGAAAATGATTGTTGAAATAAGAAATATGGCCTTCATAAAATATGATGTATTTTTTGAAAAAACATGCCCTAGCTTGCAAAAAACAAACCCACTTTACCAAAATTGTTGCTTTGATACCAAATATTGTGAACCTCTCTTCTCATTCCATAAATCATTCAACAATTTGCATAAATATTCAACATGCATCTACAAATAAATTAATTTCACAATAAATTTCTCATAATAAAATAGAGATTTTGAACCTCTCTTCTCATTATCAAATGTTTTGAACCTCTCTTCTCATTACCATTAATCATTCAACAATTTACATAAATATCAACATGCATCCATAAATAAATTAATTGCACACGAAATTGTTCATATTAAAAATAGAGATTGATTATACCCTTGAGGTAGGGCAACATCGTACAATGCTCTTTTTGGAAGGAAGCCACTCCATAAGATATTTAGCTCCACAAGCCAAGAATTCTTTGAAAATACATCATAGATGCCTTCTAAAATGGGGGTACATCTCTCTTTATACAATAGTGTGATGGTTCACCTTCCATGAGTTACAAGATCACCCATGTGGTGGTTCACCTTCCATGAGTTACATAGTGCATAATCATATCACAATATTCCTTGCGGTTACATATGCCAATATTTTTCCAACGGTTACATATATGATTCTATGGCATACTTATTTCTAATTTGACATATGGCCTTCCTTACTCAATAATTAATTTATGGCTCATACCATTATACAATACAATATTAAATTATTAAGTACCTATCTTGGGTACCTAACAATAGATACCTAGAGTTAAACCATAACATAAACTATGATCACATGATGAGAAAAACATATCGTAGCTAAGGAATTGAATCAAAGATAAGACTTACTATATAAAATCTCAATCCAATAATGAACACAATACAATGTATTTTTCTTCTCTTGGACAACATGTATTGTTGGATTTCACAATGATTTGAAAAACAAACTCTAAAAAAATATTACTCAAATATAATAATAAATAGAAATTTAAAACAAAATAATAATGAAACACTATGATTAAAGGATGTTCTTAAGCATCCATACAAACATAATGGTAAAAGTCACACATTAATGGATTGGTTCAAGATGGGGGTATGTGTATTACAAATTATTTACATAACCCTTAATTGATATATCTTCAATCTTAGGGTATAGTAAATTTAACCATACAAATTCAACTATGGGATCATAGGCTAATAAATTAAGCATCATCTAATACTATACAATGTTAATCCATAGGCTTACATACGAAATTATATCATTTAATGTGAATATTGGCGGATAAGTAACATATTTCAACATCTCCCATAATCCTAATTGTTGGGACAAGAAGAAAAGATATTAATTATAATATATTATCCCCCATTAATGTGTTAAAATATGTGTAATCTAATCTTGTTTAGGCCAAGGCCAAAAATATAAAGAAGTGCTTATGAGCACTATTAATGTAGCCTACATGCATGTGATTATGTAAGCCTATGGGCATTCATCATTTATGTAAGCCTATGGACATGTTCATGTAAGCCTAATGATCCTTTTCATATTTCACCCATAATGGTATTGGTTAATCCTTCTTTATGGATAACTTTGCTTAAAAAATATATTTGATATTTTTAAATTTTAGTGTTAATATACCAAATCTTTCAGAGGACATAACTTTTACATATGGAAGTATTTGGAGCTCTTTTTCTAGATTACATAGTTTTTTGAGCTATATGCAATGCTAACATCAGTTTATGGACCTAATATAGATCTAACATGGATTTATTAGGATATGTTACTCATCTCAATGGATGAAATTATAACACTTGGTAAGTTCAAATGACATGATTACTCAGAAGTAAGAATATTTGGTTTGTATTCAATAATAAATCATAAGGTCTTAATGATCATGAACTTGGTTAAGAGAAAGGAGAAATCTCTTGGACTTTTTTTCATGTTAATGGAACCAAATGTGCTCTTCCACATCAGAGAGAAAACTAGTCCTATCGAGGTATGATCTACTTGGAAATATGTCTATGAAAAAATAAATTCCAATGAAGTTAATAGAATAGAGATAGAGCTCTCCAATCTCAAAATTTTAGATTTCAATAATATTGAAGACTATATATCTCACTTCAAATATCTCAAAGTTGATCTAATTGTGGTAGGAAGCAAGCTAATTCAACCGGGCGTGCCAGAATGAAATGGGTCGAAAATGACATTTGATAATTCAACACAAGATAAAATATGCATTAAACAGAGAAATTGTGTTCCATTGATATTAATAAAAATGTGTTACAAGAGGGACATGTTGCCATTTATCCATTTCTATTTACAACAAGGTTACAACCAATATGATGCCTTCTTCGGTTGCCCTCAATGAAGGTGGACTACTTTGTATGTGGGCCACCTCATGGTTTGCTTATTTGCTACTATTCTTTCTCTCTAGATCTATTGAATAACCTGCAAAATGGAGTTAGTTTGTTGAGGGGCTTGCCTTAGTCAGGCCTCATGTTTAAAAAGATGAAATGACTGTAAAAACATGATAGAAACTAAAATATATGATACAAAAGGACATAAAACACCAAAATGAAGCTTACTTGCCAGATCTGGGTTGATCTGGACACTGTAGACCCACTTCACCACCCAAGGAGTGAATTAGGGCTAGATTTGCAGGGTAAGGGGTGATCTGAGCTATGAGGTCCCTTCTACAAATCCACTTCTGTGGGTTGATCCCTAGGCAGTTGGTGTGCCTCTGTCTGATGTCAAAATTGAATTGTGTACACTGAGAAATGATTGTTCAATATTTGCTTTCCATTTCAACAGAGTAATTGTACTTTGTTAACTATGGGGAGATCTGTAATTTAGGGTTTAGGACCCGTTATTTATAGGAAAAGGCAATGTGTAGGGGGGAGTTAGATAGACTAAATGTAGGTTTGATTTTGACTAGGGTTAGATTAGGAAATGCAATGTAGCAACATCACATTCCTTGTGGAAAATATTCCATCCTCATACATGTGTGAGGATGGATTAGGGCTAATCTTGATTAGGTCTTAAGTAAATTTAGGACATGATTAGGGTTTATTAGGAAAATATCTCAAAAAACCCTAATTTCATACATGTGGGAGGATGTAATTAGTGTTAATCAAGATTAAGGGTTCTTTTAATCAAATTTACCCTAAAAATGTGACTTAAGTGAAGTCAAAATTAAATTAGAATTTGGTAATTGACATGTTAATTATTTTGGTCAACTAATACCCTGTGGAGGCCTCAATTGAGTGCAAATAGGCTGTCGGAGGATATCCCAGTGCATGGAATGTGATTTTGAAGGCTTATGAGGGTTTAGGACCTGAAAGCCGATGGAGTGGTATATGGAAGTCTACATATTGCTATGGCAAACTATGGCAATCTATGCATTACTACGCATCGCTACGCCTGACTATGCATGACTACACACGACTATGATAGCCTACGATAGCCTAGGGATGTTTGGAATCACCTACGAATATGTAGAAACAACAATGTTTGACTTTTGGGTGTCTACAACTATATATATCACTTCAAATCTCTCAAAGCTGATCTAATTGCGGTAGGAAGAAAGGTAAACAATGATGAAGAGTATGTCAAATATATTACTTCCAATATTTATCTCCCCTTTCATATAGTTGGATTGGTTCTTTATGTGAATTTTATAACTATCAAAGAACCACAACCCATATCTCTTGAAGGACTTTTTAAGATTTTAAACCATTATGAAGTTGCCATTAAGAATTACAAAGCTCTTTTTCAAACACAAGCTCATTTAAAAGATTTCAAAATAATAAAATTTAAGACTTAGATGCCTAAGGGTAATTTTTATGGTTTTAAATAAGTCAAATACTTGTGAGTGTTGTAAAATGAAAGGACACTCCATCAAAAATTACATTATAAGACTAAAGAAGAAAGATAAAATACTTAAAGACTAGATACAAAATTTTTGATGATAAAATGAGGATGAATATGATACAACAAAGGCCCACTAGAGCATCCATTATGAGGGGTAGGTATTAGCCCTAATTCCTTCTCTCCTAGACCCCCTCATGTCAAATTATTGGAGGGTGTTGAAATACTTGTAATTTAATCTTATTTAGGCCAAGGCCAAAAGTGTGAAGAAGTGCTTATGGGAACTATTAATGTAGCCTATGGAAATTCATCATTTATGTAAGTCTATGAGTGTTTTCATATAAGCCTAAGGTCTCTTTTCATATTTTATAGTTAGTGGTATTCATTAATCCATATTTATGGATAGCCTTGCTTAAATGGTAATTTATTAGTATTTTATTGTAAGGTTAACCTCAAGGTTAAGTTAATGTTATTTTGAGATTAACCTCTCATTAGAGATTTAGTATCACTATAAATAACAATCAATGAGGATTCATTTATATCATAAGTGTGAATAAAATGTGATATATGGGGGTACCCATGGGTACCAACCTTATACTTCTTGGTGTATCCCTTTGTCTCTTGATTTAGTTTTCTATTGCTATCTTTTAACCACTTATTTTTCACATATAATTATGGTGAATGCATGATTTGGAATATTTCTAGAAAGTATTATAAATTTGAACATAATTGAAACTCTAGTGGATATTTGTACTTCGATAAGAGAACCCATGTAAATATCTCTCATCATTTGGAAGGCTTCCTCCTACCTTTGCAAACTCTACTTTAGTATTCTATAATATTATTAATAAATTCTACTACGATGACCTTCCTTTTTATTCTATTTGCAAGTATATTTTGGCTATGTCAAATTGTTGTGGTTATTGTTAGCTTTTGATGAGTATATGATATAGGAAATGCAGCCACAAGATGTAAGATAAGTAATCTAAGATGACTGTATGATAATGACACTATAATATGTAGGAAAACAAAGAGATAAACTTCTACAATAACTCAAAAATATGCCATTAATGAAAGCTCATGAAAATAGTACAATGCAGTATAATGGAGGACATGAACACTCCATAAACTATTTTTAAGGAACTACATTGTACTCCTCTACCAATCTATACTATGCACTCTCTATATTCTCTACTCCCCTCATTTCACTCACTATAAGGCCTATATATAGGAAGATAAGTTCCTTGGCCCTTACTCTACCTTTGACTCTATCCTATGACTCATGTACATGTGGACTACATGCACATTTACATCATTACACATTCTAACACTTGTGCATTTATTACATTGCTTGAGGTAACTACTTAAATTTACTCTAAAGTAAACTCCTACTCTAGTTATGTACCCAAGGTGGTACATTAGCATGTACCCAATAATGTAATATACTCTAACACCCCCTTGTATTACATTATTTGGGTATTGAAGACTTTAGTCTTCAATATGGATCTTCATCTTGGTTTTGGAATTTGAGCTCTTCTCTCTTGCTTCCTTCATTGTCTTCTTTGTTTGAATTTGGATGAGTATCTTTATCTTGTTCAAGTTCTTCTTCTTCTACTTCTATCTTCATGTTGTCTCTTCTTGTCTTTTTCATTTCACTAGTTTTTGTTGTTTCAAAGTATTTGGAAGAGTCTTTGATCTTGTAGTCTTCTAGATATCCTTGATGTACTAGTGATCTTACAATCTTGCAAGTCATATGTGGATCAAAATTGCTTCCTTTTCTGTTCATCGATTTTTTGTATGGCCTATTTCTTTGATCTTCAAAAATGTCAAGCTTGAACTCATTGTTAGTGGATGCTTATGAAATAAGAACTTGGAAGAAATAATCTAATATGAATATTAGTCTCTCCTCAAATATTTTATAGTACTTGTCTTTGTAGTAACAGGAGTAAGATGAATGAGATTTTCCTCCACAATATTTATAGGGATGGAAACTCCAACAATTTACCTTCTCATGACCAAATTGGCTACAATAGGAGCATAGTAAAAGTATCCCAACTCCTTTGTTGTTTGTTTTAGGAATATTATGTTTATCTATTTCCTTGATGAAATAGTTAAACCATGTGTGTACAATTGAAGCTATTCCATATTTACTTCTTTCATAAATATGTATGAGGTCTTTTTCATCAATATTCTTTTCTACCTTTTGAATATGATCTTCAATATCTTCATTAGTATAATTATCATCAACTCCCTTTACTATCTCACTAGAAGATGTTCCTGAAGAATCTACTTTCACCAAACTATTAGTTTGTGAGTTTTCAGAAATCTTTTTGAGTCTTATTGATTCTTCTTTTCCATTTGCATCTTCCTTATTATCCATTGAATTCTCTGAATCATCAATCATGCTTTTAAGCCATATTGGTATTTTCCTTGCTCCTTTTCTAATTACATTATTTAATGTGTTCTTTGGAGTAGACATCCTTATAACTCCTTAGTGTTATAAATATATTGAGAATAGTTCTGATAGAATCTTTTAAGTAGTCTACCTTATGACTCCCTAGTTTAGAGTATGTGAACTACTTTGATAAAACCTTTTTAAGACTTAGGTTTTGTAGGATCCTTATGTCTCCCTAGTGATTAGAGTATGCTCTAATCTTGATAAAGTGCTTAGCAACTATTAGTTCACCTTTTGAGTTGATTTTGTAATGTTTTGGGAATGATAATAATCAACTCCTATTTTCACCTTATTTCTCCTATTGAACTATGCACTTATCAATTTGATGGAGTTCTCTATGGTTGGATTTCTTTTATCCCTTTAATGTGACTATGAGACAAGCATAAGCAATAAAGTCCAACTCTTTTAAAGCAAGCAATAATTTTGCTTCTCTATCCTTAAATTTCCAATGGTTCAATTTTCTAAATTCCAATTAATTCAAGTTTGATGTAGCACTCCTTATATCTCCCTAATTTGGAATTGTAGAAATTGATAATATTTGCAATAATAATAATTTGGTTTACCAAGTAGAAACCCTTATATCTCCTATGATATTAATTGCAAATATTATTATTCTTGTATTTCAACTAATGTGTTTTGAAATACTATTTAAGGATATAAACTCCTTTTAATTTGCTTTCAAGTTTACTAAGGTTTATTTTGCTTCTATGTTAAATGATAATAATTTCAACCTTATATACTATCCCTTATCACTCCTTTAATGAAAGCAAATATTAATCTAAGTTGAAAGTATACCTTTGTAATGCTTTGCTTTGACTTCTATCTCCAAGGTGGGTGTTGTATCTCTATGGCTTATGATAACAAGCTTGTTGGTTAATGGATGTCCTCTTTAATGCATCTTTGACTCCTCATTTCAAGCCTTGATGGTATGCCTTGAATTATCTCTTCATGGACTCACGGATGCTTAATATGAGCTCTTCCTTTCTATTAAATTCTGAGAGCTGATTGGCATTGGTCTAGACTTCGATGTGCTATCTTTGGGTGCTAGAATTTCTCCTTATGACACAAGCATTCAATGCTAGTATTTGAATGATGCTCTTCTATGATGGTCTCTTGCTCCCTTTAATGCTCTTTGACCATTGCACTCAAGTTTCACTAGAGATATGCTTCTTCTCTCCCTTCTTAGGTGTGCTTTGACCTGATTGATAGCCCTTAATCTACGT
This sequence comes from Wollemia nobilis, assembly GCA_028583015.1. Taxonomy (NCBI): domain Eukaryota; kingdom Viridiplantae; phylum Streptophyta; class Pinopsida; order Araucariales; family Araucariaceae; genus Wollemia; species Wollemia nobilis. The sequence continues at coordinate 1,522,578 of JAQPPZ010002105.1, forward strand.
TCTTCCCAATCTATGTACTCTCCTCTAATATTAGGTACTTTAATATACCTTGAACATCTTTGAAAACCTAGCCACATGGTGCTCTTGTGTTACATTCTTGGTGAGTATTTGTTTGGTAAACCTTCAATGCTTGTCTTCCCTATGCAATGATTGATATCCTTTAAACACTTCCAAGATGAGTGTTATATCTATTTTGGGCACTTCCTCCCTATGCAAGCGTTAGAAAGAGTGAGAGGTACCTTCGTTTGTTGTGCCAAGTGGCACAATATTCCTTGGCCTAAGATGACAAGTGGCTCTTCCTTTCATTGCATGTAATGCTACCTTCAACGTCTATTTCTTGCCAACAAATACTAGTTGTTGAGTCTTGGCTTCAATGCTTTCTTCCAAGTGATTAGCGATGATGTTCTTCCATGAAGTTGGCTCTAGCTATGGTGATTTTGTAATGCTCTAGTGTTATCCTCTTAGGTGATGCTTCTTCCCCAATTGGTGGTTCAACTCTTGATTGGGTAATAGACCTTAGTCTTCACCTTGATTTTACGTAGCCTATGTATGCTTTACTTCTTGCACTTCTTGCTTTATCTTTCATGCTATTCTCCTTGCTTTGCAATGGATGTGTAATGGATGTAAAGCTTCCTTATGATGTTGTAGGTTAACATTGCTCGTAGACGCTTGCTTTGGTGATGAATTTGGTGTTTTTAGACACCCAAAATCGATTGTTTGAGCCCTTCACTAGCTCCCTTCCTTCACTCAAATTTTGCACCTTTAACTTTGATGATTCAACCACTTGTAGATGTAGGGTGCTCATTATTTTGGTGTCTTTGAGACACTCTATTTTTTGTCCCTTTAAGAGGAATATGGTGCAACAATGTAATGTAAATGAGATACTCTATTTTGCACCAATATTTTGAGATTTTCTTATCTCCTTTTGATGCTACTTTTCTTCCTTGATATGGTGGCTCCTTGCTATATAGCTTGAGGGCAAATGGAGATAGATTTGATGTTGTATTTCTTACTAGACAACTCTCTCCTTTGCTTGGTTAACTTAGCAATAATGAATCCAAGCTCTAAATCATGCACCTAATATACCCTTAACTTTAAATGCTTAGTGCACCTTTAATAACCTTTAAGAATAAAAAGTATAATGTACTAGAAATATCTCCTTATTACTCCTATAAATGAACTCTTAAAGGTAACTCGAAATATGCACTTCAATCTATGCAACTTTCACTTAAAAGTAATATCTTCTTTGTTGTAACTAGATAATAGGAAGATGATATTTTTCTTTCTATCAAAAATTATCTAACTCCTATTTTAATGTGTAGGTATTAACCTTTATAAGAAACTACCTTCTGCACTCCTTTGAAGACTTTAATATGCAACCTTCTCTTTGCAACTTTTAAACCCTAATAAGGTGCCTAATGGAACTTGATAACGAACCAAATAATTAAAGTTCAACTAATGAACCTTCTTGCACCCAAGTTGCTTACCTTAATGATCTCTGTAGATGAAGGATTGCAAGGTGATTAGATTCACCTTATTGCTGCCTTTTACTGGATGAAATCATAACTCTTCTTGACTATCCAAAATAGTTCTTTAGCTCACCTATTTGCAGCTTTGAAACCCTCTAACTTGTTGCCCTGAATCTATAGTAGGTGACTTTAATTATCCTTCATAATGCACTCTATAAATCTGAAGTTTCGCAACTAGTAATGTTGTCCTAATTGCTTTCCCTTTTGTAGTCAATTATTTCACTAAAATGTTGTCCTTGAATCTCAAAAATTTGGTAGGGAACTCCTCCAAATCGTAGCTAAGATTTTCCTTCAAGAACCCTTTAGTATTTTGCTATAAATTCAACAAACCCCTATCTCCGAATAAGCCTTCTAGGGCAATCTTCAAATCTCTCGGATTTGGTAGTATCATCTAGCTTATTTCTCCTTCAGTATCCTTGTCGAATTTTGACTTCAATCTAGGCCTTCTTCTCAAGAATATGAAATTCTTGAGGTCTTCACCAATCTCCTCTAAAATTTGGCAAGCTTCTTGCCAAATCTATCTTTTTTGGGCTTGTTGTTAGATGGTGACAATTATCCCAAAATATTACTTTATCAAGAACTTCTCCTTGGTGGTAAATTTCTCCAATGAGTTCTCCTAGGAACTCCTTCAATGGATTCCTTCGAATCTCCTTCAATGAGGCTCTCCAAGCCTTCTCCTTGTTTCTCCTTGAGACCTCTTCTCTAGGTTCTTCACTCTCGTAGCTTCTCTAGTCTTTCTCAATGAGACCTTTCTTTCAACCTTCTATTGTGGAAGTGTTGCAATGAGATCTTCCTCTCGGATATCTAAAATTGTTGCTTTAGGAATAGGACTTTTGCTAGTCCTTATCTATCTTCAATATTCCAAAATCTGGAAGTTCTTCAATGGGACCTCTTGTATGGATTTCTTCAGCTTCTCAGGCTGATTTCTTCTACTCCTTCAAGGTGAAGTCTTCAATATTCAATGGAGATCACCAATCTCCTATCTTCACCAGGACTCTTCTCCTTGAGTCTCTTCTTCCTTGAATCTACAACAAGGCTCCTATGGCCTTTTCTTCACTTCTACAATCTATAGGTCTACAATCTCTAGTAATGGGACCTTTTCTATAGGCCTCCAAATCTTCGATATTCCATTTGTTGCTTCTAGTTTTGGATTGATTCCAAAGAAGATATTCTTCCTAGCTCTATGTAGGAAGCTTCCCAACTTTCTTTGAATCTCCTTTTCCTACAACAAAGTATTAGTACTATAATGGAAGAAATTCTAAATCTAGATATGATCAATCTTCACTAGTTGATTTATCAATCTAGTGGAATCAACATTGAGTCCTAGTCTTCACGAGTTTTTTTGCAACCCTGTGGAAAGACTCTAGCCAAATGCAATCTCAAAAATTCTAAAAATGATATTTTTGGATTCCTCTCAATCTCACTTGTGGCTCTCCCTATTTCCTATCGATCTACCATGTGCTTTGATACCACTATTAGCTTTTGATGAGTATATGATATAGGAAATGCAACCACAAGATGTAAGATAAGCAATCTAAGATGATTGTATGATAATGGCACTATAATATGCAAGAAAATAAAGAGATAAACTTTTGCAATAACTCAAAAATATGCCATTAATGAAAGCTCACAAAAATAGTACAATGCAGTATAATGGAGGACATGAACACTCCATAAACTATTTTTAAGGAACTACATTGTACTCCTCTACCAATCTATACTATGCACTCTCTATATTCTCTACTCTCCTCATTTCACTCACTATAAGGCCTATATATAGGAAGATAAGTTCCTTGGCCCTTACTCTACCTTTGAATCTATCCTATGACTCATGTACATGTGGACTACATGCACATTTACATCATTGCACATTCTAACACTTGTGCATTTATTACATTGCTTGAGGTAACTACTTAACTTTACTCTAAAGTAAACTCCTACTCTAGTTATGTACCCAAGGTGGTACATTAGCATGTACCCAATAATGTAATATACTCTTATAGTTATTAGGTGGCTATGTCAATTGTTGCCAAATCTATGAAGGCAAAGATCAAGTAACCCAAATGTAATTCAAAGTCACTATTTGTGTTTCTCTAATAACATAGGCACAACATAAATAATCTATCCAATAATCTAAAAATATGAAGAGATAATAGAAGGTATGATCTTGATACATTTTTCACCAATATTCTTAGTGCCTCTTAAAGATGCAATATCTTTCTTTAAATATTTAAATCTTATAATATAGTCCTAAATGTTATGAACTCTACTATTTTGAGATAATGAATGTTTAGCTCCAATCATTTGAATTCAACAGAATTTATCTTTTATAACAATTTGAGTTGGTCCACACCTTGATGGTGTCACTTTTATCTTTGATGCTGATGCAGTATAAAGGATGTGGTATAATGAAATACTACCTCTTATTGTAGCCCTAAAAAACTCACACATAAACACACATAATTACAAATTTATAGTAAATAAAATCAATTATGTTCTTCTGAAAAATAATAGCACAATAGTTTTAGTCTTGTAGAAATAACCAACGGTTACAATATTGGCCTCAACCACTTTTTTCACACCTTCTTACACACACTACACTATGCTAACAATTGACACTTCTCTTGTTGCTCCTTTCCAAATCTTTACCGGTTATCTGAGATCCTTTTTGAAACCCTTATTGCTCTCTTATTAGTACCTTACTAACCCCTTACTAGCCCTTTTTGGTCTCTTGCTGATTCTTTGTCGACCTTGTCCAATCCTTTTCCAGTTCCTTGGTGATTCTTGACAACTCTTATTTGGAAAGATGCCTTAAGATAAAATGTGACCCTTATCACATGGATGTGCCAACACCACCAAATTACTCCACTAATTTCTCCATCAACTTAAGCTCAAGTTCATGCTAAAAAAATTGGATTATTTTTTTTTTTCCTCTCTTTCTCCCTCTTCTCTTTTTTCCTTTTCTTTTTCTCTTCTTTATTTATTTCTTTCTTTTTTTTTTTTTTTCTTGTTGGGAGCGAGGGAGAGTAATACAAGATTTTCCATACACACAAATGCTTTTGTATCAGACATGTTGGGCAAGAGAAAAAACTTCATGAGCTCTATCTCATGAATTTCTTGTTATAAATTTGCTGCAATCGATTCAACACAAAAAATTACTATTTTTTCCATTTTAATTTCCATCTACACCTTCGCCTTTGATATTCTAGAATAAATTAGGTTAAACATTCTCCATCTACACCTTGATTTTATTCCACTTTGATGCAGTCTAGAAAAGGGTATCTAATGAAAGACTACCTCTTCTAGCAACCCCAAACAACTCACAACAAACACACACAATTATAGACTTATATTAAATACAAATAATTATATTCTTATAAAAAATAACACAACAGTTTCAATCATATAGAAATAACCAGCAATTACAATCTTGGCCTTAGTCATTTTTCTCGCACCTTCTTACATACACTCTACATTATGCTAACAATAATTGATACTTCCCTTGCTTCTCCTTACCAACTCCTTTCTAGTCATCTCAAATCCTTTTCAACTCCCTTACCGGTCTCTTGTCAATCCCTTATCTACCCCTTACTATTCCTTGTTGGTCCTTTATTGACTCCTTATTGACACTATCTAATTATTTTTTGGTTCCTTTTCGATCCTTCCTAAATCCTTTTCAATAAGATGCCTAAAGTTGAAATGTGAACCTCATCACATGGGTGTGCCATCACCACCAAATTAGTCCACCAATTTCTTCATAAATTTAAGCTCAATTTCATGCTAAAAAAATTGAATGACTCTCTCTCTCTTGTCTTGTTTTTTCCTTTTCTTTCTCTTTTCTTTTTCTCCTCTTTTTTTCTTTTTTTTTTTGTTTCGAGTGATGCAAGATTTCCTATACACCCAGATACTCCTATATCATATGCAAAAAAGTAAATCTAGATTAATCAAGATAGAAAATAATCTAAAAGCCTCCTCATGCTTAACAATATGATTTGCTTCATCAAGAACATTTGTAGTTTTTTTTCTAAAATAGACTAAAGGTTCTTACTTCTCAATAAAATTGTTATTTGATTTCATTCAATACTATAATATGGATCATTTGGATGTGTGAAATAATCAAGAGGATCCAATCCACCTAAAATTACCCTCTTATGTTGGAATTCACATGTATTTCTAGAAAAAAATAGAAACCACTCAAATCCTATACAAAATTTATAGAAGAACAAAAGATAAAGTGAGAGACACAAATTTAATGGGTACCTTTAGGCACCATAAATAATCATTGTATTATCAGTATATTAGATTCATAACACTCTAATATAATGGATGGAATGGATGGGGATATGTATACCAAAATGAAAAACCCAATTACAAAATTATATAAGTGAACATAACAAGAGGAATTTATGATATTTACAAGTACTAAGGTGGGTTTAACCATAACAAGGTTAATTGTGGCCAATATGGGCTTCCATATTTAAATAATTTAAATATATTTTCCAATGAATTCTAATAGTATTTTTGAGCGTGCAAATGACACATTGTCAAGGGTATGTCAACATACTTGGAATTGATATATGTTCCCTCTTGAAAAAGAAAATTCTTTCCTCCAAGGTTAAGGTATGCCAGGTCTTGGCCAGTGTGGATAGACTCAAAGGTTAATGATGAATGTTCCTTCAAGGGACCTTTGTTGGTTCTGCTTATCTTTCCTAGTACATTGCTTGAAAAGAAAATGCTTGAATGCATGAAAGCCAATTCTTTTGGGAGTGTTGAGGGATTGGAGGACTTATAAAATCAGTAATTCATTACCCTCATAGTGCCAGTTCATTGCAATTAAAATACATCACATATATACCCGCAATGATTCTATTGAAGCTATATGGAAATTTAGAATGTGTTGTAGAAAATAGCTTTAATTCTTCAAATGCAAACTAATCTACTCCTAATATAACAAGTTTCAAATAAAATTCAAAGGTTGAAGGGTTAGAGAAAATAAAATAAAACAAGCGATACTACCCTAAACTCTAGCTTCGATCCGATAAAGCAACAAACCCAAATTAAAACTAATCTCGACCCAACCAATATTCACACAACCTAAGGTTCAAGATGGTGCAATATTCAGAGGAGTAACATAATATGAAATGGACTATATACAACCAACATAAACATGTGCAAATTGGACACAACAAATTCTAAAGCCTTTATATTAAAATATAGTCATTAAACACATAGTTTCAGGTTTATCCACTTTGGTGGATTACAAAGAACCGAGCTCAAAAATAGTAGCCACTTGGTTTAGAATTACCATCCATCTACAAAGAGAAAGAAGCAAAAAAAAACTAAAGTCTACTGCTAATAGATGGTATCCGATCCTCTGTAACTGGATAACGAGCCAATATTTATACAATTTCTAGACCTTCAACTAGCGTTACAACTATAATTAATTTCCCTCCACTTCTTGGGTGGGCCTTTTGAAATTGAATTTCCCTCCATACCATAGCATGACCTCAATTAAATGGGATGTACTTTGGCCATGCCTCATAATGTTTTCATCTACAGTGAGACCTGCAAGTAGCCATACTATCATTAATTTTCCACTCGCACGATGTTCAGGGACTATACTACATTAATTATCCATGACTCCATAAAATCCAGGTAAGCCAAAGATTTTCCACTTTTTGCATCTTTGCACTATCGTACTTTGCCCAGGTTTGCTTTAAAATTCCATGCCTCCTATTCTATCCGCCATTAAATGCAGCCACTAGTAAAAAATTGCAAAAAATTCAAAATACGCACAGGTTAAAACATTAACAATAATATTAATTTAATTATTTTAATATTTCTTAAGGTTAGATTTTAATTAATTATTATTATTTTTAAAAAATTTTAACTATTTTTCTTATTTTTTATTTTTCCAAAGTTTAGAAACCTTTGATTTTTTAATTTTTTAAATTTTTAATTATTTTCTTTATGGCAATTGCCTGCAAATTATTTCCTAGGGTTCAATCATCGCTCATTGCCAGAGATTCATTTCTATTGCTTCCGATTTTTATCTTCCAATTTGCATGGCTAAAATTCCATGGACGCAGCTTATTCCTTGTTACCGGATCTCACATTTTTCACCAATATCCTATTTTACAGATCAAAAGCATGGACGGAATTTTGGGACTCAACTTTCTCTGACAATGTCCCATTTTACCGGTAATAAGTGTGGGCACACATCTGGGATGCTATGGAAGTGCAAGGGAGTCCCATTTCTTTGTCCAAGTTTTTACCTAATCAAATTTCTCTATTTCTCGAAGGTTGAGATTTTAGGCTTTATTGCTTTGTCATGAATGATTTTCCAACTTTCAAGCTTACTAAATTTTCTTCCTTAATTTCCTTATTTCCTTTGCAAAGTCGCGGGGTCTTGGGATCTCATTTTCTCCACCAAGTTCCCATATTTCTGTCCAATGCAAGTTTAAGCCGACGAACTTCTGGAACTCGTCCAAAGTGCAATAACAATCCATTTCTCTGCTCAATGCACATTAAGCCGACTTTCAATCTTCCTCCAAGTTGTGGGGTATTATTTCCATGTTGAGTGCGAATGTAGATTTTGAGAGAGCCATTCATTTTTCAATGTCCTATTTCTCCACCCATGCTTCCACACTTGGCCATTTTTTCTTTTTATTTTCTTCAAGGTGGGTGAAACTTTAGGACTCGATTGGGGTGTGGTGACATCCCATTTTCCACCCTCCATTAACACTTAGCAACTTTTTCTATGGCATTAGACATTGGTTTCAAAGACGTCTGACCTCATGTATTTTGCATTTTAAATGCCTACATAGGATTTTCACTGCCCAAAAATTATTTTCAATGCTCAGAAATTAATGCGAAATATTCTAAAGAGAAAAATGTGAGGAGCAAAATTATGGCAAAAATGAAAGTTTTTAGAATTTGATGAAACTTTTCAAACATATAAATGAGCTAAATGGGTACTTGGAACCACTGATAGAACTCAAAAATTCACTTCGAACCATGAGATATCACAATTATAAGTTTCAGGACTGCAAATGGAAACTGCTATCTCTGGAAAATATTTCAGTTATGAAAATTTGCAACTTTGGCACCATTGCAAAAATGAGTTAAGTACAGTCTCACCAGACTTAGAATCATCTAAAATGGATTTTCCATTCAAAAGATATGACAATTTCAAAATTACATCAAAAATAGGGCAAGATAGTGAAAATCAAATAAACCTAAAATTTAAATTTAATTAATTTCAAACCTTAGGATAAACCTTTAAAAAATCAAAATTCTGAAATATTAATCCGAAATAATATCCTTGAAGAGCCAAAATTCAAAATTTTTGATGCAATCCACTTCAAAATGCTATATGAAAGCAATTTCAACACCTTGGTGCAATCAAATTTCAAAAATGATGCGAGCAAAATTTAAAAATCCTAATGCAAACAAAAAATTTGAGATTGAAACCAAAAATTTCAATGGGTCCCCAGTCCAGACTAGGGTGTGTTGTGCAAGCGCAACAACAAATGGTGACTCTATTGGAAAATTCTCCTGAGCATTTTGGGAATAGAAAGAAACCCTCCTAAAAACAATGAAACCTCAAAACAAGCAAAACCAAAAATTTGGCATCCACCCAAGGTCGGGGTTGGGAAATTTCACTTGAAAGCAATACTCCATTTTTTTTTAGCAAAGTGTGTGCATGTGAGTTCATTTAGTTCCAGAATCAGTTAAAATTTGCCACCATAGTTTTGTCACACAGGTAGACATGTCACCAATTTGCTTGGACATTGCTCCATTTCCAATCGGGTGTCTATAGCCCCGATGGAGTTATCTCTAATCCCACTCTAGACCTTGCTCTACTACCAATTGGGCATTCATAGCCCTAGTAGAGGTTATCTGAATCACCCAAGCACTTGGACCTTTTCTTTTATTTTTGTTTGAACATAGATTCTCTTTCTCTCTCTTTTTCTTTCATTTTTTTTGAACACCAGCAAATTTCAATAAGCACTCGGTCCTGCTTTTGGGTTGGGGATTACCATGGAAAATAGGAGGGTAAACACTTGAATGGAATTCATAATAAAATACTAAACCATGATGGTTTCATTTCTTCCAACCTGGAACTTTCCTTAAAGTGTTTTCAATGTGAAGTTGCAACATCATTTTGCATTACTTTCAGACTCATTTGCTTTTGTCCCAAACAATGAATAAACCCCAAATAGTTGGTTAAGCTAATTTTAGTTTCATTGAGTTCAGTGTGGGACCTTTCACCCCTAAATTGTACAGAAACCTTCCAGCTTAGAGCAACCAAAAGCAAGTTGCACTTTGATGATTTCAGCCAAACTAACAAAAGCACAGAACAAACTAACAATCGAAAGCAACAACAAAAAGAAACTAGCATAAAATAGGCCAACACTAAAAATAAAAAAACAAAACTAAAGCCAAAGAAAACTCAAAACAATAACTATGTACAAAATTATTTATAGAAAAGGACTTGAGATTTATGATATTTGAAATGGTCCTTGGCCAAAGGGGTCAAATTTTTCATAATTAAATTTTCCAGGATCCCAAACATGATTACCACAATTTGAAAGATGCTTATCATGATAGGCATGCCAGATTTTATGGGCATCATTCCACAACAACATTAGTTCTAAAATCTTAAAGGCCTCCATTTTACCTCTCTCACCCCACCAACTCAATTTAATCCCATCACTACCATACTTGGACTTTGATCCATTAAACTCGAGGGTCCACAATTGGTCTTGAAATATTTTTTGTTTACTATGTGGGATCTCCAATATCAAATAATTACCTTCAGTTATGATTTCCATCCCAATAGTGTAAACTTCCCATTCTGACTCAATGCACAAAACCTCATTGGCATTGTTGTACTTAGTGATGAGTTTCTTCAACATTGGCTCTCTTTTGGAAAAATCAGTTGTATAACCATTTAACATTTTTGACCAATCATGATTGAGCAACATCCCATAGGCATCTGAGATATCCACAACCTGAATATCAATGTATTCTTGCATCCTCGGTTTAGTAGCAAACTGCATGTGAGTTTGTTGTAATAACCCAACCATACTTACCTCCATCTTGTCCAATGTAACAACCTTATTATTTGTGTGAGCAGGGGTCAACCTTAATATTTTGTCAATAACACATGGCATCGCATTATCAAAAGCACCTGAATCCACAAGATAATTATGTAAAATTTTTCCAACAATTCCAACAGTCAGAAGGAAAGGTGGAGATTCCACCTCTTCCTTGTATAGAGCTACCTGGGCATCAACAACCTTTGTGGTTTCTTCTTTCTCAATCAACAAATCCTTGTAGTCAGTTAACTAAACTGCCACAACCAAAGAACTATTTTCCTTGGTTTCCTTAGGGTCTTCAATAATATCATATCCTAGATTGCTTTGTTCTGGAGTTTCCTCTATCTGCGGTAATGACATATTAACTTCTAGTAGCAGAGGTATTATAGGATCCTTATGTGGGATAGGGCTTTCAGTTTCTTGCACATCAAGTAGGATGGAAGTTCCTTTGGGAGGTGCAAAAGAAGTGAGTGATTCCCCTTCTTTATCTTGAATAATATAATCATTATCCTTCTAAAACACTTGGTGAGATTCCATCCCTTCTTCCATGTCATCTTTAGATTCATCTTCCTCCACTTCTGAAGATTCATATGTTTCCAATACTAGACCTATCCCCACATTTTGATTGGCTTGATTCCTACAACCCTCATTGGCAGGTACTGACTCTGAAACTTTCACCTCATTTTGGATAATATCCAATGTAGTTTTAAACTCTAGGCAGTCAGTTTCACCATGTTGAGCAGTGGGATGGAAGTCAAGGTTCCTATTTTGAATGTTATTTGCAGGTGAGTTTTGAGGAACTTGCCTTTGCAATTGAAGCATATCGTTGCTCAATTTTTGAACCATATTTTCTAAGTTGTCCAACTCAGGATTTATGCTATTAAGTTGACTTGGTCCCGATTGAGCTATTACATTATTTGTAGTTGTAGATGTGTTCAAAAATATAGATAAACTTGGTTGAACATTTGTTGGAAGTGTATGACTGAGAATGTTGTTCATGGTCACCTGATTGTCCAAATGTGTTGGGATGGTCTATTGATTGCTCACATTAGGCATCATTTGATTCAAGGGTGCTAGATTGAAAGGTTGGTACTAGTTGGGATACATAACTCCTGGAAATGGGTGTAGCATGGGAAGATGTTGTGCAAGAGTTGGATTCATTTGTGGTATTTGATTGTAAGCTCCAGATTATCCAAGTGATGGTAATTGACCCATACCAAAACCTTGAGAAATCAATTGTTGTTCAAATATTACTGCCTCATTATATGCTTTGGGTAAGGATGTAATTTGAGGAATTCTCCTCAAAAAAATGGAAGTTAATGCGTCCAAGGCTCCAATGTACATCTAGATGGCTGCCTCCTTTGGAAGGATGTAAGGTGTCACCAAGCTAGTGTATAACTTATGGAACCTATCATTGAATAGTCTCAAGGATTCATTAGGTTCTCTATAGGTAGAGGCAAACTGATGGTATATCATAACTAGGTCAACAGGTTTTCTAAAATGGCTGAGAAATGTTGCTTCTAGTTGAGCCCAGGAAGTGATAGAGCCTAAAGGTAAGTTGATATACCAATCATAAGCAAATTCATCTAATGTGTATGGAAACATTCTACAGGCAACATCTTCATGCATAATTTGTAAATGGATTATGGTGTCTCTGTATGCCTAAATATGTTCTTCAACTAATCTCATTCCATCATGCCTATACTGGGGAAGATATCTTTCAAAATCATTAGGTATATCATGTGCAGGCCCAGGTATGTTCAGAGGGCTACTTCCTACCATCCATGGAGCAAGAGCTGCCATTAATGGACCTTTGGTAATAACTTAGACAGTCAAGATGTGTAATACAAACACTATTCCAGGAAAAACTTAAGTCTCAGAATCTATGGCCCTCCTTCTAGCACCAATTTTGTACACTAAGGAGACAAAAGATAAGGGTCACAAGGACTTAGAATATTCAACAATTAAGCAAAGAAGAACCAAAATGATAATGAGACAAAATGTTCAACCCTCCTTCTAGAATCAGTTCTATTGAGCATGCAAATGACACATTGTCAAGGGCATGTCAACATACTTGGAACAGAGATCTATTCCCTCTTGAAAAGAAAAATTCTTTCCTCCAAGGTTTGGGTATGCCAGGTCTTGGCCAGTGTGGATAGACTCAGAGGTTAATGATGATTATTCCTTCAAGGGGCCTTTGTTGGTTCTACTTATCTTTCCTAGTACAATGCTTGAAAAACTGAATTAAATCCAATTTTGTTGGGAGTGTTGAGGGCCTGGAGGACTTAGAAAATCAGTAATTCATTACCCTCATAGTGCTAGTTCATTGCAATTAAAATATATCACATATATACCAGCAATGATTCTTTTGAAGCTATATGGAAATTTAGAATGTGTTATAAAAAATAGCTTCAATTCTTCAAATGAAAACTAATCTACTCCTAATCTAAACAAGTTTCAAATAAAAGTCAAAGGTTGAAGGGTTAGAGAAAATAAAATAAAACAAGTGATACTACCCTGAACTCTAGCTCCAATCCGGTAAAGCAAACAAACCCAAATTTAAACCAATCTCGGCTTGACCAGTATTCACACAGCCTGAGGTCCGAGATGGTGCAATCTTCAAAGGAGCAATAGACTATGAAATGGACTGTGTACAACCACCATCAACATGCGCAGATTGAACACAACAAATTCTAGAGCCTTTATATTAAAATATAGTCATTAAACACATAGTTTCAGGTTTATCCACTTCGGTGGATTACAAAGAACCGAGCTCAAAAATAGTAGCCACTTGGTTCAAAATTACCATCCATCTACAAAGAGAAAGAAGCAAAGAAAAACTAAAGTCTACTGCTAATAGATGGTATCCGACCTCTGTAACCGGCTAGGGAGCCAATATTTATACAATTTTTTGGCCTTCACCTAGCGTTACAACTTTGCAATTAATTTCCATCCACTTCCTAGGATGGGCCTTTTGAAATTGAATTTCCCTCCATACCGTAGCCAGGCCTCAATTAAATGGGACGTACTCTGGCCATGCCTCATAATGTCTTCATCTATGCAATGTACTTGAGACCTGCAACTAGCCATACTATCATTAATTTCTCACTCACACGATGTTCAGGTACTACACTGCATTAATTCTCCATGACTTTGTAAAATCCAGGTTGGCCAATGATTTCTCATTTCTTACATCTCTGCACTGTCGTACCTTGCCCAAGTTTGCTTTAAAATTCAATGCCTATCGTTCTATCTGCCATTAAATGTAGCCACCATTAAAAATATGCAAAAAAAATAAAAGATGCACAGGTTAAAAACATTAACAATTATATTAATTTAATTATTTTAATATTTTCTAAGGTTAGATTTAAATTATTATTTTTTAATTTTTTAATCATTTTTCTTATTTTTTATTTTTCCAAAGTTTAGAAACCTTTGATTTTTTTAATTTTTTAAATTTTTAATTATTTTCTTTATGGCAAATGTCTGCAAATTATTTCCTAGGATTTGATCATCGCTCATTGCCAGAGATTCATTTCTATTATTTTCGGGTTTTATCTTCCAATATGCATGGCTAAACTTCCATGGATGGAGCTTATTCCTTGTTACCGGATCTCACATTTTTCACCAATATCCTATTTTACCGATCAAAAGCATGGATGGAATTTTGGAACTCAACTTTTTTCGATAATGTCCCATTTTTCTGATAATGAGTATGGGCAGACATCTGGGATGCTATGGAAGTGCAAGGGAGTCCCATTTCTTCGTCCAAGTTTTTACCTAGCCAAATTTCTCTATTTATCAAAGGTTAGGATTTTAGGCTTTATTGCTTTGTCGGGAATAATTTTCCGACTTTCAAGCTTAGTAAATTTTCTTCCTTAATTTCCTTCTTTCCTTTGCAAAGTGGCGAGGTCTTGGGATCTCATTCTCTCCACCAAGTTCCCATATTTACGCCCAATGCAAGTTTAAGCTGATGATATTTTGGGACTCGCCCGAAGTGCAATAAAAACCCATTTATCCGTCCAATGCACATTAAGCCGACTTTTAATCTTTTTCAAAGTTGTGGGGCTTTATTTCCATGTTGAGTGTGAACAGGGATTTTAGGAGATCCATTCATTTTTCAATGTCCCATTTCTCTGCCCATGCTCCCACACTTGGCCATTTTTCCTTTTTATTTTCTTCAAGGTGGGCGAAACTTTGGGACTCCATTGGGGTGCGATGACATCCCATTTTTCCACCCTCCATTAACACTTAGCAACTTTTTTTCGGTGTTATATATTGGTTTCAAAGATATCTACCCTCATGTAATTTGCATTCTAAAGGCCTGCACAGGATTTTCACTACCCATAAATAATTTTTAATGCTCAGAAATAAATTCGAAATGTCTCAAAGAAAAACGTGAGGAGCAAAATTATGGCAAAAATGAAAGTTTTCAGAATTTAATGAAAATTTGCAGACATCTAAATGAACCAAATGGGTACTTGGAACCACTGATAGAACTCAAAAATTCACTCCGGATCATGAGATATCGTAATTAGAAGTTTCAGGGCTGCAAATGAAAACTGCTATTTTTGGAAAATATTTCAGGTCTGAAAATCTGCAACTTTGGTACTATTGCAAATATGAGTTCAATATAGTCCCACTAGGCTTTGAATCACTCAAAATGGATTTTCCATTCAAAAGATATGACAATTTCAAAATTACATCAAAAATAGGGCAAGATAGTGAAAATCAAATAAACCTAAAATTGAAATTAATAATTTCAAACCTAAGGATAAACCTTTAAAAAAACCAAGATTCTGAAATATTAATCCAAAATAATATCCTTGAAGAGCAAAAATTCAAAATTTGTGATCCAATTTACTTCAAAATGCTATAAGCAAGCAATTTCAACACCTTGATGCAATCACATTTCAAAAAGGATACAAACAAAAAATTAAAATTTTAATGCAAACCAAAAATTTGAGATTAAAACCAAAAAAATTAGTGGGTCCCCAGTCCAGATTGGGGTGTGTTGTGCAAGCGCAACAAAAAATGGTGACTCTGTTGGAAAATTCTCCTGAGTATTTTGGAAATAGAAAGAAAGCCTCCTAAAAAAAATGGAACCTCAAAACAAGCAGAACCAAAAATTTGGCATCCATCCAAGGTCGAGGTTGGGAAAATTTTACCTGAAAGAAATACTCCATTTTTTTATAAAAGTGTGCATGTGAATTAATTTAGGTCCATAATCAGTTAAAATTTGCCACCATAGTTTTGTCACACAGGTAGATGCATCACCAATTTGCTTGGACATTGCTCCATTTCCAACCGGTTGTCTATAGCCCCGATGGAGTTATCTCTAATCCCACTTTAGATATTGATCTACTACCAATTGGGCATTCATATCATCAGTAGAGGCTGTCTG
The DNA here is from genome assembly GCA_028583015.1 of Wollemia nobilis. Taxonomy (NCBI): domain Eukaryota; kingdom Viridiplantae; phylum Streptophyta; class Pinopsida; order Araucariales; family Araucariaceae; genus Wollemia; species Wollemia nobilis. Next base: position 1,538,615 of record JAQPPZ010002105.1, read on the forward strand.
AATCACCCAAGCACTTGGACCTTTTATTTTAATATTTGTTTGAACATATATTCTCTCTCTCTTTTTCTTTCATTTTTTTTAGCACCAGTAAATTTCAATAAGCACTCAGTCCTGCTTTTGGGTTGGAGATTACCATGGAAAATAGCAGAGTAAATACTTGAATGAAATTCATAATAAAAGACTAAACCATAATGGTTTCATTTCTTCTGGACTGGAACTTTCCTTAATGCATTTTCAATGTGAAGTTGTAACATCAATTTGCATTACTTTCAAACTCATTTGCTTTTGCCCCAAACAATGAATAAACCCCAAATAGTTGGTTAAGCTAATTTCAATTTCATTGAGTTCAGTGTGGGACCTTTCACCCCCAAATTGTACAGAAACCTTCCAGCTTAGTGCAATAAAAAGCAAGTTGCACTTTGATGATTTTAGCCAAACTAACAAAAGCACTAAACAAAATAACAATCAAAAGCAACAATAAAAAGAAACTAGCATAAAATGGGTCAGCACTAAAAAATAAAATAAATAAAACTAAAACCAAATAAAACACAAAGCTATAACTATGTACAAAATTATTTATAGAAAATGACTTGAGATTTATGATTATTTGAAATGGTCCTTGTCCAAAGGGGTCAAATTTTTCATAATTGAATTTTCTAGGATACCAAACACGATTATCACAATTTGAAAGATGCCTATCATGACAGGCATACCAGATTTTATGGGCATCATCCCACAAAAATATTAGTTCTGAAATATTAAAAGCCTTCGTTTACCTCTCTCACCCCACCAACTCAATTTAATCCCATCACCACCATACTTGGAATTTGATTCATTAAACTCAAGGGTCCACAACTAGTCTTGAAATATATTTTATATACTATGTGGGGTCTTCAATATCAAATAATTACCTTCAGTTATGATTTCCATCCCAATAGTGTAAAATTCCCATTCTGTCTAAGTGCACAAAACCTAATTGGCATCGTTGTACTTAGTGATAAGTTTCTTTAGCATTGGCTCTCTTTTGGAAACATCAGTTGTTGTATAATTATTTAACATTTTTTACTAATCATGATTGAGCAACATCCCATAGGCACCTGAGATATCCACAACATGAATATCAGTGTATTCTTGCATCCTCGATTCAGTAGCAAACTGCATGTGAGTTTGTTGTAATAAACCAACCATAATTTCCTCCATCTTGTCTAGTGTAGCAACCTTATTATTTGTGTGAGCAGAGGTCAACCTTAATATTTTGTTAACAACACATGGTATAGTATTATCAAAAGCACCCAAATCCATAAGATAACTGGGTAAAACGTTTTCTAGCAATTCCAACCGTTAGAACGAAATCTGTATATTCCACCTCTTCCTTATATAGAGCTACCTAGGCATCAAAAACCTTTGTGGTTTATTCTTTCTCAATAAAAAATCCTTATAGTCAGTTAACTAAACTGTCACAACCAAAGGACTATTTTCCTTGGTTTCCTTAGGGTCTTCAATAATATTATATCCCAGATTACATTGTTCTGGAGTTTCATCTATCTCTGGTAATGATATATTAACTTCTAGTAGCAGAGGTATTTTAGGATATTTATGTGGGATAGGGCTTTCAGTTTCTTGCACATCAGGTAGCATGAAAGTTTCCTTGGGAGGTGCAAAGGAATTCAATGGTTTTCCTTATTTATATTGAATAATATAATCATTATCCTTCTGAAACACATGGTGAGATTCCATTCCTTCTTCTATGTCATCTTTAGATTCATTTTCCTCCACTTCTAAATATTTATATGTTTCTAATACTAGACCTGTCCCCACATTTTTATTGGCTTGATTCCTACAACCCTCATTGGAAGGTACTGAATTTGAAACTTTCACCTCATTTTAGATAATATCCAATGTAGTTTTAAAATCTAGGCAGTCAGTTTTACCATGCTGAACATTAGGATGGAAGTCAAGGTTCCTATTTTGAATGTTATTTGCAAGTGAGTTTTGAGGAAATAGCCTTTGCAATTGAAGCATATCGTTGCTTAGTTTTCAAACCATCTTTTCTAAGTTTTCCAACTCAGGATTTATGCTATTAAGTTGACTTGGTCTCAATTGATCTATTACATTATTTATAGTTGCATATGTGTTCAAAAATATAGATAAACTTGGTTGAAACATTTGCTAGAAGTGTATGACTGATAATGTTTTTCATGGTCACTTGATTGTCTAAATTTATTGGGATGGTCTATTGACAGCTAATGTTAGGCATCATTTGATTCAAGGGTGCTAGATTGAAAGGTTGGTACTGGTTGGGATACGTAACTCCTGGAAATGGGTGCAACATGGGAATAAGTTGTGCAAGAGCTGGATTCATTTGATTGTAAGATCCAAATTATCCAAGTGATGGTAATTGACCCATATTAAAACCTTGAGAAATCAATTGTTGTTCAAATTTTATTGCCTCATTATATGCTTTGGGTAAGGATGTAATTTGAGGAATTATCCTTAAAAACATGGAATTTAATGGGTCTAGGGATCCAAAATACATCTGGATGGTTGATTCCTTTGTAAGGATGTAAGGTGTCACCGGTTTGGTGTATAACTTATGGAACCTATCACTAAATAGTCTCAAATATTCATTAGGTTCTCTACAGGTAGAAATAAACTGATGGTATATCATAACTGGGTCAACAAGTTTTCTAAAATGACTGAGAAATATTGCTTCTAGTTGATCCTAGGAAGTGATGGATCCTAAAGATAAGTTGTTATACCAATCATAAGCATATTCATCTAATATGTATAAAAACATTCTACAGGTTGTATTTTCATTCATAAATTGTAAATGGACAATGGTGTCTTTGCATGCCTGAATATGTTCTTTAACTGATCTCATTCTATTATGCCTATACTGGGGAAAATATCTTTTAAAATCATTAGCTATATTATATGCAGGCCTAGGTATGCTCAGGGGGATGCTTCCTACCATCCATGGAGCAAGATCTGCCATTAATGGACCTTTGGGAATAAACTTTGACTATCAAGATATGAAATACAAACACTATTCTAGGAAAACTTAAGTCTCAGAATCTATGGCTCTCCTTCTAGTGCCAATTTTGTTCAGTGCTAAAGAGACCAAAAATAAGGGTCACAAGGACTTAGAATATTCAACAATTAAGAAAAGAAGAACCAAAGTGATAATGAGACAAAATGTTCAACCCTCCTTCTAGAATCAGTTCTGTTGAGCATGCAAATGACATATTGTCAAGGGCATGTCAACATTCTTGGAATAGAGATTTATTCTCTCTTGAAAAGAAAAAATCTTTCCTCCAAGGTTCGGGTATGCCAGGTCTTGGCCAGTGTGGATAGAATCAGAGGTTAATGATGATTGTTCCTTCAAGGGGACTTTGTTGGTTCTACTTATATTTCCTAGTACAATGCTTTACTAAATCAAAGCTAGTTTTGTTGGGAGTGTTGAGGACCTGAAGGACTTAGAAAATCAATAGTTCATTACCCTCATAGTGTTAGTTCATTGTAATAAGAATACATCACATATATACCTGCAATGATTATGTTGAAGCTATATGGAAATTTAGAATGTGTTGTAGAAAATAGACTCGGTTCTTCAAATGTAAACTAATCTAAATCCTAATCTAACGAGTTTCAAATAAAAGTCAAAGGTTGAAGGGTTAGAGAAAATAAAATAAAAAAAGTGATATTGCCCTGAACTCCAGCTCCAATCTGGTAAAGAAACAAATCCAAATTAAAACCAATATCAGCTTGACCAGTATTCACACAGTCTAAGGTTCGAGATGGTGCAATATTTAGAGGAGCAACAAAATATGAAATGGACTATGTACAACCACCATTGACATGTGTAGATTGGACACAACAAAGTATAGAGCCTTTAAATTAAAAGATAGCCATTAAACACATAGTTTCAGGTTTATCCACTTTGGTGGATTACAAAGAATCGAGCTCAAAAATAGTAGCCACTTGGTTCAAAATTACCATCTATCTACAAAGAGAAATAATCAAAGAAAAACTAAATTCTAGTGCTAATAGATGGTATCTAACCCCTGTAACTGGCTAGCGAGCCAATACTTATACAATTTCTAGACCTTCAACTAGTGTTACAATTGTAATTAATTTCCCTCCACTTCCTAGATGGACCTTTTGAAATTGAATTTTTCCTCCATACCGTAGTTAGACCTCAATTAAATGGGACGTACTCTGGTTATGCCTCATAATGTTTTCATCTATCTACAAAGAGAAATAATCAAATAAAAACTAAAGTCTAGTGCTAATAGATGGTATCTGACCCCTGTAACCGGTTAGTGAGCCAATACTTATACAATTTCTAGACCTTCAACTAGTGTTACAATTGTAATTAATTTCCCTCCACTTCCTAGATGGACCTTTTGAAATTGAATTTTTCCTCCATACCATAGTTAGACCTCAATTAAATGGGACATACTCCGGTTATGCCTCATAATGTTTTCATCTACAGTGAGACCTGCAACTAGCCATACTGTCATTAATTTCCCACTCGCATGATGTTCAAGGACTACACTGCATTAATTCTCCATGACTTTGTAAAATCGAGGTTGGCCAATGATTTCTCGTTTCTTGCATCTCTGCACTGTCGTACTTTGCCCAAGTTCGCTTTAAAATTCCATGCCTATCATTCTATCTGCCATTAAATGCAACCACCATTAAAAATCTATAAAAAAATTTAAAGATGCACAAGTTAAAAACATTAACAATAATATTAATTTAATTATTTTAATATTTCCTAAGGTTAGATTTAAATTATTATTTTTTAATTTTTTAATCAATTTTTTTATTTTTTATTTTTCCAAAGTTTAGAAACCTTTGATTTTTTTAACTTTTTAATTATTTTCTTTATGGAAAATGTGTGCAAATTATTTCCTAGGGTTTGATCATCGCTCATTGATATATATTAATTTCTATTGTTTTCGGGTTTTATCTTCCAATTTGCATTGCTAAAATCCCATGGATGGAGCTTATTCCTTGTTACCGGATCTCACATTTTTCACCAATATCCTATTTTACCGATCAAAAGCATGGACAAAATTTTGGAACTCAACTTTCTCTGACAATGTCCCATTTTGCCACCCAGGTGTTGTAGGTGAGTTGGAGAGGAGAGGGCAATCCTCCAAAGGAGGTCCTAGGTTCAAATCTCCACCCTACCAAAAAGCTGAATTGGGTACCCAAAATCCAATTGATAATGTTGGTACGGGCAGGGCTAGGTGCAACCCCCGAGTGACTTTGACGGTGTAGAACCCCCTGTTCGTGGTCTCTTAGACCAAGGCAGCCCCGCAAGGGGTTTTTCGCTTAAAAAAAAAAAAAAAATGTCCCATTTTTCCAATAATGAGTTTGTACGGACATCTGGGATGCTATGGAAGTGCAAGGGCGTCCCATTTCTTCATTCATATTTTTACCTAACCAAATTTCTCTATTTATCAAAGGTTACGATTTTAGGCTTTATTGCTTTGTCGGGAATAATTTTCCAACTTTCAAGCTTAGTAAATTTTCTTCCTTAATTTCCTTCTTTCCTTTGCAAAGTGGCGAGGTCTTAGGATCTCATTCTCTCCACCAAGTTCCCATAGTTCCACCCAATGCAAGTTTAAGCCGATGAACTTTTAGGACTCACCCGAAGTGCAATAACAACCCATTTCTCCGCCCAATGCACATTAAGCTGACTTTTAATATTTTTCAAAGTTGTGAGGCTTTATTTCCACGTTGAGTGCGAATGGGGATTTTAGGAGATCCATTCATTTTTCAATGTCCCATTTCTCCGCCCAATGTTCCCACACTAGGTCATTTTTCCTTTTTATTTTCTTCAAGGTGGGTGAAACTTTAGGACTCCATTCCAACCTCCATTAACACTTAGCAACTTTTTCTTCGGTGTTATTTATTTATTTCAAAGATATCTACCATCATGTATTTTTCATTATAAAGGTCTGCATAGGATTTTCACTACACATAAATAATTTTTAATGCTTAGAAATAAATTCAAAATATCCCAAAAAAAACATGAGGAGCAAAATTATGGCAAAAATGAAAGTTTTCAAAATTTTATGAAACTTTCAAGATTGCAAATGAAAACTGCTATTTTTGGAAAATATTTCAGGTCCGACAATCTGCAAATTTGGTACCATTGCAAATATAAGTTCAGTACAGTCCCACTAGAATTTGGATCATGTGAAATGGATTTTACATTCAAAAGACATGACAATTTCAAAATTACATCAAAAATAGGGCAAGATAGTGAAAATCAAATAAACCTAAAATTTAAAATTAATAATTTCAAACCTAAGGATAAACCTTTAAAAAAATCAATATTATGAAATATTAATCCGAAATAATATCCTTGAAGAACCAAAAATCAAAAATTTCAATGCAATTCACTTCAAAATGCTATAAGCAAGCAATTTCAACACCTTGATGCAATCACATTTCAAAAAGGATGCAAGCAAAAAATTAAAATTCTAATGCAAACCAAAAATTTGACATTAAAACCAAAAATTTAAGTGGGTCCCCAGTCCAAACTGGGATGTGTTGTGCAAGTGCAACAACAAGTACTATACAAAAGTACATCATATAATACAATCTTGGCTATAAGTCAAATTATATTTTCAACACCCTCTCATAATCTTGACTAAGGGACAAAGGACAAAAGAGAATAGTGACAATAACATCTTTCCCTATAATGGATGCTCTAGTGGACCTTTTCATTTGCAAAATATTCCTTTGAATCCCCCTCATAATCTAGAAGAAGATCACCAATATTAAGGATCTCTACTTCAATCCTTTGTAATGTTAGCAAGCAATTTTTTCTTAGATGTCCTTCCTTCTTATAGTATCTTCATATGGCTTTGGACTTCTTTGAAGACTTAGCTTAACTTTTAGACCCCTAAGTATGTGTCTCCTTAGGATTGAATTCCTTTGCGTGAGCCTATGCTAAGAATTAACACAACGATTTCTTATTGCTACCTAAAAGTAAACTGAAAGAGAATAAAGTTGATCAAGAGAGAGTTTTTTATGATTCTAGGTATATATGAACTATATAAATCTTTTGATTCAATATTTGAAAGTGAGAAGATATATTAGAAAGGACTAATTTGATGCATTCTACATTATATTTATTTTTCCTCAAAAATATGTAATATATGCTCTTATACCTTGAAGTATATGATTGTTAGAACTCATTTCTTCAATGCCTTTACATTAGATATGATAAGTATTTATATATATTGCTTTACAAATTTTGGCCCAACCACCATCCATGTGAGGACATTAAAAAATTAGACTTATGGTCCTTGTGAGTGGTATTTTATACCTACCTTCATTATCATTTTTCTTGTGAAGGGTAGTTGATAGCTCCCCCTAACTATCTTATCACCTAGTGAGGGGTAGTTGGTTACTACCCTAAACATAATGTTTCCTAACTACAATGGAATAATTCCTAAAATCCCTCCCTTATTACATCATAGTTGAGAATTCCTTGGAGAAAAAAATGAATGCTTTCAAATTTAATTTATCCATGTGGCTTAATGAAGATGTTTGATTCTTGCTTTGTTTTCTTGCTCTATCTTCTAGATTTATCTCCATGTTTTTGGAACAAGGGAAAATTATCCTCTAATCAACATGATCCAAATATGGATATGGATTAATAATACTTGAGCAATAGTGGTATCGACCTCACTTTTCTTATCCAAGGATAGTTAGAATTTCTTCTATCCGTGGTTATAAAATATAATTGGACATATATTATTATACACATCACTTATGATTATAACATACAATCAATCATAGATTATCAATTGGATTATTCCTAAGGTTATTCATAAGGGGTAAGTCCAAAAATGTATTTATAATAATGGGGTAAATTAGTTTTGAAATCAAGGTGAATAGGGTTCAAAGTCATGTAGGAGACATGGTGAATTGTCTTTTTTTCATGAAATAATATAGTAAAGTGGTAAATTTATCAAAAAATTTAAATGTATAGTAAAATATTAATGATAAGAGTCTATCGATGTAAAATACCTAAGGAGAGCCTACCAATGTGTGATATCTATCGAGAGCCTACCAATAGGTGATGCTAGATAAGAGACTACCAATACCATATTTTGAGACACATGACAAGGGTCTACCGATGTGTGACATTTTATGAGAACCTACTAACACATACTTTGAGACACCTAACAAGAGCTACATATGAATGAGAATATGTGAGAGTCTATCGAAACCATATTTTGAGGCACTTGGAGAGAGCCTACTGACACCATACTTTGAGATGACTGATAAGAGCCACTAATGAGCGACAATAGGAGATAGTCTATCGACACATACTTTGAGATACCTTGAGATGCCTGGTGAGAGCCTTTCACCACCATGCTTTGAGATGTCTATCAAGAGCCTACCAACACCATGCTTCAAGATGCTTGGAGAGAGCCTATTGGCACATAAATACACTCGACCCTCCCCTGGATGCATTTTTGCACAAGACCCCCCAAGATATAGTTTTTCACCCAAGGCTTCCTCGGATGTATTTCTACACCTAGTTCCCCTGAATACAGAAATGCACCTGACCTTCCCTCGGATGCAGTTTTGCACCTGGTCCAACCCTCCCGAACCAAGTGCAAAACCACATCCAGCTCAGACTGGGTGTAAAGCTACATCTAGCCCGAATCGGGTGTAAAACTGCATCTAGAGGAGCGAGTGCAGAAATGCACCCGATCCAGTGCAAAACTACATTTTGTCCAAACTGGGTGCAAAACTGCATCCAAGGTAGCCGGTGCAGAAATGCACTTGGTTCGGTGTAAAAATGCATCCAGACCGAGATGGGTGCAAAACTACATCCGGTATGAGATGGGTGCAAAATTGCACCCGATCGAGGTAGGGTCAGCTTGGGTGCAAAAATGCATCCAAGGGAGTCGGGTGCAAATGCTTCCATTGCTCCTCTATCAAACCACTACTCCTTTCCAAAAATTTTCTCCATCGATCATATGTTCTTCTAATAGTTTGAATGTTTTAAGTGAAAAAGTATCGTTGGCGTGTTAGTTATTTATAGTGTTATAGTTGGTGAGTTGGGCGAGATAATTTAAAATTTTTAGAAATTTAAGGTAAAAATGGTCTACAATTTAGGTGGGAGTGTTGGTGAGTTTAAAAACAAATGTAATAATATTATCAAAAAATGGTGATCCGACACCTAAAAAAAAATTCCCTAAAATTTTAGGTGAAAGGACCGACATCCAAGGTCCCCTAAAATTGCAAATTTGCATTTTCAAAAATTCTAATATTTTTCCAATTTGTGAATATTCATCGTTGTGCATAATGCTGCCCTATCTAGAAGTAGTTTGTGAGTTTATCTATCCAATATGTTCCTTTTGAGAGAGTGTCATCTTTTTGCTTTGATTTTTTTATCTAGCATACTACCTCATCTATTGCATTAGCTTTAGTTGCCAGTTCTTGACATAATTCTCCTCCTCTAACCAACTTGGTGGGATGAATCTCTAAGTCAAATTCTTGGATCTTCATAATCCACCCTACCCTCTTATAACTAAGCTCACCTTGCAAGATAAATATTCTAACATCAAGGTGGACCACATACACCAATGTTTTACTTTGAGTTAGGTATTGCCTAAACTTCTTTGGTGATTTCATGACTACGAACACCTATATTTCTATGAAGTTGTATTTTATTTGATACTCATGTAGATTCTAAATACAAAATAATATGGGGTGCTCATTGCTTTCATCATCCTTTTGATTTAGCACAACAACACAACTTTCTTTAGCTCCATAAGCATATAAGATAAAGTCCTTATTGAAATCAGGGTTGATCAATAATGGAGCTATGGCGATGGATTTCTTGATCATTTCAAATGCTTGCCTTATTTTGCTATTCCATTTGAATCCAACATTTTTCTTGAGTAACTCTGAGATTGGCTTAACAATCGAAGAAAAATATGAAATGAATTTTCTCACAAAGTTAAATTATACAAAGAAAGACAGAAGAGCCCTTTTATTCATTCGAAGAGGAAGCACCAATATTTCTTTTATTCTACATGTATCAATGGACATTCCTTGCTTGGACACCACATGTCCCATAAATTTCCCCTCATGGGATACAAATATTGATTTATTTGGATTGAATGATATGTCAAACTCTCTATATTTCTAGAAAACTTGCTCTAGATGGTTGAGATGATCTTGTTTCTTGTGAGAAAATAAAGTCATATCATATAAATATATTAATATTATTTTATTGATAAGATTACCAGAAACATAATCCATTACTCTTTGAAAAGTGGCACCAACATTAGATAGACCGAATAGCATCCTTTGATAGACAAAGGTAGCCCACTTTGTAGTGAAAGTAGTCTTATATTGATCTTCATCCTTGATCCAAATTTGATTGTATCTAGAGAAGCCATCTAATAAAGAGAATTGTTCTACCCTTACCACCATCTGTAAAATATGATCAATCTATGGTAAAGGGTAGTGATATTTTTTAGAGATATTTGGTTTAAATTCCTAAAATCTACATAGAGGTGGATATCACCATTTTTCTTCCTTACTAGGACCAAATTGGTGATCTAGGTAGAGTGTTTAATAGGGTAGATAATTTTTGTTTCCAATAGATTTAGTAGCTCCTACTTCATGATCACTTCTATTTGAGGATTCACATGTCTTTATTTTTTTTTTAATAGCTTGACATCAAACACTAGCTCAATAGTGTGTTAATTATGCTCTTATCATAAAATTTTAGGTCATCATAAGTCCAAGCTATTATATCTTGGTATCTATGACACAAATATTTGAATTCTTCAACCTCACTTGCAGTGCATTGGATTTTGAACTTTAACCTTTCCCCGTTTAATCTCTTTGTAAATATTATCATCTACTTTCATTTGTTTTAATTTCTTACCATCCTCATTGTCAAACAAGCTTTCTAGACTAATCAACCTCTTCCAATATGTGATTGCTTCTTAGCTATATAACCTATTATTGATCTAGTTCTTGAGCTAAATCACCCTATGAGAAAGCACAATCATCTTATTTAATAAAAAAATCAATAATAGTTCATCGCTCTCAAATACCTACCAATATATCTATCTATATAACACTGCTAGTGTGAAAATGAGCTTAAATATTTTGTTCTTAGGTGATCCATAATCTACATAAGGAGAGAAATTGGATCCCTTGACAGCCAAAGCATAATCCAAAGTATTTTGCTACCTTAGGATAACATGTAAGTTTAAGGTATCAAGAACTTCCATCAATTCCTAGACTATTTTCCTATGACCCTTCAAGTAATGGTGCTTACTACTATACTTTTCTATGATTTGGTTCACAACCATATCTAAGTCACCATAAATATCCAATATTTCGATACCCATATTTTTTGCTTGCATCAGTCTTAGGAATAAAGCTTCATACTCTATGGTATTGTCTGTGCAAGATCAAGTGAGTATAAAAGAAAAACTTTTAACTCCCTTTGATGGGGACCTTAAGACTACACCTAATCCATCTTCATTTTTACATCTTGCTCCATCAAAATGCATTGTCCATATCTTAGACTCTCTTGTAAAAAGTAGGGATATTTTTCTCTATTTTATATGATATGTTGTTTATACCCATCCTTGTATCAAGAAAATTATGAACATCTTGAAATAGTAGTTGATCATCAACTTCTAAATCCTTAAGGAGTTCTACCAAATATGGTTCTTCCATGGTTGAGTAATTATACATATCCTCCTCTATTTTCTTAATATGGGAAGTCATTGGTTTTTCAAGATTCAACCTTATCCTCTTACCCTTGTGGGGGATAATCATACCAGAGTAGTCCAAATACATGTAGCCACCTAATTTGGCAGTAAATTCTCTAGAAATACATAGATAAAAATAGGGTTCAAGGTATACCACCACAATATCTTGCACAATAGTGATTTTTGGAGATCTGTGTAATATCATTACTACATCCTTCACAATTCCTCTAGTCTTTATTGATATTCCATAAATCTGTAAAACTCCTTGGCATGAGCATGTGTATTCCATCCTCATCTCATCACTAACTGCCTTAGGCATGACTATAGTGGAAGTCCTTGAATATATCATGTAGTTGTGAACTATCCATCCTTTTATTCTAAAGGAAATGTAGAATGGATGAGGCTTATTCTTCAAGATAGCAGGAGATATTTTCTCCTAATTATGAGTCTGGTTAAAAATAATAGCAATCTCTTTTCCCTAAGACTTCTTGTTAAGAGAATCTTTCAACAAATTGATTTGACAATGAAGGAAGAGTGTATCATAGAGACTTCCTCTATATGGAGTCTTCTTTAGTTCTTCAATAATGTTAAATTTAGGCTTTTCTAAAGGGTTCCTCTCTTCTTTCTTGTGTGATTCACCGAATCTTCTCCTATACTATTGTGTAAATTCAATTATCTGTCTCTTGGTGATAGAAGGGAATTGCAACTTCTCTCTTCCCTCTTCTTTGTATCATGATACTTTATCATTTTCTTTGTCACTTTTCTTTAGAGAATTTTTATCTTTCTCTTATTCTTAAGGGACTAAATCTCTTTTTCTAGATGCCAGTGGAATGAGGAACTTATCCTTTTTCGATAGGGGTCAATCCCTTTTATTTTGATATGGGACTTGAAATGAACCCATTTTATATGGATCGACCTGCAAATGTTTCTTTATAGATATGGTCAATATGGAGATAGATTCTTGTTCATAAGAGCTAGGCCCACTCATAACCTATTCAAGCTAACAGAGTATATTAACTCTTCCTCTATAAGTCCTTTATGCCTTCTCTATGGCCTACTATACGTGATGTTGGTACATGTAGTAGAAATCAAGATCATGGGGGTTGTTGTAGACCAAACACCATACATTTACCAGACTAGTTTTAGGGTTAGAACCACATTCCTCTTGATTAGAATTAACCCTTGGCCCTGCATTATTGCTAGCACTAGGATTTTGACCCATGTTAACATAAGGAAATCTATTTTTCTGGGATATCTCCATTTATCTTTTTTCCATTGCATTAACTTTATTGTTAATAGTTTTCAATGTATTATCCGCCCATGTAGAGGAGTTGGAGAGCAAGTGGGTAGTTAAACCTCTCTAGTTGCTGAGAGGCACAGGTTCAAACCTCTCACCTCACATGTTGCGGATATGTTATGTAATGGTTCCCTCGTGGTCATAGTCTGTTTACCCCTTGTGGCCACCACCAAAAAAAAAAAAAATAGTTTTCAATGTATTCTGAATGTTAAGAAGTAATGGAGACTCTTGGGTGCTTGATATGGGAGTGAAAGAAAAGGAAGTGTATTATTTGAAACCTTAGAAGGGGGTATTGAAGTTGTTGCAAGAAATTGAACTGCTAATGATGGGATATCCATAGCGAGGAATGAGGTGTTTGTGGACTAGATTGGTTGTTGTGTAAGTTCAGGATTATATGGCATAACCATTCTCAGGGATAATATTCCTACAAAAATTAAAATATTCTTAGCTTGTATGGCCATATGATAAATTCATGGGAATGAGATCATTCCTGACTGTTGTATCTGCAATAATCTGGAGAAGTGGCTAATCCAAATTCATTAGGTATTATTTTCCATGTCCTACTAAATCTAATATTGAAATCAAAGATCAATTCTTGTGGATGCCTCTATATTATTGTAAATTGGATTAGGAATGATAATGGATCGATAGATTCATTGAATTATTCTACAAAGGGACCTGCTAAATCTACCAATGAACCTAAAGAACACAAGTTTATACTGAGAGGGGGGTAAATAGTATAAGATCAAATTTTATTTTTCTTTCCCAAACAATATTATCCAATGTTATCATTTGCATTTTCAATAGCAGTAATCAAAGCAATGCACAAATCATCACACACATGAGAGACACAAATTTAATGTGGTTCACCCAATGTAGGTTACGTCCACGAAGAAAATATTTCTTCTAAATTTTCTCAACAAATATCTTGGGAACCAATTCCCTATTACAATGTTTATGTACCTCTGTCCAAAGGAGATCTCAATTACCAATGCTCTGGTTTGTGGATCTCTCTCCATATGAGAACTCTATCCCCTTTGCTCTAGTTTGTGGATCTCTCTCCACAAGAGAACTCTATCCCCTTTGCTCTGGTTTGTGGATCTCTCTCCATAGGAGAACTTTATTCCCTTTGCTCTGGTTTGTGGATATCTCTTCACAAGATAACTCTATCCCCTCTACTCTAGTTTATGGATCTCTCTCCATAGGAGAAATATATCCCCTCTACTTTGGTTTATGGATCTCTTTCCATAGGATAAATTTATCCCCTCTACTCTGGTTTGTGGATATCTCTCCATAGGATAACTCTATCCCATATACTCTATTTTGTGGATCTCTCTCCATATGAGAACTCTATCCCCTCTACTCTAGTATTCTCCAAAGCCTGCTCTCAAATCTATCTCAAATTTACACCAAACCTCATCACAAGGTTAGCACAAGTATGCTCTAACTTTGCTCACAAATCTATCTCAATTTTGTTTCAAGTCTTCACAAGACTTGCTAAAATCTACCTCAAAGTTACTCCAAGTCTTCTCACAAGACTTGCTTAAATATACCTCAAAGATGTTGTAAGTCCTCACAAGACTTGCTCAAATCTGTCTCAAAGCTGCTTCAAGTCTTCTCACAAGACTTTCCCAAATCTGCCTTCAAGCCTTCTCAAAATACTTGATCAAATCTACCTTCAATATTACTCACAAAACCTACTCAAATAATTCCAAATCTTGCATAAAAACAAAGCTTAAATCTCTTTCAAAAATGCTTTCTTCAAACAGACATATTCTACTTAGAATTCGTTTAACCTCTGGAACATATAGAGAATGATATGCACTATCAAAAATCCACTATGTTCTTCACATTCACAAAGTTTGCATTCAATTAATCTAGTCTCTATCTCTTGTAAAATCCCTTTAAAATCAAATCAAAATAGTGTATAACTTGCTTCACAAAATTGGTCTATTTTTCTTGCAAATTTGCTCTCAAAGATCAACCACACTAATGCACAAACCCTCACAAGATTAATCTCAAACCCTTTCAAAATTTCTTTCAATATATTTCAAACCAATTCTCAAAAGGTTTCACAATGATTCACAAAATTGTCTTTAAACCTAGCACAAGTAGTTCACAATATCTAGCACAAATGTCTCAATCTCTTTCAACAATGGAAGCACAACTTGTTCTCAAACTCTATCCCAAATGTTTCCAAAACCATTCAACAATGAAGCACAAGAAGATCTCAAACTCTAATGCAATTGTTTCAACTTTCTCTCAAAAATTGATGCACATGTAGGTCTCAAACCCTAACTCAAATATTTTCAACAATGCATACCAAACAACCCTTTTATCTCCACCTTATGTTCTAGAAAAAATTACTCAAAAAAACACCTTAAACAAGGAATGATATGCCCATAACTCTTATTTTGCTCTGATGAAGATATGTCCTCAAAAAAATGTCTCACAAACAACTGATCATTCTTGTACCACTTCAAAGGTTAGATAGCAAAAGTACTTTTTCAAAAAATCCACATGAACTTTCTTATCAAAAATATGTGCTCAAAGAAATCTGAAAATGATCTTCAATAACTCTTCTTTGTTCTCAAAATATAGGAGCATTAATACTTATCAAAAACCCTCAAAATCACTTTTCACCATACAAGAATCACAATAGAATGTCGAGCCACTATTACACCTTATTACTCCTATTCTTGCATGTAAAACATATTTTTCATTTATGCACTTTGCAAAAGTAAAACTATATAAAGCACTCTTATTATTTGTGTTTTTCAAAATAGAAGGCTTTTTAAAACATATCTTTGCACTTAATATTTTATTAATTCACATCCTTATAACTCCCTAAGTGCAAATTTAACCTTTTTTAAACTTAACCCTTATGACTCCCTAATGGAAAAAATCATGATTTCTTAATCTCAACCCTTATGGCACTTTTAATCAAAACCTAACCCTTATGACTCCCTAAAAACCAATAAAAAATCTTTATATAAAAATTCCCCCTTACCACATTTTTTGCCACGGGGATTCGAACACGTGGTCTCACGGATCCCACGCTCTAGCGCATGCTAGAGCACCACATGGTCTAACTACCCACACAAGAATCTCAATGCAAAAAATTCCCTTGAAACCATCACAATCGTTTGATCAATAAAAAACACGAACAACTTATCATCGTCGAGTCTCGATCTTGAGACCTCCTTCGTGCCATGCCTTACGCAGGGTCTGCCTACCACCTAAGCTACCTGCTTGGTTGGAAATAAACATGCATTGCTCCTAATTGAACTTTGTGCACCATCCATTTGCTTTAAAACATATTCATCCCTCGTTACCCTCTTTCTACCTTCATTCGAACACCATGCGATGCGCTTTGCGAAAGGACAAAGTAAATAAATCGACACCGATTAATCTTTTTCACACCCCCTCAAATAATTTTTGGCTCCAACTTATATATGAACGCTGACTTAGGAAAAATGTTGGCACTTTGGCACTTAAAAGAAGATTTGAATTTTGACGCCAAAGGAAATTTACATTTTTATTATTATAATATTTAATATTTTAATTTAAATATTATAATTAATATTTTTAAAACCTTTGTATTTTTACCTTGGGAACTTCTTCAACCTTGCAAATAATGAACCTTTTTCAAAGGAGCTTTTTCTACCTTGTCTTCCTTTTTCAATGGAGGTATTTGCCTTGCAATTTTAATATTTCAACCTAGAAGATGATTTTAAATCATTTTACCTTTGACATCAATGAAAACCAAAATACTCAAAATTTCCAACAATCTTCCCCTTTGTCATTGATGGCAACCCTTTCTAAAAATTCCTTTTCCTACCACTGGATTCCAAATCTGCTCCCCCTGATTGAATGCTCTCCCCCTTACTCAAATATCTCCCCCTTTGACATCAATGGCAAAGGGACTCCTTCGGGGCTAAATATAAGACTCTTAGCTCAACCCCCTACCCACCTCCTCTCCTAGAGGTGATTAATTTTGGGGTGGGAGTATCTCTACTTCCAACATACAATGCTCTTTTTCTTTTTCAACCTTATTTTTCAATATTTTTGTAGCCATACCCTTTTGATCCTTTTGAGTGTCCATGTGCTTGCTTGTATCTAGAAGTTCTAGAAACTCTATTCTACACCACTTGGTCTTATGCCAAATATTATTTCACTTGTAAAACCTAATTTTGTAGTTCTTGGAAGGTGTAAATGTCTTGAAGTTCCTCTTGGTGAAGCCATAATCATTTTTGTCATGAACCCTGCAATGGATCACTTTATATCCAAAGTGATTACATGAGTAGTAATACCCTTGGAAGAAATATCCATCTTTGAAAGAGTTGACATTCCTTTTAGTGAGGCCATACTCCTTTCCATGAATCCTGCAATGCATAGCTTTGTGACCAAAATGATTACATGAAAAAAATACCCTTTGAACAAATCTTATTTTGACACCTCTGGTATTTTAGTCCTCTCTTTGCCTTCTCTATGATGATCTCTATTTCTTTTTTGTGCTTTATTTCATTTCTTAGTGAAGCTTCTATTATTCAACTTATCCTCATAAGTATTAATTTCTTCTTCACTCTCTTCCTATGAACTTCCTCTCCTTTTGAGCTTAAGATTGACCCTTCTTGTTTTCCTTGTCCTTCTTCAAAACCAAGTCCTATTTTGATAGATGAAGATCTTTGTGCATTGATAATTTTATCCAAAGTTTTGAACTTTTCCCAAACTTGTGTAGCTTGTCCTTAGAATATTTCACTTCCATCCTTAGATAAACTACCTCATGTTCTAATTTTTCACATTCTAACTCTTTTACCTCTAACTTTTCAACCATGACCTCTTTAAATCTCCTTGCCTTAGCTTTTGAGTTTGTTAGGTCTTGTAGAAGCTTTTATTTTTCTTCCTCATGTTCTTGAACTTGAGTCTTTAGTCTTGAATTATATTTTATAACTCTTTTCAATTATTTGAGAGCAAACATAAGTTCTTCTTCTAGATTAATTCTGTCTTCCTGATGCGTAGTCGTTATACCATCATTAATTTTCAATGAATCTGTCAATCCAGGGCAGTGTACAAGGCTATCTGCGGGAGAAGAAGTGAAACAGCTATAACTTAGGTCAATCTAGGGCAACAAGTCTTATTGGTGGAACCCGGTTTGTGGGGGGTTTTGGAACATTCCTATCTCTAGATTGCATGAATTAAATCTTAATCTAAGTTGCAGAATTGGAAACTAATCACTAACTCGAGAAATGAAGTCCTAATTATAATTGCATAATAAGACCTAATTATATTGCAGAATTAACAGCTATGTGAATTGAAAGTCTGATCCTAATTGCATAAAGGAAATCTAATTACTTTTGCAGTAATGAAAGTCTAGATCTAATGTGGAAATAAAAACTATCAAAATTCTGTAACATAAGGTTGTCAATCTTCTGTTCAGATTTTGACAGCAAAACATAAAAATGCAGGAAATTGCTGAAAAATAGTAAATTCTAAAATAACAATCTAAAAATAAAGTGGAAACTTTGCTGAAAGTAAGATTGCAACTAAAACTTTAAGCACAAGATTTATCTTAGCATAAATAAACTAATACTGCAAATATTGTCAACTATTCACAAGCAATTTACATAACAAGTTCTATAACTCATTCTGACTGCAACAAAATCGAATAAAAACCTGCTCCGTTAGTCCTCCTCCTAGGTCCTGGAAGTGGCCAACCTCTTTGTCCGTAAGAAGGTGTAAGTCTCTCTCTTTCTAAATCTTAATCACACTCATTTACAAGTAATTTGAAATAGAACTGTGCACTTTATTGATCAAAAGACATGATTACAAGAATTCTGCTGAAAAACTGTTACAGGATCGTAACAGTCAATTTCTAGTTATACTCTGTATTTTCTGCTAGCTTCCTTTCTCTATTTTCTATCTTCTGCTACTACTACCTAGGCTCAACCTGAACGGGAGCAATATTTATAGCTATCCTATGATCTGATTACAAATAAAGAATATCTCAAAAGATCTAATCCTACAATGCTGCAACAAATTCTGGTTTTATCCTAGAAGAGGACTAAAACCTGATCTTTCCCTTAATGATGGATTTGGTCGGCAATGACGGCAAAGACAGATGGAGGATATTTCTCTTTACTTTTTCCAACCTTTATTTCCATTTTCCCGGCTTCAAAAATCGGTCAAAAAGGTCAAAAACACATTCTGTTCTTCATTCCGAAGATAAGTGGCTTCATTCCGAAGACAGTGCAGTTTTCATTTCGAAGATCGCTCATTCCGAAGATATTGCATTCTCATTCCGAAGATCGCTCATTCCGAAGATACTGCATGCTTCATTCCGAAGATCCGCTCATTCCGAAGACGCTGCATTCTTCATTCCGAAGATCCGCTCATTCCGAAGATGCTGTGTTTTCTTCATTCCGAAGATATCTGTTCATTTCGAAGATACTTCGGAATGAACAAATGTATGCTTTTCCATTGATTTCTTCTGCATCTCTCAGGTGGGTTATCTCCTAAGATCAAATTCTAATGGTCTTCATCCCTTTCCTCATGTGAATTCCATGCCTTGCTATTTATGGACAGCTGGCTGGAATCTACATGGGAAAGACCAGTTTTTGCTGCACAGAAACAGTTTGCTTGTACTGTTGCTAGATTTAGGTGAAGTAAATGCTTGAAACAAATCAAAATATGATTAGTGAAATGCTGCTATTATTCTAAGCATATCCCATTGTAGCAAATCATAGCAAAAATAACACAAAACTATGCAAAAAGTCTGTAAAATCAACATATAATATTTCAAATACATTGATCATGCAAAATGGTTAATATACAGCATATTAAATCAACTTAAATAACATATCAGATAAAACATAAGAGTTTATAGGCATTTTTAGTGTACAAAACATGTTATGATTGAGGCATTTCCAGGCCTCATCATTTTCCCCCCAACTTATATTAATGCATGCCCTCATGCATTCTGTTGGGCTATGGAATCACATATGTCCATGTTTAGATTCCATGACCTGTAGAATAACTTCTTGCCTATGTAATACCCCCTATTTTCCTGAATGTTTCTGAGCCAATCTTCAAATTGTTCATCAGGCTGTTCATCTTCTTCAAAGTAAAATGGAACTGGAGTAATGATGGTTGGAGGCCTGAACCTGAGACCTATCCAGTTATGCTGCATGATCTGGATCAGTTGGACTACACCTTCGGCTCTTCTTCTGGACCACTCTAGATTGATGGGGGAGATAGGTTCTCTTTTCCTCAAAGACATGGAAAGTTCATTCCATCTGTCTCTCGCATACCGACAATGCTGGGAAGAAATTGTGATCACAGAAATTGTTAAATCTGGTCACACAAGTCCCTCAAATTGTTCAAGTACATTCTCTTGATATCATCCCTGTTCATCATTGAAAAGTGCCGCTGAGTGATATTTAGGTGATTTGGTTGGATTGCTCTGACTAACAACTCAGCCCTTGTTTCAACCACTTTATTCTCGCCTTTTCTCATGATCCCAATAAAGCCGATTTTGCAAGGTAGACATAAATGCTCTCAACCGAACATCTCCAATGTAGATTTGAGGATGAGAGTCAACTTCCTCTCGGTATGAAGAAACCATGCAAAAATAGTTCACACAAGAGATTTTTCTGCTCAAAAGGACTGTCAAAATATGCCTCCAGAAAATCTTCAATAGTGTCCAATTTGTATGGAATGTTTGAAGTAATCCTCATGACCTCGCCATCTAAGGCATTTTTCCTTCAAAATAAGGTCAGTAAAATCTGGCCGGCCGTCTAAATTGGACTAAAAACTCAGCAATTTGGCACAAGTCGGATACCTTTTCTTTCAATGCCCGAATTTTCGTGTCCTTGGCTTCTAGCCGTTTTGCTTCCAGTTTGAATTTTTCAGTTTTATTGGCAAGTTGTTCATATCTAATCATCCAGCTAGCTATGTCTGCATTGTACTGTTCTAGGGACACAGTATTAGGTGGTCTTACTACAGGGGGGATCCTAGGCAACATATTTGTCTGAACTCCTTTTTCTGCCACTTCCACTGGTCGTTCATCTGTCAATATCTCTACTTGCACCCCCTTATTTGCTATTTCTATGGGGTTGTCATCAGATAGTATTTCTACTTGTACCCCCTTATCTCGTTGTTTCTACTAGAAATGTAACAAGTTGAAATGCAGGGACCTCGTAGGAGTACTTACTTGAGCATTTTCTTGCTGTTGGGACTGTTCCCGTGTTGGTGGCTCATTTTCAACATCCTCTGCAATATTTCTCACCATTTCTGAAGCATCTTCAGAACAAGAAGGCACTGCTTCAGAATGAACAGGCACTTCTTCAGAATGAAGGAGTGCTGTTTCAGGATGAACTTCTATGTCTGTCTCAACAGAGTCATCTGCTCTTGATAAACCCAGAAGCAATTGAGCCAAACTATCTTCATCATGGGATACAGCTGGCTGCTTTTCAGATTGTGACAACTTTTTTAGTTCTGCCACTTCCTGCTGAAGTTCTGCAATTTTTCTTGCTTGCATCTCAATGATGCTTTCTTTCTCTGTGATCCATTTGGTCTATGTTTTGACAACACTTCTTGCTGCCCTCACCTGCTCGTGATGTCTTCCACTTCTATTTCGCTTCGTAGCCGATGCGACAAATCACTTGCGCTTGGTCGTTCAACCAAATTTTCTTCTTCTTCGCAATAGTTTGTTCTTGTTCAGGAGGCTCTGTGAAACTGTCTATAAGGGTATCTATCATATCTATAGCCTATTGAACTGTAGCCTCCTCCAAACCAATTTGCTCAGTTTCTGCCTCAGCTATCTGTTCAGGGAATTCTGGAAAGTTATCAGATGCTGGTTGTATTTCTGTGACATCTGGGCTACTTGGTCTATCTTCTTCCTCCATGACCTGTTCTCAGTTTCTTTCAAATGAATTCTTGTAGACCTCCTAGTTCCGATGCAAATTTCTTCTTTTTGCTCTATTTTCTAGTGACAGTAGGGTTCATGGGGTCAGTTTTAGATGCCTCTGTTTCCCTTGTTTCACTTCTCTCGCTCCGATAAGTCACTGTAGCTTCAGCAAACCGAACTTTCTTTTGTTTTTCTGCTCTGCTGCTAGTTCCAGATCCTCTTCTCTTTTGTCTCTTAGCCTGTGAAGTTGATGGTTCAGGAGCAAGTTCTGTAACAGCTTCAGGGGCACCTTCTGCAGCTTCTTCTACAGCATCCTCTGCAACATTTTCTTGTAGCAACTTCTGTAATACTTTCTCAAAGCAAATGTTTCCTCTTCTGCAGCAACATCAACAGTATTTGGCTCTTCTTCTTCCTCACTTTCATCCCCAAAAATGACATCATTTAGGTTAGAGTAAAACCTGTCAAAACTCCTAGGGTTTCCTCTAAAATGATGTTGGCAAATTAATTTGATAAGGCCATGATGGCGAAGGCTTCCTTTACCCTCCTGATATCTTTTTGCCATGTTCTTTAGTTCTTGATACAAATACAGGGGAAGATTTACCCTAACTTCTGGTTGTTGTCTACCATGTCTGAGATGGTTTAAAATTCGTAGATGATGCCCTGACAACAAGACATACCGCCCTTCACAGGTCAAAAACTTAATCACCCGGGTGGCTACTTCATCCCAGGGTTCCTGCAGGTCGGCCCTTTTTAACCCTTTGCATGTGTTGTTATGGGTTAAGTATTTCAGGTTCTCTATCATTTTCTTCTACAAACTGATTAACTACATTTGCCAATGTGTTCTTGCCAGATCTAGTAATTGAAATTCCCTCTAATGGCAGCTCTGTAATCTGACTTAAAATTTTAGGGCTTACCTCAATAGACATGTCGTTGACATGTGCTCGGTTGTTTCTGAACGTATGGGCAAACATGCCAGCTAAATCTTCGAAGACCCATTGAATTTATCCAAAAATGTCATAAATCCTCCATCTTCAAAAATTTGCACAACTGCCAGATTTTCTCGGAGGTAATTGGTGTCTGTAGGCTCTGTTCTGATTTTTTGCCCCATTTTTCTCTGTTTAAGAATCGTACACTGTGACTGCTGTTCTACTGCAGAATTTTTGGCTATTTTCTGTTGCAAATTTGCAGAGTTTTAAGTTAGAACCCTCGTTGCCCTATTTCTCGTCTTCTTCTTCTTCTTCTTCTTCGGAATGAGCCGTATTCTGTGCACTGTACCTCGCAACACGTCTTCGAAAAGAAGGATGGCACACATATCTACTTCTGCACTGTACACCTGTTCGTTGATAATTGCATGGATGTCCTTGCCGTCGGATCCACCTCATTAGTTTTGCAGATTCTCACGTGCATGTTAATTGACATTAAAAACTGGTGGCATATGGTTGCAGATTCTCCGTATTTCCAATGAGTGCAAAAATAGACCATGTGCTGATTGACACGTGTCCCTTCTTCGCATGCAATTAAGAAAAAATCTTGATTTTGTCGGACCTTATTTTTTTTTAATGCCACGTGGAAATGCTCTTTCCGAAAATGCAATTAAAATTTCATTCCGAAGATTATGACCTCATTCCGAAGACAGGTCTTCATTCCGAAGACAAATCCTCATTCCGAAGATTATGACCTCATTTCGAAGACAGGTCTTCATTCCGAAGACAAATCCTCTTTGCAAAATTTTCATTCCGAAGATAGATCTTCATTCCAAGATCAATCCTCATTCCGAAGATTAATCCTCATTCCGAAGATCAAGCTGTATTGTGAAAGTAAATCGTCATTCCGAAGACAGACCTTCATTCCGAAGATAGATCTTCATTCCGAAGATGATGCAGCAAATCGTCATTCTGAAGACCAAGTTTCATTCTGAAGACAAATTGTCATTCCGAAGACAAAGTTTCTTTCTGAAGATAAAGTGCAACATTCATTTTGCTGTCATTCTGAAGACAATCTTATTTCGAAGATAATACAGCAGGCACTATTTTTGGCATTCTTGTTCCGAAGATTAGGCAGAAATCAATATTGTCATTCTTAAAACATGTTTTTAAGTATGCCAACTCTTATGAATACCTTTTATGCTAATGGTTAATTGTCACATACTATATACCAATCATTTTACAATGAAGAAATGTAAGAAATATATACCTGATAAAAATAGTTAATGCCGCTTTGAAGAATGACCGCTTTTGTTGATATTCTCATCGAGATTTTCTCGCAACATTTCAAAACAAGTGCACTAGGTGAATTTGTACAATGATGGTTCAAAAATTTCTCAAGGTTCTCGCATGCCGTAAAACCGGTTTTCATGCACACCAACTCGCAGTGCCTTAAGAAAAGGTTTTCACTGCTGAGTTATTCATTTTTCTCTTTTTTTTTTCTTGATTTTCCCTTTTTTTTTTTTTTTACCTCTCCTTTTCTCTCTTTTTTCTCTTTTTTTTTTTCTTGATCCTGACTATGCCCATGAAGGAATTTCATGATTTCCCCTGAAACCATGCCCATGAAGGAATTCATACTCAGAATTTATTCATCTTTTTGTTTTCTATTTTTCTCGATTTTTTTTGTATTTTCTATTTTTTTCTTGAAATCCACTCGATCATGTTGATTGTTTTGAAGTGGAAGAAGGATTCTCTTCCACCCGCTGTGTATCCAAACTCGTCAAGTTGCCGCAAGAATTCTTCTTTAGTCAGAGGTGTATGGTATACCCCG
Source organism: Wollemia nobilis (assembly GCA_028583015.1). Taxonomy (NCBI): domain Eukaryota; kingdom Viridiplantae; phylum Streptophyta; class Pinopsida; order Araucariales; family Araucariaceae; genus Wollemia; species Wollemia nobilis. The sequence continues at coordinate 1,563,360 of JAQPPZ010002105.1, forward strand.
AGGCGATGTCCATTCACTACCAACTTTCTTCGTGACCCATCAATGGGGGATAAACGAGCTGCTCCATTGTTGAATACCTCTTCAATCCAATAAGGTCCCAACCATCTAGTTTTCAGTTTTCCAGGGAAGTCTTCATATTGAGAATCGAACAAGAAAGCCCAATCTCCTTGTTGAAGTTTCCTCCGCTGAATGTGACTATCATGCCACGCCTTCCTCTCGCTCCCGAATTACCTCGCTTTGGTGCAGAGCATCCAATCTAAGTTCATCCAATGCATTCAGCTCGTAGAATCCCGTCTGTCCGTGCCTCGCGACAAGTCAATTCCAATTTCCAAGGTCAGTGCGCAATGTTAGTAGCTCAAATTCAATAGGTAAGAGAGGCTTTTTACCAAAGACTAGTTCATAAGGTGTGAATCCAAGTAGTGGACTTCCAAGTAGTATTGTAGGCCCAAACCGCTTCTGTAATTTGTCTAGCCAATTTTTCCTATGAAAAGCTACTATTTTTGTCAAGATGCGTTCTAGTTCCCTCGTTTGTTACTTCAACCTCGGCCATTTGCTTGTGGGTGATAGGGTGATGATTTCCTATGTTTGATTTCATACAATTCTCAGTAAATACTTTTATGACTTTGGATGCAAATTGGGGTCCTTGGTCTCTGGTGATAGACCGTGGAGCTCCAAATCTCTAAAAAATCCGAGTATACAAGAAATCAACGACCTTCTCTTCACGAGCATGTTTGAAAGCACGCACCTCTACCCACTTTGTCGAGTAATCGCTGCATACTAGAATATGCACCTTTCCTTGAGAAGGTGGATCAATAGGTCCTACAAAATCAAGCCTCCACTTCTCAAATGGTTCTAAAACCATTTGAGGCTGCAGTGGCATCTCATTTGTATGAGTGGGTTTCCCCATTCTTTGGCATGCATCACAATGCCTGATGTACTTTTTCACATCCTTGTGAAGAGATGGCCAATAATATCCTATCCCCAAGATTTTTCTAACTGTGCTTTTTACTGTAATAGTGTCCACCCGAGGGTTCATCATGACAGGCTCTAAGGATATCATACACTTCATCCTTTCGGATGCACCTACGTAACACATGGTCAGGACTGCACTTAAAAAGCATACCCTTAATCCATTCAAAAGAAGAACTCTGTTTGATCAATTGTTTTTTCTGTTTTGAGGTGAAATGTGGAGGAACTTTCCCCGTGACCAAATAATTGGCTATATCTCGCAAACCAAGGTGATTGAACCGATATAGCAAATAGTTTTTCATCGAGAAAAGTGTCATCAACTAATTCCCCTTCATCCGTGTTCTCGCAACCTCGGACAAGAAATCTGCAACAACATTAGCTTTTCCCGGTTTGTTGATTATGGTGATATCAAATTCTTGCAAAGAACAACGAACCAACGAATAATTCTTGCACTTACCATAGGTTTATTCATCAAATACTTAATGGTTGTATGATCTCGTGTGAATAAATATTTGATAACCCGTGATATAATGCCCGAATTTGTTGATGGCATAAATCACCGCTAGGAATTCTTTCTCGCTTGTTGTATAATTTTTCTCTCGCTCTCGTCAAGTTTTTGCTAATGTTGTAGATGGTATAATGTTCACCATTATCAATTTGTCCTAATGCTGCTCCAATTGCCGTATTGGAGGCATCATCCGAATGTGAAATGGTAATGTCCAATTAGGTCCTCTAAGCACAGGTGGAGTTATCAATTTCTCTTTCGTAGCTTCAAATGCTTCCCGACACTTTGCAGTCCAGGAGAATTCAGAATCTTTAGTCAATAAGGCAAACAGAGGACTGGCTATTGTACTAAAGTTGGGAATAAACCTGCGGTAAAAACCAATGTGTCCTAGGAAACTTCTGACATTAGTCTGAGTTTTAGGAGGAAGGAGGTTCTTGATAATTTCAACTTTCTTTGGATCAACTTGGATCCCTTCAGGAGAGATGTGATGACCAAGAACTATCCCTTCCTTCATCATCATGAAGCATTTATCCGGATTTAAGGATAAGTGGTATGTTTCACAACGAGTTAAGACTTTGTCAAGATTTTCCAATGTAAAATCAAAAGTTTGTCCACATACCGTGAAATCATCCATGTAAATTTCAACACTTTTGGTGGTCAGATCAGCAAAAATTGCTAGGACTGCTCGCTGAAAAGTTGCTGGGGCATTACACAAACCAAAAGGTAAAACCCTATAGGCAAATGTTCCCCATGGACATGTAAAAGTTGTCTTTTCTTGATCTTCAAGGGCAATCTGAATTTGATTATATCCACTGAATCCATCAAGAAAACAAAAGTATCTTTTTCCAAAGAAGAGTATCTAACACTTGATCTATGAAAGGTAATGGAAAATGGTCTTTGTATGTCACCTTATTCAATTCTCTGTAGTCTACACATACTCTCATTTTTCCATTTTTCTTAGGAACTATTACCAATGGAGAAACCCATTGACTATCATAAATTGGGTAAATGAATCCTACTTCCAGGAGTTTTTCAATTTCTTCTTTCACAATATCTCTTAAGGCAGGATTCAATCTTCTTTGAAATTATTTGACTGGCTTGACTTCTTCAAGATAGATCTTATGGGTACATATATCGAGATGAACTCCCGACATATCTTTGTAGTTCCAAGCAAAAGCATGAACATGCTTCCGCAAAACAACTATCAATTTTTCTTCCTCTTCCCTAGTAAGTCGGTCGTAGATATTCAAAAATTTGCCCGGTCGGACTTCTATTTGTTTTGTATTTAGAAGGACTGAATTCACTCCTTCATACTTGGTGATTAAGGGATTAAGAGGACATTGTTGTGATGGGAGAAACGAAGCAGTTTCTGTTTCATTGCTATTTGAGGGAAGCATTTCTTGTATGGAACAGTGAGAAGGAAAAATCAGATGATGGTGCCATCCATGTGATAGTGAAACAGAGTTTCCTTGTGATAGCACAGATGATTCATCTTCAGATTTTTGATTCTCCTCATTACTTATCAACTGTTGGATATTTGTTGCTTCCCCTTCTAAACCTTGTTCATGCAGAACATTCATCAGGATTGTTTCATTTTCTAAGTTTTCCGTGTCACCGAGGTCTTCTCGTGTGTTCTCTTACTACTAAGGTAGCTAGTGTAGAAATGACCTCTTCTCGGTTCCTCATCCGAGCCGAAAACCATAACTGACCTAAAAATTTGCTAGATGGTTTTGCAGGAGGATATAAAGAAATTTGTTTCAGCTCAATACCATTTGAAATGGTCATATTTCCAGATCTGCAGTCTATGAAGGCAACTGCAGTTGCAAGCCAAGGTCTTCCCAAAATAATGGGATATCCATGTGCTGAATTTCTTGGCTGTAAAACCAGAAAATCTATAGGGAATTCCCAAGAAGAAACTTCTATAGGGACATCTTCAATGTTTCCTTTAGGTTTTGCAACTGACCTATCAGCCATTTCTAAAACTGTAAATGTGGGGCTGAGATGTTTGAGCCGTAATTGTTCCATTGTATCTTTAGTCATGACATTTATTACAGCTCCTAGATCCACTAAAACATTTGATATTGGCACCGAACCTATGGTGACCGTGATAACCGGGCTTCCCGGATCACTATACTTTGGAGGTAGTAGTTTTCCGGATAAGAGATCAGCTATCTTCCCTTCAACCTCGCACGCCTTGGGGAATGCTTTCTTCTTTCTTCCTCGCTCTTTTAATGCACAAATTTTGGACAATATCGTTAATTTCTGGTATTTCCTTAATGGCTTGCAATAAGGGTAATGAGATAGTCAACTTTTTGAGTTCTTTGACCAATTTTGACTCAAAAATTTTTGGTATTGCATTAAGTCTTTCAGAATATGGAACTATCCTTGGTAATTGTTCTGCTTGTGTCTCTTTTTCTATTGTTGGATCCAATTTTTCTGTTTCTTTTGTTGGTTGGATTCTCTCTGGTTCTGATGATTCTTGCTCTTCATTATCTTTGGTTTCCATTAAAACTGGTTCAGGTACAACTTTTCCTGAACGGAGTTGAATATCACTACAATCAAGAACATTAATTTCAATATTTTCTTCAGCTTCAGCCACATAGACAGGAGGTGTCTGTCTTACACTGTTTGGATTAGTGACTGGTTGAGCTGGCAATTGAGGTTGCTTCACTTGTTGTGTTTGTTGTTGTTTATCTTGAAAATTTTGATTAGGTGCAGGCAACAAATGCTGAGTTTGACCTTGATTCCTTTGTCGCCTTGGATAGGACTCGGTATTGCTCGATTCCACTGTGGTTGGTTTTGCACCCAATGTGGATTAGTCTGATTTTGATTCCAAGTCTGGATTGTTTTGATTCCATGAGGGGTTGTTTTGATTCTCGATTCCAGGCCGGGTTACTCCAATTTGATCGTGGCCATTCTTGGGAATTTGTCCATTGAGGATAATTCCAAGAACGTTGGGGTGGTTCCGATTGTCCCCAAGGCATAGTACCAGGATTATGCCCCCAATTTGTAGAAAAACGAGTGGGATTTTGATATTGAGAGAAATTTCCCCCTTGTTTTGGTCCAATATAGTTGAGTTCCTTAGTCTGGTTTTCTAACACAGCTTTGAGTTGTGGTAGCAGGTGGCATTGATCACCTGAATGCCTTTTTGAACAGATACTACAAATGGCTGAGATGGTTGTTTTATTCAAAGGACATTCCCGGAAAGCATGTTTACTTCTACATCTTGGGCAATAAATTGCCAAAGGTTCTGTGTTTTTAGCTTTTGCAGAGATTTCCCCTAAAGTAGTGTTTAGATGCACTAGGATATCAGTTTTGAAATTTGCAAGTTCCTCTATCATGTCCTTTACATCAATACCATTTGTGCGGCTTTTTCTTCTTCTCTGCTTAGTGCGAGAATAATTCCCGTAGAGATCCATAATTTCCTCATTACTGAGAGTGGTTACATCCCCTTTTCCCATTAAATCCAGGACTTCTCTCGGATTCATCTTGCAATCCTCTCAAAAAGATGGTTTTACACAATTCTGGTTCTACTAGTCCACATCTCCTTTGAACAAAGGAGAACCTATCAAGGTAATCTTCCAAGGTCTCATCATCTTCCTGCTTGATTCTAAATAACTCATCTTTTCTATTCCTTACACGGTAGTATTCCTGATATTTGTCTAAAAAGACAGCCTCCATTTGATCCCAGTGTTCTTATGGAATTTGGCTCTAAGCTCATGAACCAACGTAATGTCGAATCTTTGAGAGTTGAGGGAAAAACCTTAAGTTTTTTATTGTCATTTATATAATCATAGGTCCGACACACTACCTTGAATTCAAACAAAAATCGGGTCGAGGATCTTCGGATACAACACCTCGAAAGGTTGGAAGTACCGAAGGTGAAATGGTCTTCATGGGAGAGTTTTGTGTTGGATTCAGATGAATAGGATATTCAAATGTTCCGGATGGTTGGAGTATATCCCGATCATCCCCTGCATTATGAACATAGCCATGCCGGCCATCCGCATTGCCTCCTTCTCGCCATAGTTTCTTGTTTCCTAGGAGAAGTTAAAGCTTCCCAAATTGTTCTCTCAAGAGGTCCAAGCTTCTCTCGTTGATGAGTTCGATGAATTATCTTCCTTAAGATATTCTCGTTGATACAATCGGTGATTTTCCTTTCTCAAAATGTTCTACCGATGGTGAGATTGGTGATTTTTCTATCACTCTTTCGGTAGTTCAAACACAGTGTGATTCACCCCTTAGGCGTGAAGATCTCCTTAATGGGACAAGCCAGGGATCCTTTGGGGTCTCCCTAGACTTACTCATTCATGTTTACTCCTAAATGACATAAATTAAGTCAATAGTTGTTATCTTACTCTATCGTTATATTCAGATTTTAACCTGAATGTTCACAGTTTAGTCTGATTACAGCTATTGGACTATTTGTTTTCTTCTGACAACACTATATCCCCGACAACGGTGCCAAAATGATGCGTAGTCGTTATACCATCATTAATTCTCAATGAATCTATCAATCCAGGGTAGTGTACAAGGCTATCTGTGGGAGAAGAAGTGAAACAGCTATAACTTAGGTCAATCTAGGGCAACAAGTCTTATTGGTGGAACCAGTTTGTGGGGGGTTTTGGAACATTCCTATCTCTAGATTGCATGAATTAAATCTTAATCTAAGTTGCAGAATTGGAAACTAATCACTAACTGCAGAAATGAAGTCCTAATTACAATTGCAGAATAAGACCTAATTATATTGCAGAATTAACAGTTGTAGAATTGAAAGTCTGATCCTAATTGCAGAAAGGAAATCTAATTACTTTTGCAATAATGAAAGTCTAGATCTAATGTGGAAATAAAAACTATCAAAATTCGGTAATGAAGGTTGTCAATCTTCTCGCTCGTATTTTGACAAAGAAACATAAAAATGCAGGAAATTGCTGGAAAACAAGAAATTCTAGAAATAACAATCCAAAAATAAAGTGGAAACTTTCTTTGAAAGTAAGATTGCAACTAAAACTTTAAGCACAAGATTTATCTTAGCATAAATAAACTAATACCGCAAATATTATCAACTATTCACAAGCAATTTACATAACAAGTTCTATAACTCATTCTCACTGCAGAGAAAATCGGAATAAAAACCTCGCTCTGTTAGTCCTCCTCCTAGGTCTGGAAGTGGCCAACCTCTTTGTCCATAAGAAGGTGTAAGTCTCTCTCTCTTTCTAAATCTTAATCACACTCATTTACAAGTAATTTGAAATAGAACTGGTGCACTTTATTGATCAAAAGACATGATTACAAGAATTCCTGTAAAAATCGTACAGGATTGTAATAGTCAATTTCTAGTTATACTCCGTATTTTCTCGCTAGCTTCCTTTCTCTATTTTCTATCTTCTCGCTACTACTACCTAGGCTCAACCTGAACGGGAGCAATATTTATAGCTATCCTATGATCTGATTACAAATAAAGAATATCTCAAAAGATCTAATCCTACAATGCTGCAACAAATTCTGGTTTTATCCTAGAAGAGGACTAAAACCTGATCTTTCCCTTAATGATGGATTTGGTCGGCAATGACGGCAAAGACAGATGGAGGATATTTCTCTTTACTTTTTCCAACCTTTATTTCCCTTTTCCCGGCTTCAAAAATCGGTCAAAAAGGTCAAAAACACATTCTGTTCTTCATTCCGAAGATAAGTGGCTTCATTCCGAAGACAGTGCAGTTTTCATTCCGAAGATCGCTCATTCCGAAGATACTGCATTCTCATTCCGAAGATCGCTCATTCCGAAGATACTGCATGCTTCATTCCGAAGATCCGCTCATTCCGAAGACGCTGCATTCTTCATTCCGAAGATCCGCTCATTCCGAAGATGCTGTGTTTTCTTCATTTCGAAGATATCTGTTCATTCCGAAGATACTTCGGAATGAACAAATGTATGCTTTTCCATTGATTTCTTCTCGCATCTCTCAGGTGGGTTATCTCCTAAGATCAAATTCTAATGGTCTTCATCCCTTTCCTCATGTGAATTCCATGCCTTGCTATTTATGGACAACCGGTCGGAATCTACATGGGAAAGACCAGCTTTTGTCGCACAGACAACAGGTTTGCTTGTACTGTTGCTGATTTAGGTGAAGTAAATGCTTGAAACAAATCAAAATATGATTAGTGAAATGCTGCTATTATTCTAAGCATATCCCATTGTAGCAAATCATAGCAAAAATAACACAAAACTATGCAAAAAGCTGTAAAATCAAGCATATAATATTTCAAATACATTGATCATGCAAAATGGTTAATATACAACATATTAAATCAACTTAAATAACATATCAGATAAAACATAAGAGTTTATAGGCATTTTTAGTGTACAAAACATGTTATGATTGAGGCATTTCCAGGCCTCATCACTTCCTCTTCATTTTTGAATCTTTCTCTACTTCTTGGTCTTGTAGACACTAAATCACGTCAATTTGATTAGGAAACCATAAAAAATAGCTAACTTGACATCACATGGCCCCCTAGGGTAGCCCTTAGAGGTTATAAAATGGTCTTAACTACTTCTACAAGGTTTTGGAAGGCTCTACCCCATTTTTGGGAGGTTTTGGGCCATATAGGCACCACCGTCACACCCAAGGATGAGGGATGAACACCACCATCCCACCCAGGAATGAGGACATGCCCTCATCCTTGGGTGGGATGACCATGACCTTTGACCCATAAAAAGTCTAAATTGGGACAAATGGCACCTAGGGGATGCTAATTATCCCATCTATTTGAGCATGCAGGTCTGAGGGTGTAGAATCCCCATGACATCCTGCATAATGGAGGCTAAATAGGGGGATTCTCTTCCCTCTCCAATGTATGCCAACTTTCAGAAAAATAACACCTCCTACCTTGCATGTCCTTGCATTCCCATTTGGCCATAGACTTCCTTTGGCTATAAAATGGATCTATTTTCCACCCAAAATATAAAGGGATTTTTGAGACATAGCAATGAAGTGCTACCAAGTTTTCCCCTCAACTTTTATGCCCCTTTCCCTCAGAATATCTACCTAGTGAAGGAGGTTTGCAAGTGATCTAAGAGGCACAATATACTTACACAACCAAACCAATTGAGTGTATTTAACCATAAAATTTGATGAAAATACTATTGAGAGGGTTTTTGACCAGTTCATAGAGGAATTGGTGACAAATAATTAGTATAGTTGGTGGTTGTCCCACCTTAGGATGGTCCTCAGACTATGACAGTTCCCACTATCCTTGCAAGGGACAAGAATAGTTTCATGCACAATTTTTCTACTATTTTTAATTAGGTATATTCTAGGTTATATTATGAGCATGCTCTCCAAATTTCATGCAATTTGGAGTTATATTGAGTGAGTTATTGCATTTTTAGTGTTTTGTAGGCTTACGGGGCTCATCTAAAGGGGCACATGAATATGTGATCAATTTTGCTAATATATTCACATGGGTTCTCTTAGAATATGGTTTTATACATACTGTACAAATTGTATTTGATTTGGAGATGTTTAGGATCATAAATTGCTCACTTTAGGTTTTGTAGGCTTTGTAGGTACACTGCGAATGCAACATGGATTCGGAGGCAATTTCTATTCTATTTGTGATTATATCTTCCTAAAATACTCTATTATGTATGTCTCTATAATTTCATATTATTTGGAGTTGTTTTATATAGGCACATTGCATAGTTACACTTTCTAGTCTATAGTTGCATGTATTGTGTTAGGATCTCACTATTAAAATAAAGCACACTCACAAAATACTAAAAAATAACTCAAATACATTAAATAACTCAATAATACTATGCAAAAATTAAATGCAGAAATGGAACAATCTCACAATAACACGGAATCATAGGCCTCTTCGAGAGGGAAACCTCCTTCAATATTTCATTAGCTTGCAAAAATATGAATTCGTACATGGCTTCATATATTTTAAAGAAAAAATTCATGCAACCCTACCTAAAGGCTCAAGAGTTGGCTTACATGCAAAATTCCACTTGAGCTAGAATCTCCTACCTAACATTGGTTAAAATCTTGATAAAAATGGTTACATGAGATGGCGCCACTTGGATAAACACCTTACTTACCACATACATTACAAAGTATTATAAAATAATATTATGATGGGATCCCCCACATTGGGAGTGAGTTATTACATAAATAAATGAGAATTACAAAATGGCATTAGGATAGGGTCATAACATGTCCTTCCCCTTAGAAAATCTTTGTCCTCAAAGCTAAAAATGAGGGACCTGATGCTGGAGCTGATGGAGAGACTCCCATGTAGCATATTTTGGTTGGAGCCCATGCCTTTGAACAAGAACTTCTATGATGGTACAGTTGTGGAGAGTATGGGTTTGACTATCCAAAAATTATTCAGGTTCAAGTAATATGGACCCTTCTTCATCCAATTATGGTAATTCTGATTGAACCTGTACCTGTGTGCCCATAACATTTTTGAGAGAGGAAACATGGAAAACATGATGGAGCTTGGAGGTGGGTGGAAGAGCCAATTTGTAAGCAGTGGTACCAATCCATTGTATAACTTGGTAGGGTCCATAGTATTTTGAAGCAAGTTTCTAGCACCAATGACAGAGTTTTAGAGATGATTTTTTGTATGGATGCAAGTGAAGGAATACCATATCACCCACATCAAAGCTACGCTCAGAATGATGATGGTCAACCTATTGTCGCATCCAATTCTAGGCCATGTCCATATTCTACTTCAGTTGGTGGATAACCTCGTTGTGTTGGCTGAGAATAGTATCGACTACCTGGATCTTGGAGCTGCCTAGGATGTATGAAGAAGGCATGAGTGGAGGGCACCCATAAATGACCTCAAAAGGGGTGAGTTTGGTTATTATATGATAGTAAGTATTGTACCACCATACAACCAAGGGAATACACTTCGTGCATTGAGTAGGATGATCTGATGCAAAGCAATGAAGATATATCTCCAAATATTTATTGACAATCTCAGTTTGTCCATCCGTTTGTGGATGATAGGCTGAACTCATTTTGAGCTGAGTTCCTTGCAACTTAAATAATTCTTTCCATAAATGACTAGTGAAGATTGGGTCTTGATCGAACACAATGGAGGTGGGCATACCATGAAGGTGAAAAATAGAATCGAGAAATATTTGGATGATGGTGGAGGTTGTGTAAGGATGGCCAAGGGAAAAAAAATGAGCATACTTCGAAAGGCAATCCACTACCATGATAATAATAGAATTACCACCAAATTTAGGTAACCCTTCTATAAAATCCATGGAAATATCTGCTCAGACTTGATTGGAATGGGCAAGGGTTGAAGAGTACCCAGAGAATGTACCATTTCACCTTTCATCCATTGATAGGTATCACAAGTTTCTACAAAATCATGGATGTCCCATTTCATACCTTTCCAAAAGAATGTGCAATTGAGGCATTCATATGTTTTAAGAAATCTTGAATAGCCTGTAGAGGGAGCAGTATGTAGCTCCTTCATGAAGAGATCATGGAGGGGGAACGTGTAAGGAAGAACAACACATTAGTGATAATGCAGGTCATAGTCATCCCAATTGTAGCCTGGGAATTAAATAGGATCATCATGAAGTGAGGCCACCAAAGCTTGTAAGTCTGCATCCTTAAGGACCTCCTATTGTAAGGAATCTATCCATTGATGAATAGGTGAGGAAATGACACATAACATACCGAGGGCCTCAAATTGGTGAGAGAGAGCATCAACCATAAGATTCTCTTTGTCTTTCTTATAGGTGATATCATAATTATATCCCATAAGTTTAGAAACCCATTTTTTTTGTTTCGGGGTAGCAACCTGTTGTTCTAAGAAGTATTTGAGACTTTAATGGTCTATTTTAATGGAGAAATGGTATCCACTGAGATATGGTCACCAATGGGTTATAGCATGTAATATTTCTAACATCTCCTTGGCATATGTAGATTTTCCCAAGTTATGATCAGAGAGTGCCTTACTAGTGAAAGTTGAGGGTCTCCCTTCCTACATCAACACTGCCCCAATGCCATAACTGGAAGCATCACTTTTGATGATGAAAGGCTTGGAAAAATTTAGCATAGCTAAAATTGGTGTGGTGGTCATAGCATGCTTTAATTAGAGGAAGGCTTGGTCAATGGGCCCCATCCAAGTAAAAGAGTCCTTATTTAACATGGATGTGATGGGGGCTGCTATTTTACCATAATTACAAATAAATTTATGGTAGTAACCTATAACCCCTAAGAATCCCAAAAGTACCTTGAGAGTGCGAGGTTTTGGCTAGTCCTAAACTACCTGAATCTTCTTGGGGTTGACCTTGATGCCATATTTGGAGACAATGTGTCCTAAATACTCCACTTCGGTCAGACCAAAGGAACACTTGGACCACTTAGAAAAAAGTTGATGTTGTACCAACAATGATAATGTATGATCCACATGAATAAGGTATTCTTCCCACGAGTGGCTATAAACCAAGATATCATCAAAGAAAACTAGGATGAACTTTTGCAGTAGAGGGTAAAAGATGTTCATCAGGATCTAAAATGTAGAAGGAACATTTTACAAACCAAATGGCATTACCAAGAACTCATAGTGATGTTCATGAGTATGAAATGCAATTTTGGGAATATCCTCATCCTTGAGCCTGATTTTATGGTAGCCAAAACGAAGGTATTTCTTGGAGAAGTACATAGCTCCATGTAATTCATCCAGTATTTCATACACTTTTAGAATGGGGAATTTATCCTTGATGGTAATTTTATTGAGCTCATAGTAGTCTATACACAATCGCCATGAGCCATCTTCCTTGAGAACTAGTAAAACTGGCAAAGAGTAAGGACCAGTATTGGGTTGAATGACACCAAATTTGAGCAATTTTTGTACCATATTCTCAATTTCAAACTTGAGAGAATGAGGATACTAATACGGTCTGATGTTGGGTGGTGCATTACTTGGTAGCAGTGGAATAGCATGGTCATGTGAGCAACGAGATAAAAGGGTAGTTGGTTTAGAAAAAATACCATCGTGCTTGGTCAGAACAAGTTAAAAATCTGCTATAATTTGATCATCTGTGGAAGATATTGGTTGATTTGAAAATATTTATGCAATGACATCACAAGATGATTTTTTCAACAACTTCTCCACATGATTGGAACTAATAATTTTGGAATCACCTATTTTGGTACCATGGAGAGTGTGTATTTGTCCATGTTGTGAAAACTACATCCATAGTTATTCAAAGTTACAGAAGATAGTTCCCAAGGTGCCCAATCATTGAGCTCCTAACACAATGTCACATCCTCCTAATTAGATGGAAAACATGTCTTTCTTGAGTTCATAATCCCCCATATTTATTTTAACATTGCAACATTTACCTTTACAAGGTAAAGTGCCTCCATTGGCCACCATGACTTTAAATGAATTACATGTGTGTATATAGCAATTGGCCTGTTGGCTACTTAGCAACTCAAGGATCAATAAAGTTGTGTGTATTTCTTGAATCAATAATAATAGTAAGGTATTGGACTTTGAAAAAACCCATAAATTTCATGGTTTGTGGAGTGGTAATCCCGACAAGAGCATGGAATAGAATTTTTGCCTGAGGTTCATGGGTTTCCTCTTCTTGTTGAGTTGGTGCTTCAGCTGTGTCACTCTCCTCATTACTATGGTCACTGCTATTGGGTTGCCCTAAATATATTAAGAACAATCTCTTATTTGCACATCTATGCTCCTTCACAAATTTTTCATCACAATTATAACATAGCCCTTGGGCGTGACACACATCCATTTCATATATAGTCAATCACTTAGGAGCATGAGGTTTATTATCAGTATTATTTTGGAATTGATGAGGAAAGGGAGATCAAGCTTGAGAAAATTGTGGTGTTTGCCTTTGAGCTGAGAGTTTAGATTTAGAAAATCAGGTTAAACTAATAGCTTGCATAATTTTTTGGGGTTTAAACATCTTGAATTCAGCTTGGATATCATATTTCAACCCACTCATGAAACAACTCATAACAAATCCCTCATTAAAGCCCATAGTTTTATTTACCAACTTCTCAAATTGTGTCTGGTAATCGCGAACTATGGCTATTTGTTCCAACTTTGTCAATGCTCCTGTAAAGTCTTCATAGTCACTAGGGCCAGATTGGGTGAGTAGTTGGGAATCAAAGTTCTCCCAAGATAGATCAAGGGTAGTGTCTCATAGCCATTGGAACCAATACAAGGCCTCAAATTCTTATTTAAAGGAAGCCATCTGAACCCGATGATATACAGGGACATTGTGGAGTCTAAATAATTGATCAAATCGACATAACCACCCATCAAAATCCTTTCCACTAAACTTAGGGAAGTCCAATTTAGGCATTTTTAAGGTCATATCATGATCATAGTGAGTGGTTTTTGTTTTCCTTCTTCAATATTTTTTTTCCCTTATATGACCTTATTCAAAGTTTTCAACTTGGTGTTCATATGTGAGAGTATCTTACAATTTGATCTCCACCTCTGTAAGTTGTTATTCTAAGCAGATTCTAGTGGTATCATGATTCGTTCGAAGCTCTTGAATATCTTCTCTTATGGTGATATTTTTAGTGGTCAAGTAGTCAAGGGATTTTTGCATGTTGGCCAATATTGTGGTAAGTTCTAACTCCATGTTGTCCACGAGTGTCACTTGCCATTGTGGGCCCTCTTTTATTAAGATACTAAAAATATGTGGGGTTGCAAGAGTTACTATTTTTAGTAAGACATCCATAAAAGTGATTGGGTGTGGTATATTAAAATTATTAACTCAAAAAACAAGCACAATGAGCTATACCCCACAACACTGAATTTGGGTAACCTAGATTTATTTATACTACTGTTTTGATGAGTTTTCTAGTGTTGTCAGTTTTTGATTTGGACTTACGGTTCAAAATTTGGGGTTCGAGATCAACTGTCTCTGACCTATAGTCTACCCCATGACCACCCTATCACTACCCTATCTCTTCCCCTGTCACCTATACTATGGTTACTAACATAGTTTTTGTCACTGACCCTAGGGATTCTCTAACACTGATAGTACTATTTCTAACACTTAAAGTCTGTAATTCTTGACTATTATAGAGGGTTGTTACTATGGACCTAACTATCACTGTTATTGACTAGACTATTACTGTAACTGTCCTGACTATTTTTTTTCTAACCACGGGCTATTGTAGGCACTTGTAAAATTTGTCCTTACTATTGGTGCATACAAATTTTGTTTTATGTGATAAGGAATACCTTCTTCATATGCTCACTTTTAGGGTTGTGAATGCTGGTTAGCATAACAGGTATGGTGTTGATTTGCAGGTGGAATTTATATTTTTAATAACTAGGGTACGCTAAGTAAGGGAGTATGTAATACCCATAGGCCCTTTGTTATACCATAGTAATGAAAAATAGTGCTCAGACCAATATTTCAGGCCACTACCCAAGGAGGATTCCACACATACCCTTGAGCACACTATCTGTATCTCTGACAGTATGGGAGGGTGATCGTTCGAGATGTTGTATCTCATGTACTATGGATAATACAAGGTCGACAAGCTTCCTAGTGGATAAAATTTTTTTTAAGCCTAGATTGTTTTTTGATACACCCAAAGATGCGTGGGAGCTCAAGTCCATGTGCGAGTGTTATCTAAGGCCTAGGTATTGGAGCCTGATCACCCCTCACTTCACTAGATGCTTTATGGGCTATCTAGATTAGCCAATAACGATAGCTTCTTGGTGATATTTTAAAACCCCCAACACAGGGTTTCTAACCTACACAACTACTAAAAAAGAGACTGTATTTTTTTTTGTTTTTTGGTTTTTTTGATAGAAAAAATAGACTATTTTTTTGGATTTTTTTAATAAATGAAAAAACAAAAACAAAAAATACACAAAAAATTATACCTAACAGGCAGAATGGATGGCAAAAATCATCTCAGTTGCAGCAAAATTTGGCCCTAGAAAGCGCTTTGATACCACTTTTTAGGATATCACTATTAAAATAAAGCACACTCACACAAACTACTAAAAAATAACTCAAGTACATCAAATAACTCAATAATACTATGCATAAATTAAATGTAGAAATGGAACAATCTCACAATAACATAAAATCATAGGCCTCTTCGAGGGGCAACCTCCTTCAATATTTCATTAGCTTGAAAAAAGATGAATTCATACATGGCTTCATATCTTTTAAAGAAAAAATTCATGCAAACCTACCTAAAGGCTCAAGAGTTGGCTTACATGCAAAATTCCACTCGAGCTAGAATCTCCTACCTAACATTGGTTACACTCTTGATAAAAATGGTTACATGAAATGGTACCACTTGGCTAGGCACCTTACTTACCACATACATTACAAAGTATTATAAAATAATATTATGATGGGATCCCCCATGTTGGGAGTGGTTCATTACATAAGTAAATGAGAGTTACAAAATAGTTTTAGGATAGGGTCCTAACATATTGCTTTGGCATGTTTCACACTACACACTTGTTTTTTAACAAATTTGGTTTCCTTGTGTGCAGGTGCAGGTTTTACAGTGCATAAGGAAGGAGCACAAGATCAGAATATCGAAAGATAAAGCATCGGCATCAAAGGTTTGCCCACCTCAATTGTGGGTACAAGGAAGAACATTGGAAGTGCAAATGAGCTATTGAAAGGATTTAATCCTTAGGCACCCCATTTTGTAACAATTGTATCAATCCAGAGCCCTCAAGGGGACACTTATGTAACCATGGTTTTGATCCACCAAAATAATAGAAGAAAACTTTGTTTCACTTCATTTCTTGTATTTTGGTTATCTTGCCATGTTTACTTGCATGTTTCCCTTTTGATGCTCATTCGACATTAGCGATAGATGCATATTGTTTAGCATTCTTAGGTGCACCATTTTTCCCCTACTTTAGTGGTGATCACGATGGTACCCTATCCCTATTAATTTAATTGAAGGTTTAACCTTGGTTTTTGTTATAGGTTCTGGTCGTTTTGGCCTAAAAAAACCTTTGGACTACTCCTCATGCCACCATGGGATGGTCACACCACCATCCCACCCAAGGATAGCCCCCAAATTGGCCATCATCCCACCCTAGGACAGTTACAGAACAAAGACTATTCTACTTAAAATGATAGAAATAGCATGTTTTCAGGCTTCCAAGGTAGGCACCTGAACTTTTTGTTTTCTATTGCATAGTTTGAGGTTGCTCTTTTCATGTTTTCTTGCTTGCATTATTTGCTTAAGAGGTAGAAAATAGATTTTCCTTTCTATAAACGTGAAAACGAAATGAAAAATAATAAGAAGAAAAATTGAAAAGAAATCAAGTAGCAATGCTCTTGTATGGTTTGTGTAGACACCAAATCCTAGCCATTAATCCTTCATCCTAACCATCCTACCACCCACTTGTCCACCACACACCTTTCCCGCCACTCATTTAGCCATTTCATGCCTTTCTCACCTTCAAAAGGCCCACTTTAGCCCTTTCCTCGCCACTTTCCAACCCCTTTGGACTTAATTTATATTATTTATATTTAATATAATATTTTATTATTATATTTTAATATATTTATTATAAAATATATATATTTAAACCCAATTAACCTTAGCCATTAGATTTAATTTAATCTTAGTCATCCATTTTCATTAATCTATGCCACACTTAAAGTATAATCTCAGCCTTACAATTTGATTTAATATTAGCCACATGATTAAAAGTGTTAGGCTAAAACCCTAAGCTTGATTATAAGTAGAAGCATCCTCAATGCTCAACCCATGAGTTTCCTAAGTCCTCAAGATTTCCCCAAGTCTCTGGAATCCCTGATTCCAAACCCTAGCCATCCTAAGTACCCTGAGGCTGCCACATAACCTTATGTGCCCTAATCCCCATAATTCTACTGCATTTCATACATTTCTTCCATCACCATAATATTTCATTCATTGCATCCTTCATACCCCCATGATCTACTTCTATAGATTAAACCCTCACACGCAAGCACCTTCCAGATCTTGCCAGGCTCGTTGCAGAGCCTGCTAAGTGCTCGCCAAAGCCTACCATATTTCACAGATGCATTCTAGAGATTTCCAAGCTCGCTCTAGAGCCTGCCAAGAACCTGCCCATGCCTACCATCATCATCAACATGAACCAGAGCTTACCACATCAAATCATTAGGTGTTGTTAGGGCATCATACCAACGGACTTACAATGAAGCATCATCAAGTTTAGCAAGGTAAATCACCATTGGTTTTTATTTCATTACATAATCTATAGGTTTTTGTATGCCATTGTATTCATTTGCAATTAGGGTTTATTTGATAGTTGAGGGTCTCACATTGTGGAGCCCTCACAGGTATTACTGATCCCCTTGTCTGTTTGTGTGTATGCAGATCTACAGGTTCTCATTCAATATTGGATAGCTGCTGAAGCTAGAGTGGCCCAAAATCGGATATCTCACAAGCCCACTCATTCTATTGGGAGTGAAGTGTAGTTGAAGACACTCATATTTGTATAGCTAGGGTTTCCTAGAACCCTAGAAATTGTATCTATTGTATCAAATCAACTCTATCAAGGTAGAATAATTGTAACAAGGGGTTTTTTCAACTCCCCTCCATTTATTGAAATATATTCTATTTTGTGTAGTTATTTGTCTCTTTGAGTTGATTTCTTTATTGCTTGCATAGTGTCACATTTTTAGCTCTACAAATGGTGATCATGGTGGGACCCCACAAGGGTTCTATATTTTAATTTTATTTGCCTTGCTAATGTTATTTTGTTGTTGCATTTTATAGGGTTTTTGAGAGCAAAAAAATAGCCGAATCCATCGATTAGGATTTTTGGAATATTCTATAATAGTTGCAAAAGGTGCATAGGCACTCTACAACACTTTTTGATCATCATAGATACCTTTATGTGCCTTCACAAATACCCTACTATGCCTGCACAGGCACCCTGTTGTGCCTGCATTGATTAGAGGCGCCCTGCTGCGTTTCCTACACAAACTACCTACATTTTTTCAGCCATAACTCACTCATCCAAAGTCATATTGAGCTGAAATTTTGAGGTTAGGTTCCTGATATACCCCAACACATCTCCACAAATTTTAAGATCAATTGAAGCAACAAATACCTTATAAACACCTCACAAAAATGTAGGCTTTTCTATAAGTCCATCCATTTTTAGCTCATTTTTGCTTTACATTTTTTTGGGTTTTCTATTGTGTCTTTCAGATTTTGAGATTAAAATGAATACAAAATAAGTAATATAGAAAGAAAATCATTGTAGATTGCATCTAGGGTATTTTGTGCATGCATACATAACACATTTTGAAGTTTTTGTTTTAAAAAGAAGTGCAAATTCAAATAGTTCCTGCATATTGTTGTCTGCATTTGAAATTGAAACACATCCTTTAGAATTTGCATTTCTTAGAAGTTAAAGATTTATTATTTTGCATATATAAATAGGAACAATATTTGAATGCAAAAATTACTCCTGCCCTTGGGTGGCACCTTTGGAAGAGAGGTGGACGAACCCTCCAGTTGCTATTTAGGCAGGGGATTTTAAGCGGTGTACTTCACACTCTTTAGATGAAATTTTCATTCATATGTTGGATTCTGATTTAGATGTGTGAAATTTTTTATCTTTAACATTTTTTTATCACAATAGAAAACAAAAAAAAATTAAAATTAATCACACACTGCACGTTTCACTCTAAAATAGTAGTGGCTGAAATTCATCACCAGCCATTGCTTGATATTTGGTGATGGTGGATGTCATTTTCATCCACCAATATCTGACCTAGACACCATAGGATTACCCCTGAGCAAACTTGTTGGAGGTCATTACCAACAATAATCTTGCTGTCCTTGCCAGCCTTAGTTTTTACCTTTGTTTTTATTAAGTAAGATTAGAACATTAAAACACACAAACCTGTCACTCTAAAAGGAATACACATTAATGAAGAAAATAATTAATGTATGAAGTTAAGCCACACAAGGTAAAAACTTAGCATTGATTATTTCTTTTATTTTTATTTTTGTACGAATTTTAATTTTGTGTTCATTTTGATAGTTCTAAATTATTGGTTTATTTACTTTATGGTATTAACAAAAAATCAAAATAAAGTAATAAACCAAAACAACTTAATGAAAAATGCATCCAATTCACCTGCTACTTTGGTGGCCAATCCTTATCCATCCCTACCACAAGTAGGATACATCACCAATAAAAAATCTCCAAAGGTACCTAATACCTTTGGTCACATTTTAACATGGCTCCACATCAGCCATTTCCATCATTAACATGGCTTAACCTTAGTCATTTCATAATTAACATGGATTAACCTTAGCCATTTCATCATTAAAATAGTTTAACCTTAGCCATTCCCATCATTAACATGGCTTAACCTTAGCTATTTCATCATTAACATGGCTTAACCTTAGCCATTTCATCATTAACATGGCTCAACCAATAGCCATTTCATCATTAACATGGCTCAACCTTAGCCATTTCATCATTAACATGGTTTAGGCTTAGCCATTTAATCATTAACATGTCTTAACTAATAGCCATTTCATCATTTACATGGCTTAACCAATATCCATTTCATAATTAGCATACCTTAACCTTAGCCATTTCATCATTAACATGTCTTAACCTTAGTCATTTCATCATTAACATTGTTTAACCTTAGCCATTTAATAATTAGCATGGATTAAACAACAACCATTTCATCATTAACATGGCTTAACCTTAGCCATTCCATCATTAACATGGCTTAACCTTAGCCATTTCACATTAACATGGCTTTACCTTAAGCCATTTCATCATTTACATGGCTTAACCAATAGCCAGTCCATCATTAACATGGCTTAACCTCAGCCATTTCATCATTAACATGGCTACACAACAACCATTCCATAATTAACATGGCTCCACAATATCCATTCCATCATTAAAATGGCTTAAACTTAGCCATTTCATCATTAACATGGCTTAACCTTAGCCATTTCATCATTAACATGGCTCCATAATAGCCATTCCATCATTAACATGGCTTAACCTTAGCCATTTCATTATTAACATGGCTTAACCTTAGTCATTTCATCATTAACATGACTCAACCTTAGCCATTTCATCATTAACATGGCTCAACCTTAGCCATTTCATCATTAATATGGCTCAACCTTAGCTATTTCATCATTAACATGGCTCAAACTTAGCCATTTCATCATTAATATGGCTCAACCTTAGTCATTTCATCATTAACATGGCTCAAAATTCACCATTCCATCATCAACATGGCTCAACCTTAGCCATTTCATCATTAACATGGCTCAACCTTAGCCATTTAATCATTAACATGGCTCAAACATAACCATTTCATCATCAACATGGCTTAACCAATAGCCAGTTCATCATTAACATGGCTTACACAATAGCCATTCCATCATTAAGTAGCGGAAGGGTTTGATGTGTTTTCCATTAAGTTGTTTTGACTTATTACTTTTGTTTAATTTCGAGTTAGTACCATAATGTAAGTAAATCAAAAAATTGTAAAATTAAAAAAAAACTATTGTTTTAAAAAGGAGTACACATTAATAAAATAATAATGTATGAGGTAAGCCCCACATGGTGAAAACTTAGCATTGTTTTGGTTTCTTTTATTTTCAATCAGTTCATGCCAATCCCAAAAAGCCCCAAAGGTACTCAATTCCTTTGGTCACATTCCAACTTAAAAAAGCCCCAAGGGTACCAAAGTCCTTTGGTCACATCAGATTTCAATTTCAAAAAGCCCCAAAGGTCCTCAATCCCTTTGGTCACATCAGATTTCAATTTCAAAAAGCCCCAAATGTACTCAATCCCTTTGTTCACATCAAATTTCAATTTTAAAAATCCCCAAAGGCACTTAAGCCCTTTGGTCACATATCATTTCAACTTCAAAAAGCCCCAAGGATACCTAAGCCCTTTGGTCACATCATATTTCAATTTAAAAAAGCCCCAAGGGTGCCTAAGCCCTTTGGTCACATCAGATTTCAATTTCAAAAATCCCCAAAGGTACCCAATCCCTTTGGTCACATAAAATTTCAATTTAAAAAAGCCCCAAAGGCACTTAAGCCCTTTGGTCACATATCATTTCAACTTCAAAAAGCCCCAAGGGTACCTAAGCCCTTTGGTCACATCAGATTTCAATTTCAAAAAAGCCCCAAAGGTACTCTATCCCTTTGGTCACATCAAATTTCAATTTCAAAAAGCCCCAAAGGTACTCAATCCCTTTGGTCACATCAAATTCCAATTTCAAAAAGCCCCAAAGGCACTTAAGCCCTTTGGTCATAAGCTTCCCAAGCTAGGGGAGTGGAAAAACCTGAGCCAATGAACATCATATACTTAAAAGCATTCCATGCTTACTGTGATTACTATATATGTATATATACATGGCTAAAAAAAACAACAAACAAAAGAAACAAAAACAAATCATTCACATAGGCATATTCCCATTGCATACATATCGCATTTACATATAGGCACATTTACATGCATTTATCACATTACATTCATACATATTGCATACACATTTCATTTGCATTCATTCCACATGCATTCCACTACACCCCTGCATTTTACAAATTGCATTCATCCCATCCCACATTCAATGATATTTTATAGTAGTGATGATATGGCAAAAAATAAAAAAGGTAAGTTTCCACAACTGGGGGTACCTATTTGGGAGCATTTATGCAATCCCATTTGTCCAAAGTCACAAAAAGACAAAATTTTCCCTCACTTAGCCACTACTAGTGTGTCTAGCAACCTCCAGAAAGATGTCCAATTTTCTATAGGACCAAAAACACTTTCTCACATTAAGAAAGTCTTGAGTATGGTCAACTGATTCCAAAAACCAATCTTGCATCAACCACACTCTTTCACTTCTTAAAAATATTTTGAGTAAAATAGGGATAACACCATACTTGGGTAGCACCTTGAAGTGAAAATAATATTCCTCGCTTGTCCTATCATGCAACATAGTCCAAAATCAAAAATAGTGGTTTTCACCACTATCACAATTGCTCTTCAAATACACACACATAGAGTAGTAAGGATAGGGTCACATTATCCTCACACTTTGGTGGAGAATCCGATTCCCTAAAGCTCTATATAAAAATTACCAACTTCTATTCACCCACAACAGATCATTATAGCTATAAGGCTCGTACTACATGTCCCATCAGAAGGATAAGTAGTCATCCCCAAAGATCTATTCAAATACTTAACAAATTCCACATACACACTTTCGATCCCTAAAGATGTAAGGATTGTACCACATGTCCCCTCAAAAGGATAAGTAGTCATCCCCAAGGCCTAAAATATCAAATCGTTGGACTATAGAGTGAGTCTTCATTGGGGCTATAGATGCTTGACTAGCAGTGGAGTAAGATCATGCGGGGTGACATGTCTCTCTTCCAAAAAGAGAGACCTCTGACCGCACACACGGACAAGATAACTTCTTGGTCCTCTCCATAATAGGTCATGCCTAATTTACTCATAATGAGGTAATAAACTTCACATGCACACACATTGGTGCTTGATTGTCTAGGGTCATTGTCATGCTCAATATTTGGTACATGAAATTAACTTGCACACACATTGGTCCTAATGAAAGTTAGACAACCTTTAGTGAGTTTAGTTCATAGCACTAGTCTGTTTGAGTCTTTAAAAATCCTACAGTCTTCCATATCAACATCCATATCTTCTTCCATATCAACATCCATGTCTTCATCATGGATCAACCCGCATAAAGCCACCAAGATTGATGCCCCAGATTGCAAAACAATGAACAAGAATGACCAACAAAATTATGAACTAAAAATGATCATTTGAACATCATGCATTCCTTTCATATAGTTTGCATTCATATACATGCCATTTCAATTGCATTAATTATCCATAATAATTACACATACACATCATGATTAGCTTGCATTAATCATCAATAAGACATGCATAAAAATATTTTCATAAACATGCATTCCATAAATGCATTCACGTAAAAGCACAAAAATAAAAACCATGTATGTATATATATATATATATATATGTGTGTGTGTGTTTGTGTATGTATAACTCGCATATGCAAAGATTGCTAGAAAGTGAGAACATCATCAAAACTTGGCTGGTGTTCAAGGTTTCACACCTTTCCATCCCAATAAAGCAAACATCTTCACAACTTGAAGGTTTTCAAGGTATCACACCTTCCCCACCAATTCAATAAACAATTCAACCATTCAATCATATTACATCATCAATAAATCAATTGCTAGGTTCAAAAGGTTGTGTCCTTTTGTCAAAGGTTGCGCCCTTTGCCTTGCATTCACATCATCCACATCAACTGCGAGGTTCAAAATACTGCATCCTTTTATCAAAGGTTGCATCCTTTGCCCTGTATTCACACCATCATACATCATCAAAAATCCCTTCATCTACTAGGGCAAAAATAGATACATTTCATCAAATTTCCATATTTCAAAAACCCCTATATCTGTTAAAGAAAACAAATAGAAACAAATCATTTTCAAAAATCCCTTTATCTATTAAGGGAAAATAACATACACAAATCATTTCATTTTACATCATAAAAAACCCCTTTATCTGTTAAGGGTAAAGAATAGACACAAATCTTAAAAAACCTCTTTATCTATTAAGGGCAAAGAACATACACAAATATAAGTGAACCTTGTATTTAGTGGTTTATCCTAGAAACCTGGTGGTTGTAGTGACTGGTTATCCATGCAATCCAGTAGGATGGATATATCACCATAAGGAAACTTACATCATCAAAAACCTATTCATCTGTTAAGGCAAAAATAGATACATTTCATCACATTTTCATATCATCAAAAACCCCTTCATCTGTTAGGGCAAAAACACATACATTTCATAAAATTTTCATATTTCAAAAACCCCTTTATATATTAAGGGGAATGAACAAAAAAAAATCATTTAAAAAAAAACCTTTATCTGTTAAGGGCAAATAACAGACACAAATCATCAAAAACCCCTTTATCTGTTAAGGGCAAAGAACAAACACAAATATAAGTGAACCTTGTATTTAGTGGTTTATCCTAGAAACCTGGTAGTTGTAGCGATTGGTTATCCATGCAATCCGATAGGATGGATAGATCACCATAAGGACACTTACATCATCAAAAATCCCTTCATCTATTAGGGCAAAAATAGATACATTTCATCACATTTTCACATCATCAAAAACCCCTTCATCTGTTAGGGAAAAAATAGATACATTTCATCACATTTTCCTCATTTCAAAAACCCTTCATCTATTAAGGGCAAAGAATAGAAACATTCATCAAATTTCCATATTTCAAAAACCCCTTTATCTATTAAGGGCAACGAACAAACATAAATCATTTCATTATACAAAAACCCCTTTATCTGTTAAGGGCAAAGAACAGACACAAATAATTTCATTTTTGTTCATCATAAAAAACCCCTTCCTCTGTTAAGGGCAAATAATAGACACAAATACAAGTGAGCCTTGTATTTAGTGGTTTACCCTATTTCACCTGGCGGTTGTAGCGACTAGTTATCCATGCAATTCGGTAGGATGGATAGATCACCATAAGGACACTTACATCATAAAAAAACCCCTTCATCTATTAGGGCAAAAACAGATACATTTCATCACATTTTCACATCATAAAAAACCACTTCATCTGTTAGGGTATGAAAGCACGAGATTTCGAAAACAAAAGGAAAACTATAATTATGCAATATAAGACGAAATATAACGCTTTAATCCTATGCACAAAAACAAGGAAAGGAGATAAATTGGAGACGAAAGAAAAGATGTAAGGAAATCACAACCCTCTTTATTCAAATTTCTTATCCTCGGTTACATAGATGTCTCCTCCCTTTTTAGGGGCTAGGAGCGTTAAATTGGTCTTTGTTATAATTTGTGACTTAGTCTTCCTCCTTCCACATGCCCACGTTTGGAATGGGCGGGCCAAATGTTGCCGCCACTTGCGTTGGTAAGGTAGACTCCTCGTCGCTCCTCTAATGCTGCAACTCTGCACTCAAAGAAACAAACAAGAAAGTCAGTAGCACCTGTGTATGAAAAATAAAAGATGAATCTAACGATGATTGAAATGAATCTAAATGAAATGAAAGACTTGACAAAAGCATAAACATGAAACTAAAAGAAATACCACGATTATGAAAGCACAAATCGCCAGTAAGTGAACTAGCAGCACTTCGTCGCTCAAAATGCTCCTTCTCTGTATATCCTTTCTTGGGTGAGAAAACTCACCGTTTTTATAGACCCAAGGGGTCTTTTTGAATTAACATGCAAAAGTGTTTCTTTGCATGAATGCTTTTGTTTGTGAAGAGAAGACTTCTTCTTGATCAAGGGCTTCTTAACTGCCTCTGTGCATGTCTTTGCATGTTTTAGAAAAACTCATTTGCACGCCCATGCAATGAAGGGATAGCTAAGTGGCAAATCTGAGTTGTCTTAAGAACTCACTCGCACTCCTATGTCATGCAGAAAAAGCTAAGTGGTAGATGTGTGTTGTTAAAATATCTCACTCGCACTCCTATGCCATGCAGGGAAAGCTAAGTGGCAGATGTGTGTTGTTAAAAGAGCTCACTCGCACTCCTATGCCATGCAGGGAAAGCTAAGTGGCAGTTCTGAGTTGTTATATGCCGAGATTTGACTTTTTTGCAAGTCAAACTCTACAATCGTCCCACCCCAAAGTGAGCGCCGGTAATCGTCCCTGGGTGAAACGAGTACAAATCCATACTCGTCCTTGGGTAGGACGAGTACAAATTCGCACTCATCCCTAGGTGGGACGAATAAGAAATAAAGTGTCTAAAAGGTGCCAAACTAATTTTTGACTTGCAAAACTGTTGTGTAAGTGGTTATAACCACTGTTTAACCTCTGGGGGCTACCCTGGGGGTTGTGTGTGTTAATGTGATCAGTGTTTGTAGTCACATAATCGGATTGGTGCTGTTTTGGTGTCTACAGATGCCCATTTTTGGGAAGCGTTGTGCAAGGCACAGTGTCGAGCAAAAATAGATAACCAAAGCACTATTGATTAGGGTTTCTCAGTAACCTAACCAACTCTTGATGCCCCAAGTATGGAAAGGGCATGCATTCTTGAATCCTTTCTTCTGACGAGCTAAGGAATTTTATTTCAAGTATTAACCTGTTTTGGTGAGGTGTGACTTGAGCTTGGACATTGATTAGTCATGAATAGGCAAAGGGCGCAACCTTTTATCCATGGGGGAACCTTGTGTTCATGCTTCGGGAATGCCAAGTGTTTAATCAATTTGTGATAATTTCTTGTTTGCTGCCCCAAGCAGGAGCGTGATTGTCTTTGTCAATGATTCTTTGAATGCATGCCATTGCCTTGATTGGGTGTGTGTTTGTTGATTGATGACTTCAGTGTGACTACCCCCTCAAGCGACGAATCGATGAAGGAATAACTGACATGAGAAAAGCGACGAGTCGCTTGACCCAAGATGACTTAAGTGAGGGTGCCTTTAGATGTTGTCCGTTGAATGCGCGAGAAATTTCTCGATTTTTTTTTGTGGACCTGTTTTTGGTGGGTGTGAACCCATTTTGGGATGCCATTAGGGGGTAACATGGGCAAAAATCCGTCTTCCCGTGGAGCGGTCCGGCTATGGTAGCCTTCTTGGGGAGTAGGATAACGACAAGGTAGACCCCGACATCAATTTTCTAATGCGAAGAGGTTAAGTGCAAGAGCACTTTTGTCCGGCAATTTTTAGTGTTTTTGTTGGCATTTGTCATTTTTATATTTTGGTTGTTTTGTTGTGTTTGTTGTTTTTTTTTTTTTTGTGGCGTGTTTTGTATGTATGTGTTTGATGTATGCAGAGGTGATTATGAATGTGATGTTTCTAATTTGTATGATGTATAGATATGGAATGAATGAAATGAGTTGTTGATGATGTGTCGATGCACCATAGACTGTACAAGATTTGACTGACTTGCTATACTAATGGGATGACTTTGTGAAATGACTTTGCATGTGAAAACTTTGTTTTTGTATTTTGCATATATTTTGATGGTGATGTACGGAATAAAATGTGACAATTGTTTTTAAAATGTAGTTAAGCTTTTCTGAGATTCAGATATTTTAACTAACTAGCCAAGACTGTACATTTATCTCGCAAGACTTTTTGAACAAGGTCTAAATTTGACTTGAATTTAACCAAGTTATTTCACATCCCTGTGTGTGCAATTGAGTTCATTTATGTGGTATTCATCAGGATACCGCCAGTTCCAGATGGGCTTTCAACCGAACTCGTACTGAGGATCACCTAATTAGCTCCACTAACTCCTTGATTGTGTTTGGTTAGATTAATCTGCGATGCTATCTAGGATACCATAAGCTAGCTCATCCACATGCAAACATTGATCTATACACAAGTTAATGTGACGAGATATATCGTCATGCGGGAGGTTTACTATCGGTGATCGATAGGCTATCAACCAAACCGATATCGAAGCTTGCCTCATGACCTGTCGAAATGCTTGAGAATTCCGGGGATTCAAGTTCGACTCCTTGCTTTTCTTCAATTGTATTGGGATACTTGCTCTTTATAGTGATAAAATCACTGTTTATTTTTGTTTTATTGATGTTTTTTTTTTTTTTGAGCAAGGGATAGGGAGTGACGAGAATCACTATTGTACGTGCCTTTTGATGTGTGCACTGTAGGATGTCAATTTTGAATGTTTTGACGTTTTGCAAATTTTTGATGTTTTTGCAACTTTTGAGAACTTGGGATTCATGGGGAATTGGGTAGGGAGGATGCTTGTCCTTTTGCCAACTCTTAGCATTCCTAGGGTCATTTGCACAGGGGGATAAGCAAGATAGCCATTTCGCTTATGGTGACCTGGATTACGGTGCAGGTTTCATCTTTTGTTCACACAACTTAGGAATTTTTTTATATGTGTGTTAATTTGTGTTGGGATGCTACGTAACAAGGTGTGATCCAAGTAAAACTTTCCCGTGTAAAATCTGTTTAACTATGTACAATTTTGGCTAGAAATTTAAAGACAACTGAATGACGAAAACCCTATATACATTAGGAGACAACTGACTATGCTAAAATAAAAAGGTGATATGCTGGATGTATGCGTTTATGGAAATGGATTTGAGGTGGAAATGATGGAATTGCCAAGTAATGACAGCCTATGGTGCTTTTGACTTGTATGACCTATCGAAGTATGCAAGGGATGGATGCAATGTTTAATGCAACCTATATTTTTGTATTTTGATTTTTATGAAAATGCATGCAAATGTTTTGGTGATTTCGTTTTTTTTTTTTTATGAGAATGTATGGAAAATGCAAATGTTTTTGTGATTTTGTTTTTTTATGAGAATGCATGTAATTGAAATGCAATTGTTTTTGTGATTTTGATTTTTGTGTTTTTTTTGTTGATTTTTGAATACTTATGTTGACCAAGCAGTTATGGTAACTCTTGGAGCTTTTGGGTTGACCAAGTGATTGTGGTAATCCTTGGAGCTTTTGTCTTGACCAAAGGGTTTATAGATACCTTTGGGGCATTTAGGGTTTGACCAAGCGATTATGAAAATCCTTGGAGCTTTTAGGGTGACCAAGTGATTGTGATAATCCTTGGAGCTTTTTGGGATGACCAAGCGATTGCGATAATCCTTGGAGCTTTTTGGGTGACCAAGCGATTGCGATAATCCTTGGATATTTTTGGGATGACCAAGCGATTACGATAATCCTTGGAGCTTTTGGGGATGACCAAGAGATTGCGATAATCCTTGGAGCTTTTTGGGATGACCAAGCGATTGCGATAATCCTTGGAGCTTTTGGGATGACCAAGAGATTGCGATAATCCTTGGAGCTTTTGGGGATGACCAAGAGATTGTGATAATCCTTGGAGCTTTTTGGGATGACCAAGCGATTGCGATAATCCTTGGAGCCTTTTGGGATGACCAAGGATTGAAACCCTTGGAGCCTTTTGGGATGACCAAGCGATTGCGATAATCCTTGGAGCCTTTTGGGGTGACCAAGTGATTGCGATAATCCTTGGAGATTTTGGGGATGACCAAGAGATTGCGATAATCCTTGGAGCTTTTTGGGATGACCAAGCGATTGTGATAATCCTTGGAGCTTTTGGTTTGACCAAAGGGTTTATGGACACCTTTGGAGCGTTTGGTTTGACCAAAGGGTTTATGGACACCTTTGGAGCGTTTGGTGTAACCCACTGGCTCTTCAGGGAATAGAGGTACCCCCAGCGTGATGATCTTTGTGCACCGGATCTGGCTCTGTAGGAATTGGCATGAATGGATCGGCCTTATGCACGGATAAGAGGGCAAGGTCTGCCTTCGACACTGATGGTGCTATGATATCTCTGGGTGGAAGGTGCTCGCGATCTTCCCAAAGGAGTGGGATCAACATGTGATGCCAGTGGGCTGGGTCTATGCGCCACTCATGCCCTAGTCTTATGCCTAGTTGGGCCATTAGTTCGTCATGGGTGATAGGGTGATTGTGCCATCGTGCATGATTGAGATAAGCCATCTCAGTTTCATCTTTGTAATCATTGTTGATGATCCAAAGGTCCTCGTTGGCCTCGACAGCTATCTGTGACATGCTAAGCTCTTCCGACTCGAGCAGATTGACATGGTCTTGATGGGGTTGTTTCGCGCTTTGTGGGGGGACCGAATTTTCCTGTAATGGCACGGGCTCGATGGGAGCCTCCAAATGGAATAATGTTAGGAGAATTTTGTGATGCTCATCCATGGGGACCACCTGTGAATTAGTGCTGTCAGACTCGAACGGGTCCCATGGCACTATTGCATATGCTGACTCGTCTTTGGCGAGAGAGTCAGGCTCATCAAATTTTGGTGATTCTGAGATATGGAAGACCTCGTCATTAGGTAGTTCTACAACTAGGGGTTGATCCTCTTTGAGAGGATTTTCATGTGAGTTGGGCATTTGGGACCCCAAAATATTGATCTCTACCAACTCTAAGTGTTGTGGCAGCGCATTGCTTGTATCGGGGGATTTGAGCTCCTCCTGTTTGATTTGTTCCCGTTGCAAGTTATGGGAAACTTGATGCCTTGGGAGGGGTGGCTGGATAGCACCCCCCATGCTTTGGTATTTCATTTTAGTCCACTCTTTTTCTAGCTCAGGTTCCTCAGAGGCTTCTTGAATAATATTTGGGGGTGGTCCATGAACCTGGGTGGGCGCCTGAAGAAGGCACCCATCATTGGTCTTAGGATTGGCCTCCCGCTCAAGTCTAGGAGGCGTCGAGGGCAACGTTTGATAAGGTCGTAGAGACCTGTCTTGCACCTAGTTGTGTTTCTCATAATGTTTTGTCTTATGCATGCGAGGGGTTGGAGTCTTCGCCTGCATAGTGTGTTGTAACAACTCATCCTCCTGGAGCTGAAGGCACTCTTGATTTAAAAGATATTGTTGCTCTAACTGTTGTTGTTCTAGCTCAAGTAACGTGAGTTGCATCCGACATGCAATATGCTTGGTAGATTTTAAGATAGTTGGTCCTGTCGTCTCATGTCTAGAAGGCCTAGATGCCTCTCCTAGATATCTATCTCGGTCATGGTGATCCGAGATCTCTATAGGTTGCCTCCCTTTATTGGGGGTAGTGGCATTCCCCCGAGGCTTTGGCCTCAATAGGTAATCCTAAAAGCTAGCAATTGCGAAGGCGTATTGTTCTTGCGATGTATGTTGCTCTTGAGGAAGGTAAAGTCTTTCCTCGTGATCTCTTTTGTAAGTGAAAGAGGAATGGGCAGAGTTGGCTCGCCCTACCTGAGGAGCCTTGTGCTCGGATTTGTCCTTGTAGTCCTGACAACTAGAGGGGGTGAAGGAGGGATAGTGTAATCATGTGGTTCCTCCCATCGAACCCTATGTTGACCTAGTGCTTCATTGTGTGGTGACCACTCATAACGAGCATCTAAGGGAGCTCTCCTACGGATGTACCCCTCATGGGAGGATGCGTGCTGGGTGCTATGCTGAACAGGAGTGCCCCTAGAAGAGGTGCCCCTATAGTCCCTTTTCGTTAAGGTGTGTAGGGGACTGCCTTGTGTGTTAGGTCGCCAAGGTGGTATGACCAAATCCTGGGGACTATAACGAATGTGACTCGTGTTTCTTTGGACATTCTCCATAGCGTCTGCCCATGAGTGGGCTTGACTACGGGTGAATACCATGGCGATGTCTCTCTAAAAACCCTAAAAATTGAAATGATTCAGATGGGGCTCAAAATTGGTGTGCGCATCCCTCTTATAGTAGATAAGACAAAAATGAAGTCTCAAGTCCTAACTCTAAATACATTAGGAGATATTGACATCTGAACAACTCAAAAAGTGCATAAAATTGCGTGCCCAATTTTAAAACCTAATTTCGGGGCACTAGATGATGGAATTTGGCCCCGAAAACTGACTTTTTCAAGATTATCTCTTTTAAATAATAATAGTGTGCCCTAAATCTGGTTTAGTGTGTTTTTGTTGTTTGTTTTGTTTTTGAAGAATTTTACGAAACGTTTAAATGCAAGTATGAAGGCTCTTATGACTCCCACTATGGTCGCCCCTTCAATATACCACCAGCCGATATACCAACCTCTCTATATACCCCCTTCGAGAGGGAGACTATAAGTACGTGAGAGAAGATGGTACGTGGTACGTAGGCGGACTAAAGGGGATTGTCCATTAATGGGACCTACCATAGAAGACTTATCCTAGCGCATGGGAATCACCCCACACACTCGGCACCATCGGATTTATGCCTAACAACAGTGACAATCGGGGAATGGATGCAAAGCTAAGCCAAGGTGGTGATGAACCCACCGTTGGTCTTGCTCAAGGGTTGGGGCTTACGACCAAAGCCTTGGTTTAAAATGGACACGTGATGTGTGGGGTTTGTTTTAATTTTGCAAAATTGAAACAAGCAAACGAAAAGAAATCTTTCCCAAGCCATTCAAACCGAAACCAAAAAAAAACAAAAATTGACAAAAACCCCACCTCTCCCCTAATCGAAATTTCTGATTTGCTCTAAAATCACATCTATAATCGTCCCCGGGTGAGGGAGCAAAATCACGGGGGAACGAAATT
Organism: Wollemia nobilis; assembly: GCA_028583015.1. Lineage (NCBI taxonomy): Eukaryota > Viridiplantae > Streptophyta > Pinopsida > Araucariales > Araucariaceae > Wollemia > Wollemia nobilis. Next base: position 1,595,986 of record JAQPPZ010002105.1, read on the forward strand.
CCGAGGTGAGAGTCATCCATAGACGAATAACCCAGTGTTGAAAAAATAGTAAAAAAAAGCAATTTTAGATCGTAATTTAACCTAACAAAAATAGAGGACAGGTCCCACCGTGATCGCCATTGAAAGCACGAGATTCCGAAAACAAAAGGAAAACTATAACTATGCAATATAAGACGAAATGTAACGCTTTAATCCTATGCACAAAAACAAGGAAAGGAGATAAATTGGAGACGAAAGAAAAGATGTAAGGAAATCACAGCCCTCTTTATTCAAATTTCTTATCCTCGGTTACATAGACGTCTCCTCCCTTTTTAGGGGCTAGGAGCGTTAAATTGGTCTTTGTTACAATTTGTGACTTAGTCTTCCTCCTTCCGCATGCCCACGTTTGGAATGGGCGGGCCAAATGTTGCCGCCGCTTGCGTTGGTAAGGTAGACTCCTCGCCGCTCCTCTAATGCCGCAACTCGCACTCAAAGAAACAAACAAGAAAGTCAGTAGCACTCGTGTATGAAAAATAAAAGATGAATCTAACGATGGTTGAAATGAATCTAAATGAAATGAAAGACTTGACAAAAGCATAAACATGAAACTAAAAGAAATACCACGATTATGAAAGCACAAATCGCAAGTAAGTGAACTAGCAGCACTTCGTCGCTCAAAATGCTCCTTCTCTGTATATCTTTTTGGGTGAGGAAACTCACCATTTTATAGACCCAAGGGGTCTCTTTGAATTAACATGCAAAAGTGTTTCTTTGCATGAATGCTTTTGTTTGTGAAGAGAAGACTTCTTCTTGATCAAGGGCTTCTTAACTGCCTCTGTGCATGTCTTTGTATGTTTTAGAAAAGCTCACTTGCACTCCCATGCAATGAAGGGATAGCTAAGTGGCAAATCTGAGTTGTCTTAAAACTCACTCTCCTTCCCATGCAGAAGGGAAAGTCAATATGGTCAAAAGAGCCCGACTCCTATGCCATGCATGAAAAGCTGAGTGGTAGTTCTGAGTTGTCATGCGCCGAGGTCTGACTTTTTGCCGGTCAAACTCGGCATTCGTCCCACCCCGAAGCGAGCGCTAGTAATCGTCCCTGGGTGAAACGAGTACAAATCCATACTCGTCCTTGGGTAGGACGAGTACAAATTCGCACTCGTCCCTGGGTGGGACGAATAAGAAATAAAGTGTCTAAAAGGTGCCAAACTGATTTTTGACTTGCAAAATTGTTGTGTAAGTGGTTAGAACCACTGTTTAACCTCTGGGGGCTGTGTGTGTTAATGTGATCAGTGTTTGTAGTCACATAATCGGATTGGTGTTGTTTTGGTGTCTACAGATGCCCCTTTTTGGGAAGCGTTGTGCATGGCACAGTGTCGAGCAAAAATAGATAACCAAAGCACTAATGATTAGGGTTTCTCAGTAACCTAACCAACTCTTGATGCCCCAAGTATGGAAAGGGCATGCATTCTTGAATCCTTGCTTCGACGAGCTAAGGAATTTGATTTCAAGTATTAACCTATTTTGGTGAGGTGTGACTTGAGCTTGGACATTGATCAGTCATGAATAGGCAAAGGGCGCAACCTTTTATCCACGGGGGAACCTTGTGTTCATGCTTCGGGAATGCCAAGTGTTTGATCAATTTTGTGATAATTGCTTGTTTGCTGCCCCAAGCAGGAGCGTGATTGTCTTTGTCAATGATTCTTTGAATGCATGCCATTGCCTTGATTGGGTGTGTGTTTGTTGATTGGTGACTTAAGTGTGACTACCCCCTCAAGCGACGAATCGATGAAGGAATGACTGACATGAGAAAAGCGACGAGTCGCTTGACCCAAGATGACTTAAGTGAGGGTGCCTTCAGATGTTGTCCGTTGAATGCGCGAGCAGTTTCTCGATTTTTTTTGGACCTATTTTTGGTGGGTGTGAACCCATTTTGGGATGCCATTTGGGGTTAACATTGGCAAAAATCCGTCTTCCCGTGGAGCGGTCCGGCTATGGTAGCCTTCTTGGGGAGTAGGATAACGACAAGGTAGACCCCGACATCAATTTTCTTATGCGAAGAGGTTAAGTGCAAGAGCACTTTTGTCCGGCAATTTTTAGTGTTTTTGTTGGCATTTGTCATTTTTATATTTTGGTTGTTTTGTTGTGTTTGTTTGTTTTTTTTTTTTTTTTTGTGGCGTGTTTTTATGTATGTGTTTGATGTATGCAGAGGCGATTATGAATGTGATGTTTCTAATTTGTATGATGTATGGATAGGGAATGAATGAAATGAGTTGTTGATGATGTGTCGATGCACCATAGACTGTACAAGATTTGACTGACTTGCTATACTAATGGGATGACTTTGTGAAATGACTTTGCATGTGAAAACTTTGTTTTTGTATTTTGCATATATTTTGATGGTGATGTACGGAATAAAATGTGACAGCTTGTTTTTAAAATGTAGTTAAGCTTTTCCGAGATTCAGATATTTTAACTAACTAGCCAAGACTGTACATTTATCTCGCAAGACTTTTGAACAAGGTCTAAATTCGACTTGAATTTAACCAAGTTATTTCACATCCCTGTGTGTGCAATTGAGTTCGTTTATGTGGTATTCATCGGGATACCGCCGATGCCAGATGGGCTTTCAACCGAACTCGTACTGAGGATCACCTAATTAGCTCCACTAACTCCTTTATTGTATTTAGTTAGATTAATCTGCGATGCTATCTAGGATACCATAAGCTAGCTCATCCACATGCAAACATTGATCTATACACAAGTTAATGTGACAGATATATCGTCATGCGGGAGGTTTACTATCGCCAGTGACCGATAGGCTATCAACCAAACCGGCATCGAAGCTTGCCTCATGACCTGTCGAAATGCTGAGAGTTCCAGGGATTCAAGTTCGACTCCTTGCTTTTCTTCAATTGTATTGGGATACTTGCTCTTTATAGTGATAAAATCACTGTTTATTTTGTTTTATTGATGTTTTTTTTTTTTTTTTTGAGCAAGGGATTTGAATATGGAGTGACGAGAATCACTATTGTTTGTGCCTTTTGATGTGTGCACTGTAGGATGTCAAATTTTAGTGTTTTGACGTTTTGCAAATTTTTGATGTTTTTGCAACTTTTGAGAACTTGGGATTCATGGGGAATTGGGTAGGGAGGATGCTTGTCCTTTTGCCAACTCTCAGCATTCCTAGGGTCATTTGCACAGGGGGATAAGCAAGATAGCCGTTTCGCTTATGGTGACCGGGATTACGGTGCAGGTTTCATCTTTCGTTCACACAACTTAGGAATTTTTATATGTGTGTTAATTTGTGTTGGGATGCTACGTAACAAGGTGTGATCCAAGTAAAACTTTCCCGTGTAAAATCTGTTTAACTATGTACAGTTTTTGGCTAGAAATTTAAAGACATCTGAATGACGAAAACCCTATATACATTAGGAGACAACTGACAATGCTAAAATAAAAGGGTGATATGTGGGATGTATGCGTTTATGGAAATGGATTTGAGGTGGAAATGATGGAATTGCCAAGTAATGACAGCCTATGGTGCTTTTGACTTGTATGACCTATCGAAGTATGCAAGGGATGGATGCAATGTTTAATGCAACCTATATTTTTGTATTTTGATTTTTATGAAAATGCTGGAATGCAAATGTTTTGGTGATTTCGTTTTTTTTTTTATGAGAATGTATGGAATTGAAATGCAAATGTTTTTGTGATTTTGTTTTTTTATGAGAATGCATGGAATTGAAATGCAATTGTTTTTGTGATTTTGATTTTTGTGTTGTTTTTGTTGATTTTTGAATACTTATGTTGACCAAGCAGTTATGGTAACTCTTGGAGCTTTTTTAAATTGGTATGACCAAAGGGTTTATAGATACCTTTGGGGCATTTAGGGTTTGACCAAGCGATTATGAAAATCCTGGAGCTTTTAGGGTGACCAAGTGATTGTGATAATCCTTGGAGCTTTTTGGGATGACCAAGCGATTGCGATAATCCTTGGAGCTTTTTGGGATGACCAAGCGATTACGATAATCCTTGGAGCTTTTTGGGATGACCAAGCGATTACGATAATCCTTGGAGCTTTTTGGGGATGACCAAGAGATTGCGATAATCCTTGGAGCTTTTGGGGATGACCAAGAGATTGCGATAATCCTTGGAGCTTTTGGGATGACCAAGAGATTGCGATAATCCTTGGAGCTTTTGGGATGACCAAGAGATTGCGATAATCCTTGGAGCTTTTTGGGATGACCAAGCGATTGCGATAATCCTTGGAGCTTTTGGGATGACCAAGGATGATAATCCTTGACCTTTTGGATACCAAGCATTCGATAATCCTTGGAGCCTTTGGGATGACCAAGTGATTACGATAATCCTTGGAGCTTTTGGAATGACCAAGAGATTGCGATAATCCTTGGCTTTTGGATACCAAGATTAGATAATCCTTGGAGCTTTTGGTTTGACCAAAGGGTTTATGGACACCTTTGGAGCATTTGGTTTGACCAAAGGGTTTATGGACACCTTTGGAGCATTTGGTGTAACCCACTGGCTCTTCAGGGAATAGAGGTACCCCCAGCGTGATGATCTTTGTGCACCGGATCTGGCTCTGTAGGAATTGGCACGAATGGATCGGCCTTATGCACGGATAGGAGGGCAAGGTCTGCCTTCGACACTGATGGTGCTATGATATCTCTGGGTGGAAGGTGCTCGCGATCTTCCCAAAGGAGTGGGATCAACATGTGATGCCAGTGGGCTGGGTCTATGCGCCACTCATGCCCTAGTCTTATGCCTAGTTGGGCCATTAGTTCGTCATGGGTGACAGGGTGATTGTGTCGTCGTGCATGATTGAGATATGCCATCTTAGTTTCATCTTCGTAATCATTGTCGATGATCCAAAGGCCCTCGTTGGCCTCGATAGCTATCTGCGACATGCTAAGCTCGTCCGGCTCGAGCAGATTGACGTGGTCCTCATGGGGTTGTTCCGCGCTTTGTGGGGGGACCGAATTTTCTGGCAATGGCACGGGCTCGATGGGAGCCTCCAAAGGGAGTAATGTTAGGAGAATTTTGTGATGCTCATCCATGGGGACCACCCGTGAATTAGTGCTGTCGGACTCGAACGGGTCCCATGGCGCTATTGCATATGCTGACTCGTCTTTGGCGAGAGAGTCAAGCTCATCAGAATCTGGTGATTCTGAGATATGGAAGACCTCATCATCAGGTAGCTCTACAACCAGGGGTTGATCCTCTTTGAGAGGAGTTTCACGTGAGTTGGGCTTTTGGGGCCCCAAAATCTTGGTCTCTACCGACTCTAAGTGCTTTGGCAGTGCATTGCTTGTATCGAGGGATTTGAGCTCCTCCTGTTTGATTTGTTCCCGTTGCAAGTTGTGGGGAACTTGAGGCCTTGGGAGGGGTGGCTGGATAGCACCCCCCATGCTTTGGTATTTCATTTTAGTCCACTCTTCTTCTCGCTCAGGTTCCTCAGAGGCTTCTTGAAGAATTTTTGGGGGTGGTCCATGAACCTGGGTGGGCGCCTGAAGAAGGCACCCGTCATTGGTCTTAGGATTGGCCTCCCGCTCAAGTCTAGGAGGCGTCGAGGGCAATGTTTGATAAGGTCGTAGAGACCTGTCTTGCACCCAGTTGTGTCTCTCATAATGTTTTGTCTTATGCATGCGAGGGGTTGGAGTCTTCGCTTGCATAGTGTGTTGTAACAACTCATCCTCCTGGAGTTGAAGGCACTCTTGATTTAAAAGATATTGTTGCTCTAACTCGTTGTTGTTCCAGCTCAAGTAGCGTGAGTTGCATCCGACGTGCGATATGCTTGGCAGATTCTAAGATAGTTGGTCCTGTCTTCTCATGTCTAGAAGGCCTAGATGCCTCTCCTAGATATCTATCTCGGTCATGGTGGTCTGAGATCTCTATAGGCCGCCTCCCTCTGTTGGGGGTAGCGGCATTCCCCCGAGGCTTTGGCCTCAATAGGTGATCCTGAAAGCTAGCAATTGCGGAGGCGTATTGCTCTTGCGATGTATATTGTTCTTGAGGAAGGTAAGGGTTTTCCTCGTGCTCTCTTTTGTAAGTGAAAGAGGAATGGGCAGAGTTGGCTCGCCCCGCTCGAGGAGCCTTGTGCTCTGGATTTGTCCTTGTAGTCCTGACAACTAGAGGGGGTGAAGGAGGGATAGTGTAATCATGTGGTTCCTCCCGTCGAACCCTATGTTGACCTAGCGCTTCATCGCGTGGTGACCACTCATAGCGAGCATCTAAGGGAGCTCTCCTACGGATGTACCCCTCATGGGAGGGTGCGTGCTGGGTGCTATGCTGAACAGGAGTGCCCCTAGAAGAGGTGCCCCTATAGTCCCTTTTCGTTAAGGTGTGGAGGGGACTGCCTTGTGTGTTAGGTCGCCAAGGTGGTATGACCAAATCCTGGGGACTATAACGGAGGTGACTCGTGCCTCTTTGGACATTCTCCACAGCGTCTGCCCATGAGTGGGCTTGACTACGGGTGAGTACCATGGCGATGTCTCTCTAAAAACCCTAAAAATTGAAAATGAGTCAGATGGGGCCCAAAATTGGTGTGCGCATCCCTCTTACAGTAGATAAGACAAAAATGAAGTTTCAAGTCCTAACTCTAAATACATTAGGAGATATTGACAATTTAGGAGATATTGAGATCCGAATAGCTCAAAAAGTGCATAAAATTGCGTGCCCAATTTTAAAACCTAATTTTGGGGCACTAGATGATGGAATTTGGCCCCAAAAACTGACTTTTCTGGGCAAATAAAATTCCAAGGAATTATATTTGTTTAAAATTATCCCAACTAACTCCCTGTAAAATTTCAAGTCAATCGGAGCTACGGTTGAGAAGTTATGGCCCCGGCAAGATGCACTAAAATTTAGGGAAAAATATAAAATTTCCCATATTTTGTTGGATGGTCCTGCATCACTTATGGGCACCTTAGGGCGCTTTTGGGTTGACCAAAGGGTTCATGGACACCTTTGGGGCATTTTGGAGTGACCAAGCGATTGCGGGAATCCTTGGAGCTTTTTGGAGCGAGTGACAAAATGCGTAGATTTTTATCTTTGTTTATGATTTTTTTTTTTTTTGATTTTTTTTTTTTCTAAACAGAAAATAGCATACACACACAAGCAATGATTATCTCTTTTAAAGATTAATAGTGTGCCCTAAATCTGGTTTAGTGTGTTTTTGTTGTTTTGTTTTGTTTTTTGAAGAATTTTGTGAAACGTTTAAATGCAAGTATGAAGGCTCATATAACTCCCATAAATGGTCGCCCCTTCAATATACCAGCCAGGCCGATATACCAACCTCTCTATATACCCGCCCTTACGAGAGGGAGACTATAGGTACGTGAGAGCAGATGGTACGTGGTACGTAGGCGGTACGAAAGGGGGATTGTCCTGTTAATGGCACCTACCATAGAAGACTTATCCTCGCGCGCATGGGAATCACCCCAAGCGACACTCGGTCGCCTTTCGTCAGGATTTACGCCTAACAACAGTTGACAATCGGGGAATGGATGCAATAGCTCAAGCCAAGGTGGTGATGGAACCCACCGTTGGTCTTGCTCAAGGGTTGGGGTTTTACGACCAACGCCTTGGTTTAAAATACCACGTGATGTGTGGGGTTCGTTTTAATTTTGCAAAATTGAAACAAGCAAACGAAAAGAAATCTTTCCCTAAGCCATTCAAACCGAAAACCGAAAAACAAAAAAACAGAAATTTGATCGAAGTTGTAAAACCCCTACCTCTTCTCTCGCCTAATCGGAGATTTCTGATTTGCTCTGAAAATTGCACAAGATCTATAATCGTCCCTGGGTGAGGCGAATAACGGAACCGTAATCGTCCAGGGTGAAACGAATAGTTTATTCGTCCCGGGGTGAGACGAGTAACAATTATGTAATCGTCACTTGCAGAGACGAATAACAGTCCGATGTTGAAAAATAGGTACTTGTAAAAAAAACAAGCAATTTTAGATCAGTAATTTAACCTAAAAAAAATAGAGGACAGAGGTCCCACCGTGATCGCCATTGAAAGCACGAGATTCCGAAAGCAAAAGGAAAACTATAACTATGCAATATAAGACGAAATGTAACGCTTTAATCCTATGCACAAAAAAAAGGAAAGGAGATAAATTGGAGACGAAAGAAAAGATGTAAGGAAATCACAGCCCTCTTTATTCAAATTTCTTATCCTCGGTTACATAGACGTCTCCTCCCTTTTTAGGGGCTAGGAGCGTTAAATTGGTCTTTGTTACAATTTGTGACTTAGTCTTCCTCCTTCCGCATGCCCACGTTTGGAATGGGCGGGCCAAATGTTGCCGCCGCTTGCGTTGGTAAGGTAGACTCCTCGCCGCTCCTCTAATGCTGCAACTCACACTCAAAGAAACAAACAAGAAAGTCAGTAGCACCTGTGTATGAAAAATAAAATATGAATCTAACGATGGTTGAAATGAATCTAAATGAAATGAAAGACTTGACAAAAGCATAAACATGAAACTAAAAAGAAATACCATGATTATGAAAGCACAAATCGCAAGTAAGTGAATTAGCAGCACTTCGTCGCTCAAAATGCTCCTTCTCTGTATATCCTTTTTGGGTGAGGAAACTCACCGTTTTATAGACCCAAGGGGTCTCTTTGAATCAACATGCAAAAGTGTTTTTTTGCATGAATGCTTTTGTTTGTGAAGAGAAGACTTCTTCTTGATCAAGGGCTTCTTAACTGGCCTCTCGTGCATGTCTTTGCATGTTTTATAAAAGCTCACTTGCACTCCCATGCAATGAAGGGATAGCTAAGTGGCAAATCTGAGTTGTCTTAAGAACTCACTCTCCTTCCCATGCGGGAAGGGAAAGTCAATTGGCAGATGTGTGTTGTCAAAAGAACTCACTCGCACTCCTATGCCATGCATGAAAAGCTGAGTGGTAGTTCTGAGTTGTCATGCGCTGAGGTCTAACTTTTTGCTGGTCAAACCTGGCATTCGTCCCACCCAGAAGCGAGCGCTAGTAATCGTCCCTGGGTGAAACGAGTACAAATCCATACTCGTCCCCGGGTAGGACGAGTACAAATTCGCACTCGTCCCTGGGTGGGACGAATAAGAAATAAAGTGTCTAAAAGGTGCCAAACTGATTTTTGACTTGCAAAACTGTTGTGTAAGTGGTTAGAACCACTGTTTAACCTCTGGGGGCTACCCCGGGGTTGTGTGTGTTAATGTGATCAGTGTTTGTAGTCACATAATCGGATTGGTGCTGTTTTGGTGTCTACAGATGCCCCTTTTTGGGAAGCGTTGTGCAAGGCGCAGCGTCGAGCAAAAATAGATAACCAAAGCACTAATGATTAGGGTTTCTCAGTAACCTAACCAACTCTTGATGCCCCAAGTATGGAAAGGGCATGCATTCTTGAATCCTTGCTTCTGACGAGCTAAGGAATTTGATTTCAAGTATTAACCTATTTTGGTGAGGTGTGACTTGAGCTTGGACATTGATCAGTCATGAATAGGCAAAGGGCGCAACCTTTTATCCACGGGGGAACCTTGTGTTCATGCTTCGGGAATGCCAAGTGTTTAATCAGTTTGTGATAATTGCTTGTTTGCTGCCCCAAGCAGGAGCGTGATTGTCTTTGTCAATGATTCTTTGAATGCATGCCATTGCCTTGATTGGGTGTGTGTTTGTTGATTGGTGACTTAAGTGTGACTACCCCCTCAAGCGACGAATCGATGAAGGAATGACTGACATGAGAAAAGCGACGAGTCGCTTGACCCAAGATGACTTAAGTGAGGGTGCCTTCAGATGTTGTCCGTTGAATGCGCGAGCAGTTTCTCGATTTTTTGACCTATTTTTGGTGGGTGTGAACCCATTTTGGGATGCCATTTGGGGGTAACATTGGCGAAAATCCGTCTTCCCGTGGAGCGGTCCGGCTATGGTAGCCTTCTTGGGGAGTAGGATAACGACAAGGTAGACCCCGACATCAGTTTTCTTATGCCAAGAGGTTAAGTGCAAGAGCACTTTTGTCCGGCAATTTTTAGTGGTTTTGTTGGCATTTGTCATTTTTATATTTTGGTTGTTTTGTTGTGTTTGTTTGTTTTTTTTTTTTTTTTTGTTTGTGGCGTGTTTTTATGTATGTGTTTGATGTATGCAGAGGCGATTATGAATGTGATGTTTCTAATTTGTATGATGTATGGATAGGGAATGAATGAAATGAGTTGTTGATGATGTGTCGATGCACCATAGACTATACAAGATTTGACTGACTTGCTATACTAATGGGATGACTTTGTGGAATGACTTTGCATGTGAAAACTTTGTTTTTGTATTTTGCATATATTTTGATGGTGATGTACGGAATAAAATGTGACAGTTGTTTTTAAAATGTAGTTAAGCTTTTCTGAGATTCAGATATTTTAACTAACTAGCCAAGACTGTACATTTATCTCGCAAGACTTTTGAACAAGGTCTAAATTCGACTTGAATTTAACCAAGTTATTTCACATCCCTGTGTGTGCAATTGAGTTCGTTTATGTGGTATTCATCAGGATACCGCCGATGCCAGATGGGCTTTCAACCGAACCTGTATTGAGGATCACCTAATTAGCTCCACTAACTCCTTTATTGTATTTAGTTAGATTAATCTGCGATGCTATCTAGGATACCATAAGCTAGCTCATCCACATGCAAACATTGATCTATACACAAGTTAATGTGACAGATATATCGTCATGCGGGAGGTTTACTATCAGTGACTGATAGGCTATCAACCAAACCGGTACTGAAGCTTGCCTCATGACCTGTCGAAATGCTGAGAATTCCAGGGATTCAAGTTCGACTCCCTGCTTTTCTTCAATTGTATTGGGATACTTGCTCTTTATAGTGATAAAATCACTGTTTATTTTGTTTTATTGATGTTTTTTTTTTTTTGAGCAAGGGATTTGAATATGGAGTGACGAGAATCACTATTGTTTGTGCCTTTTGATGTGTGCACTGTAGGATGTCAAATTTTAGTGTTTTGACGTTTTGCAAATTTTTGATGTTTTTGCAACTTTTGAGAACTTGGGATTCATGGGGAATTGGGTAGGGAGGATGCTTGTCCTTTTGCCAACTCTCGGCATTCCTAGGGTCATTTGCACGAGGGGATAAGCAAGATAGTCGTTTCGCTTATGGTGACCGGGATTACGGTGCAGGTTTCATCTTTCGTTCACACAACTTAGGAATTTTTTTATGTGTGTTAATTTGTGTTGGGATGCTACGTAACAAGGTGTGATCCAAGTAAAACTTTCCCATGTAAAATCTGTTTAACTATGTACAGTTTTGGCTAGAAATTTAAAGACATCTGAATGACGAAAACCCTATATACATTAGGAGACAACTGACTATGCTAAAATAAAAGGGTGATATGCTGGATGTATGCGTTTATGAAAATGGATTTGATGTGGAAATGATGGAATTGCCAAGTAATGACAGCCTATGGTGCTTTTGACTTGTATGACCTATCGAAGTATGCAATGTATGGATGCAATGCTTAATGCAACCTATATTTTTGTATTTTGATTTTTATGAGAATGCATGGAAATGTTTTGGTGATTTCGTTTTATTTTTATGAGAATGTATGGAAAATGCAAATGTTTTTGTGATTTTGATTTTTATGAGAATGCATGGAATTGAAATGCAAATGTTTTTGTGATTTTGATTTTTGTGTTGTTTTTGTTGATTTTTGAATACTTATTTTGACCAAGCAGTTATGGTAACTCTTGGATCTTTTGTCTTGACCAAAGGGTTTATAGATACCTTTGGGGCATTTAGGGTTTGACCAAGCGATTATGAAAATCCCTGGAGCTTTTAGGGTGACCAAGTGATTGTGATAATCCTTGGAGCTTTTTGGGATGACCAAGCGATTGCGATAATCCTTGGAGCTTTTTGGGATGACCAAGCGATTACGATAATCCTTGGAGCTTTTTGGGATGACCAAGAGATTACGATAATCCTTGGAGCTTTTGGGGATGACCAAGAGATTGCGATAATCCTTGGAGCTTTTTGGGATGACCAAGAGATTGCGATAATCCTTGGAGCTTTTGGGATGACCAAGAGATTACGATAATCCTTGGAGCTTTTGGGATGACCAAGAGATTGTGATAATCCTTGGAGCTTTTTGGGATGACCAAGCGATTACGATAATCCTTGGAGCTTTTGGGATGACCAAGCGATTGGATAACCTGGAGCTTTGGGTGACAAGGATTGCGATAATCCTTGGAGCTTTGGGGTGACCAAGGATTGTGATAATCCTTGGAGCTTTTGGGATTGACCAAGAGATTGCGATAATCCTTGGAGCTTTTGGGATGACCAAGGGATTGCGATAATCCTTGGAGCTTTTGGTTTGACCAAAGGGTTTATGGACACCTTTGGAGCGTTTGGTTTGACCAAAGGGTTTATGGACACCTTTGGAGCATTTGGTGTAACCCACTGGCTCTTCAGGGAATAGAGGTACCCCCAGCGTGATGATCTTTGTGCACCGGATCTGGCTCTGTAGGAATTGGCACGAATGGATCGGCCTTATGCACGGATAGGAGGGCAAGGTCTGCCTTCGGCACTGATGGTGCTATGATATCTCTGGGTGGAAGGTGCTCGCGATCTTCCCAAAGGAGTGGGATCAACATGTGATGCCAATGGGCCGGGTCTATGCGCCACTCATGCCCTAGTCTTATGCCTAGTTGGGCCATTAGTTCGTCATGGGTTACGGGGTGATTGTGTCGTCGTGCATGATTGAGATATGCCATCTCAGTTTCATCTTCGTAATCATTGTCGATGATCCAAAGGCCCTCGTTGGCCTCGACAGCTATCTCGCGACATGCTAAGCTCGTCCGGCTCGAGCAGATTGATATGGTCCTGATGGGGTTGTTTCGCGCTTTGTGGGGGGACCGAATTTTCTTGTAATGGCACGGGCTCGATGGGAGCCTCCAAAGGGAGTAATGTTAGGAGAATTTTGTGATGCTCATCCATGGGGACCACCTGTGAATTAATGTTGTCGGAATCGAATGGGTCCCATGGCGCTATTGCATATGCTGACTCGTCTTTGGCGAGAGAGTCAAGCTCATCAAAATCTGGTGATTCTAAGATATGGAAGACCTCATCATCAGGTAGCTCTACAACTAGGGGTTGATCCTCTTTGAGAGGAGTTTCATGTGAGTTGGGCTTTTGGGGCCCCAAAATCTTGGTCTCTACCGACTCTAAGTGCTTGGGCAGTGCATTGCTTGTATCGAGGGATTTGAGCTCCTCCTGTTTGATTTGTTCCCGTTGCAAGTTATGGGAAACTTGATGCCTTGGGAGGGGTGACTGAATAGCACCCCCCATGCTTTGGTATGGCATTTCATCCCGCTCTTCTTCATGCTCAGGTTCCTTAGAGGCTTCTTGAAGAATTTTTGAGGGTGGCCCATGAACCTGGGTGGGCGCTTGAAGAAGGCACCCGTCATTGGTCTTAGGATTGGCCTCCCGCTCAAGTCTAGGAGGCATCGAGGGCAATGTTTGATAAGGTCGTAGAGACCTGTCTTGCACCCAGTTGTGTCTCTCATAATGTTTTGTCTTATGCATGCGAGGGGTTGGAGTCTTCACTCGCATAGTGTGTTGTAACAACTCATCCTCCTGGCGTTGAAGGCACTCTTGATTTAAAAGATATTGTTGCTCTAACTGTTGTTGTTCGAGCTCAAGTAGCGTGAGTTGCATCCGACGTGCAATATGCTTGGCAGATTCTAAGATAGTTGGTCCTGTCGTCTCATGTCTAGAAGGCCTAGATGCCTCTCCTAGATATCTATCTCGGTCATGGTGATCCGAGATCTCTATAGGTCGCCTCCCTCTGTTGGGGGTAGCGGCATTCCCCGAGGCTTTGGCCTCAATAGGTAATCCTGAAAGCTAGCAATTGCGGAGGCGTATTGCTCTTGCGATGTATATTGTTCTTGAGGAAGGTAAGGGTTTTCCTCGTGCTCTCTTTTGTAAGTGAAAGAGGAATGGGCAGAGTTGGCTCGCCCCGCCTGAGGAGCCTTGTGCTCTGGATTTGTCCTTGTAGTCCTGACAACTAGAGGGGGTGAAGGAGGGATAGTGTAATCATGTGGTTCCTCCCGTCGAACCCTATGTTGACCTAGTGCTTCATTGCGTGGTGACCACTCATAGCGAGCATCTAAGGGAGCTCTCCTACGGATGTACCCCTCATGGGAGGGTGCGTGCTGGGTGCTATGCTGAACAGGAGTGCCCCTAGAAGAGGTGCCCCTATAGTCCCTTTCCGTTAAGGTGTGTAGGGGACTGCCTTGTGTGTTAGGTCGCCAAGGTGGTATGACCAAATCCTGGGGACTATAACGGATGTGACTCGTGTTTCTTTGGACATTCTCCACAGCGTCTGCCCATGAGTGGGCTTGACTACGGGTGAATACCATGGCGATGTCTCTCTAAAAACCCTAAAAATTGAAATGATTCAGATGGGGCCCAAAATTGGTGTGCGCATCCCTCTTATAGTAGATAAGACAAAAATGAAGTTTCAAGTCCTAACTCTAAATACATTAGGAGATATTGACATAACAGCTCAAAAAGTGCAAAAAAATGCGTGCCCAATTTTAAAACCTAATTTTGGGGCACTAGATGATGGAATTTGGCCCCGAAAACTGACTTTTCTGGGCAAATAGAATTCCAAGGAATTATATTTGTTTAAAATTATCCCAACTAACTCCCTGTAAAATTTCAAGTCAATCGGAGCTACGGTTGAGAAGTTATGGCCCCGGCAAGATGCACTAAAATTTAGGGAAAAATATAAAATTTCCCATATTTTGTTGGATGGTCCTGCATCACTTATGGGAACCTTAGGGCGCTTTTGGGTTGACCAAAGGGTTCATGGACACCTTTGGGGCATTTTGGAGTGACCAAGCGATTGCGGGAATCCTTGGAGCTTTTGGAGCGAGTGACAAAATGCGTAGATTTTTATCTTTTGTTTATGATTTTTTTTATTTTGATTTTTTTTTTGTCTAAACAGAAAATAGCATACACACACAAGCAATGATTATCTCTTTTAAAGATTAATAGTGTGCCCTAAATCTGGTTTAGTGTGTTTTTGTTGTTTTGTTTTGTTTTTGAAGATTTTTGTGAAACGTTTAAATGCAAGTATGAAGGCTCTTATGACTCCCAAAATGGTCGCCCCTTCAATATACCATTGCCAGAGCCGATATACCAACCTCTCTATATACCCGCCCTTACGAGAGGGAGACTATAGGTACGTGAGAGCAGATGGTACGTGGTACATAGGCGGTACGGAAGGGGGATTGTCCTGTTAATGGCACCTACCATAGAAGACTTATCCTCGCGCGCATGGGAATCACCCCAGCGACACTCGGTCAGCTTTCGTCAGGATTTACGCCTAACAACAGTTGACAATCGGGGTAATGGATGCAATAGCTCAAGCCAAGGTGGTGATGGAACCCACCGTTGGTCTTGCTCAAGGGTTGGGGTCTTACGACCAACGCCTTGGTTTAAAATGTAACGTGATGTGTGGGGTTCGTTTTAATTTTGCAAAATTGAAACAAGCAAACGAAAAGAAATCTTTCCCTAAGCCATTCAAACCGAAAACCAAAAACAGAAAAACAAAAATTTGACGAAAGTTGTAAAAACCCCTACCTCTTCTCTGCCTAATCGGAAGTTTCTGATTTTGCTCTGAAAATTGCACAGAACTATAATCGTCCCTGGGTGAGACGAATAACAGAACCGTAATCGTCCCAGGGTGAAACGAATAGTTTATTCGTCCCGGGGTGAGACGAGTAAAAATTTTGTAATCGTCACTTGCAGAGACGAATAACAGTCCGATTGTTGAAAAATAGGTACCTGTAAAAAAAACAAGCAATTTTTAGATCAGTAATTTAACCTAAAAAAAATAGAGGACAGAGGTCCCACCGTGATCGCCATTGAAAGCACGAGATTCCGAAAGCAAAAGGATAAACTATAACTATGCAATATAAGACGAAATGTAACGCTTTAATCCTATGCAGAAAAACAAGGAAAGGAGATAAATTGGAGACGAAAGAAAAGATATAAGGAAATCACGACCCTCTTTATTCAAATTTCTTATCCTCGGTTACATAGGCGTCTCCTCCCTTTTTAGGGGCTAGGAGCGTTAAATTGGTCTTTGTTACAATTTGTGACTTAGTCTTCCTCCTTCCGCATGCCCACATTTGGAATGGGCGGGCCAAATGTTGCCGCCGCTTGCGTTGGTAAGGTAGACTCCTCGCCGCTCCTCTAATGCTGCAACTCTGCACTCAAAGAAACAAACAAGAAAGTCAGTAGCACCTGTGTATGAAAAATAAAAGATGAATCTAACGATGGTTGAAATGAATCTAAATGAAATGAAAGACTTGACAAAAGCATAAACATGAAACTAAAAGAAATACCACGATTATTAAAGCACAAATCGCAAGTAAGTGAATTAGCAGCACTTCGTCGCTCAAAATGCTCCTTCTCTGTATATCCATTTTGGGTGAGGAAACTCACCATTTTTATAGACCCAAGGGGTCTCTTTGAATTAACATGCAAAAGTGTTTCTTTGCATGAATGCTTTTGTTTGTGAAGAGAAGACTTCTTCTTGATCAAGGGCTTCTTAACTGCCTCTGTGCATGTCTTTGCATGTTTTAGAAAAGCTCACTTGCACTCCCATGCAATGAAGGGATAGCTAAGTGGCAAATCTGAGTTGTCTTAAAAACTTACTCTCATTCCCATGATGAAGGGAAAGTCAATTGGCAGATATGTGTTGTCAAAAGAACTCACTCGCACTCCTATGCCATGCATGAAAAGCTAAGTGGCAGTTCTGAGTTGTCATGCGCCGAGGTTCGACTTTTTGCTGGTCAAACTTGGCATTCGTCCCACCCAGAAGCGAGCGCTAGTAATCGTCCCTGGGTGAAACGAGTACAAATCCATACTCGTCCTTGGGTAGGACGAGTACAAATTCGCACTCGTCCCTGGGTGGGACGAATAAGAAATAAAGTGTCTAAAAGGTGCCAAACTGATTTTTGACTTGCAAAACTGCTGTGTAAGTGGTTAGAACCACTTGTTTAACCTCTTGGGGGCTACCCTGGGGGCTGTGTGTGTTAATGTGATCAGTGTTTGTAGTCACATAATCGGATTGGTGCTGTTTTGGTGTCTACAGATGCCCCTTTTTGGGAAGCGTTGTGCAAGGCGCAGTGTTGAGCAAAAATAGATAACCAAAGCACTAATGATTAGGGTTTCTCAGTAACCTAACCAACTCTTGATGCCCCAAGTATGGAAAGGGCATGCATTCTTGAATCCTTGCTTCTGACGAGCTAAGGAATTTTATTTCAAGTATTAACCTGTTTTGGTGAGGTGTGACTTGAGCTTGGACATTGATCAGTCATGAATAGGCAAAGGGCGCAACCTTTTATCCACGGGGGAACCTTGTGTTCATGATTCAGGAATGCCAAGTGTTTGATCAGTTTGTGATAATTGCTTGTTTGCTGCCCCAAGCAGGAGCGTGATTGTCTTTGTCAATGATTCTTTGAATGCATGCCATTTCCTTGATTGGGTGTGTGTTTGTTGATTGGTGACTTAAGTGTGACTACCCCCTCAAGCGACGAATCGATGAAGGAATGACTGACATGAGAAAAGCGACGAGTCGCTTGACCCAAGATGACTTAAGTGAGGGTGCCTTCAGATGTTATCCGTTGAATGCTCGAGCAGTTTCCCAATTTTTTTGACCTATTTTTGGTGGGTGTGAACCCATTTTGGGATGCCATTTGGGGGTAACATTGGCAAAAATCCGTCTTCCCGTGGAGCGGTCCGGCTATGGTAGCCTTCTTGGGGAGTAGGATAACGACAAGGTAGACCCCGACATCAGTTTTCTTATGCCAAGAGGTTAAGTGCAAGAGCACTTTTGTCCGACAATTTTTAGTGGTTTTGTTGGCATTTGTCATTTTTATAGTTTGGTTGTTTTGTTGTGTTTGTTGTTTTTTTTTTTTTTTGTTGTGCGTGTGTTTTTATGTATGTGTTTGATGTATGCAGAGGCGATTATTAATGTGATGTTTCTAATTTGTATGATGTATGGATATGAAATGAATGAGATGAGTTGTTGATGATGTGTCGATGCACCATAGACTATACAAGATTTGATTGACTTGCTATACTAATGGGATGACTTTGTGAATGACTTTGCATGTGAAAACTTTGTTTTTGTATTTTGCATATATTTTGATGGTGATGTACGGAATAAAATGTGACAGTTGTTTTTAAAATGTAGTTAAGCTTTTCCGAGATTCAGATATTTTAACTAACTAGCCAAGACTGTACATTTATCTCGCAAGACTTTTGAACAAGGTATAAATTCGACTTGAATTTAACCAAGTTATTTCACATCCCTGTGTGTGCAATTGAGTTTGTTTATGTGGTATTCATCAGGATACCACCAGTGCCAGATGGGCTTTCAACCGAACTCGTATTGAGGATCACCTAATTAGCTCCACTAACTCCTTTATTGTATTTAGTTAGATTAATCTGCGATGCTATCTAGGATACCATAAGCTAGCTCATCCACATGCAAACATTGATCTATACACAAGTTAATGTGATAGATATATCGTCATGCGGGAGGTTTACTATCAGTGACTGATAGGCTATCAACCAAACCGGTACTGAAGCTTGCCTCATGACCTGTCGAAATGCTGAGAGTTCCAGGGATTCAAGTTCGACTCCCTTCTTTTCTTCAATTGTATTGGGATACTTGCTCTTTATAGTGATAAAATCACTGTTTATTTTTGTTTTATTGATGTTTTTTTTTTTTGAGCAAGGGATAGGGAGTGACGAGAATCACTATTGTACGTGCCTTTTGATTTGTGCACTGTAGGATGTCAAATTTTAATGTTTTGACGTTTTGCAAATTTTTGATGTTTTTGCAACTTTTGAGAACTTGGGAAACTTGGGATTGGGGAATTGGGTAGGGAGGATGCTTGTCCTTTTGCCAACTCTCGAGCATTCCTAGGGTCATTCGCACGGGGGATAAGCAAGATAGCCGTTTCGCTTATGGTGACCTGGATTACGGTGCAGGTTTCATCTTTCGTTCACACAACTTAGGAATTTTTTATATGTGTGTTAATTTGTGTTGGGATGCTACGTAACAAGGTGTGATCCAAGTAAAACTTTCCCGTGTAAAATCTGTTTAACTATGTACAGCTTTTGGCTAGAAATTTAAAGACATCTGAATGACGAAAACCCTATATACATTAGGAGACAACCGACAATGCTAAAATAAGGCTATGGTGCTATTCTAGATGTATGCGTTTATGAAAATGGATCTGATGTGGAAAAGGATGGAATTGCCAAATAATGACAGCCTATGGTGCTTTTGACTTGTATGACCTAGCGAAGTATGCAATGTATGGATGCAATGCTTAATGCAACCTATATTTTTGTATTTTGAGTTTTTTTATGAGAATGCATGGAATTGAAATGCAATTGGTTTTGGGATTTTTTTTTTTTTTATGAGTATGCATGGAATTGAAATGCAAATGTTTTTGTGATTTTGATTTTTTTATGAGTATGCATGGAATTGAAATGCAATTGTTTTTGTGATTTTGATTTTTGTGTTGTTTTTGTTGATTTTTGAATATGTATTTTGACCAAGCAGTTATGGTAACGCTTGGAGCATTGTTTGGTGTTGACCAAAGGGTTTATAGATACCTTTGGGGCATTTAGGGTTGACCAAGCGATTATGAGAATCCTTGGAGCTTTTGGGGTGACCAAGAGATTGCGATAATCCTTGGAGCTTTTTGGGATGACCAAGCGATTGCGATAATCCTTGGAGCTTTTGGGGAATTGGAGGGGTGACCAAGGGATTACGATAATCCTTGGAGCTTTTGGGGATGACCAAGAGATTGCGATAATCCTTGGAGCTTTTTGGGATGACCAAGCGATTGCGATAATCCTTGGAGCTTTTGGGATGACCAAGAGATTGCGATAATCCTTGGAGCTTTTGGGGATGACCAAGCGATTGCGATAATCCTTGGAGCTTTTTGGGATGACCAAGCGATTGCGATAATCCTTGGAGCCTTTTGGGATGACCAAGCGATTGCGATAATCCTTGGAGCCTTTTGGGATGACCAAGCGATTGCGATAATCCTTGGAGCCTTTTGGGGTGACCAAGTGATTGCGATAATCCTTGGAGCTTTTGGGGTGACCAAGAGATTGCGATAATCCTTGGAGCTTTTGGGATGACCAAGCGATTGTGATAATCCTTGGAGCTTTTGGTTTGACCAAAGGGTTTATGGAACCTTTGGAGCTTTTGGTTTGACCAAAGGGTTTATGGACACCTTTGGAGCATTTGGTGTAACCCACTGGCTCTTCAGGGAATAGAGGTACCCCCAGCTTGATGATCTTTGTGCACCGGATCTGGCTCTGTAGGAATTGGCACGAATGGATCGGCCTTATGCACGGATAGGAGGATAGGGTCTGCCTTCGACACTGATGGTGCTATGATATCTCTGGGTGGAAGTTGCTCGCGATCTTCCCAAAGGAGCGGGATCAACATGTGATGCCAGTGGGCCAGGTCTATGCGCCACTCATGCCCTAGTCTTATGCCTAGTTGGGCCATTAGTTCATCATGGGTTACAGGGTGATTGTGCCATCGTGCATGATTGAGATATTCCATCTCAGTTTCATCTTTGTAATCATTATCGATGATCCAAAGGCCTTCATTGGCCTCGACAGCTATCTGTGACATGCTAGGCTCGTCCGGCTCGAGCAGATTGACATGGTCCTGATGGGGTTGTTTCGCGCTTTGTGGGGGGACCTAATTTTCTGATAATGGCACGGGCTCGATGGGAGCCTCCAAAGGGAATAATGTTAGGAGAATTTTGTGATGATCATCCATGGGGACCACCGTGAATTAGTCGTCAGACTCGAACGGGTCCCATGGCACTATTGCATATGCTGACTCGTCTTTGGCGAGAGAGTCAGGCTCATCAAAATCTGGTGATTCTGAGATATGGAAGACCTCGTCATCAGGTAGCTCTACAACCAGGGGTTGATCCTCTTTGAGAGGAGTTTCATGTAAGTTGGGCTTTTGGGGCCCCAAAATCTTGGTCTCTACCGACGCTAAGTGCTCTGGCAGTGCATTGCTTGTATCGGGGGATTTGAGCTCCTCCTATTTGATTTGTTCCCGTTGCAGGTTGTGGGGAACTTGGGGCCTTGGGAGGGGTGGCTGGATAGCACCCCCCATGCCTTGGTATGGCATTTCATCCCACTCTTCTTCTCGCTCAGGTTCCTTAGAGGCTTCTTGAAGAATTTTTGGGGGTGGCCCATGAACCTGGGTGGGTGCCTGAAGAAGGCGCCCATCATTGGTCTTAGGATTGGCCTCCCGCTCAAGTCTAGGAGGCATCGAGGGCAATGTTTGATAAGGTCGTGGAGACCTGTCTTGCACCTAGTTGTGTCTCTCATAATGTTCTATCTTATGCATGCGAGGGGTTGGAGTCTTCACCTGCATAGTGTGTTGGAACAACTCATCCTCCTAGAGCTGAATGCACTCTTGATTTAGAAGATATTGTTGCTCTAACTGTTGTTGTTCGAGCTCAAGTAGCGTGAGTTGCATCCGACATGCGATATGCTTGGTAGATTCTAAGATAGTTGGTCCTATTGTCTCATGTCTAGAAGGCCTAGATGCCTCTCCTAGATATCTATCATGGTCATGGTGATCCGAGATCTCTATAGGTCGCCTCCCTCTGTTGGGGGTAGCGGCATTCCCCCGAGGCTTTGGCCTCAGTAGGTGATCCTGATAGCTAGCAATTGCGGAGGCGTATTGCTCTCGCGATGTATATTGTTCTTGAGGAAGGTAAGGGTTTTCCTCGTGCTCTCTTTCGTAAGTGAAAGAGGAATGGGCAGAGTTGGCTCGCCCCACCTGAGGAGCCTTGTGCTCTGGATTTGTCCTTGTAGTCCTGACAACTAGAGGGGGTGAAGGAGGGATAGTGTAATCATGTGGTTCCTCCCGTCGAACCCTATGTTGACCTAGCACATCATCGCACGGTGACCACTCATAGCGAGCATCTAAGGGAGCTCTCCTACGGATGTACCCCTCATGGGAGGGTGCGTGCTGGGTGCTATGCTGAACAGGAGTGCCCCTAGAAGAGGTGCCCCTATAGTCCCTTTTCGTTAAGGTGTGGAGGGGACTGCCTTGTGTGTTAGGTCGCCAAGGTGGTATGACCAAATCCTGGGGACTATAACGGAGGTGACTCGTGCCTCCTTGGATATTCCCCACAGCATCCGCCCGTGATTGGGCTTGACTACGGGTGAGCACCATGACGATGTCTCTCTAAAAACCCTAAAATTTGAAATGAGTCATATGGGGCCCAAAATTGGTGTGCACATCCCTCTTACAATAGATAAGACAAAAATGAAGTTTCAAGTCCTAACTCTAAAAGCCTAACTCTAAATACATTAGGAGATATTGACCTTCGAACAACTCAAAAAAGCCTAAAAAATTAGGTTAACAATTTTAAAACCTAATTTCGGGGCACTAGATGATGGAATTTGGCCCCAAAAACTGACTTTTCTAGACAAATACAACTCTAAAGAGTTATATTTGTTTAAAACTCTCCCAACTAACTCCCTATAAAATTTCAAGTCAATCGGAGCTACGGTTGAGAAGTTATGGCCCCGACAAGATGCACTAAAATTTAGGGAAAAATATAAAATTTCCCATATTTTGTTGGATGCTCCTGCATCACTTATGGGCACCTTCAGGGTGCTTTTGGGTTGACCAAAGGGTTCATGGACACCTTTGGGGCATTTTGGAGTGACCAAGCAATTGCGGGAATCCTTGGAGCTTTTTGGAGCGAGTGACAAAATGCGTAGATTTTTATCTTTTTGTTTATGATTTTTTTTTTTTTGATTTTTTGTCTAAACAGAAAATAGCACACACACACAAGCAATGATTATCTCTTTTAAAGATTAATGGTGTGTCCTAAACCTGGTTTTAGTGTGTTTTGATGATTTTGTTTTGTTTTTGCAAGAATTTTGAAGAATGTTTAAATGCAGTATGTTGGCTCATATGACTCCCATAAATGGTCGCCCCTTCAATATACCATTGTCATGCCGATATACCAACCTCTCTATATACCCGCCCTTACGTGAGGGAGACTATAGGTACGTGAGAGCAGATGATACGTGGAACATAGGCGGTACGAAAGGGGAATCGCTCCGTTTATGACACCTACCATAGAAGACTTATCCTAGCGTGCACTGGGAATCACCCTAGCTACACTCGGTCAGCTTTCATCGGGATTTACGTCTAGCAACGATTGACAATCGGGGAATGGATGCAATATCTCAAGCCAAAGTGATAATGGAATCCACTATTGGTCTTGCTCAAGGGTTGGGGTTTTACGACCAGCTCCTTGGTTTAAGTAACCACGTGATGTGTGGGGTTCATTTTAATTTGCAAAAATTGAAACAAGCAAACGAAAAGAAATCTTTCCCTAAGCCATACAAAACTGAAAAACAAAAAATAAAAAAACAAAAATTTTGACGAAAGTTGTTAAAAACCCCTACCTCTTCTCTCGCCTAATCGGATGTTTCTGATTTGCTCTAAAAATTGCACGGATCTATACTCGTCCCTGGGTGAGGCGAATATCGAGAATCGTAATCGTCACGGGGGTGGAACGAATAGTTTATTCGTCCCGAGGTGAGACGAGTAACAATTCTGTAATCGTCACTTACAGAGACGAATAACAGTCCGATTGTTGAAAAACAGGTACCTATAAAAACAAGCAATTTTAGATCAGTAATTTAACCTAAACAAAAATAGAGGAAAGAGGTCCCACCATGATCGCCATTGAAAGCACGAGATTCCGAAAACAAAAAGGATAAACTAAAAATGCAATCTAAGAGAAACTAAAGATAACGCTTAAAGCCTATGTATTGAAAAATGCGAAGGAAAGGAGAGAAATTGGACACGAAGATATCAAAGCAATATAAGGAAATAATGGCCCTCTTTATTGATATTTTCTTATCCTCGTGTTACAATGCGTCTCCTTCCTTTTTAGGGGATAGGAGCATTAAATGTTGGTCTTTTACAACTTGTCTTAGTCTTCCTCCTTTCGCATGCCCACGTTTGGGATGGGCGGACCAAAATGTTGCCGCCGCTTGCGTTGGTAAAGGTAGACTCCTCGCCGCTCCTCTAATGCCGCAAATCGCACGTTCAAAGAAACAAACAAAGAAATCAGTAGCACCTATGTATGAAAAATAAAAGATGAATCTAACGATGGTTAAAATGAATCTAAATGAAATGAAAAACTTGACAAAAGCATAAACATGAAACAATACTACAAAAGAAATAGCCACCAAAGAAATAAGGGGGCGCCCGCCGGGGGGGGGGGGGGGGGGGAAAAAGATGTTGGTTCTTTTGTCGTCACCCACTAACCTCTCTTTCGATTAAGAGATTATGGATGTTGAAAGCACAAATCGCAAGTAAGTGAATTAGCAGCACTTCGTCGCTCAAAATGCTCCTTCTCTCGTATATCCTTTTTGGGTGAGGAAGCTCACCATTTTATAGACCCAAGGGGTCTCTTTGAATTAACATGCAAAAGTGTTTCTTTGCATGAATGCTTTTGTTTGTGAAGAGAAGACTTCTTCTTGATCAAGAGATTCTTAATCGCCTCTCGTGCATGTCTTTGTATATTTTAGAAAAGCTCATTTGCACTCCCATGCAATGAAGGGATAGCTAAGTGGCAAATACGAGTTGTCTAAAGAACTCACTCGCACTCCTATGCCATGCAAGAAAAGCTAAGTTGAATTGAAAAGAGCTCACTCGCACTCCTATGCCATGCGGGAAAGCCAAGTGGCAGATGTGAGTTGTTAAAAGAGCTCACTCGCACTCCTATGCCATGCGAGGAAAGCTAAGTGACAGTTCCGAGTTGTTATATGCCGAGATTTGACTTTTTTGCAAGTCAAACTCTACAATCGTCCCACCCCGAAGCGAGCACCGGTAATCGTCCCTGGGTGAGACGAGTACAAATCCATACTCGTCCTTGGGTAGGACGAGTACAAATTCGCACTCGTCCCTGGGTGGGACGAATAAGAAATAAAGTGTCTAAAAGGTGCCAAATTGATCCTTGACTTGCAAAACTATCTGTGTAAGTGGTTAGAACCACCTGTTTAACCTCCGGGGGCTACCCTGGGGGCTGTTTGTGTTAGTGCGATCAGTGCTTGTAGTCACATAATCGTATTGGTGTTGTTTTGGTGTCTACAGATGCCCCTTTTTGGGAAGCGTTGTGCAAGGCACAGTGTTGAGCAAAAATAGATAACCAAAGCACTATTGATTAGGGTTTCTCAGTAACCTAACCAACTCTTGATGCCCCAAGTATGGAAAGGGCATGCATTCTTGAATCCTTGCTTCTGACGAGCTAAGGAATTTTATTTCAAGTATTAACTTGTTTTGGTGAGGTGTGACTTGAGCTTGGACATTGATTAGTCATGAATAGGCAAAGGGCGCAACCTTTTATCCACGGGGGAACCTTGTGTTCATGCTTCAGGAATGCCAAGTGTTTAATAAGTTTGTGATAATTGCTTGTTTGCTGCCCCAAGCAGGAGCGTGATTGTCTTTGTCAATGATTCTTTGAATGCATGCCATTTCCTTGATTGGGTGTGTGTTTGTTGATTGATGACTTAAGTGTGACTACCCCCTCAAGCGACGAATCAATGAAGGAATAACTAACATGAGAAAAGCGAGGAGTCGCTTGACCCAAGATGACTTAAGTGAGGGTGCCTTCAGATGTTGTCCGTTGAATGCGCGAGCAATTTCTCGATTTTTTTTGTGGACCTGTTTTTGGTGGGTGTGAACCCATTTTGGGATGCCATTTGGGGGTAACATGGGCAAAAATCCGTCTTCCCGTGGAGCGGTCCGGCTATGGTAGCCTTCTTGGGGAGTAGGATAACGACAAGGTAGACCCCAACATCAATTTTCTAATGCGAAGAGGTTAAGTGCAAGAGCACTTTTGTCCGGCAATTTTTAGTGTTTTTGTTGGCATTTGTCATTTTTATATTTTGGTTGTTTTGTTGTGTTTGTTGTTTTTTTTTTTTTTTTTTGTGGCGTGTTTTGTATGTATGTGTTTGATGTATGCAGAGGTGATTATGAATGTGATGTTTCTAATTTGTATGATGTATAGATATGGAATGAATGAAATGAGTTGTTGATGATGTGTTGATGCACCATAGACTGTACAAGATTTGATTGACTTGCTATACTAATGGGATGACTTTGTGAAATGACTTTGCATGTGAAAACTTTGTTTTTGTATTTTGCATATATTTTGATGGTGATGTATGGAATAAAATGTGACAGTTGTTTTTAAAATGTAGTTAAGCTTTTCTGAGATTCAGATATTTTAACTAACTAGCCAAGACTGTACATTTATCTCGCAAGACTTTTGAACAAGGGCTAAATTCGACTTGAATTTAACCAAGTTATTTCACATCCCTGTGTGTGCAATTGAGTTCATTTATGTGGTATTCATCAGGATACCGCCAGTGCCAGATGGGCTTTCAACCGAACCTGTACTGAGGATCACCTAATTAGCTCCACTAACTCTTGGTAATCCTTGGAGCTTTTGTCTTGACCAAAGGGTTTATAGATACCTTTGGGGCATTTAGGGTTTGACCAAGCGATTATGAAAATCCCTGGAGCTTTTAGGGTGACCAAGTGATTGTGATAATCCTTGGAGCTTTTTTGGGATGACCAAGCAATTGCGATAATCCTTGGAGATTTTTGGGATGACCAAGCAATTGCGATAATCCTTGGAGATTTTTGGGATGACCAAGCGATTACGATAATCCTTGGAGCTTTTGGGGATGACCAAGAGATTGCGATAATCCTTGGAGCTTTTGGGATGACCAAGCGATTGCGATAATCCTTGGAGCTTTTGGGATGACCAAGAGATTGCGATAATCCTTGGAGCTTTTGGGGATGACCAAGAGATTGTGATAATCCTTGGAGCTTTTTGGGATGACCAAGCGATTGCGATAATCCTTGGAGCCTTTTGGGATGACCAAGCGATTGCGATAATCCTTTGAGCCTTTTGGGATGACCAAGCGATTGCGATAATCCTTGGAGCCTTTTGGGGTGACCAAGTTATTGCGATAATCCTTGGAGCTTTTGGGGATGACCAAGAGATTGCGATAATCCTTGGAGCTTTTTAGGATGACCAAGCGATTGTGATAATCCTTGGAGCTTTTGGTTTGACCAAAGGGTTTATGGACACCTTTGGAGCGTTTGGTTTGACCAAAGGGTTTATGGACACCTTTGGAGCGTTTGGTGTAACCCACTGGCTCTTCACGGAATAGAGGTACCCCCAGCGTGATGATCTTTGTGCACCGGATCTGGCTCTGTAGGAATTGGCATGAATGGATCGGCCTTATGCACGGATAGGAGGGCAAGGTCTGCCTTCGACACCGATGGTGCTATGATATCTTTGGGTGGAAGGTGCTCGCGATCTTCCCAAAGGAGTGGGATCAACATGTGATGCCAGTGGGCTGGGTCTATGCGCCACTCATGCCCTAGTCTTATGCCTAGTTGGGCCATTAGTTCATCATGGGTGATAGGGTGATTGTGCCATCATGCATGATTGAGATAAGCCATCTTAGTTTCATCTTTGTAATCATTGTTGATGATCCAAAGGCCCTCGTTGGCCTCGACAGCTATCTGTGACATGCTAAGCTCGTCCGACTCGAGCAGATTGACATGGTCTTGATGGGGTTGTTTCGCGCTTTGTGGGGGGACCGAATTTTCCTGTAATGGCACAGGCTCGATGGGAGCCTCCAAAGGGAATAATGTTAGGAGAATTTTGTGATGCTCATCCATGGGGACCACCTGTGAATTAGTGCTGTCAGACTCGAACGGGTCCCATGGCACTATTGCATATGCTGACTCGTCTTTGGCGAGAGAGTCAGGCTCATCAAATTTTGGTGATTCTGAGATATGGAAGACCTCGTCATTAGGTAGTTCTACAACCAGGGGTTGATCCTCTTTGAGAGGATTTTCATGTGAGTTGGGCATTTGGGACCCCAAAATCTTGATCTCTACCAACTCTAAGTGTTGTGGCAGCGCATTGCTTGTATCGGGGGATTTGAGCTCCTCCTGTTTGATTTGTTCCCATTGCAAGTTATGGGAAACTTGATGCCTTGGGAGGGGTGGCTGGATAGCACCCCCCATGCTTTGGTATTTCATTTTAGTCCACTCTTTTTCTAGCTCAGGTTCCTTAGAGGCTTCTTGAAGAATATTTGGGGGTGGTCCATGAACCTGGGTGGGCGCCTGAAGAAGGCACCCATCATTGGTCTTAGGATTGGCCTCCCGCTCAAGTCTAGGAGGCATCGAGGGCAATGTTTGATAAGGTTGTAGAGACCTGTCTTGCACCTAGTTGTGTTTCTCATAATGTTTTGTCTTATGCATGCGAGGGGTTGGAGTCTTCGCCTGCATAGTGTGTTGTAACAACTCATCCTCCTGGAGCTGAAGGCACTCTTGATTTAAAAGATATTGTTGCTCTAACTGTTGTTGTTCTAGCTCATGTAACGTGAGTTGCATCCGACATGCAATATGCTTAGTAGATTTTAAGATAGTTGGTCCTGTCGTCTCATGTCTAGAAGGCCTAGATGCCTCTCTTAGATATCTATCTCGGTCATGGTGATCCGAGATCTCTATAGGTCGCCTCCCTCTATTGGGGGTAGCGGCATTCCCCCGAGGCTTTGGCCTCAATAGGTAATCCTGAAAGCTAGCAATTGCGGAGGCGTATTGTTCTTGCGATGTATGTTGCTCTTGAGGAAGGTAAAGTTTTTCCTCGTGATCTCTTTTGTAAGTGAAAGAGGAATGGGCAGAGTTGGCTCGCCCCGCCTGAGGAGCCTTGTGCTCTGAATTTGTCCTTGTAGTCCTGACAACTAGAGGGGGTGAAGGAGGGATAGTGTAATCATGTGGTTCCTCCCGTCAAACCCTATGTTGACCTAGTGCTTC
Organism: Wollemia nobilis; assembly: GCA_028583015.1. Classification (NCBI taxonomy): domain Eukaryota; kingdom Viridiplantae; phylum Streptophyta; class Pinopsida; order Araucariales; family Araucariaceae; genus Wollemia; species Wollemia nobilis. Next base: position 1,624,978 of record JAQPPZ010002105.1, read on the forward strand.
ATTGCGTGGTGATCACTCATAACGAGCATCTAAGGGAGCTCTCCTACGGATGTACCCCTCATGGGAGGATGCGTGCTGGGTGCTATGCTGAATAGGAGTGTCCCTAGAAGAGGTGCCCCTATAGTCCCTTTTCGTTAAGGTGTGTAGGGGACTGCCTTGTGTGTTAGGTCGCCAAGGTGGTATGACCAAATCCTGGGGACTATAACGAATGTGACTCGTGTTTCTTTGGACATTCTCCACAGCGTCTGCCCATGAGTGGGCTTGACTACGGGTGAATACCATGGCGATGTCTCTCTAAAAACCCTAAAAATTGAAATGATTCAGATGGGGCTCAAAATTGGTGTGCGCATCCCTCTTATAGTAGATAAGACAAAAATGAAGTCTCAAGTCCTAACTCTAAATACATTAGGATATATTGACATCTGAACAACTCAAAAAGTGCAGTCCTAACTCTAAATACATTAGGAGATATTGACATCTGAACAACTCAAAAAGTGCATAAAATTGCGTGCCCAATTTTAAAACCTAATTTCGGGGCACTAGATGATGGAATTTGGCCCCGAAAACTGACTTTTCTGGGCAAATAGAATTCCAAAGAATTATATTTGTTTAAAATTATCCCACCTAACTCCCTGTAAAATTTCAAGTCAATCGGAGCTACGGTTGAGAAGTTATGGCCCTGGCAAGATGCACTAAAATTTAGAGAAAAATATAAAATTTCCCATATTTTGTTGGATGGTCCTGCATCACTTATGGGAACCTTAGGGCACTTTTGGGTTGACCAAAGGGTTCATGGACACCTTTGGAGCATTTTGGGGTGACCAAGCGATTGCAGGAATCCTTGGAGCTTTTGGAGCGAGTGACAAAATGCATAGATTTTTATCTTTGTTTATGATTTTTTTTTTTTTTTGATTTTTTTTTGTCTAAACAGAAAATAGCATACACACACAAGCAATGATTATCTCTTTTAAAGATTAATAGTGTGCCCTAAATCTGGTTTAGTGTGTTTTTGTTGTTTGTTTTGTTTTTGAAGAATTTTGCGAAACGTTTAAATGCAAGTATGAAGGCTCTTATGACTCCCAATATGGTCGCCCCTTCAATATACCAACCAGGCCGATATACCAACCTCTCTATATACCCGCCCTTACGAGAGGGAGACTATAAGTACGTGAGAGCAGATGGTACGTGGTACGTAGGCGGTATGAAAGGGGGATTGTCCTATTAATGGCACCTACCATAGAAGACTTATCCTAGCGCGCATGGGAATCACCCCAGCAGCACTCGGTCAGCTTTCATCAGGATTTATGCCTAACAACAGTTGACAATCGGGGAATGGATGCAAAGCTAAGCCAAGGTGGTGATGAACCCACCGTTGGTCTTGCTCAAGGGTTGGGGTCTTATGACCAACGCCTTGGTTTAAAATGTAACGTGATGTGTGGGGTTTGTTTTAATTTTGCAAAATTGAAACAAGCAAACGAAAATAAATCTTTCCCTAAGCCATTCAAACTGAAAACCAGAAAACAAAAAAAAAAATTTGACAGAAGCTATAAAAACCCCTACCTCTTCTCTGCCTAATCAAAAATTTCTGATTTGCTCTGAAAATTTGCACAGATCTATAATCGTCCCTGGGTGAGGCGAATAACAGAACCGTAATCGTCATAGGGTGGAACGAATAATTTATTCGTCCCGAGGTGAGACAAGTAACAATTCTGTAATCGTCACTTACAGAGACGAATAACAGTTCGATTGTTGAAAAACAGGTACCTGTAAAAAAAAATAAGCAATTTTAGATCAGTAATTTAACCTAAACAAAAATAGAGGACAAAAGTCCCACCATGATCGCCATTGAAAGCACGAGATTCCGGAAACAAAAGGAAAACTATAATTATGCAATATAAGACGAAATATAACGCTTTAATCCTATGCACAAAAACAAGGAAAGGAGATAAATTGGAGACGAAAGAAAATATGTAAGGAAATCATAGCCCTCTTTATTCAAATTTTTTATCCTCGGTTACATAGACGTCTCCTACCTTTTTAGGGGCTAGGAGCGTTAAATTGGTCTTTGTTACAATTTGTGACTTAGTCTTCCTCCTTTCGCATGCCCACGTTTGGAATGGGCGGGCCAAATGTTTCCGCCGCTTGCGTTGGTAAGGTAGACTCCTCGCCGCTCCTCTAATGCTGCAACTCTGCACTCAAAGAAACAAACAAGAAAGTCAATAGCACCTGTGTATGAAAAATAAAAGATGAATCTAACGATGATTGAAATGAATCTAAATGAAATGAAAGTCTTGACAAAAGCATAAACATGAAACTAAAAGAAATACCACGATTATGAAAGCACAAATCACCAGTAAGTGAACTAGCAGCACTTCGTCGCTCAAAATGCTCCTTCTCTGTATATCCTTTCTTGGGTGAGAAAACTCACCGTTTTTATAGACCCAAGGGGTATTTTTGAATTAACATGCAAAAGTGTTTATTTGCATGAATGCTTTTGTTTGTGAAGAGAAGACTTCTTCTTGATCAAGGGCTTCTTAACTGCCTCTGTGCATGTCTTTGCATGTTTTAGAAAAACTCATTTGCACACCCATGCAATGAAGGGATAGCTAAGTGGCAAATCTGAGTTGTCTTAACAGAACTCACTCGCACTCCTATGCCATGCAGGGAAAGCTAAGTGGCAGATGTGTGTTGTTAAAAGAGCTCACTCGCACTCCTATGCCATGCAGGGAAAGCTAAGTGGCAGATGTGTGTTGTTAAAAGAGCTCACTCGCACTCCTATGCCATGCAGGGAAAGCTAAGTGACAGTTCTGAGTTGTTATATGCCGAGATTTGACTTTTTTGCAAGTCAAACTCTACAATCGTCCCACCTCGAAGCGAGCGCCGGTAATCATCCCTGGGTGAAATGAGTACAAATCCATACTCGTCCTTGGGTAGGACGAGTACAAATTCGCACTCGTCCCTGGGTGGGACGAATAAGAAATAAAGTGTCTAAAAGGTGCCAAACTAATTTTTGACTTGCAAAACTATTGTGTAAGTGGTTAGAACCACTTGTTTAACCTCTGGGGGCTACCCTAGGGGCTGTGTGTGTTAATGTGATCAGTGTTTGTAGTCACATAATCGGATTGGTGCTGTTTTGGTGTCTATAGATGCCCCTTTTTGGGAAGCGTTGTGCAAGGCACAATGTCGAGCAAAAATAGATAACCAAAGCACTATTGATTAGGGTTTCTCAGTAACCTAACCAACTCTTGATGCCCCAAGTATGGAAAGGGCATGCATTCTTGAATCCTTGCTTCTGATGAGCTAAGGAATTTGATTTCAAGTATTAACCTATTTTGGTGAGGTGTGACTTGAGCTTGGACATTGATTAGTCATGAATAGGCAAAGGGCGCAACCTTTTATCCATGGGGGAACCTTGTGTTCATGCTTCAGGAATGCCAAGTGTTTAATAAGTTTGTGATAATTGCTTGTTTGTTGCCCCAAGCAGGAGCGTGATTGTCTTTGTCAATGATTCTTTGAATGCATGCCATTGCCTTGATTGGGTGTGTGTTTGTTGATTGATGACTTAAGTGTGACTACCCCCTCAAGCGATGAATCGATGAAGGAATAATCGACATGAGAAAAGCGACGAGTCGCTTGACCCAAGATGACTTAAGTGAGGGTGCCTTCAGATGTTGTCCGTTGAATGCGCGAGCAATTTCTCGATTTTTTTTGTGGACCTGTTTTTGGTGGGTGTGAACCCATTTTGGGATGCCATTTGGGGGTAACATGGGTGAAAATCCGTCTTCCCGTGGAGCGGTCCGGCTATGGTAGCCTTCTTGGGGAGTAGGATAACGACAAGGTAGACCCCAACATCAATTTTCTAATGCGAAGAGGTTAAGTTCAAGAGCACTTTTGTCCGGAAATTTTTAGTGTTTTTGTTGGCATTTGTCATTTTTATATTTTGGTTGTTTTGTTGTGTTTGTTGTTTTTTTTTTTTTTTTTTGTGGCGTGTTTTGTATGTATGTGTTTGATGTATGCGGAGGTGATTATGAATGTGATGTTTCTAATTTGTATGATGTATAGATATGGAATGAATGAAATGAGTTGTTGATGATGTGTCGATGCACCATAGACTGTACAAGATTTGACTGACTTGCTATACTAATGGGATGACTTTGTGAAATGACTTTGCATGTGAAAACTTTGTTTTTGTATTTTGTGTTGTGAGCATACAGGTGAAATCCACTTAAATGCTAGTATATCATACAATGAAATCCAAACACATGACATAAGTTATTATTTACAAACCAACACATCTAAAACATACAAAATAGCTTAGGGAACACACATTAATTCTTAAAAGAGATAAATATTTGCCTTCTTGCATGTTTCCTTTCTTTTGTGTTGTTTTATTAAGAATTTATAAAGGAGATAATCATCTAGGGTTTGGTAGAGAGTAGCCATGGTGTGCACCTCAACCAAAACCAATCAAGGGCAGAATCTATGGAGAGTGGACTAGGAGACACGAGTTATATCCACTTTAGTCCCAAGGACTTGGTCATACCTTCTTGGTAGGTTGCCACTCACCCAAGTCCTAGAATAGTAGGACAAGAACAACACCTACAAGGAATCCCTATGTAGGACACCCCTATGGGTTATGGGTCTTATTCTAGAGAGTGTTCCTGATATGTAGACATGTCACATACCTTCTTTGATGAAAGGCAACCATGCACTAAGGTGCAAGTAGACAGAGTAGTACCACGCATCCACGTGCCTGATAGGTCTAACACACCCGCTTATGGGCCAAAGCATGACTTCACATATTGGGCAGGGCTGATTGATCACACTTCACCCTTACACCACCCTTATAGGTTCCAATAGCGTAGACAATAGGATGAGTATGATACTCGTTAATCAGGGCAACCAAACTCATCTGTTCCCTTCCTCATTAATGAAGGAAGGTACGAGGAAGTCTTGGATTATGCTCAAGAATAGTATACCGTGCAAGCATAATGTGCCTCTACACCAGCTAAGTATAAAGAGCATATGCCCAGGATTTAACCTCAAGTAAATACGGCTACCCTTAATTGAGAGAAGCACGTTATGGACATCGCATATTACCTTGAATGAGGTAGGCCTCAAGGCGAGACTCCTAGGCCTTCTATACCTTACATAGTGGAGTAGATCAATCAAGCGATTACAAGATATGCACAATTCCAAGCACAATTCAAGCAACATCGATGATACAAAGAGCAACTAGACCGCTTGCACCAACTAGAGAAAAAAATAATTAAATGGTAAACCAATAAGCTCTTCCAAAAAATTTTACATGAGAGGATCCCTACCTCTAGAACATACAAACAAGAAGTCCATTTGAGGCAACCTGCTCTCATTCAAGATAGGTCTTCTAGGCCTTATCTAATATTACCTCCATGACCTCCTAGTCCAAATAGGAAATTGACTCCCAGACCGAATATAGGGTGCACACCTCAGGTAGGTATCCCTATCTATAGACCGGCTTAGAGAATGCCCTATGGGGCCTACACTGAGCACAAGATAGAGGTGGAATATATGGAAACAAATTATAAAGGTAGGGGGGTGACACCACCCTAAAATAGACCTAATGTTCCTCATCCTCTACCCTAGGATAGGAGCAAGGAAGCAGAGATCCAATATTCAGTTGTGTATCGAACATTGCTAGAATACCTAGAGTCAGTAGAGAATAAGACCTTTGGGTCTAGGCACTAGAATTCTACTCTATGTCAGTTACATAGTCAACCTATCCATCCTTTGGTACTTACCCCTTCCTATCCAAAATAGTTTAAGATGCCTCATCTGGATACCTTTAATAGAGAAGAAGATGCATAGGAGCATGTTACCAAATTCTTGAGCCAATGCTTTGGTATCCATGATAACGATGCTTTTCTTGTGAGGACATTCTTGACTACCCTATCTATCCCAGTTGTAGAGTGGTATACTCAACTCCTAAATCATAGCATCCACAATATGGATCAACTCATTGACGCATTCCTATAATGCTTCACCTTCAATACCAAGTAGAAGGTGATGCTGGATGATCTCGTTGGATTGAAACAATACGATGATGATCCAATCATGACCTATGGTAATAGGTAGTGAGCATTTATTACCAAGCTACCATACCTACTCCCCATGGTAGAGGTTACTTAGATGTTTGCCAAGAGTTGCCTAAATTCAATATCCGTATTGATGCAATTGCAACAATATCCAACTCTTGAAGATGCTCTAGCACAAGCTAGAACAATCGAAGACATCAAGTTTCAAGAGGGAGAAATTACGAAGCCTCAGAAGAAGAAATTGAAAAAGAATACTAAGAATATATTAGTGCAGCCTAAGCCAGCAATAGTCAATCAGGTTACCATTAGTGTCCCAGGGCCAGCACAAACTGTGTCACCTCAAAAGCCCATATACTAGGCCACACCTGGGAACTATAATAAGGACAACAAGAATAATCAAGGGCAAAATTAGCATCACCCTAAGTGAAAGTTCACACCCATTGTAAATTCTAAGGACTCTTTATTTGAGTACCTCTTAGCGGTTAACATGATTAATATTCCTAAGAGTTGACCTATTGATCCAAAATGCACCAAAGCCCAAAGGGTACTAAGAAGACGTATATTGTAAATTTTAAATGTAAAATGGGCATGATTTGTAGATATGCTATAAATTCAAGCATCTGGTACAAGACATGATTGATAAGAATGTCCTCCAGATCAAAAATCCCATCGCACCAAACAACCAACATATGGGTGTTTTTAAATACCCATTGCCTGCCCATGTAGAGCAGGCTAAGACAATGACCTAGGTAAATTAGGTTCATCATGCACCCCCTAAGCAAGGGTTCATCATAATGATTACCATTGTAACAAGGAACAAGAGGTACCCAAGCCTATTCACCCCACCTATGACTTCAAGTGATGTTCCTTTGACATCACAGTCAGTGTTGCCTCTAGTGCCAAATCTCCCATCTAGGCCTATGGCCACAATCAAGAGTAAGCTCACTCAAATATTGAGAATAACATCTGCTCGAATCTCCATCTATGAGCTCATTCAACAATCTCCACCTCATAGAGAATCTCTAATGGAGATCCTCAAGGAAATAGATCAACAACCCCAGGAGTCTAACTCCTTTAGCAATTTCGTGGGGCATGTTTAGTAATGCACAAAATTGGTGATTACCTTTTGAGAAGATGAACTTAAACTGGTTCCAAGTAATATGGTGGATCCTCCCTTGCACATCATTACATGTGTAAATATAACACCATACAAGAGAGTGTTGGTAGACACTAATTCTTCTAGCAACATAATAACTACAATAGCTCTCAAGCATCTAGGGCTCTCGACATCCCATATTATCACATTGATATACACCCTTCAAGAACTCAATGATGCTATATGCTCAATAGTTGGTATGATAGTCCTACCCATTTAGGTAAGGAAAAAGACCATACCAATGCTATGCCACATCTTGGAGGGTGAGATGGCATACAATATCTTGCTGGGTAGACCTTGGATTAGGGACATGAAGTCGATCCCCTCTATGCAAGTTCATATCATCTCTGTAGACCTAGAGCCCTTCAAGTACTACAACATGGTGCAATAGATCCCTGAGTCAACCTTACCATCCACCCATATAGATTTTCAATTGAATTAATCTAGCCAAGGTCTAACTCTATCACCATCACCTTCATTCAATCCATTGCCATTTCATTTTATTCCATCCTCATCATTGACACCCCCCGATATACCCCCAACATCAACGAATCCTCTATCGAGGGATATAGGAAAAAGTCCGATTGATGAGTCCCAACCAACCATATCCACCATATCACTAGGAGAGATCCCTATCCCCATAGATGAGGAGCCACCTCATGAGGCCAAAATTGAACCAACTCAAGCCTCACTCATGTCCCTTGCTCCATATCCATAGGTCATAGTACACCTAGCTACCACTAGTTTAGGAGAATATATGGTTAGGAATGTTACAAACACCCCTGATATCGAGTCGGTGTAAGATATGGGTCGATCTTGTCTTCCCATAGGTACTATCATGCCTCTTAGCCTTCCCTCTAATCAGAAAAAATTTATTTATGGGGGTCTTGACTATGGCATCAAGCCTGATCAATATCAAGAAGAGTATGAAAAGCCCTTTTTCGAGGACATCAATTACATATCCAATCCTGAATTCACCATGATGTGTCTTCATCTTTCTAACTAGCATGGTTATAGCTTGGGCTTGTATGAGCAGGGCACTCGTGTCTCCTACCAGCCCCAGTATCAAATGCCTTGTGACAAGTCTGGTCTAGGACACAAAAATATTATGCCCCTTGACATCCTCATGGATAGTTTAGAGTGCATGACTTTAAACTTTAGGGATGATCTTGCATGAGATCCCTATGTCAACCCCAATCACATCTACTCACTGGGGGACTACTTCCTTGCACCCATAAGCAACTAAGAGATATTTTGTGATGTCATCCAATATTACAAGAGAGGTGAAGGGTCACATACCCTTCCCCATGACAGTGAGGAAGAATATCCAGGATCCCCTTATGAGTGGACATCTGATGATGAGTCATATTATGGAGTCACATCGATTGAATCTTCTAGTTCAAATGGAGAATACGCATGGATCATCCTTGTGGGTGATGAAGATGAGTTCTATTTGTGTATATTCCCATTACACCATCCCATATGGCAATAACTTCTACCTTTAGAGGAGCAAGCTCACTCATAGCCACACTAACAACCTTTGGTCATTCCACCTCTGCTGCAACCACCTCCATAGATCTTGCAACATCCCGATGTCACTAGAAACCACCGCCACCTAGGGGAAATCATCCATCCATTAACATTATTTCCATAGACCTCCATGCACCCTTGTGAGATCTGAATAACTAATCAAAGCCACTGCACCTTGACTTGGGGGTAATTGAATTTGATCAAGGATATTTACCCCCATTGCCCTTCGAGAATTGGCCTTGCAATGAGATTTTATAGTCATTTCATTTCTCTCCAAAGTCTACTCAAGATGTCTTCCAAGTTGATATTGAACCGAATATTCCAATTGATGCTCCTAACCCATCTGATGACATTCACCTAATCCCTATTCCCCACCAGTTGGAGGAGAGGTTGCATATGTTGATCAAGACAATGATTGACAAGGATATCAAATTAGGTCTTGATAATTCTCAATGTATCAATTTAGCGTAAATCTTGTCCCTTGTTGAGCAGATCGATTACATAGCCCTTATCACAAAGAATAAGGAAGCCTTTGCATGGACTTAAAAAGACATGCCAAGACTAGATCCAAATCTAGTCACACATAATATAATACTTGATCCCAAGGCCAAGCCAGTTGAGAAAAAGCTAATAAAAATTCATCTGATAGTAGCCTTAATGGTTAAATATTAGATAAAAAAATTGTTGGATGCCAATTTCATCATATCAGTGGACTATCCACCATGGTTGTACAACATGGTTCCCATCAAGAATCCCGATGAGAGGATTTGCATTTCCATAAAATTTAAAGACCTGGACAAAGCGAGTCCTAAGGATTATTTCTGTTTGTCGAGCATTGAAACCTTGGTAGATGCCACAGTGGGCCACAAAATGCTATCCCTCATGGATGGTTTCTCTAGATACAACCAGATTGGTATCAATCTAGAAGACCAGATCAAAACAACATTTACAATACCTTGGGGAAAATTTTGCTATAAGGTCATACCTTTTGGTCTTAAAAATGTTATAACTACCTACCAGCGCACCATGACATACATATTACATGATTACATTCATAAGATTTTGGAATATTACATGGATGAATTACTGGCCAAATCATTATTATGCCATGAGCATCTCGATGTCTTGCACAAAGTCCTTGATCATCTTATTGAGAATAACATGAGACTTAACCCCAAGAAGTGCATATTTGGCATCACATCTAGAAAAATCTTGGGATTTATAGTCTCCAAAAGAGGCATCAAAGTGGACCCCAAAAATGTCAATGCAATGATCGAGATGCCACCCCAAACCACCATCAAGCAGTTGCAAAGCCTGTAGGGTAAGGTCGCATCCATCAAACGCTTCATAGTGCAAATGTCAGAAAAATGCCAACCCATGAACAAGCTATTGCATAAATAGGTCACATTCCATTGGGATGATGAGTGTCAAGATACCTTTGACATAATAAAATAATATATGGCTTCATCGCCAGTATTGGCTCCACCCAGACCAGGAGCACCATTCTGTTTATACATCTCAGCCACTAAGATTGCATTGGGCATCATGTTAGCCCAAAATAATGAATTGCATAAGGAACAAACTACTTATTATCTTAGCCTCACCTTGGTTAGTTATGAAATCAAGTACGCATACGTTGAAAAGCTATGCCTAGTGATGGTTTTCACCACCAAGAATCTACACCATTACATGCTTAGTCATACCATGTATGTTGTATCAAAAGAGAATCCATTGTGATACATGATGAGTCATACTTATCACAATAGTCACACGACAAAATGGATCATGTTGTTGATGGATTTTGACCTATAATTTATTGGACTAAAATCAATTAAGGGTAAGGTCATCGCCGATCAACTCATAGAGGCTTCTCTCCAGGAGGAGCAGCCTATTAGCATGGATCTTCACGATGATGGAGTCTTCCAAATATTAGAATCACCTGATTCTAACGATCCTGAGTCACAAACCAATATGCCTCTTTTCTTTGATGGCTCCAAGTGTGAGTAAGGGGGTGGTGCAGGAATCATGTTTTTCACACCTCAAGGGGCTCCTATACCCCTATATTTCAAACTCGATTTCTTGTGCACTAACAAAAATTTTGAGTACGAAGCCTTGCTCATAGGTCTTCAAATGACTATCACCATAAAATTCACCAAACTCAACATTTTTGGTGACTCCTTGCTCATCGTAAATTGAGTCAAAGGGATTTTCCAATGCAAGTGTCCAGTTTTGCAAGCCTATAAAGCCCTTGTGGATAAACTTCTGGTAAAGTTTGAATGGTATGATATCGAGGCACTCTCTCAATCATCTAATCATTTTGTGGATACAATGGCCTCATTAGGGTCCTTGATCCTGTAGAACCCTAATAATGAGATGAAAACCATTCATGTCAAAATGCTATCATAATCTACAGTTGAGCATGAGAACACTCAATCCACACTAGAAGTCCACATGATTTAGATTTAACATATTTAAATAGGTTCTCACAAATTCACAAGCACTTAAATCATGTCACTTGGGGGACTCTGTTCCCTCAAACCCCTTTTGATAGCAGCATAATGCTATTCTTACAAGTTCTTTTCCAATCAACATTCACTCAAGATAAAATTCAAAAGGGATAGAAGATTCATGCAATCGAGGATTCCTCACATTAGGAATGGTCTACCCAAATCAAGGATTACCTAAAGCTTGGTAATCTCCCTCCTAGATTGTCACATGTTTCCAAAAGGACATTTTTAAAAAAATAGTAAAGTATGTCTTACTAGGAGATATTTTGTACCATAAAAGCTATGAAGGTATCCTCCACTACTTAGAGCATCAAGAGTCAGTTTGGGAAATCATCCAAGCACACAACGGTACTTATGGTGGCCATTTTAGTGGTATGGCCATCACAAAGTGCATTATTCACATGGGCTACTATTAGCCAACCTTAGAGAAATATTATTTCCCTTATGTTAAGAAGTGCATAAAGTATCAACACCATGCTAACTTGACACACATACCTTCTCGGGTCTTACAACCGATTCAATTGGCTTGGTCATTATCGCAATGGGGGTTTGATTTAATTGGAAAAATCTCACCAAAATCCTCAGGCCATCACACATTCATCATTACGACTACCAAGTATTTCATAAAATGGGTGGAAGCAATTCCCCTTACCACTATGATGGGACCCCACATAGCAGAGTTCATATTGCACAACATCATTTATCATTTTGGTATTCCATACAAGATAATTTTAGATAATGGGACATTGTTCAAAAACAAATATGTGTGTGCTTTGATAGTAAAGTATAATATCCAACACAACTTTTCTATGCCCTATTATCCACAAGCAAATGGGCAAGTAGAGGCATAAAACAAAATATTGATTGCCATTCTAAAGAAAATAGTTAAAGAGAATCACATCAATTGGCACACGCAAATACCCCTTGCTCTATGGGCCTACCGCACTAGTATTCAAATGCCCATTGGGGCCACTCTATTTTTACTAGTGTATGGTGCTAAGGCATTCATACCTCTAGAGTTGGAAATCCCATCGCTATGCATATCCATGCAAGATTTCATCAATGATGATACCGTACGACAGGCTCGCTTAGACCAACTTACATTGCTTGATGAATGATGCATCAATGCCTTCAAGTACTTACGTTTTTATCAAGAGTGACTTAAGAGAGATTCTAACATGAAATTCTATTCTAGAGACTTTCAATTGGGTGACCTTGTTCTGAAAGAGAACCAACAAAATTATAATTTGTAGCCCCATCTACAGGATAAGTTTACGGTAAATTGTTTAGGTCCTTTCATCATCACTAGTCATATCAGATCCAAAACTTACCGCCTAGCCTCCCTTGAAGAAATCGAGGATCCTAAACCCTTGAACATCCTTCATTATTGTGGCCCACCCCAAAATGCTCCAAGGGTATCTACAAACCACTTGGTCAACCCAAAACTCTCCTAGGCGGTCTATGACCGTCTAGGTCACCCTAAAATGCTCTAAGGGTTTTTATAAATGTCTTGGTCAACCCAAAACATTCCTAGGTGGTCTATGACCATCTAGGTCACCCTAAAATGCTCCAAGGGTTTCTCCAAAAGTTCTTGGTCAACACAAAATGCTCCAAGGGTTTATCCAAAACCTCTTGGTCAATCCAAAATGCTCCAAGGGTTTCTCCAAAATTGCTTGGTCAACCCAAAATGCTCCAAGGGTTTCTCCAAAACTGCTTGGTTAACCCAAAATGCTCCAAGGGTTTATCCAAAACCACTTGGTCAACCCAAAATGCTCCGAGGATTTCTCCAAAACTACTTGGTCAATCCAAAATGCTCCAAGGGTTTCTCCAAAACCACTTGATCAACCCAAAATTCTCCAAGGATTCCTCCAAAACTGCTTGGTCAACCTAAAACACTCCAAGGGTTTCTACAAAATCGCTTGGTCAACCCAATATGCTCCAAGGGTATCTACAAACTGCTTGGTCAACCCAAAACACTCCTATGCAATCTGTGATCATCTAGGTCACTCCAAAATGCCCCAAAGGCATCTATAAACCCTTTGGTCACCCCAAATGCCCTAGTGGCATACAGTAAGCCCATTGGTCACATGTACATACATATTTATCAATCAAAACCCAAAAACATTATCAAAATTTAAAAATATTGTATTTCATCACATTGCATACCATTGCATCATATAATCACTTGCATTAGGCATACTCATCATTGCACATTGCATTTAGAGTTGCTCATACATGTCTAAGCATAATGACTATACATTGGTCATCATTCAAAGACAATTTTATTCATGTCATCATTCACATTATTCCATGTTATACTTATCATTTCCATCTATATTTCCCACTTTTTTATATTAGTGTCTGTTTCACCTAGTCATTTTTTCTAGAATGTCATTAGGATTTTTGGTCACTCAGCCATGTCTATTTTTCTTTTCAGATTTTGTAGAAAGCTATCCTGATTTTTAGAAGGTAGAGTGTTGCTTTGATTGTACCTTGTATACATCAAAATCCCAACATATTTTCACACTAATAAATCCAAGTTTTGCACAAGGACAAAGTGGTCTAGGTTACCTTCAATTAAATGTTTATCTTGCTCATCCCCCTATACGAATGGTTAAAAATACTGAGAATTAATAGAAGTACAAGCTCCTCCTTACCCAATTTCCAAAAATAAATAGTGGTTTTCACCACTATCAATAAGCAAAATCCCAAAAATAAAAATAAATAGTGATTTTCATCACTAAACAAATCCCTTGCTCAAAAAAAACAAAATATAAAATAAACAGTGATTTTCATCACTAACGTATGAGCAAGTATCCCTAAAACCAAATAAAATAAAAGAATGCAGTACTAAACTTGAATTCCTAGAATTCTTAGCATTTGATAAACCATAAGGTGATCCTCATTATAGGTTAGGTGGCATCAAGCCTGCCTAGCAATGGTGGTATCCTTACGCATGATGATATATCTATCACATTAGCATCTTGCATGTGTACAAACCAATGTTTGTATGCAGATGAGCTAGCTTTTGGTAGCCTATATTCCATCCATTCACATACATCAAACATTGTTGAATCTAGATAATCATGTATCTCTACATGATCCTCACTATTGGATGTTGTCTTAGCAATTTGCACCTCCTCGTGAACTATATCCAAGGTGGTCATAAAATTTGGGTATTCGGATTCATCCCCTTGATCATTTACCTTAGATATCATTGGAGTGGAGGGTGCTATGTTTGATGGTTGGTGTAGGTTGGCATCAAAAGAACGATCTCTCATGTGAATATGTTGTGCCTTTTCTTCTTCAAGACCTTATCGTTCTATCTCTTCTAAGATCTCATGGATTCTCACTAGGGACAAACCACTCAGTTTTTCCTCAATGAGTGAAGCAAGTGTGGGGTGTATGGCTCCTAGGTATACTTCCATGGCTTCTTCCAATGTGTTAAAATTTTCCCACATTTGGGAGTGCAATTCACGAAATCTTCCATTGAATTGAATCAAGGATTCATTAGACTCTTTACAAATGGAGGTAAACTGATTTTTCAATATTTCTAAGTCAGCCTGATTACCAAAATGATTAAGATAGGCTGCTTCTAGTTGTATCCAAGAAGTCCTAACCTCCATGGGTAGTTGGCTATACCAAAAGAATGGTCTATCATCCAAAATGTACGCAAATAACTTACAAGCTACCTCCTCATAAAAAATCTGGAATTGACACAATGTACTTTTGTATACATGCAGCTTTTGCAAGTATCCTAGTGGTACCTCTTGATTAAAACACCGTAAAAATTCCAATAACATTTTAGGAATTTGATATGGTACCACAGGTATAGACAAACCCTTATAATGATCCTCTATTATTGATACCATTCTCTCTTTTAGAGACATTATTTCTTTTCTTAAGGACACCCTTTGCTCCTCAAGTGTTGCCATTAGTGAACTTAAAATGCAATTTTAAAACCAAATCTGTTGAATATTCAACCTGCAATATAAAACATAAATCAAGTTAGCATCAACTAAGAGATGTATTCATTAAAATCAAATGAAACGTAATTGCATGAGACCAAAATTCTGAAAAATTAAATCACTTTATTTCTGTATGAACAATCAAAATTAATTGTAAAGCTCTTAAGCAATTTTAAGCATTTAAAATCATGATGAAATAAACCGTTTCACGCCCTCCTTCTAGCGCCAATCTGTTGAGTGGTGTTTTAACCCGATTGTGAAAACACACTCTCATGTAGGATCTGATTCCTAAATCCTCTGCTTGCAAAGAAAAAAAAATGATTCCTCCAAGGTTCTTATTATGCTAATTACTGATTATCAAGGATGTTGTTTAAAATGAAATGCTAAGAACACCTTAGGGTTTGCAAGTGGATGTTAACAAGGGGCACTGTGGTTTATTTAATCCTGAAAGTGCAATGGACTCTAAAATGAATAAAATCTGTTTTAATCTTTAATTTTGATGGACTTTTAGTGATTTATTCAAACATAGTAATTAAACTGCCGAAAATAAAATATGGGTTTGGAAAGCAAAGCAAAGCAAAAATAAAAACGTAAAATAAATTACAGTCAGAAAGCTGTCATTAATCGGATGAAACCGAAGATACTGAGGCTTTCTACATGCAACCTAACCTAATGAACCTGCACATCCACACAATCCAAATAGGCTAGGTGCGAGTCTCGAGGGTTTCTGTGGTAATTCCAAAAAATAGGCATTCGCATGAAGCAACCAAGAGATCTTGCATTAACTTCACCTAAAAACCTAAGAAATCTGGAAGGGAAAGATAGACATTAAATCATGCATGTAGAAGTAACTCCTTCTTTCTCATCCAATAAGATGCCAACTCTCTGTATTTGTGTTTAAATGATATCTCGATTACATTCAAAAATGTTCTAGGTGCAAAAGAAAATCCCAGAACAAAAAGAAGGAAATTGCCCAAGTACGGGCCCAGAATAGCACAAAGCTTTCATCTCTACAACTCCGTATTCGACAATTTCCAACCCCTTCTTCGATTTGCAATTCTGGCTTTATAGCATTGTTATGGCTCTTCGATTTCTTCCGTCGCTTCATTTCCTCTTCCTGTGGGCGACCCTTCAAATTCCTGCCTTTCCTTGCCTTGATTCACGCTCAAATTTGGAAACGCTCCGAAGTTCATCTCTGCATGCAACGCCTCTACAAGTTTGACACCTACGTGCCACGTGTCCTGCCTTTTCTACGCCTGCTGTAACGCTTTTCTACAAAAAACTCGACAAAACTGCAAGTCCGCCTGTTCACCTTCTCAGTCGCGAAATCGCGACATGTTGCGATATCGCGACATGCTTTCCTGCCGTACGCCTTCATCTGCTCCCCGTAGCGATGTCGCGACCGTTTCTCATTTGTCTGCCTCCGGCCACTTCTCGTAGCGATATCGCTACCCTTTTAACATCCTGAGCCTTCTTCTTCGAATGGTAGCGATATCGCTACCACTTTCTAACTTTGAGCCCTTTTCAAAATGTGGTAGCGATATCGCTACCACCTTGGCCTTGCAGCGTCCCTTTGAAATGTGGTAGCGATTCGCTACCACTTTTGGCCTTAAGCCCTTCTTTTTTCGAAGTGGTGTTGTCACTGAATAATGTAGCGAAATCGCTACCATTTTTCTCTCGGACCTCCTGGGCAACTTTACGTCGCGACATCGCGACCACTATCATCCTCTTGCCCTCTTTCGACAAACCGTCACGATATCGCTACCGCTTCTCTGCTTCGAGCCTGATTTTCATTTTCGTCGTGATTTTGCGACATCTTCCTTGTACCGTACAACTTTGCCAAAATGCGTCACGAAATCGTGACACCTTTCATCATCCGTACGTCTTGGCAAAACCTGTCGCGATATCACGACGTTTTTCCCCCTCGAACCTTCATGCAGCTTTCTGTTGCGAAATCGCGACCATTTTTCTATTTCGCACGCCTTGGCAAAACCTGTCGTGATATTGCGACCATTTTCTTCGTCCGTACAGTTTGCCAAAACACGTCACGAAATCGCGACACTTTCTCCGTCCGTACACCTTTGCTGCAATCGATCACGAAATCGCGACGTTTTTTCGCCTCGGACCTTCATGCAGCTTTCTGTCGCGATATCGCTACCGCTTTTTCTTTCCGTACGCCTCGACAAAACCTGTCATGATATCGTGACCATTTTCTTCGTCCGTACAGTTTGCCAAAACACGTTGCGAAATCGCGACACTTTCTCCGTTCGTACACCTTTGCTGCAATCGATCACGAAATCGTGACGTTTTTCCTCATCGAGTCCTTTAGTTGTTTCCTGTCGCGATATCGCGACGTTTTTCCGCTTCCGTACACCTTTCCAAAACACGTCACGAAATCGCGACACTTTTCATCACCCGTACGCTTCGGCAAAACATGTCGCGATATCGCGACATCATTTATTTTCTTCCCAACAGCATGTCGCGATTTCGCGACACCTTTTCTTTTCTCCTCAGCGACATGTCGCGATTTCGCGACATCCTTTTCATCCTGGTCACCGACACGTCGTGATTTCATGACACTTTTTCCTCCTGGTCACCGACACGTCGCGATTTCGCGACAGTTTTTCTGTTTCGTTGCCGTTGACTGCGCTGACCGCGATTTTCCGACATGTCACGATTTCGCGACAATTTTCCATTTTCGATCGCGATTTCGTGACCCCTTTCTACACTTGTGCATTTTCTCTTTTTTTTTCAATTCTGGCATCTGGGTCACTGAGATCCTTCCCTGTAAGCCTGCAAAAAGGTGGGTCCCCAATTTTGGGGTGTGTTTTGGATCAACCACAACAAGTGGCATAAGGTGACAGGCATTAGGTGAGTGGCATAAGGTGAGTGGCATAAGGTGACTAGCATAAGGCGACTGGCATAAGGTGATTGGCAGAAGGTGAGTGGCATAAGGTAACTGGCATAAGGAAACTGGAATAAGGCAACTCAATATACTGGTAAGTTTATTTAGATTTTAAAAATGTTAATTCTACAAATTTTGGGACCATAGAGGTCGGCCCATTCGCCCGAAAAATTTGGGATCCAAATTTTTTAAGGCTAAAATTCACCCCATTGTCATAAGGTTTCTTGCCTAATTTTCACCTTAAATTTATTTAAAAATAAAAAATATCCCGTCCAATTTGTCCCTTGTACCCCATTATATATAGCTAACCATGACAGCGACTCTCATACAATTGCAACATTATTTTTTTAGATAGTAAGTGATACAAAGCAGATAACTAACAAAACATGAGTCCATGATTGACAAAAGATGACTAGCAGAAGGCGACTTGCGAAAGGTGACTGACAGAAGGCGAGTGGCATAAGGTGAGTCGCATAAGGTGAGTGGTAGAAGGTGAGTGGCATAAGGCGACTGGCATAAGGTAACTATCATAAGGTGATTGGCAGAAGACGACAGGCAGAAGGCAAGTGGCATAAGATGAGTGGTATAAGGTGAGTGGCATAAGGTGACTAGCATTAGGTGAGTGGCATAAGGTAAGTGGCATAAGGTGACTGGCAGAAGGTAATTGGCATAAGGCGATGGGCAGAAGGTGAGTGGCATAAGGTGATAGGCATTAGGCAAGTGGCATAAGGTGACTGGCATAATGCGACTGGCGAAATGCGAGTGGCATAAGGTGAATGGCATAAGGCGACTGGCATAAGGTGACTCAATTTATCGATAAGTTTCTTTTACCATTAAATTTTATTTTTTAACATTTTGTTCATGAACACTCAATAAGGATCTTTGTTCTTCTTGGGACTAATATTCTTGGGACAGATACTCTGCTATCTCTAGCAGTAGTTCTCTTTTATACTAGTTATTTTCATTTTTAAAAATAATGTTCATTGTTCATGTTATCCTTCTATTCAGATAGGTAAAATGTCAAATACAGGTAGTGGAAAGAATGGAGGCCAGTATTTCAATAAAAGGAGTATCCTCAAATACTTCCAATATATTTCAAAATCTGATCAACCATCAACATCTACATAAACTGAAGGTATGCATGCCTTTACTCACCAGTTAATTTTTTTACATTGTTAATTTTAAATATAAATAACTTCATTCATAAATAAGTGTGATTTTGGGTTGATGGCTTGTCCATTTTTATTTGTAGAAGGTATGCTTTTAAATTCCATAGTGATAATGATCCTACTATTGACACTAGTATTATCTCTACAGAAAACATTGGTTCCCCCGATATACCTCCACTTCCACATATCCACGTTAATGAAGAGTCCACAGATGAAAATATTTTTAATCAAATACAACAACATGAAGATATTTTTGAATCTAACACGCCAAGTGGAAAAGAAACTAATAGTTCTTATGCAGTCCCTACTTCCGAAGAATATTCATCTAAAAAACTTAAATGTGCAAGGTTATCTAGGTGGACAATTAACATATCATTTTAGCCTAATTGGATATCAAAATTTCTATTTATTGAGCCAGTGCTACCAGAGAATAGTAGTGAGGAAATAATAGAATTGAGATGCGTAATTTGTAGTTGGAAACATGAAAAGGATCATAGATTACAACTTAAGAAAGATATAGTAGAAAAACATTGTGGAAAGGTTTATATCAAAACAAAAGAAGGTGATCGACCAATACCAAAAAATTATAGGTGGAAGGATGCATCAGAGTGCACACATATAAGATATGCACACGAATATGATAAATAAATAAAACAAAAGCAAACTTTAGTTGAGAAAGGTGCAACGATTCAAGCCCAATTTCAAAAAATGAATAAGTTAACTTTAGCTTCATTTAGTTTACAGTTTTTTGTTGTATTCTCTATTCTTAATAAGGATAGACCTATGTCTGATTTCATGGATAATAAATCTCTATTTTGACTAGCTGATATGCAAAACTTACCCAATGCCCATTGGTCAGATCGAAGTGGTTTAGAAATGACAAAATATCTCTCATTGGTTGAGGAAGATGACCTCAGAGAGAGTAAAAAAGACCAAATTCATTTCACTTACATTGATGAGGTGACTGTTGTTGATAATACATCTTGGATTTGCATGTATTTTTACACATTGTAAAATCATTTAAGGCAACCTCATTTATTTGGAATACGCAAGATGATGGAAATTTTTAATGTAGAAAACATTTACAATGTTATTGCAACTAGTTTAAAAGAAGAAGCAGGAATGAATGAAATTGAAATAGCCTCTAAGTTAATATGTATCGGAGCTGATGGTGTTGCTACAATACAAGGACACATTAATGGTATTTGTGTTAGACTACAAACATCTGTTACCCCATATTTGATCCCTATTCATTGCATGGCCCACAAAATGAATCTTGCATACAAAATTATGGATACATTTACAAATGTTGCAAGATTGGAAGAGCTTGTTCGTGAAATTCATGATTATTTTTCATGAATTCCAAAATGATTTTCAAAGTTTCAATAGTTTGCGCTAGGAGTTACTGCAGGTAAAAAACTGTTGAAAGATGTGGATACTAGGTGGATTTCGATGTATCAACTGACATTAAGAGTTTTCAAAGAATATCAATCCCTGATAGGGTTTATGTATGAAAATCGTAGGGTAGTTGATAAGGCTAAATATTTACTTTTTTGAATGAGCGACTTTGAAACACTTCTCACATTGTGTAGTATTCTTCCTATGTTGGAAAAAATGAATACTTTGATCAAAATTACACAAGAAATATCGATTTATATTATGGATTTCATTAGGGTGAGAATACAAATTTGCATGCATATTGATATGATGTACGCATCTGGTCAAAATTTTATGGATCCCATGTTTGAGAGTTGGAGAGCATTAATAAACATGAATGATCCTCAAAGCTTTCTAAAGTTCAATATAAATGATCATCTATGTATTAATATCCACGGAAATGAAATACCTTTATATTGTTATGGCATACAAATGATATAGCTAAAAATTAAGTTGAGAAAATGCCCATAACCTACAACAGATTTCATGTAGTTATAGACGATATAAAAATTAAACTGAAACAAATAGCAGAATCATTGACAAAATAAATAAGAGACTATTTTCAAATATATGAATTGCTAGAAGCTATGGGTGTGATTAATCTGATGTTTTGGAATCCTTGTAGTGAATACCAAACTGTAAGTGGTTTGTTTCTCAAATACATTGGCATTCTTGTTGGCCATTTCAGTCAATGGTATTGAAATCAATGGCATTCTCAACAGAGATCTTTTAACAAAATAATAAAATTATTTTGGAACAACAATGTCTGCTCAAGTTTCACAACTCTCTAACCATCATGAAATAGGTTCTATTTTATGTTTGTGGAGAAGATTACAACCTAGTACTATCTTACAACATATTATGAGTGAATATTTTCATTTATATGAATTATGTCAAACAATGATTTTAGGATCTATGGAATATGAAAGGGTGTTCAGTACATTATCATATGTAAAATCTAAATTTCCAAATAGGTTGGACAAATATTTGGAAATTTTTTTGAGAGTATATGTGTCGATCTATGAGGTGGATAAGTTTCCTTACGAAAGAGCATTGTCACATTGGAAATCTATGGCAGAGAGAAGAGGTATAACGAATACTGAGGATGATGAGGATGATGGTAACACTGGTTAGATTATGATGACAAAAATTTTGGGTATGAGTGTAGAATATTTTGTACAATCTGAAAAGAGTTTGTTCCAACTTCCAGCATTATGATGCAAATATGCATTCATTTGATTTGATTCACATATTATCATTTGATTTGATTTCACATATCAGAATGAAAAGATGTTTTCATTTGATTTGATTTGAGTTCAGCATTTTAATGAAAGGAATATTGATATTATATTGCTACATGTAATTTTGATTTCACTAATCATATAATATGATATTAGATTTACCATTGGATACTTTGTATAGCATAGCCCTCTGATTTGATTATGTATATTTGAATAAAATTGGATTATTTAATTATAGATGTTGATTAGAACACTTCATTATCTTTAATATTAGAAATGTGTTACTGGATATTTTTTATATCATTTTACATAAGCCTTGTTATTGAAGTATTAGTCTAAAGTTTCAACTTTTCTTGTAGATTTGTTTTGTATAAATCATTATTGGTAATTTGTCAAAGTTAATATCTATGTTGCATTTCCTATAATTTCAAATTAATTTGTATAACATAAAAAAAACATCTTATTGCATCCACATAATTCAAAATTACTTAATACATCAACACAAATAATCAAAATATAACAACATTCAAAAAAAATTCCAAGATATTATACATTTTTCAAAAATAGTCTCTTTCATTGATTTCAATTTTCAAAAAAGATACCATTCATTCACAATTTTATTTTGGTAGGTAAAAGATATTTTATTTATAGTACGGGTTGAAGGGTATCGACCCTATTATAGTGGGCATACTTAGTGCCATCAATACAAAGCTGGAAGGAACAAATAAAAATCATCTTGGGGCTTAACTCCCTACTACCTTGGCCCTCCAAAACTAGGACCAACAAAACCATAACTAGGAAAATTCCACTACAATCACAGGCAGTCCAACTGCCTAAAGATAAATTCTCGGGGGTACTAGGAATCCTTAGTCCCTTCCTATTGTGCTTTATCATTTGGAACTTTTGGAGGGTTTTTTCCCCTTTGCCTTGTTGCATGGGTGGTTTAGGTTTTTTGCTTTCTTCCTTGATGACATTTTTGATTTCCTGAAATAGTATTTTTTGTGTGTCATTGGCTATATCCTCGGTAGTGTACCGGATTCTTCATTATACACAAAAGGGCCTACCCTTATTCCTATCACCTCCTATGTCAATCTAGGATTTTTTGAAGCTTCAGGTCTATCTTGGGCTCCAGGGTTTTGGGGACTCTTGGAAAGAATCATCGCTGTCAAAAACCGCATTGTGGGTTTTAGCCAGAGAGGCAGTGGATTCATTTTCAAAAGGTAGAGAAATTGGGGATGGGAGGGTGGGGGACCGAGGGATCTGGGTGGTGTGCTTCGAGAAACGATGTTTTTGGGATGGGGAGGTGACGACCACGAAGGAGGTAGGGGAAAGGAGTTTACCTAGGGAGAGCTAGCACTAGGGCATGGTTGGGGGATGAGGTTTGGAATAGAGAATACCTTGACAGGGATTTCTCCTTCCTCAAGCATCTCAATGGGACCAGAATCGTGAAGTAAATTGAATTTTTTAGAGATAGAGAATAGACTACTTGCCTTTTGTGCATCTCTGAGAGGCAGTGATCAGATATGTTGCTTGATCTTGAGGTTCATGCTCTGTCCTATTTTGGTGTCAGTATTATGGTTGTTAGCTTGGCCTGGGTGTGTTGCAGTCTATGGATCAGACTTCACACCTCCGTGATTCAGTCACTGGTACGGGAGATGCCCTTGGGTTTGGCACCCTGAGAAAAATGTAGGTTTGTTCTTGAATTCCAATAGCTACCTCCATCTATAAGCTCCATATATTAGATTAAGATGATCTGGAAGCTATGATTCCAAATTTACATTAATGCAAATCAGATATTAGGTGAGGTAGGTCCTAGCGCGGGTAGCTGGATCGATGGTGACTAATTCCCCAATTGCACGGGCTATTCCTTGGAGCGTGTCTTTATAGAAGAATTCTACGAGGAGATTTGGGAGTCAGACCCATATGGGAGCATAGTTAATGCTCTAAGTCTTTGGGTCAAACTCAGGTTCCCATCTTCTAAGGAAAAGGTATCTCCTTTCAAAAAACCATGGACCCCTTAATAGAATATGATCTGCATCCTCCCATGTGTTGAGATGGATTATAAAAAATCCCTTGGATATTACAAACAACTCCAAATTTCCTAGGGTTTTCCATTTGGTTGTCACCCAAAGGTGGATTGAGTCCATGTCTGAGCGTCCTCCAACGAATTTTCCTACCAGGGAAAAATAATCTCGGGTGGCATATTCATCCATGATATGTTTAGGGTATATAACATTGCATCCCTGAGTTACGAAGCCATTTGGTGTGACTGTAGACTATCGAGGTTTGCCTTGGAGGAGTTATGCATAGGAGATTTGATCATATTTTTCTCTGTTGTCGCCTGGTTTGTCTGGGGGATCTTTCCCCTTGATGTTCCCGTTTTGGTTATTTCCTAACTCAGTGGATGGTTTATCCACTGCTTCATTCACCATCGATTGGGGGATGGTTTTACCACACAATTGTATGCTGCTCCTCAACCTTTTGGTTCCTTCTTTCTACTTTTTGCCTGCTTCTGTCTTACCGCCTGAAATTTCGCTCGTCGTCGCACCCAAAAACCCTCGCCTCATCCTTTCACCAACACACCAATCCATCTCAATTCATTCACAATTTACAAAACATATCAAAAATTATTTCTTCCACATCAAATTAAAAACAACAAACTTCTACATCATCATAAATAATCAAAACATAACAATAATCAAAATAAAATTTTCAAGAGATAATATATATTTTTTGGAAATAGTCTCTTTCATTGATTTCAATTTTAAAAAAGATACCATTCATTCACAATTTACAAAACATATCAAACATTATTTCTTCCACTTCAAATTAAAACATAACAATAATCAAACTATAACAATAATTAAAAACAAAATTTCAAAATGATAATACAATTTTTTCAAAAGTTGTCTCTTTCATTGATTTCAATTTTGAAAAATAATACCATTCTTTCACAATTTACAAAACATATCAAACATTTTTTTCCACTTCAAATTAAAAACAACAAACTTCTACATCAACACAATAATAAAAAATATATATTTAAAACAAATTTGAATATTATTATATAAATTTTAATGAAATTGTCTCATTCATTGACTTCAAGAAAGATACCAGTCTTTAACAATTTATAAAAATATCAAAGAGGTTTTGTTTCACTTCAAATTCAACATAGCAAACTTCTATTCTTTTTGCATGTTTCCTGAAGGTTCACCCACATCTATCTCAATATCCTTTTCTTCTAATGCACTAGCCCTAACCAAACTTTTTGTTGTAGTGTTGATCCCCGATAACAATGAAACTTCTTCCTTCACTGGATCTTCTTTGAAAGGTGCATTTAGCTCTTTCTTATTTTCTTTTAGTTTAGCGTCGACATCCAGGCCCTTATCTTTGATAAACTTCTTCAACCAATTATTTTCTCTAACCATTTGATGTAACATAATCTTCACTTCAATAGCATTATTAATGCTAATTTTTGCAGTCTTGATCAACATTTTCATGGCATCGAGTTGTTACTTTAGGTGCTAGAAATTAGACTGCAAAACAGAAGTGGAAAAAGTTAAATATTTATAAACAAAACATATTTAACAAAAAATGACTTTCTAGTTAGATGTAAAAATTACATCAGCTATAAGTTGTGTTGTTTCTGCAAATGCTAATTTATTTTGATCTAGTGCCCATTCATTAAAATATGCTTGGGCCTCTGCATTGAGGTTTTCCAAACGATTCAGAACAACTGCCAAAATTGCATCTGTGTATGCAAACTCGACCTTCATAGTGCCAGATTCAGCATTATGTAGCAAAGCATCGAGCTTTTGGGGCTGATTCTCAACCTTTAAAAACAACTCTTTTCTATTTGAAATTTTTTTATATCGGTCATTGATTGCTTTAATCAAAACCTTGGCCCGATATTCCTATTCTTTCAATTTATCAATATCCAAAAGAAGAGTATTATGAACTACAACTTTACATCTATCGGCTAATAACATATTTTTAGAAAAGTTTACTATATCATCATCTGTTAGATGATGGGCGGCGACTTGTTGTAGGGTGGCATCTACATTGACATCCTCTTCTTCATCAATGCCCTCATCATCCTCAAGAATATCACTTGCCTTTAAAGGGTAATTTTCAAGATTCATACCCTGATAAAGAAAATCACAATCTAGAGTTCCCGAGGGCATTTGAGATGCACTCTCAACATTTGAAAAATTCTCTAAGGTTAATATCGATAAAATAGAAACATTAGATGATGACACATTTTGTGCCTCTGTAGCACTTGCATGATGAGACATCGATGTGAGGAGTATTTTACCATGAATGCGTGATTAGTTCCTCACTGGTGGAACCTGCTGTGGATGTACAAGAACTTGCTTTGGATGGACAGACAGTGGAACTTGTTGTGGCTATTGTTGTGGATGGACAAACGGTGGAGCCATCTTTTTTTCCAGTCTTTTGAATCTAGCAGGTCTCTCTACAAAATTTCACACAAAAACATAAATTTAATCTTGTGTAAATAACAATATCATAAAAAGATATTTATTTTAACCATACATACCAAACTCAGACTCTACAACCATTGATGATTCAACCATTTACCCTTTCTCTAAAAAATAATTAAAATACATTTAAAAAATATAATTTTAAGTCATTAAAATACATCATTTAAAATAGTACTTTTGAAGAATAAGGTTACCTTGTGGGATGGAGGTAACTTCTTCTACGTCGATAGTAACAATTTGAGAAGTAAAAGGTGTCATAGGTGTATGCTGAATTTGATCACCATGAGACCTCACACATTTGGTGGGAGTTATTGGTGATGATTGCGACTACGTGTCGAAATCAGCAGATACTTCTTGAACCCTAAATGTGGCATCCCTTTTACTTGAATATTGAGATGCTCTTCTCTGTTT
The DNA here is from genome assembly GCA_028583015.1 of Wollemia nobilis. Classification (NCBI taxonomy): domain Eukaryota; kingdom Viridiplantae; phylum Streptophyta; class Pinopsida; order Araucariales; family Araucariaceae; genus Wollemia; species Wollemia nobilis. Next base: position 1,651,878 of record JAQPPZ010002105.1, read on the forward strand.
TCAAAACAAAATTAGAAAATAACAAGATAGAATGATAAAAAGAAAACAAATATATTCCAAAAAATATGTTTACCTTTATCTCATCATCAGTCATGCCAATAGACAACAAACTGGGGTGCAATGCAATCAGAGGACTGCTTTGTTGAAGGTTGAAATAAGCTTCCTGAAATAGACAAAGAATAAAATTGTTGGAAGTCACTGTATAAGAAGATTGAATTTTATGGGCACTCAAAGGATCATGTTTCAGGTGGTTGGAAATGTGTGTGGACCAGTCAAATATACCACCACCAATACAACGAATCAATAAATAAAGTGCCCATAAAGGCATTTCTATAGGTCACCCTTGTAGGGTAAGCCTTGCCTGAAAAATTTCAATGCAAGCATATAGAAATTTGTCTGCAACATTGGAAATGTTTAAGCCCCTTTTGGACTTAGAAGAATTAATTGAAAAAAAAAAGAGAAAATTATTAGAAAATAAAAAGTACAACAAGGAGAAAGTTATTAGAGAATGGAAACTACAATACATCAAATATTTAATGTTAAATAAAAAATAAATTTTAAAATTATACCTTTCAAATTGCTAGAATGAACACAGTAAACGACTAATAGGGTGGATTTATCATCATCGGTTAAGGCATACTAGTTGTTCACTAGTACACCATCCAAAAAATTGTAGCCCTGTTAGTTGCTGCACATTAGAGGGTTTAACAGAAAAAACAATGTCCTTGTTATCCACTCATATCGAAACAGTGGACATGTCATGGTTGTCACAACTAACGATCTGTTGCATCAACTGAACATTAATGTTCAACTGTGGCATCTTCAACACACTAGCAAGTACAACAGTGTAAAGCCATTGGGAATATCTTCCAAGAGTGTTAAAAATTCTCTTGATGTTAGGGCAAAAGATGTTCTTGAAATACACTTTAGAGGTAAGAGCAGTGGAACAGCTAACCACTTCTGAAAAGATGCAGGAAAATGTTTTGAAAAACCTAGAAAAACACTCTGAAACGCCCTGGAAAACACTCATAAAATGCTGCCCAAACCTTCCAAAAATGCTACCAAAAAACCTTTTGAAAATGCTACCAAAACCTGCTGAAAATGCTGCCAAAACCTACTGAAGATGCTGCCAAAACACTCTAAAAATGCTCGAAAACTGCTATGAAAAATGCCCTGAAAATGTTAGAAAAAGGTCTAAAATTGCTTTGGAAAACGGTGTGGAAGAAGCGAAAAATGACCCTGCATATGAATTTATAGAATTCTGCATGGTGAAAGTTAATAGATGTGCAACACGTGGTAGAGAAGAGGACACATGGTGTCATCTAGTTGATGAACTACAACGATCGCCTTATTCCAGTTGCCTTATGCCACTCACTTTATGTTAGTCGCTCTCTGCCAGTCGCCCTCTACCAGTCGCCTTATGCCACTCATCTTATACCACTTGCCTTATGCCACTCGCCATATGCCAGTTACGTTATTCCAATCGCCCTTTATCAGTTCCCCTCTGCCAGTTGCATTATGCCACTCACCTTATGTCACTGGTCTTATGCTATTCACCCTCTGCCAATCACTCTCTACTAGTCACCTTATTCCACTCACCTTATGCCACTCAACTTATGCCACTCACTTTATGCCACTCACCTTATTCCAGTCACCTAATGCCACTCGTCTTCTGTCAGTCTCCTTATGCCACTCACCTTATGCCACTTGCCTTATGCCACTCGTCTCATGCCACTCATCTTATGTCAGTTGCCTTATGCCAATTACCTTATGTCAATCACCTTATGTCACTCACCTTATGCCACTCACCTTCTGCTAGTAGCCATAAAATTTTATTGATACTTTTTGTGCAAAAAAAAAAATCGCCATATTTTGAAAAAATTTCTTCAAAATTTTGAAAAATTCGCCCCAAAGTTTATACACCATTCACCTAGATTCGCCCTAATTTTATAATTACTTTTTCGGTACTACCCCTTATGCATAACCCTGGTAGCTTATACCCTTTGTCTTTTGGTAAATGATGGGTACTTGAGTCACTCCTTGGTCTGCTCCTTCATTTCATTTTGTGTTTGGGTAGCTGCTACAGGTTGTGAAATTGATGCTTTTGTTTGTGCCTTGAGCTTTCCTAGGTAGTAAATCCTTTAATAATATGAAATCCTGCTTCTTATCCATTGCACCAGGCACTTTCATTGTAGGTTACCCTTTTTCATTTTGTACCTTTGGTTTCACAGGCACCTTTAGGGGTTTAATCTCGGCTATATCTACAGTTACTGGTTTCTTTCCTGACCTTGTGAGAACCGAAACTTGCTCTAGGGATGGCATCATAAAATTATGATCAACCTCCCTAATCATGTTAATTTTTTTGCCAACTGAACTCTCTGCAAGCGTCTGCACATAGTTCATATGCACCATACAAGTTTCTTCTCCATGAGGATCATTACACGTTGAAAACCAATACGCCTTTTCTGTCATGTTGGTCTCTTCATTTGCTAGAACTATTGTGCTCTTCTCATGGCCTCTACTAGTATATGCTTGCTTTTGAGCAATCAATGGAGTTTGAAATCTTCTTGATCGAAACTCGGCCTTAGCTTAATTCTTCCTCATTATCATAAGCTCATTTGATATCGTCCTTAAGGCTGAGTTATTTGATTTTACTTCCTATAACAATACCCTGAAAGGATTAGGGTTAGAAGATACGATGGGCATTGGCAAGGGTAGAGGTGATGGCGATGTGGGCAATGGTAATGGGACTGATGGTGTTGGAAATACTGTAAATACTAGAAAAGGAACGGATGATGGCAATTGTAGCACTAACTAAATGGGAAACTATAGAAAACTTGGAGCCGGATGTTTTGGGATAGATATCGAAGTGATTTGAGTTGGTTATGAGCTCCATGAGGGTATTGGATACATGGAAGGCATGGGTTGATAAAATGCACTTGACTACAAATATTGCGATGATTCAAACAAAATAGGAATCACCATTTTTGGAGGCAACTTACCTACAATAATCAAGTCGAATTCAGATTTTTGGGCTTGTGTATATAGATCAGGGAAAGTGTTTACATTAGTTTATTGAACAGCCATATCAATGTCAGTGTTGAATACCCTAAGGTAATAGAACATGGCTTGCTCATGCATGGGTCGCAAACCATCAGGAACTCTTTACTAGCTTTGATCAAACCTAACGTTGAAATCAACTATCTCCTCCTGTGAATGTCTTTATATCGTTGTAAATTGATGCAACAAGGAATCTGGATCAACTTGTTCATGGAAATTTTTAATCAATAACTCCATCAACTGATCCCATGAGGTAATAGTGTCAAGTTGTAGTGATCGGTACCAATACAACAACTTTCCTCTCAGTAATAATACCAACAACTTTACCATTATGTCTTTATCTGTTATTCCATAGATCGTAGCCAGAGAAGCTACATCCTGAATATGTTCATAGGCCATTTTACTAGTGCCATCATAGGTCAGCAAAGCCTTCAAAGCTTCTTGAGGAACTAGATTTTGTGCTTGTAAGTTTAAGGTCCCTGAGCTATTCCATGTTGGGAACTACCTTGGTGGTTGTGGCTGCTGAGGTGGTGGATTTTGGGCCATGTGAACTAGTGTATGAGGTGGAGCTTGAGGAGCGCTAGTGGTAGTACTAACTGGACTTGTAGGAGCAAAAAATACATCGGCTAGTCGTGAGGATGTGGCAGATGATATATGGGATGTATAAGGTAATGAATATGTACGATGTAGAGTGGCTAATTTAGGGTGCTCTCCTAGCCTTTGAATATCAAGTTCGTAGAACTCAATTTGATGATCTAGATTTTTGGCCTTCAATCTTGTATTCATGAGACACAACTTTCACTGTCCTCACATTTGGAGATTTTTGGGTATAATCAAATAGGTAGATGTTCTAACTATACATCACGAAGGTGAACATCACACCTTAATATTGTTAGAAGTGTAACTTTCAGTTTCCCACCGAGCATGCCAAAAACTATTGGTTAAATATCTACCTAATCAACAAAATTGTGTTTGTGCACCCTAGACATGGCCAACATTGAATGACCGGAGAAAAGAGATGTCCTCCATGTCAATCTCCAGAGAGGGCTGTCTCCCAAACTAAATCCTACACTGGTTGAAGACTAGAGTTGTAGGAAAGAGATTTAAAAATTGTAGAAAGAAATGGGAAATATGGCCATAGGCCGAAGGTGTAGAATTCGGGGCAGACTAACAACAGGAAATTCACCCAAGCATGAAATAGCATATAACAAAATAAAAGTAGTATAATTTACTTATAAACTTATGACAACAATCTTTAAAATAGTACTCCAGCACTCACTCCCTCATTAGCAATATTTAAATTCAAATGCAGAATTTTAAACTTCACAGCAAATAAGGAACATGAATGTAAAATAGAAGTGCATAAATATAGAAGGAAATTACACACAAGATCACTTGCAAATTCATAAGCCTGGTATCTTCTATTGATGTAGATAACTTGGAGATTTTTCTCACAAAGTGTCTAACCTCCTTTTACAATGAGAATTCAGTAGTATTTATAGAGGATTTCACCTCTTTTATTAAATGCATATGGAGATAAAATTATCACAGATCAGGAACAGTAGTAAGGAACTTCCTCCTTGGAAATATTAAAAAATTAATTCTCTTGGAACAGTGATCCATCTTTCAAGGAAGCATTAATCAGCATCTTTGGACTTTGGTGCACAAAAAATTAAGGGACATTTGATGCTTTGAAAATGTACTCCCACTTTGGAAATCATGAAAATCCTCCTGTGTTTTTAACAAGGCTCCCTTCTTTGCTTGGGATTCACATTTTGAGTTACTAGTCGCCACCATTATTTCATGCTTGTCACAACTTGCTCTGGGTGCCTTTGAAATTTGGACATCACTGGAGGATACACTTTTGATGAATCCATTCTTATTTTAGGCAAAAATAGTTAACAATTGAACATCCTTATCTGTGTAATCGCGTTCGCCCTTCTCCCTTATAAATTACGTTCACCCTTAAAAAAGGTGACAAAGACGTTCGCCTCCCTATCAGGATGACTGTGATATTGATGTGTTAGTGCCCCTTCATCTTGGGTGCATTCACCCAACTTTGCTTTATCGACGATTTTGTGCATGATTTTATTCTTGGGAACGCGTTCGCCCATGGGAGAGGCGAACAGGATGTTCACCCCTCAACCAGGGCAAATGCGATGAAATTGAATTTTTGGAGCATGTTCGCCCATAGGAGAGGTGAACGAAATGTTCACCCCTCAACCAAGATGAACGCATCATTGATAATTTGATCATGTGCACACCTTTCTCATTATGTTTACCCCAAGGAGGGGTGAATGGAGTTGTCACCCCAACTTTGGGGCGAACGCTTCCTTTCATTGAAATAATTTTGGGTGGGTCTTTTCCAATCCTTTTAAAAATACGTTCGCCCCAAGGTGGGGCAAATGAGGCTTTCGCCCCATATTTTGGGCAAACGCATCTTTCATATCTCATCCTTTTCAAATATTTCGATCCTTCACCATTTTTTATTTTCCTATTTTTTCTTTCCTCTTCTTTTTTAACAAAGTGTACAGGACCAAAGGAGTCTCCAATTCTTAGTGTTCTCGAACGTTGCAAATTTGAATTTCTAATGAAGTTCCCAAATTGCCTTTTTCCCGTTAAATAGTCATCACTTCCAAGAAAAAAGATACATATGCAAATAGAAAAGTAACATACAAAATTGATCCACAATGACATTTTTAGAATAAATATCGTCGTATTATAATCAAAATACTCCATCAAAATAAAATAAAAATCCTAATGTGACAAAGTACAAAACTGCCAACACTTTAAGATTTGCTATAGATGTCTAGTCTTTCTGACACAGTACAACAAACACATCCTGATAAAAACAACACGATAGACATAAAGCCACTGACACAAGGCCCCAACCATTTGCTAGTAATTCTCTTTTACCTTTAATTTTCCTTTTTTAAACATCTTGTTCATGGACACTCAATAAGGAGGTTTTCCTATTATTTGGGCACAATCTCAAGCCTGGTTTCTTTCTTCCATTCAGACTTGCTATAGACGTCTTGTATTATCATCAGACATCCTCTTGACTTGAACAATAGTTTTCTTTTACTAGTAATTTTTATTTTTTAAACATGATGTTCATGTTCATCTTTCGTTTATACAGGTAAAATATCACTTGTTGGCAATGGGAATAAGGGATGTCAATCTTCTGATAAAAAGAGTATCCTCAAATACTTTCAGAATAATTTAAAATCTAGTCATCCATCAACATTTGTACAAATTCAAGGTACAAACACCTTTTAGTTACTAACCAGTTAATTTTTGTATATTGTTAATGTTATGTACAATGTCTTTCTTTTTTTTAAATGTTTTTTTTTGCTGATTACTTTGTCCAGTTTTTGTCTATATTTTTTAACATAATGTATATTTTTAAATAAAAATGATATGGAAAACTTTTCTTTGCAGAAAACACTATTGACCCTAGTATGACTCCACTTCCACATATCCCCAATAATGAAATGTCCACATATGAATATTTTCTTAATGAAATGCAACAACATGAAGAGATTTCTGAAACTAACTCGCTAAATATAAAAGAAGATAATAGTTCTCATACAATCCCTACTTCTAGAGAATATTCTTCTAAGAAATCTAAATGTGCCATGTTATCTATCTGGACAATTAACAAATCATTTTGGCTTGATTGGGTATCAAAATTTCCATTTAATGAGCCAGTGCAGCCAAAGAATAGTAGTGAATAAATAAAATAATTGAGATGTATAATTTACAATTGGAAACACAGAAGGGATCATAGATTGCAAGTTAAGAAATATACAGTAGAAAAACATTGTGGAAAATTTTATATAAAAACAAAAGAAAGTGATGGAACAACACAAAAAAAATTAGGTGGAAGAATGCATTAGAATGCGCACATATTAGATATGCACAATAATATGATAAAAAAAAATGAAACAATAATAAATTTTGGTTGAGAAAAGTGGAACAATTCAAGCCCAATTTCTAAAAATGAATAAGATCACTTTAGCTTCAAAAAGTTTATAGTTTGATGTTGTATACACTATTCTTTTTTTTTTTTTTTATTTGTGGAAAACATCCCAAAAGGGATGCCACTTTCGGGTAAGACCCAAGGAGGCAGGGGTATCCATTCCGCCAAAAACGCCCGGGACTCGGACCTGGCCTACCACCTTTGACATACTCAAGGAGCAAACAAACACACAAAACCAAATTAAAAAAAGAAAATAACAACAAAAATAATAAAATAAAATAAAAAACAAACTCCTTGAGTGTGTCAAAACCAAAAGCACAACCAAACACGCACAATAAGATAAAAGAAACCACAACACAAACCACATAGAAAAACACAAGAACCACATAACAAAACACAAACAAGACAAAAACAACAGAACACTACAAAGACATAACCCAAAAAAACATGAAAAATAAACACAACCAAAACCTAAAAAATAAAATAAATAAAATAAAAATAAAAACAACCAACAACGAGACAATAAACAAAAACAAAAAACATAGAAAACACTCACACATAAAAAAATGAAATAACACAAACAAAGAGAAACCCAAGAACAAGAACGAAAAAAACACAAGAACAATAACAATAAACATAAAAAAAAAACAAAACAACAAAAACACAAGAACAACAAAAAACAACACAAAGAACACAAAAACAAAACAAAACAAAAGAACCCACCCACCTTAAAAAACTAAACAAAAAAACAAAGAAGACAAAAGAAAAAAAAATGAACAAAACAATGACCTATCTAGACCAGAAGACTATTAATGCAAGAATCAACGAGAGGAAACAAAATAAAGAATAGAATGAGCTAGGGAACTAAAAAAACTGAATGAACCAAAGAGAAACAAAAAAAAAACAAGAAGAAACTAGGTACCTTGAAGCTGGAGCCATCCAAAGAAATGATAGAAAGAAGAGCTTCCCTAATTTGAGAAGCCCACCATATAGGAGGGTGGCCATAACAAGTAAGATCACCTTTGTCCAAAGCCCAATTAGCTAAAGCATCAGCACTCTTGTTTTGATCTCGAACCACATGATTGTAATCAACTTTCAAAAATCCCATCTGGATTAACTGAATCTTCTCAATAATTCTTTTTATTCTCCAATCCACCTTATGATTCTTAGAAGGAGTCTTCAAGAGATTAATCATAAGTTGAGAGTCGAGACTCAACTAACACCTTTTCCCATCCAACCTTAGTAGCCTCCTGAAGGCCTCTAAGGATACCATACCCCTCGGCAAGGTTATTGGAAAGAATACCCAAATTCTCAGCAAAATTAAAAACCAGGGAGCCATATGAAAGTCTACCAATTCCTCCCACATTGGCTTTTCCGGGGTTCCCTCTAGAGGCTCCATCGGTATTGACTTTTCCAAAATCCTTAGGAGGAGGTTGCCAATTTCTAGTCCTATCCATCTTACTAATACTCACATTCCCTTTAAGTTGGTTGCCCTTAGAAGGTTTAATCTTCAATCTTTGCATCACTTGATCCCATCTTTGGTGGGAGTTTTGGGGGTGATTAAGGAGATGATGGACTGATTCAACTAAGTTGGCTATGGTCTTTTGCCAAATATAGTGAATATCCTTCCTATCTTGATTAAAAATTTGGTTGTTCCTTTCATTCCAAATATTCCAAAGAAGAATGGTAGAACCCATCCAAACTAACTGCCTAATAAAATGATCAACACCCTCTTGATTAGGCCAATCCCTCCAAAGCTGTTCAAAAGTGAAAAAATTGGACCACTTTAAGCCAAGTAAAGTTGCCATTCTCCTCCATAGCTCGAAGGCTAAAGTACACTCAATAAAAATATGGTTGATATTTTCTACATTCTCTTCACACATTTCACATCTAAAAGGGCCATGAAAACCACGCTTCATAAGTTGCTCACCGATAAGCACCCTACGATGCAATAAAAGCCAATTAAAGAACCTCACCTTAGGCCAGAGCTTTTGAGCCCACAATTGAGAAAATATGTCGGAAGAATGGTTGGGATTATTATGGCATAAGGTCAAATAACCTTGAGCAACTGAATACTCACCCTTAGTAGTGTCGTTCCATCCAAAACAATATTTTTCATGGGACCAAGAGAGGGATCTCATATGAAGGATGCCTTGGATATCTTGTCTTTGCCTTTCTAGGATTTGAATAGGCCAGTCCTCAATAGGGATCCAATATCTACCAACCTTTGAATTACCGAGTATGGTACCGACGAGTAATTAGCCACCTTTATCCAATTAGCTCGGTGAAGCTCCTCCATCCAAGGCCTCCAATCGGGAAGCCGAGTTATCAAAGGCTTGTGACCATCCCAAGAATCTGTCCAAAAATTTGCATGTTGACCATTATGAATGATCCAAAATAATTTTTTCTTTATCAAATCCTCACCGAGTCTTAAGAACTGCTAAAATGGGAGAACCTTTGGTAGGAAGTTGATAGCGAACAAGGTCTTCGGGACTTTTGTTCTCGGCATATTTAGCACGGAGATTATTGGCCCAAAGAGCATTGGGGTTATGCAACATCCTCCAATATAATTTAGCAGCTAAAGCTTTGTTGTTATTAATTGAAGACCGGAATCCTAACCCCCCTTCACTCTTAGGAAGACATAAAGTATCCCATTTCACCAAGGCCCATTTTCTTTTCTCCTTAGTACCACTCCAAAGGAAACGATGACTGATTTGATCCAATTCTCGAAGAACAGACCTTTGGGATATTCAAAATGGAAGAAACATAAATAGGAATAGCTTGAAGGACTGATTTTACCAAGGTGATTCTACCCCCAGAAGAAAGCCACTTGTTGGTCCACTTTCCAATTTTCTTCTTGACTTTGTCCAACAACCAATTCCAATATTTATTTTTATGCCTTTGAATATTTATGGGAATACCTAAATAAGTGATTGGAAGAGAGGTCTTCTTATATCTTAATTTATCCAAGACCATGGCTTCCTGTCTAGCAAAGCGGTGAAAGAAAATAACTTTAGATTTGTCTTCATTGATCAAGCGCCTAGTAGCCTTAGAAAAATAGCTAATGATTTGCTTAAAATTAGAAGCTTCCTTAAGCTGTAGCTTTACCTAAAAGGGTAGAGTCATCCACAAATTGAAGATGAGAGATAGGTCTAGCTCCATGAGCAATGGTAACTCCCTCAAGGGTTTTGTTTTCCCTCTTTTTGGTTATAGTCCTACCCAAGCATTCAACAAGAATGATGAATAAATAAGGGGATAGCGGGTCACCTTGCCCGATACCTCTGGAAGCTGGGAAAGACTGAGAAGGCCTGCCATTGATAAGAACTAAGTAGGAAACTGAAGAGATACATCCCATAATCCAATCCATCCAATCCTTAGAGAAACCAAATTGCCTCAAAACTTTGATAAGGAAGTGCCAATCCACTCTGTCATAAGCTTTGGATAAGTCTAACCGGATGAACATAGAAGGAGAATTTTGCATATCCATGGAATGGATGGCTTCCTGAGCAAGAACTATCTCATCTACTATTTGACGTCCTTCCACATATCCCCCTTGCTCTGGGAAATAATCTTATGTAAAAGAGGCTTCAACCTTTACTGCCATGATTTTAGTAATAATTTTGAGAAGAACATTACATAAAGCAATAGGTCTAAAAGCTGAGATATGATCAACCTCTTGAGCTTTTGGAACAAGAGTAATATAAGTTTTATTGATAACCTTCAAAATTTCTTTGGATTTCTTGGCTTCTTCCACCACCTCTAATAAATCAACATGAAGGATATCCCAGAACTCTTGGTAGAACTCAATAGGAAAACCATCAGGACCTGGGGTTTTCCCTTTTTGCATTTTAAAAACTACTTGTTGAAGCTCATTGATAGTAACGAGGAGCAGTGAAAATAGAGTTCTCCTCAGAAGTGATAAGAGAAGGGATTGCTTGAAGAACATTTTGTTGAGAAGGCTGAGTCAAGAGGAGTAGCGAGCAAAAATATTGGAAAAGTAATCAACAACAATAGAGTTCATGCCATCCCAAGTATAAACAACATCTCCAGAATCTGATTTTAAGGAAGAAATAAAGTTGTGAGATCTTCGAGCTAGAAGAGATTTGTGGAAGAAATTTGTGTTTCGATCTCCTTCTTTGAGCCATTGAATTCTAGATTTTTGCTTCCATAAGATTTCTTCTCTTTTTTCCCATTCCTCTAACTGAGTTGTGAGTTTAATTTCATCTGCACTTCTCTTCTCTGTGAGGCCATCTAAATGGATTTTCTTATTCAAATTTTCAAGATGAGCAATAACTTCATGTTTTTTTTTATGAACATCCCCAAACTCTTTCCAGGTTCCAAGTCTTGATTTTGGATTTAATGTATTGCGAGTCTTTTGGCAAAACAGAACATCTTAGTCCCATGCCTAGGTTTACCTTCCTTCCACCATTGTTGCACACGAGGTCTGAAGGAAATGTCTCTAAGCCACATTAATTGAAAATGAAAAGGAGAGAAACTCACATTGGTTTTCCACATTTCCACCATGAGTGGCCAATGATCCGAACCAGCATTATTAAGAGTCTTCACTTTAGGAATGTGACCATGGATTAAGAAATTTTCAGAGAGCAAAAACCTATCCAATCTCTCCATTATACAAGCTAAGCCTTGCCTTCTATTAGACCAAGTCATAAGGCCATTATCTGGTTGGATATCCACAAGATGGAGGTTTGCAATATATTCGCTCATGAGGTCAGTACTTTTGTCCAAATTTCTATTTCCCCCCATTTTCTCATCTAGAGAGAGGATGGTATTGAAATCTCCTCCGATCAAGATCCAAGCTTTAGGAAAATGAGAGATAATATGAGTAATATCCTTCCACTGTCTTCTTTTTTCCTCCAAAGAAGTCGGGGCATAAACGATGAATGCAAAGCATAATCTGGTTGGAATGTCTACTTTGAATAGCTATAGCCAACAAACCCCAAATGCCAACCATATGGTGAATAACTACCTCTTTTGGGTCCCAAAGACAAGCAATGCCACCCGAAGTCCCTTGGGAACTGAGGGAAACCACTTTCCTAGTTGGCCAAATTTTATTGGCAATTAAGTCCATATCCTCCATTGACATTTTTGTTTCTTGAAGGAAAACAAGATGTGGATGATTTATCTGAATCATTCTTCTAATTTCATTTTGTTTTGAAAGACTCCCTTTGAGTCCTCTAATATTCCAAGTGATGATCTTCATTAATACCGGGGCTAAAAATGTTGGGAAGGGCATTAATCTTACCTTCCTCTACAAGCTTTTCACCTTCTTTTACCATATGATATTGATTGGTCTTGCGACCTACTTTTTGATTAGAATCCATCTTCAATTTTTTTTTCCCTGTTTCTTGACTTATTCCAATTGAATCCGAGATGGCTTCTAACCTTGAAGAATGCTCATACACGACCAAAATTTTACTAGATGGTTCAATGGAGTCTATATTGGGACCTGCATTATTTGAAGTTTTGACATTTGAAATATTGTTTTTCTTGTGTAAATTTTCTCCTTTTTTTCTGTTGAAAACCTTTGATTTGTTGGTTTGTCTCGAAGTTCTTTCCTTCATATTTAAACTGTGTTTCTAAGATTTCAGTTTCCATTATTTCCTCTTCCTCACTTGGGACATCATTTGTGGAAAGGATTTCAAACATATTAGCAAATGACTTTGATTGATCCTTCATTACTTGGTTTTTTCAGAGTGTTCTTCTTCTTAGGTATTTGGAAACCTCTTGAGTTTATATCTTCTTTCTTTTGATCGGGAATTTTATTTGGGCAAGCACTCGGCCAAATGACCATATTCATGGCAAATTCTACAATGAAAAGGAATGTTCTCATAGTCCACTACTTGCTCCCAAGTGTCTTCCCCAAATTGTAATGTGATATTTTTAGGTAGGGGTTTGTCAAAATCCATTAAAACACAAATTCGAGCATAAATAATATGTTCAAAATTTTGAGTACAATCAGCGAGTCATCATAAAAGTTCCTAAAGAGTTTCCAATTGAAGAAAAAATAGTAGGATTCCAAAATTCAATAGGGAGGCCAAAGAGTCTAACCCACACGGGAGCTATAGAAGGCATCTCTTCTTTGGCTTTAAATTTAGTATGCCAGGGCTTCATGAAAAGCCCTGCCCTTCCAAAAAACCAAGGACCCCCTTGAAAATTTTTCTCTCTATCTTCATTATTAGCAAATAAAACAAGAAAATAACCATTTGGATAAATAGAGATTTGTAACTCACCTTTAGTTTTCCAGACTTTTGCAGCCCAGACTTTGAAAGCAGATAGACTCGGACGAAAACCCACGAACCGAAAAATTAGTCCTCTTTTTTCCAAATCTTCAATGCCAGTCTGAATGTTACCCATATCAAGCTTAACAATAGGAGTTCCATCAGCTGCTTTAAGACATCTTGACTCCGTTTTCCTGGGATCAATCTTAGGCATTCTTAGAGGTTTATGAGAAGCCCTAGTATTGATATTAGCATTGGGTTGAGGCTGTCCACCACGAAGGGCATCCCTAAAATTCATTTTTGGGACTGAGTCTTCAAAATTCTTACCCTTGACAGGGGTTTTCACAGTAGAATTATTTTGTGGGTGCACCTTAGCACCAGATTCACTTGAGATATGAGCCATTTTTTGATCAACTACTTGAAACTTATTTCGTGGTCTCTTTAATCCTTGCCCTAGACGCCGTGGAAAGGTATGGTTTTCACTTTTCTTTTGTGCAGCAAATTGGAAGCCGTTGTCACTCAAGTTCACAGTATGATCTGTTGAAAGACAAATTTCTAACCCATCTTGTATCCCCTGCAACATTTCTTGCTAAAATATTGAGCATAAACCACAAAAATATTGGCCGCTAGGGCCCGAAGGCCCTAAAAACCAACCTCTGGAGCTGCTTGCACTCAACCCAGATGAAACCCTCGCATAGCCGCTTGCCAAATATATCGTTCACACATAGGGATGCGCTAGGATCTGTGTTGCTCCAAATGATATGAAAATTGGTGGAGATGTTCTAGGGTTTTTCAGGCATCTACCCTCAAAATTTTAGCTCAATCCGAGTTCGGATGAGTGAGATATGGCCGAAACGAGTTCGGCAGTTTGGGCAGTCCTGCGAAAAACGTCTCTACCATTCAGCTCCCATAATCTTTGGCCATTTCTTCTTTGAGATCTTGCTTTCTATTTTCTATACACTATTCTTAAAAAGGGTAGACCTATGTCTGATTTCATTGATTATAAACATCTATTTCAACTAGCTGATGTGCAGAACCTTCCTAGTGTCCATTGGTCAGATCGAAGTGGTTGGGAAATCGTAAAATGTCTCTCTTTGGTTGAGCAGGATGACCTCAAAGAGAAAGTAAAAAAAGCCAAATTCATTTCACTTTCAATTGATGAGGTGATTGTTGTTGACAACACATCTTGGATTTGCATGCATGTTTACACATTGGAAAATCATTTAAGGCAACCTCATTTACTTGGAGTACGTAAGATGGTGGAAAATTGCAATGCGGAAAACCTTTACAATATTGTTGTAACCAGTTTAAAGGAAATAGCAGGAATGAATGATATGGAAATAGCCACTAAGTTAATATGCATCGAAGTTGATGGTGCTGCTACAATGCAAGGACACAAGAATGGTCTTTGTGTTCGACTACAAACATCAATTACCCCATATTTGATCCCTATTCATTGCATGGCTCATAGAATGAATCTTGCATACAAAATTGTGAGCACATTTGTAAATGTAGCAAAAGTGGAAGAACTTGTCCGTGAAATTCATTCTTATTTTTCGTGCAATCCAAAATGATTTTTAGAGTTTCAACAGTTTGCACTAGGAGTTACTGAAGGTAAAAAATTGTTAAAAGATGTAGATACTAGGTGGATTTCATTGTATCAACCGGCATATAGAGTTTTCAAAGAATATCAATCCTTGGTAGGGTTTATGTATGCAAATCGTAGGGCAGTTGATAAGGCTAAAGATTTGTTATTCCGAATGACTGATTTGGAAACACTTCTCACATTGTGTGGTATTCTTCCAATGTTGGAAGAAATGAATACTTTGATTAAACTTGCACAACAAAGATCAATTTATATTGTGGATTTCATTAGGGTGAGAAAACAAATTTGTATGCATATTGATATGATGTACACGTCTGTTGAAAGTTTTATGGATCCCATGTTTGAGAGTTGGAGAACATTAACAAACATAAATGACCCTCAAAACTTTTTGAAGTTCAACATAAATGATCATCTATGTATTAATATCCACGGAAAGGCAATACCTTTATATTGTTTTGATCAACGAATGGATATAGCTACAAATGAAGTGGAACAAATACCCATAACACACAACATATTTGATGTGGTTGTACACGATATAAAAATTAAACTAAAAAAAATAGCAAAAACCTTGACAAAAGAAATAAGAGACCATTTTCAAAGAGATGAATTGCTTGAGGCTATGGGTGTGGTTAACCCGATGTTCTGGGATCCTTGTAATGAATACCAAACTATAAATGGTTTATTTCTCAAATACATGGGCACTCTTGCTAACCATTTCACTAAACATGTGGAAGTCAATGGTATTGAAATCAATGGTATTCTCAACAAAGATATTTTGAGAAAACAATCAAACTGTTTTGGAACGACAATGGTTGCTCAAGTTTCACAATTGACTAACCATCATGAAACAGGTTCTATTTCACGTTTGTGGAAAATATTGCATCCCAGTAGTGTCTTACAACTTACGATGAGTGAATATTTTCTTTTATATGAATTATGTCAAACAATGATTTTGGGATCAGTGGAAGATGAAAGGGTGTTTAGTGCATTATCATTTGTAAAATCTAAAGTTTGAAATAGGTTGGATAAAAATTTGGAAAATTGTTTGAGATTATATGTGTCGACCTATGAGGTGGAGCAGTATCCTTATGATAGAGCTTTGGCATTTTGGAAATCTCTCGTAGATAGAAGATGTGTAACGAATACTCAGGATGATGAGGATAATGGTAACACTGATCAGATTGTAGCAACAAATATTTTGGGTATGAGTACAGAAGAATTTGTATAGTCTGAAGAGTGTATGTTTTAGCTTCCAGCATTATAATTTGAATAAATTTCACATCATTTTTTGTTTTACAGCTAATTTGAATAAATTTCACATCATTTTTTGTTTTACTTAGACATGTATTTCACATAAAAGTGTTTGTTTCAGTTTTTGACACTATAAATTTATTGTTTCATGGATGTGTTATTGGATATTCTTTGTATTTATGCCTTGTTATTTGATTATGTATATTTTGATGAAATTGTATGTTTATAATTTAAGCCTTGTTATTGGATTATCAATCAATGATATTTATATTATTTATTAGATTTGTATTTTATAAACCATTTATGGCAAAGCAGATATTTGTGTTGCAATTCATTTACTCAGTCATTTGAAATTTTTTTATGAAACATAAAATAACTCTTTGCCTATGTCAATATTTCCAAGCATTTCATTCATAATTCACAATTATTAATTGCATACACATAACTAATCAAAACATCAAAATTTGTAAAACAGAATTTCAAAAAAATAATACACAATTTCTGCAAATGGTCTCTTATATTGATTTCAAAGCATTCTTTTACAATTTACAAAATTGTTGACTATTATACATTGTACAACAAAAGCTACAGTCAACTAGTTGCCTTTCTCCTGGGTGGCTTTCTCCTGGGTGGATTTCTCCTAGGTGCCTAAAGCATGAGTTGGATCTTCCAAAGAATGAGTCTGTGTTGAAGATCCCTCATCAATATCCCTCGCTTCTAGTGCACCAACTCTTACCATACCATGAGTTGTACTGGTCAACCCCACTAGCAATGATCCTTCTTCTTTCGCAGGGTCTTCTCTGAAAGGAGCATTAAGTTCTTTCTCATTTTCTTTGAGCAATACGTCCGGGTCCAAGCCATTATCTCTGATCACCTTCTTCAGCCAATTGTTTTCTCTGATGGTGAATTGTAATATTTTTTTCACTTCAATAGCATTAAGCACACTAGTTTTTGCAGTCTTAATTAATGTTTTCATGTCATTGACTTGCATTTTTAAGTATTGAAAATTAGACTGCAAAAGAGAAGAGAAGAACGTTAATATAAATAAACAAAATATATGTAAAAAATAATAATTTTAGTTATATGTAAAACTTACATCAATGGTATCTCTTGCAGTTTCTACAACTGCTACTTTTTTCTTATCTGTTGACCACAAGTTGAAATATGCCTGGGCCTCGACATTCAGGTTTTCCAATCTGTTCAACATAATTTTTAAAATTTCATCATTGTATGGGGAGTTGGTGGTCACGCTACCGGATTCAGCCTTATGTAACAAAGCATCAAGTTTTTGTGGTTCATTCTCCACCAATGAAAACATCTCCCTTATTTTTGGAAAATTCTTGTATTAGGGATTTATTTACTTTATTAAAATATTCGCTCGATATTCCCAATTTTTCAAGCCTTCAATATCTAAAAGCATACTATTCTTAACTTTAGCTACACATTTTTGAGTCAATAAAATATTTTTCAAAAAAAGCAACTTTATCATCATCGGTTGGAGGATGTTGAGTAGCGGTGTGATGGGAGGGGGATGAGGTGGGTGTGGCGGTATCTGCTCCAACAGCCTCTTCTGCATCATTATGAGGATCTTGAAGCAGATCGCTTACCTTGAAAGGCAAAGATTTAGGATTGGTATCCTGATAAAGAAAATCATCATCAAGATTACCAGAGGGTATTTGAGAAGCGCTCTGGACATCCCCAAGCCCAAGGGAAAATGTTGGGAAGTTAGAAACGTTGGAAACGGTGTGTGTCTATGATTGAGTAATGGTTCGTCCCGGAGGTGGTGGCGTAAGGAATTGTTTCCCACGCATCCAAATTTGGCCTCTCATCATTGGTGCTACTTGGTGTGATTGCGCTTGTCATGGATCCATTTGTGGTGGTTGAGGTGGTGGATGCATCTTTCTTCTTGGTCTTGTGAATACAATTGCCTTCCCTACAAAATTTTACATTAAAATATCAATTAAAACTATCGTAAAAGTAAAAAACAATGCCAAAGGAACAGATTTAATTTAACCACACTTACCAGAGGAGGATGTGTCCTGCATAGCAGACTCTTACCTCGTGGTTGATGGATCCACTTGTTGTTGCTCTGAAAACATATAAAAAAGTTCCTTAAAGTAATTATAATTTTAAATCAATAAAATATATAATTTTAAACAATAGTTTCGAATAGTAAGGTTACCTTTTGAGTCGAAGCTAATTTCTTGAACGTCAACTGCAACATGTCCCTAAAAAAAGGAGCCAAAGGTGTACGTTGAGGAGGTGACGAAGACCTCAAATATTTTATGCTTCTTGTGGCAGTTACTGGTGTCAATTCCGACTGCATGTCGAAATCTCCAATGGCTTTCGATATGATACCCCTTATGGCGGCATCCCTTTTACTAGCAGATCCAGCTACTTTTTTTTGCATTCAAGCAAAAATTAAAAAATTCATTGGAAAGAAAAAAATAGTTTTTTTGAAAATATAATTTTACCTGTATTTCTTGTTCGGTCATACCAAGAGCCAACAAGCTCGGGTGCAATGTAGTTGGAGGTGGGGTATCCTGAACATTGTAATATGCTTCATAAAAGGACATAAGGAAATTGTTGGTTGTTACTACCCATGGTGTTTGTTGTTTTTTGGCGCATAGAAGATCATGTTTAATGCGGTTTGAAATGTGGGTGCACCAGTCAAATATGATGCCAAAAAGACATCGCACCAAATAGGCCAATACCCAAAATGGCATGTCTGTAGGTCATCCCTGCAAAACAAGTCTTGTCTAGAAAAATTCTATGCAAGCATGAAGAAATTTTTTGCAATGTTGGAAAGGTTTAAGCCCCTTTTGGACTTAGTAGAGTGAACTAAAAAAAAGGACAACATTATCAGAAAATAAAAATTAGAATACCTGAAAAATGTAGAGTAATAAAAATTACATTTAAAAAAATACCTTTCAAATGATCTAATTTGACACCGTATTTGCTCTCCAACAGTTGTTTGTCATCGTCACTCAAAACGTATTGATTGGTCACTATTTGACCATCGGTATATGGGAGCCCTGTGAGACGGTGCAGATCTGAAGGTTTCACCTCAATATTCTTGTTGTTGATGGTCATGCGAACAACGGACCCGTCATCATCGTAGGAGTTCACAATCCTTTGCAAAATGGTATTGTTGTTGTTGTATTGTGCCATTTTTAATGCTCCTGCAAGTCCAGACTTCTCGATCCATTGTGAATCCATTCCAGGTGTGCTAAAAATATTTGAAATGTTAGGGCAAAATTTGTTTTTGAAGGTAACTTTAGCCGCAAGAGGAGAGGAAGAGCTAGCCATTTGGACTGTGATCTAGATTCAGGATGCGCGACAAGGGTTGCGGTAGAAGATGTAGGGTGTGGGACACGGGCTGCGATAGAAAAAGGAGGAAAAAATCAATAGTGGGAAAAGGAGAAAAATATGCGTTGGTAAAAAAGGGAGGAAAAATGAGTCTGCATGCCTATTTATAGAAGTTTACATGCTATAAGTCAGTGGATGCACGACACGTGGTATATGTCAAGATACATGTCAGTCTTTCATTGATGATCGAGAAAATATCACCCTGTATTTGTCACCAATAGAGGTCACCCTATGGCTATCACCAGAAAATATCGTCAGTTGTCTATCAGCAACAGAGATCACCATCTTTCTATTGCTAGTAGATATCACCATCTATTTGTTACCAATAGAGATCACCATCTATCTATCGCCAATAAAGGTCACCATATGTTTATCACCAGTAGACTACAGAGGTCGTCATCTATCTATCGCTAGTAGAGGTCGTTATTTGGCTATCACCAGTAAATATCCATCTATCTATCGTCAGCAGAGATCACCATTTTTCTGTCACCACATGTCTGTCACCAACAACAGGTGTCACCTATCTATCATCAACATCAATTGCCATATGTTTGTTGCCAGCAATGGTCATCTTTTATCTATTACCAATAGCGGTCACCTTATGTCTATCGCCAGCAGTGGTCATATTCTATCTGTTACCAGCAGTGGTCACCTTTTGTCTATCACCAGTAGATCTTATCATTTTTCTATCACCAGTAATTAACTTTTTTGCATGTCATCAAATTCACAAAAAAATTATAATTTTTCAGGAAAAAATGAAAAAAATCACCACCTGTTTTATATAAGTTTAGACACGATTCACCTTGATATTGAAGCTGATTCACCAATTTTTTACAAGTACATTTCAGGTTCGACCCTTATGCGTAACCCTGGTCCAAGTGTCATGTAATAAAGTGTGCAAATGTGGAGAGTGTAAGAGTGTACAAAGTGTCATGTAATAAAGTGTGCAACTGTGTAATATGTTTGAGTGTACAATGTGTTATGTAAGTCAAGAGTCGTGTTTGTAGATGTCAAGTATACAAGTAAAGAGTCACATGGTATGTGGCAAGATGTAAAATCAAGAGACATGAGAGGCTTGTCATGTGTGGAATAGGAAAGGATGTATCTCTTGGATATGAGAGGAGGGCAATAGTCAAGTATTGAAGAGTCATGTTCTAAGGTTATATTATGGAGGCAAAGATCCATGTATTGTATCTAAGAGAAAATGAAGCATCAGAGTATTGAAGAATTATAAGATCAAGCAAGATAAATTGTAACAGAGATATTGTATACTTGATCAATATTATTGTAAGTTTTTATTATTAAAATATTGTTATCTCGTTAAGATTATATTGATTTATATTAGTCATAGAATTGTATGCTTCAGTATTGATTTACACTAGATCCTGGATATTGGGACTTGTGATTAAATCTAACCAAAAATCCATCAGTGGTATCAAAGCTATACTCTAGTCAAACTGTAATTTGACTTTGTGAAGGAAGAAGTGAGAAGAAAGGGTTGATTTCACCCTAAAGAAAAATTGAGAAAAGAGATGTTTTTGTAGAATATTGACAAGTTAATTACATCTGCAAATTACCGGAAGATAGACGAGAAGGTGAATACTTACCACCTAAAATTACAAGTTGGAAGACAAAGCATATTTGGGTTGATTTCACCCTAATCTTGTTAAATTTTTCTTTATAGAAGAAGTTTTGACAAAACGTATTGGAGTAGTACTTCAAAGATTAATTGTTTGAAAAATATTGATGCTGGAAGTGAAAATTTGATAGAAGCAAGCAAAGAGGAAGACATCATTAAAGTTATTGAATATTGGTAGCAAATGCAGAGAAATCAAATTATGTCTATAGTACAACAAATAGGGGTGCACCTAAGAGGAGCACTAAGCAAGGATAAAATAGCCTACAAACTTGAAAGAAGAGCCTACCAATGTTAAAAGTTATCAAAGAGAAGTGTTAATAGCCTATCTAAAATAAAAGGGGATGACATGTTATGAGAACAAGAATCGTATTAAGAGCCACCTGAGATGCGAAGAGAGAAGACAAAAACCATCTAAATAATGAAGAGATAAGTTGCTAGAGAACCAAAGCACTTGTGTGAGCAAAATCAAAACTTGTTAAGAACAAAAGAGGAGACAACAAGGAGCAATGTTTATAGCCACCTATGAGAGGAGCATCTAGAATCAAAAGCCAAGTAAAAATTCTATGAAGTCGTGGACACAAAACGAATATGAGAATATGAAAAGCATGAAGTTAAATTTATAGAAACTTCATAGTCAATATTGTAACACTCGATGGCAAGTTTCAGAGCGCATGATTATCTAAGGAGTGCATACCCTAATGCCCTAATGCATGTCGAGGATGACATGGCGAAATATAAGGTAAGGGATATAAATTTAAATTTGAAAAATTATAGGGGTGCATTGTGAGTAATTTCCGAGTGCATGATTTTGTGAGGAGTTACAAGGTTTAAGAATTTAATTTAATTAAAATGTGTGGTTATAAGGTTTCTTAAAATAAATTAGAAATCTAATTTTTACAAGGTATAACTTTTTTTTTCAGTTGGTTATATAGGATTGAAACGGGCCCTACCTATATTACATCATCACCACGTAGTGGTATTACAATAAATCTTGGATATTATCCATGTATCACTTGGCAAGATTTGAACCTTGGTCTCCACTTTGAAATATTGAAGAATCTAACCAGTTGAGTTAATGCCACTTGATTATAAGGTTTAACCTTAGAGAGATAAATTGATAAATTGGGAAGATATAAGGGAAATTGAAATTAAAATTGGAAATTAGTTGAAGATTGAAAAATTGAAGAATATTTGATTATTGAAAATTGGAAAGAAATTATTTGTGGGAGTTATAAGAAGATTGAAATTGAAATTAATGAATTGATTGCATGATTTCTTGATTAAAATTGAAGAGTTTGAGATTGATTATTTGAAGACAAAGATTGAAGAAATTATTGATTGTTTGAATTAAAATTTGGGAGAAATAAGGATTTCTACTTCAAAGGAATCAATTTGAAAATTTTGAAAAGTTTAAAGAAAATTATACCATGGATAGAAGACAAAGAAGAATGAATGCATCAAGACAATCATATGAATTCAAAGGGCCAAATAATATGAGAAGAAATTTTCAAAGTTTTTATCAAAGATATGAAATAAGATCACTTGAATCCCATCAAAACATGAAAAATGAAAAAGACACATGGTATATAGATTCAGGTGTTAGTCATCATATGATTGGAAATTTGTATTGGTTTGAATCATCAGAAATCAAACCAAATATTCCATTAAAAATAGTAAATGATAAAATTTACATATCCAAGGATCTGGAAAAGTTATACCTAGCATTCCATATTCAGATTTCATGCTAGATGTTGTATAGTATGTTCCAGGTTATCAAATAATCTTATCTCAATAGCCCAATTGGTTGAAAGAGGTAGGACAGTAGAATTCAATATCATCAATGGAAATAGAAAATGTGTCATAAAGAAACAGAACAAAATTGAAGCAATGGGTCCCATAAAAAATAGAATATTTGCTCTAGATACAATTGGATTTTTACAAGGAACTTTAGACTTTTTTCTTCAAGAAAAATTTAATGATAAATTGTTTGACTTCTCCAAAAGATAGGAAACAAGACAATAGGCATAGTGTAAAATTGGCAATCAGGTTCAACAAGTAGAGTTCATGGTTGGACACAAGGCAAAAGATGAAGATAAAAATTGAAGACTAAAATCTTCAAATAAAATAATGTAATACAAGGGGGTGTTGGAGAATATTTGCACTATTTGGTAAATATTATAGTACACCCACGGTACAATTGTACATATTGTAAATATTGGATTAGGGTGTGAGTTATTAGATTAGGAAGTGTGATTTTTATTTTTCCTAAAATATGTGTTAATATGTGATATTAGTCCAAGTGTCATATAATAAAGTGTGCAAGTGTGTAGAGTGTAAGAGTGTGCAAAGTGTCATGTAATAAAGTGTGCAAGTGTGTAGGATGTGTGAGTGTGTAATGTGACATGTAAATCAAGAGTCATGTATGTAGGTGTCAAGTATACAAGTGAAGAGTCACATGGTATGTGGCAAGATGTAAAGTCAAAATACATGAGGTTTGTCATATGAGTGTAATAGAAAATGATGCATCTCTTACATATGTGAGGAAAACAATAGTCAAGTATTGAAGAGTCATCTTATAAGGTTATATTATAGAGATAAAGCTCTATGTATTGTATCTGAAGAAAAAAAGCATAGAGTATTGAAGGATTGTAAGATCAAACAAGATAAATTGTAACAAAGATCTTGTATATTTGATCAATAATATTGTAAGTTTTTATTATTGAAATATTGTTATTTCATTAATGTTATATTGATTCATATTGGTTAGGGAATTGTATGATTCAATATTGATTTATATTAGATCCTGGATATTGGAACCTATGATTATATCTAGCTAAAAAACTATCACTGACAACTTAAAGTACTCATTTATTTTATAATAAATTAACTTAAATTTAGAATTTTTATGGGAATAAGTGACTTTTACACAACCACAAACACCATCCAAACTGTCAATAGCTATGCAAAATAATGCACATTGTCAACATAAAGTACTCACTTATTTTACAATAAATATCCTTAAATTTGAAAGTTTCATAGGAATAAGGAACTTGGCTCTTATGCTCCTTACTGTACAAATTTTCCCCACACCTCCTTGCCAATGGATTGACTCATTACACAATGGGTTGCATGGTCAAGACACATCATATTAATGCATAAGAGAGACATATTACCAAAAATAGCATCTAACATCAACACCTTGTATAAAATAATGAATTATTACACATAACAAGATTGGAATCACATATTAGGATAAATTCACAAAATTCTAAGTCCATCTACGACACAATTCTTCCCCAAGGTTGGCCTTCACTCTTACAAACACATTATTGAATCAAACCTTATCCCTAGCAATATTAACATAAAATCAATCATTATGTAATCATAAATCAACTAAGCAATCATTATAAACTATTCATCCATAATTAAAAATAAATCATTTCTTCATCTAGGTTGCATCCACTCAATCAACCAAATTAAATGCATCACCTAGTGATTATAATCTAATGTTCAAACCAACTCAATTAAATCAAACAATGTCATAATAACACAATGTTTAGTCAAACAATCACATAAATAGAGTTGAATCATTTGAAGGGAGACCAACATTACACTAATCACTTAGATTAACCATCTAATTTCAATAACCATTATATCATGCTCAATCATCTCGTCATTGATAATATTTTTTGACAAATCATATACAGTTGATGAGATTTTCTATAAATTCCTTGTAACCTTTTCATTCACTAATAGTAGAAAAATATTTTTTCTAATTATTGCATCCTTATTTTAGACTAGCAATTGCTCAAATATTTTTCATCGTGTCCATCTTAGATTTTTCTAGTTTTTTTTAATTATTTGACTACTTCAAAAAAAACTTCAAAGGCCAAATTAAGAGACTTTCTTATTGACTCCATCACTCCTCCCAATTCACGCTCTCTCCTTACTCATACTTGTTGCTTACTCCTTATACTTGCTCCTTATTGAGCACACGGGGAAAAAAGATACCAACACACCAAACCAAGGACTTTTACTTAGTATATATAATAACGTAGAAAACCATATATATATATATATATATATATATATATATATATATATATATATATATATATATATATTGTGTGCCTTGTACAAAGAGTTTTTATGTTCAATCTATTAATTTTATAGCAAAATTAGGTTATTTTAAATGATGAATGGTCATAAACTCATGTAGTTTTTGGTATCTTATATATTTAAGAGGAAAAGCCATTTTTATGTTATTAAACCTTAGTTTATTGATATTGTTAGTAGTTAGATGTGCTTTTAGAATACAATAGTAAAGCTTCTTGTGTTTTATTAGTAATATTTATAATTGAGGAGAGTAGGTAACTATTATTTACAATCTCATAATTATCAAATAAATAAATAACAACTTTAATACACATGATTGCTTAAGATAATTATAATTATAACATTGTCATTCATACCTCTCTTATTTTAATGTTAAACAATAATCAATAAACTAATATATTTGTATTGTCTACTTTTTTTTAAATTTTCAATTGTTAGAATAGTTTGAGTGGGTCTAACGATAAAGCCTTAAACACTTCATATAGGATGTCCAAGGTTTGAATCCAAGGAGGAGTAGGGTATGTACCCTATTGGAAGTAATATATTATTTGGTACCTTATAAGTACCATGTAAATAGTTTAATTTAGAGTGTGTTTAATATTTGAGTATATAGTAAGTGTCATGTAAATAAGTGTAGAGTTATGTAAGTGGCGTGGCATGTTAATGAGTGTGGAGTTATAAGAGTTTATCTTTTAATATGTGCAATCATGAGAGCTTTTGTTAATATATGAGTATGTGAATAAATTTATTATTATGTGATATTTTTCATATGAGAAATATGAAGTGTTATATCTCCCGTGTGTTTGAGGAGATGAAAGGTTTGTGTAAGTGTAAAGGTCAAGAGTCTTGTGAATGTGAAGAGTTCCATATCCAATATGTATATATTGAAGACAAAGCATTGTAATATGTGCTTGAAGAAGCTTGCAGGTAAGTTGTATTTGCATTGCTTGAGTTGATAGATATCAATCATATTATGTGAGTTATTGTTCATTGTTGTTATGGATTAAGTGTAGAAATTTGTGTGAATATTTTATCTTAAGATTGTGAGATCTTGTGGTGAGAATATTGGATTGCTAATAATGGTATCAAAGCCACAATTGGAGTGTTTGAAATATGAGAAAGAGTTGTAAGAGGAGCAAGGTTTCCAAAGGAGGAAAAGTTATGCGAGGAGCAAGGTTTCCAAAGGAGGAAAAGTTATGCAAGAAGCAAGGTTTCTAGAGGAGGAAAACTTATGCGAGGAGCAAGTTTGTGAGCCAAAAGCCATGAGGAGAGAAGCCCAAACATGAGCCTTGTGGAGAGCAGCCAACGGAGAAATCAGACATCACCAAAGTTGTTTTGAATAATATCAAGTGCAAAAAGCCAGAGGAGATAGTAACACGTGAGACGAAACATTAAGAGGAGAGCAGAGCATGCATTGGAGGAGCCCGTGTTGGAATTTGGAGTAGAGAGCATTGAAGAGAAACCAAAGAAGCTTGAGAAGTCATTACTAAGAACTTTGAGTCAAGAAACCAAGTGGTAATAACACTCAAAAGGCTAACTGATAGTAAATGTAGACGAGGAAGAGGAAGAGATTCCACGGTGAAAAAAGTTTATTTTAGTTCGCAGAAGTGGAACGCTTGATGCTTAGGCGAAAATAACAGCAATATTACCAAGACAAAGGTTTGTAAATAAAACAATTGGAAGATTTTTTTAGTGAACGTAAAGTGTAGGATATTGTGTGTAAAATCGAGGTGCAAACAAGAGACGTTCGATCGTTTAGTGACCAAGCACAAACCATAAAGGCTAAAGTTGAGAAAGAAGCTTGGAAAGGTAAGTATCAACTATTAGAATATTTACAAGCATTTGGAAGAAGGATTTGATTGATAGCTAAAGAGGCTGCAATGAAGAATATATTAAGAAGTTTGAAATTATTAAAGTTGAAAAAATTAAAATTAGAGGAAGAATTGATTTGCAAAATAAATAAGAGAAAGGGGAAATTAATTAATTTATTAAAGTTGAAGAAAGAAATTATTTGAAGGTGAATTTGAAATATATTGTCTGGAGATAAAGAAAATTTTGAGATTTTGAAATATTTGAAGGTGAAAAAATTAATTCAAAGGAAATTATTTGAAGAAAGAATATTGTCCAAAAATATAGGAAAGATAAATTGAAGAAGAAAGAATATTAAATTGAAGATTGAAGGAAAATAATTATATTGAAAAAGAATTATTAAATTTGGAGTAATAAAGATTTCAACAACAAAGGAAATTATTAGCAAACTTTTTATTGCAAATACAAAAATTTTCCTTTCAGAATCTCAATTGCTAAAAGGACCTAACTTTACCCCTTGAAAAAATAAGATGAGATCAATACTTGTTGAGAAACTTAGGGAAGTAGTCAATGGAGAGAAAACCATTTCAAAAGTTACAATTGAAAGACAATTAAATATGAAGATGCAAAGACTCTTATTCAAATAGCATTTGGTATAATAGATGAGATTCAAGCACACATAAGGGAGCCTAAAACTTTCAAAAACCACTTGAGAAAAGTTATGCACAATATTTAAAGGAAAAATGAAGCTACTATTTTACACTTGCAATCACATTTATATTTACTAAAATTTTATGATGGAGAAAACATAGAACATTTTCTTTGAAGGATAGTAGAATTGAAATCTAAGCTACAAACTATGGGAGAGAAAGTAGAAGAAAAATTTCTTGTTCAAGTTACACTAAGAGCACTTCCAAAAACATTTAAGACATTAGTCACCTCTCTTCAAGTGCTAAACAGAATTATATCCTTTGATGAATTGGTCAACATACTTCAAGAATATGAAATAGAAAACCAAGTCAAAGATGAAATGATAAACAATACTTTTATCTCAACAAAAAGATGCCAAATAATATTGCCTCACCATCACAACATCAATCAAAATGGAAAAGAATATATTGTCACATATATAACTGAGAAGGTCATCACACCAGTTATTGTAAATATAATTTTCTAAATCAATGGAATCAAATGCAAAGACCCTTCCAAAGTTACCAACAGATACAATATCAACCTAACCAACAATGATACACATCAACTCAATAGTGATATCCAAAATAGGAAAATCAAAGAGGAAATATGGTCCAAGAAGTACAAGACATAAAGAACACCAATGAGGAAGAAATGGAACAATTCATAGGGCTCTTATGGGAAAAATTATATCCATTCTTTGGGAAAATTATAGATCTATCCATTCTTGACAATGCAAATTTAGAAAATAAATGTTTTATTAATACAGAATGTATGGATCAAATTGAGTTGTGCGGCAAAGATAGTAGTGACACATGCCACTCAAAAATTCTCAATAGTAATTCAAGAAGAATTGATAATATCAATGGCATTGAACCAAAACTTATTCAAGAAACAAATTTGAGTATAGACAAAGGATGTACAAAAAGTATGTGTTGACACAGAATTTATTGGTTTGAATAAACATGAATGTGATGGAATATGATATACAAATAACAAAAATGATGAACTATTACATCCTACATTTGAGAGCATTGATTTAAATAATAGCAAGGGTATCAAGGACAATATTATCAATGATGGACTATATTATTGTGATGACTTGATCAAAAGTATGACATGTACAACTGATAGCTCAAAAGGACAGATTTCAGTGCCTGAACTTGAAGGAATACTAGCGTCAAAGCACAAATACCAAGACCAAAATGAAATATTGAAAGCACATGAAAGCAAAGGACCTTTATACCAAATAATGTAATACAAGGGTGTTAGAAGTATTATGTTATTTGGTACCTTACAAGTACCATGTAAATAGTTTAGTTTAGAGTGTGTTTAATATTTGAGTATATAGTAAGTGTCATATAAATAAATGTAGCATCATTTAAGTGAGGTGTCATGTTAGTAAGTGTAAATTATCTAAGTGAAGTGTCATGTTAAAAAGTGTGGAGTTATAAGAGACTATATTTTAGTATGTGCAATCATGAGAGTCTTTGTTCATATGTGGATATGTGAAGAAATTTATTATTATGTGATATTTCTCATATGAGAAATATGAAGTGTTATATCTCCCGTGTGTTTGAGGAGATAAAAGGTTTGTGTAAGTGTAAAGGTCAAGAGTCTTGTGAATGTGAAAAGTCTCATATCCAATGTGTATATATTGAAGACAAAGCATTGTAATATATTGTATTTGATTTGCTTAAGTTGATAGGTATCAATAATATTTTCCAATGTGTATATATTGAAGACAAAGCATTGTAATATATTGTATTTGCATTGCTTAAGTTGATAGGTATCAATAATATTATGTGATTTATTGTTCATTGTTGTTATGGATTGAATGTATGAATTTGTGTGAAGAATATTTTGTCTTAAGATATTACGAGATCTTGTGGTGAGAATATTGGATTGCTAACATACCCCTTGTATGCAAATAGCACAACAAAGTGCCTCCTCCATGCATAGTAAATTTAGCAAACACAAGATGCACAATGCTTGTGGACCTTAAAAAAATAAGTTTATGCATATAATTGTTATTTTTAGGTGATTTTCTTAAATTTCAATGTTAAAATTTCGAGAAGAGATGAGCAATATTAGAAGAAAATTTCCTTTTTGTGATCCATAAAAAATTTCTTAAATTTAGTTCTTGAATTTAACAAATCTTGAATTTGACCAACAAAAGTAATGAAACGTTGTCTACCCAAGCAGTGAGCTATTGTCTGCCACAAGTGAAGATAGGGTAACTATTATCAAGAATGTTGGACATTGAAATGGAAGAATAACAGAGGCCAAGCAAAGGGCTGATGTGGATGAAAAACCTTATGACAACATTATTTTTCAGAATGTAAAATAGTTGGAAGAAAGTTTTCGAATAATTTAAGTAGCTAAATAATTGGCCTACAAACAATGTTGGTACATTGAAAAGTTCCAACACACCTAAAGGAAACATCTCTCAAGGTAAAATAGACATGATGGACATCCACTTAAGGAACGAGAACTCATTGGTGAAAAGAAAGAAAAGACCACTAAATTATAGAAATGTCAAACCCATTAAAAATGACTTCATGAGGGTAATATGAAGGGTGAAACCATGCATTTCAGCAAAACACACAATACAGTAGCCACACATTTTGAGAACACTCTGCAATTTGTAATGCACAAAAGCAAATACGAAAGCGCGAAGCACATGCTATCTTCAGTATGGAACATTTATATTGGAGTGGTGAGCACATGGAATCATACAAGATTAATTAGGAATTTTTAATTACAACATCAGAAAATATTAAAACTTTACAAAACAAAAATCAAGTTGTTTTTTAAGCTTAATAAAGCTTTTACATCTATATCATCCAGTGACACCTTGTTCCATTTGTTTTCATAAAAATCCAAACTCAAGGTTTTGTGCATTGAATTGCAACAGTGGGTAGATTTTTTTCATCGAGGAAACAGTTCCCTTTAAGCTTAATAAAGCTTTTACATATTTAACATCCAATGACACCTTGTCAATTTGTTTTAACAAG
Organism: Wollemia nobilis; assembly: GCA_028583015.1. Lineage (NCBI taxonomy): Eukaryota > Viridiplantae > Streptophyta > Pinopsida > Araucariales > Araucariaceae > Wollemia > Wollemia nobilis. The sequence continues at coordinate 1,682,659 of JAQPPZ010002105.1, forward strand.
AACCTAAACTCAATATTAGATTCTTCTACATAGAATTGCAACAGGTAGTAGATTTTTAGCATCCAGGAAACATCCCACAGATCTTCAATAGTCATTTCATTTACGCAATAGTCATTTCATTTACGGCGTAATCCAGGGTTGGGCTTGAAAATTTGCTTCAGCAGAACCATTTTTGGAACGTTCCAATGCTCCATGTGCCTGACCATTTCATTTGCGATCCAACCAAATAAATTCCCTTCTTTGTTGAGAGAATGGCCTGAGCTAGACTAATCCTGAGTTGCATTGATAAGGTTTCCCTTCAATGAAAAAGAGTCTAATTACAAAGGTTCTCTACTGTGCTGATAAAAATTATAATAACAAGATGGCACACCTGCATATTTTTCCTGATTCAGCATCGTAGTAGTACTCTGTGTACCCTGTGGCTGCAAGATCATATAGCTATTATTTTATAAGAATCTCAAGGCCTTCAATAACTTCACCAACCAGTTTAGCTTCAGAGTAACCATACCAGACAAGATAGGCCTCCAAGGGAATGCTAAAACACAGATGAAACGCCAATAGCCAACTCCTCTATCCTACAGAAGAAACCATACAATGACATGTTAAACCATGTTAGAACGTTGGTTAATGAGGTTGAGAGTATATGAGCTGGGGAAACTTTATGGCCATGTAGAAATAAGTTGTTACATACATGCAAATAGTCCTTGCTTGGATTCAGCAACTTCCATTTATTTTGTTGCCATGGTAATGGCAGCCTTAGCAGTCCCAGTACATTTAAGTGATGCTGAATACTTTTTAGAGCATGCTATAGCAGTACTAGACATTGGTCCTGATTCTAATTTGGTGTCTACTTTCCATTCGTCTATGTCAAAGAAGCCTTGCTGAGAATTGACACAGGCAATTATAAATCTATAAAAGCTTCCACCCACCCTCTTGAAGCCACAAAGTTTATGAAGTGCATTACTAGAACATATAAACTTGACTCTGACCCATTTTGTTTTACAATTCACTTCCGTATACCATGACAAATAATTATCCTATGCAATGTTTCAAATATTCCTGTTAATGTTGTGAACAAGAGATCAAAAGTATGCAAATAATAAGATTAACCAGCTTTTTTTTTTTTTATTGATGGTTAAGAAGGGGATTGAAAGGGCCTCATCCCTTTTACAAAACATGTCCAAAGATTTTACATTTCAGTCTCACCATCCAGGACGATAACTGGAACTAAACAACAGCTAAAAACAAAAACAGCTACAAGACAGACTTCTAAGCAAAAGACCAACAGCTAGATCAGCCGAGGAACGACAAACACAGAAAGACCACTTGCACTTTAAACCCAAAACTTCTAAGCAAAAGACCAACAACTAGATCAAAGAGTCCATAATCTCTTTCCCTGCACCTCTAATTCTCATGAATGCTACCTTCTCTAATCTCCTCTCTAGCCGCAACTTCAGTAATTTGGATCGGGAAGTCATCCTTCCAGGTGGTGAAATCTTCAGCCTCCACCCCTATATTCGCCAAGATATCGACAACTCTGTTCCCTTCATGATATACATGATTTAACTAAAAATTTTGAAGAGAACATAAGATCTATTTCGTTTCACTAGTCATATCCTCAATACTCCATCCAACTTCCTGGTTGCCTTTCAGAATGTTGATCAAATTTAATGAATCACCTTCTACTATGATGTTCTTAGAATTAATATTGCTCATCAATTTAGCTCCTAAGTAAAAGGCCCGAGCCTCCGCAAAGTGATTTGATTGAATTCCAAGAGGCTCAACAAAAGCCAGTAGGATCTTACCATTCGAGTCTCTGAAGACCCCTCCAGCCCCTGCTCACCTCAGATTTCCTTTTGCTGCGCCATCCACATTAAGTTTTATCCAACCATGGGGTGGGGGCATCCATTTGGTATCACATCTAGAAGGTCTTAATCTCTTTTCAAGGCGTAGAGGCATAAGGTGGCATCTTAGAGCAATCACTTCTTCCTCTTTATTTTCCAAAACCTCCTTAAAATTGAGGATTCTTATATTTTCCGCTGTTGCACTTAGAATACAAAGAGCCATAGAAGACACTTCCCTCTTCCTGTCTTTAAAGATTCTACTATTGCGCTCCTTCCATACCCCCCAAAGGAAATGAGGGAGGCAAAAATTCCATAGAGCAGTAAGCCTTTTACTCTTAAATGGTGACTCCCACTGCAGACACAAATCTACCATACTGTTTGGGCAAATCCAAGAGACACGAAGATGGCTCATCAAGTCGCCCAATATTTATCGGAGAAGGAGCATTCAAGGAATAGATGATGCACTGATTCCCAGCTTTGCTCACACAAGAAACATCTATTCACTATAGGAATACCCCTTTTATGGAGATTATCTATCATCAAAATCCTATTTTGAACCACCAACCAAAAGAAGGCTACCTTCGGTAAGAGGCCTTTGATCCAGATTTTGGAAACTGGAATCCATCCCCTTCCTTCCTGCTCCAACATGTGATACCCTGATTTGACAGAGTAATAACCGTTGTCCTCCCCTTTCTAGATGATAGAATTAGTAGATCTAATGTTACTCAGAGGGTTCAGTTGGAGGAGTCTTTGCAACTTCTTAACCATTGATAACAAATCTGACTCCAAACCTGGGATAGCCAAGTCCTTCCACATTTTACCATCATCTCTGACTAACATGTAATCAGCCACAACATTCCCAAATCACTGAGAGAAGGTTGGTTCAAGAATCTTTACCTCTGGGTCCTCTATCAAAGGCACATCTTTCAACCATCTATCCTTCCAAAAACTCACCAGCCTTCCATCATCGATACGCCATCGGAGACCCTTCAAGAGAAGAGATCTAATCTCCACCAAACTGTTCTAGAAAGAAGAACCTTTTGGCAAATTTTTAGAGTGGAGAAAGTTGCTCACATTTCTCAGGTATTTAGCTTTGAGGATTTTGATCCAATCTAACTGATCATTCTTCAATAGTTTCCAGCCTATTTTCCCCATCAATGCTTTGTTCATCTGCTTGATTCTTCTAAAGCCCAAACCCCCCACTTCTTTCCTTGAGCATATCCGATCCCATGCCACCAGAGCAAAACACTTTCTTTCTTCCGAACTAGACCATAGGAACGATCTCTGGATTTGTTCCATTTTATCTCTGATTTTAGCTGGAACTTTGAAGAGAGACATAAAGTAAATGGGGATACTCTAGAGGGTAGATTTGACTAACTGAGCTTTACCTACTTGGCTAAGGAGGCTTCCTCTCTAGCCAAATAGTTTTTTAGTCAACCTATCAATTACTGGATTCCACAAGCTCATCTTCATCCTTCCTTTGAACAACGACATCCCCAAGTATGTTGTTGGGAGATCTCCAATGTCACATCCAAAAATTTTGGCAATCCTCCTCTATCTTATGATAGGGTGTTAAGAAAGTAGACTTTACTTTTAGAAAAGTTTACCTTCTATCCCACTGTTGCTTCATACAAATCTAGAATAATCTTTAGCTCCTTCGCTTGTGGGATTGAGGATTTTGAGACCAGGATGGTATCATCAACAAATTATTGATGTGAAATAGGGTCTGATGTAGATGCTGGTTTGAAACCTCCCACCTTGCCTTCCTCCACTACAGCCAAAATGGCTCTACCCAAAGCTTCTGCAAGGATTATGAAGAGGTAGGGTGATAGAGGGTCACCCTAGCGCAGCCCCCAGCTGTTACTGAAGTATCCTGCTGGAACACCATTGACCAAAACCGAGAACATTGCTGAGAAAACACATTTTTTGATTAGCCCCACCCATCTAGCCTGAAAACCAAATTTCAGCAAAACCTTGGACAAGAAATCCCATGAAACTCTATCATAAGCTTTATTCATATCCAGTTTCAAAAGCATCCCTGCCATTTCACTTTTCTCCATCGAGTGGATAACCTCATGAATGGTTATAATGCCATCTAGGATTTGATGACCTTTAACGAAGCCACCTTGCTGGCCAGCAATGATGAAAGGCAAAACCGCTTTCATCCTATTGGCAATAGTTTTTGACAAAATTTTGTATAAAGTGTTACATAAACTTATAGGTCTGAAATCCTTTAGGTCTCTGGCTCCTACAATATTTGGAATGAGAGCTAGAAAGGTTGAGTTCACATCCCTTGGTAAGTAATGAGATCTTTGTACTTCCATAACAACCTTTGTAATATCAGATCCTACAATGTTCCAAAATTTGTGGAAAAAGGCTGCAGGAAAACCATCCGGCCCTGGGGCTTTCTCCCCTCCTAAACCAAAAGTTGCCTTCTTAATCTCCTCTTCAGTAAAAGGGCTCATGAGATAAGTGTTCAGTTGCTCCGTAACCAATGAGGGAATGTTATTAAGAAGTTTTCTTTCAACATCCTCATTCACAATCACTGCTGATCCAAGCAGGTCTGAGAAGAATCTTACTGCTTCAGCCCAGATATCCTCAATTTCATTAGCAACAGTTCCATCTTCTTTCATCAGCTCTTTAATTTTATTACTTCCCCTATGTCTCAAGGTAGAGACATGAAAGAACTTTGTGTTCCTGTCACCCTCCTTGAGCCATGTTAATCTAGACTTTTGTTTCCAAAATACTTCCTCATAGGTAAGAATATTATGATAATCTGATAGAAGCTTCCATTCAGACATCCTTAGTTGCTCATCCATCCCCCCTTCATTAATATTCTTGTCAATTTCCTCCAACTTTTGTTTAATTTCTAGTTTCTGTGAGAATAGGTACCCAAAAACTCTTCTATTCCAAGATCTGAGATTTTGTTTGATAAATCTTAATTTATAGGCTACTTGGGTGATCACAGGCCCCAAAAAGTCTTTCTTCCACCATTCCTCTATTCTGGATTCTAAGTTCTCATGTCTCATCCACATTAGTTCAAAATGGAAAGGACTCTTAAATTGTTTCCTCCTATCCTTGACCTCCCAAATGATCGGATTATGGTCAGATCCTATTTTTGGGAGGGTTGTAAGAGTTGTGTCCCCGAAAGCCACCAGACCTTCCTGAGAAACCAGAAAATGGTCTAACCTTATCTGAATTAACTGATCTTCGAGCCTTCTATTACTCCAGGTATACTTCATTCTTCTAAGATCTATGTCCATGAGTTCATTGTCATTCAAGAAATTTCCAAATTCTTGCATTCCTTTGGAAGGGATAGGAGATCCCCCTTTCTTGTCAGATGGATACAACGAAGAGTTGAAGTCCCCAGCTAGGACCCAAGGGATACCCTTGAAGGTTGATCTGAGTTGACATAACTCCGACCATAGTTGTCTTCTTCCCATCACCAAGTTTAGAGCATAAACATTCGTTAGTATCCAACTCTGTTTTATCTCCAAATTATGACAGAACAAGGAAATGAAATTACTATTGCTAACTATATGTCTTCCTTCAATTTTGTTTTTATTCCACAGGCACATAAGACCCCCAGAGAGCCCATTTGCTGGACTCACCAAGCATTCTGCCTCCTTCCAAATAACATGTTTTATCCTTTCTAAATTTTGAAGATCCATTTTAGTCTCCTGCAGTAAAATCATATCTGGTTGACAATCTTGTCTTAAAGCAAAAACCACCCGATGTTTTGAGGGGGCATTCAACCCCCTAATGTTCCAAGACATTATTTTCATTACTTAGATTTCAAAGGGTGTTTCTTCCCCCCAAAGTTAAGGATCACCTGAGTGCCATTCGCCACCTCAATAGTCGTTTCCTTCTCTTTGACTTCTGCCTTCGGTGGTCTTCCCCTCTGAGAATCTGATCCAACATCTACTTTCCCTTTCTTTTGGCTTCTTGTAATCCTATTTGGATTACTACTCTCCCCTCCTAATTTTACTATAATTTCCATTTCTTTCTCAAGAGATCGGGGGTGATACTCAGATCTACTTTGTTTCCTTCCATTCAAACTGGTTCCTCAAAGGGGGGTTTGGGATTTACCTCGCTATGTTCACCAAAACCATCCACTCGGGTTGTTTTATTTTCTAAATCTTGTAGACAACTAAAATAATTTGTTCCAACAATCGCATTATCCTTCACAGAAGGTTCATAGACTGAGAGGCTTACCTCGAGATTTTCTTCTTCAAACTCGCCTTCTTCGAGAGCAACCCCTCCTTTCGCTGGAGCCTCAGATTGAGTCTTTTTTGGAGCATCTCCATTGTCTGCCAAATTGATACCTATCTCTAGTTGTCCCTCCTTCTCAGAAGGATGAGGGTTTGGGTTTTGTTTACGTTGCCACATCTTTTTCCCCTAGTTTCCTTTCTTTTTCATGGCACAATTGAAGCTGGAGTGTCTGACCTTCTTACATAGAGAGCATTTGACTGCAACATTCTCATATTCTAAAGGTTGTGTCCATATGCCATGCTTTGATTCAATCTCAATCGACTTCGGGAACTCCCTTTCCATATTCGCATTCACACACATTCTAGCAAACATCAACCTAGACCGAGCTAGGGTTACCGGATCTATCGCAATCAAATACCCAATTTCTCGAGCAATGCCAGCAAGAATCTCTTCATGCCATAAATGGAGGGGAAGGCCCAAAAGCCTAACCCAGACCGACGCTTCAGCAATACTCTGAGTGTTTGGATCAAAATTCGATGCCCATTTTCTCAAGAAGAGCCCTCTATGACCATAAAACCAAGGTCCCCCTTGAAGAATCCTATCCCGATCCTCCTCACAGTTCAGCTTCACAAGAAAGAAGCTCTTAGGCATGGCCACAATCTCCATGAACCCTAGCGGTTTCCATTTGGACCTCGCCCACTTTCTAATAGTGTCTAACTCAGGCTAGACACCCAAAAAATTTCCAACCAGCGCAAGCTCCCCTTGAGCAGCAGCCATGTCCACCAAAGAGTCTGGTACCGAGAGTCTTCCTGCAAGCGGTTGTAAGTTAAAACAAAAATTATTCACCTTTTGCTTGCCCTTTAGAACATTTACCCAAGACTGGACCCCAGGGTCAAAGGTCCTATGTTTGTCATCCTTGCTGCCCACCTGCAACTATTCTCCTGACCCATGATCAACATCCTCCACGCTAGGGTTTTGTCGGGACTCGAAACCAGCACCACACCCCACCGAGTCACTCGCCATTTAGCCCTATAAACTAAACCATGTTAAAAATTCTAAAAACAACTAGATTAACCAGCTTTAAATTTTGCTTCTTTTGCTCTATTACCTTAGATTGCACTTGCACCCTTGAAGACTACAGTTGGATGAAGAAACTTGTAAGAATTCCTATACTATAAGGATTGCATTTTCTAGAAATAAGAATGATTGAAAGGAAGCATTTTATTGTTTCAATTCTAGAAGTCTTGAGCAACATTGGAAGGATCCTTCAATGAAAAGAAAACATTCCATTGCAGCTTTGACAACGTTAGAGAAGACTAGAAATCAAACAAACAAAGAGACATTATATATAAGGGGAACAGTTTATTGTCCATATACTTGGTATGTTCTAGAGACAATGCATAGTCTGTTTTTTATGTGCCAATTTGTTATCTATAAACCAAATTTCATATGCAAAATATTACAATCACTTACAAATGCAGAATATATTACCTTTTTTTTTTAATTGGTTATATGGGATTGAACCCGGCCCTACCCATTTTACATTGTGACTGCACAGTGGTATTACAACAACAATTTGGCAATTATGCCATTTGATTTGGTAATATTCTAAATCACCTGGCAAGATCTGAACCTGGGTCTCCTCCTTGAAAGTCAAGGTATTTAACTAGTTGAGCTCATGCCATTTGATTTAGAATATTTCCTTTTTTTGGGGTTATAAGGGATTGAAATGGGTCCCACCCATATTAAATCATGACCACACAATGGTATTATGACAGCTTTGCTACTATGCATGTATTGCTTGGCAGGATCTGAACTTGGGTCTCCTCCTTTAAAATCAAGGAATTTAACTGTTTGAGTTAATACCATTTGATTCAGAATATTACATTTAGTTAGATGTAAATTTCAATTTCACATGAGACATTCATCACAGATTCTCCTATCCTGCAAAAGCTGAATTTCTTGCATCCTAGACGCATGTCTTCCTATCCTTAATTCCAGGGAAGTGTCTCAAGACTTAGTTAGCAACTGCAAATCTCAGGCATCAAATGGTAAGAAAGGATAATCATGTTTTTGATGACTGTAAGTTTCTTTTTTTTGGCCGGATGTGCAATATAGAAGGTTTATAAAAACAAATAATGCCACTCTACAGTATCAAGAGAGGCTCACTTTAAATATATGTCAACTCTCATGTTTCCTATTTCCATCTTTAAGCCTCTTCTTTGATATACTCTTGTAAAGTACAAACATATTTATAATTATCATCGTTTGATTGTATGAATCTCAGTTTCGTTGATTTTCCATCATCAAGGGATCTTGAATCATCAGATATGAATGACCTCTATGAAGAGGCCACAAAAATCAAATTCCAGCAGCGACAAGCAAAGAGTTTCAGTATGTATGATAAAAATGTTGTAGGTGGCAGTTCCATCATGGCACAGCCACAAGCACCATCTCGAGCTTGATTGGGATGCATACGAATCATGAGTATGCACAAATTTTGATTGTTCGTAGTTTCATTCCAGATGTTTGTAAATAATCATGTTGCACAAGTTGTGTGACATATGTTTGGTGTCATCTAGGCATGTAATGTTTTGTTATGTAGGGGGTAGTTGTTGTTAGTGGACAGGTACAAGGTTGGTTGCGTAGTTACACAGCTACCTCCCCTTCCAAAATTTGTTACTTATAGACCCCTACATTCACTGTTGGGTATCTTGATAGTCAGTGTCTCTATTGTTCGCATCTCACGTAAGTGTATTGTTTTCATATGTTGTATTGATTTTGTGAATATATCAATGGAAGTGAATTGTTGTTCTTAAAGGTAATTTAATCTATCTCTAAGATTCCTTTTATGCACGTCTTTACGGATTATCGTTGTTAATGTTTGTTGTTGTTTGATACTTTTCTGTACCTTCAATTTGGAAATGTCACAACTGTGCTACAAATGTAACACAGAAAAAAGAAAAAGATGAAGGAGACATTTACCCCTCCACTTCCTGAGCCACCATTTCTGACTATATACGTGGTTTCAATGGTCAAACCATTCCTCAGTCCTTATCTGCTTATTTTGAGTAGCCAAGAGAAGCTAAGGATTGGGAGCTTGTTCGCCTTAGATTAAGCAATTTTGACCGCATGGGGCAGGTGTTCACAGAGAGTGGGATATGTAGAAGTGGAAGAACAAATGCAACTCAAAGCCCATACATATGCCCCCCATAACTTATGAGCATTTATAAATTATAATTGAAAAATTACAAACCCCTAGTTCACTTTATTACAGTGGTAGATAAAAACAACGAAATAAAACAGAGAGGGTTCACACAATTTTATACGCCATGTGTGCAAGACAAGTTTTAAAGGGAGCGACTACAAGGTAAAATACACTTCATGCCCAAAAGTGGAGAGGGAGTTACTAATTACAAAAGTAACCCTTCAATAGAAGGCTAAATATTTTAGGCTGCCAATGATCGCAAAAGCTAGAAAGAGAAATGCCTTCTAATGAAAATATTTCAACAACTCATGTAATTGTTTATTTCAAACAAGGGGCTACCAAGGAGACAGATATTCCAAACATAAAAGGAGGTTTGTACATTCTCTTACATTTAATATATGTCATGCAACTGCTTAAAGTAAACCTTTACCCTACAATCCACCCAATGACAATTCACTTTCTTCCAAATTAATAAGAAAGCACAATCAGGAGGATCACTTCATTATTTATTTGCGTAATGTTTCTTATGCTTACATGGTAAGAGAACTAAACCAATGACAACTTTTCAAGCATTTATCTTAAAGATTGCTAGTTCGTAAAAGTTATGGAAAATAAAAGAGTAACTCAAGCTACAAGAAGTCATTATGCATTTGATTTAGAAAAGTGTTAACTGCAAAACTCATGCTTGTTGGATAGAATAAATACACACTATAAGCATGTGATAATATTTACCTCAAAATCTTTCCAATCCATAAGTTTCATGTTTGATGTTTTTAATAAGGAACCAAAATTTGAACAGTTTCTTTTAAATCTTCGAAGCCCTTTGAACGAGCCAGCAGGATCTGCAAATTCACAATCTTCCTTGTAGATGGCCATAGTCAAATTTCCTGTCCACATCAAATCAAATCATTAAAAATGTCTCTTGCTCAACTTAAACAATGCCAAAGAATAGTAAATACCACATCCATAAGCTGTCAATTAAAAATATATTCATACCATTATAGATGATATAATAATATCACATTAATGTTAATACTTATAAGAAGAAGATGACCCCAATGTTTGCCCACTACCAACATTACCCAAAAATTTATACTAGATATCTCTCTGCTCAATTAAATCATATTGATGTGTCAGAGGACTTTCTTTGATAGCATACAGATATTGACAATGATTTTACATCATATCAATTTTTGATAGCTGTAGCAACTTTTGCTGATTATAGGGTATGCCTCTCTAACTTTCTATGGTTTACAATGACAGCTCGACACCCTTCCTGGGTTGTATGACTTATAGATAGATTGTGATTAACATTAGTAAACTAAGGTTATACTTTTCAATACCTCCAAGGCCAGATTTTAGTTCTACTACAAAGGAGAGAAAATAAAAATAATGATTGCCTAAGTGTACTTAAAAGTTTTGCAGTATAGGATGCAGCAAAGTAATAGAAAAAGAAAAATGCAATGAAATACTATATTAAGAAAGTGAATACAAGCAGAGATCACTCAACCAATATACACAACACACAATGAATGGAATCAAGCACATATTCTCATCCTTCATAGTCAATACATTTGATAACCTCATTGAGCATACTACACAACATAGTACCATAGTACACTATGATGATGATACTCAAGATCAAGGTAAGTTACATAAGAAGGTTGATGGACAACAATGACCATACCTGCCTAACTAAATAATTACCTGCATATAATCAAAACATTAAAAGTACCTTTAACACATCACATGCTCCTTTATTACATGCATAGAATACCAAGATATAACAAACTACACTACTATGTACAATACACTTGATAGCCTCATCGAGTGTACAACACCACATAGTACCACAATACACTATGATGATGATATTCAAGATCAAGGTAAGTTACATAAGGAGGTTGATGGACGACAATGTCCATACCTCCATAAATAATTACCTGTGTATATTCAAAACAATAAAACTACCTTTAAAACATCACATGCTCTTTTATTACATGCATATAATACCAAAATATAACACACTAGACTACTATGTACATTGAGACTAATCAACATGATTACATAACATGGTCGTAAAATGCGTAAATCACTCTTGCTGCTCATGACTTGAAGTCCAACTTGTCCGTCTACATCTTCCTCCTTTAGAACAACAAATTTCCTAACTGACTTCCCAACCAAGTCCAACACAAGGATAACAAAAGTGGAAGTGGAAGAGGTAATAGTCATAAGAATGGTGGTTGAAATAGACATTATAAGGATGGACCTGCCTCCCAGCCTCTAATTTGTAGATCCTTTGGTGAGCGTACTCATAACACTAGTGCATTTTCTTACCATGGTTGACGCATCTTTCCCACTACCTCTAGGCCTTGTAAAACATCGAACTCTTTGTGTTGTGTTTCTCATAAGCTCAATTTCCCTCACTCCCTGCCATATCTTTTGCAGCATCTTTATTGTGATTTGCCTCCACTCTTTGCTCCTCCAATATTAGGAGCTCCTTTGAATGAATTTAGGAAATTGTGGAGACTCGCATAGTAGCCCTAGCTCTCATATGCTAGAAAATTGAGTCATTGCATTGGCAACTCCATTTTGTCAGTATAAGCATGCAAGTAGGCAATTATCTTGGTGGGTCCCTAGACAGCCTTGCACTTCCTAGGCTTTGTCCAACGTTAGACAGCATTGTGATAACTCATGGTCCTCCAAACTCCTCCAACTTGTCATTGACCATCTAGGTGACCTCTTAGAGAATGTTGGCATTGAAATGATGCTTAATGGCAATCCAAACTTAGACGATGTTGGCCTTGGATTGTGTTGATTTGGCATTCTAGTCCATATTGATGACACTTGTGGCTTTGGGTTTCCTCAAATGTCAATCAATGCCTACTTGTCGATGGTGATTTCCATCCACTCTAAGATGGCGTTATGATTGTTGATAACACTCTACCCAAAAACTTTGGGCTTTATACCCTCTAGGGGATGCAAACAATAGTCATGGTCCCCTTGGTGACATTGGTCATTTTCACTGCCCAAACAACCTTTGGATCCATACATGTTTGGACAACATTCTAGGTAAGACCAACAACATTGCCTCACCTTCTTGTCTCCCAAAAGGCATTCCTTACAAGCCTAACTAAGTTGGATAGCTTTCTGATAGGGAGCCAAAATTTCAAGAACCAACAAACCCAATTCTCATTCAACAACTTGGAAAATATTTTACAGAAATGGCAGTAGTCTGCCAAATAAAATGGAAGTAACTCTATCTCTGCAGTTTTCCGACCCCTCTACATGTCTTTGCTTCCCCCTTTTAAAAGCTCTCGCGTGACTCTCTGTTTCCCTTCTGCGGCCCTTCGTTTCATTTCTCGTGCCTCCTCGTTGTCTTGGCCTTCGAAACGTTTTCCTCCGACTCTTGGTCTTCGTCTGCTTTCATTGCACCTTGGTGCCACGTGTTGTTCAGTGCTGCCACTATAGACTCTGTCCACCTATCAACTAATGGTGACGTTCGGTATACCCACCATTCGATAATTTCCTCTGTAACGGCCCCTGTAACCGCCTGCCCTTTTCTTTGGTCGCGAACTTTTTCTCTCTGGCGCCTTCTCTCGTCTTTCGGTCGCGAAAATGCGACATGTCGCGATATCGCGACACTTTTTCTCTCTGGCGCCTTCTCTCGTCTTTCGGTCGCGAAAATGCGACATGTCGCGATATCGTGACACTTTTTCTCTCTGGCGCCTTCTCTCGTCTTTCGGTCGCGAAGATGCGACATGTCGCGATATCGCGACACTTTTTCTCTCTGGCGCCTTCTCTCGTCTTCTGGTCGCGAAAATGCGACATGTCGCGATATCGCGACACTTTTTCTCTCTTGCGCCTTCTCTCGTCTTTTGGTCGCGAAAATGCGACATGTCGCGATATCGCGACACTTTTTCTCTCTTGCGCCTTTTCTCGTCTTCTGGTCGCGAAAATGCGACATGTCGCGATATCGCCACACTTTTTCTCTCTTGCGCCTTCTCTCATCTTCTGGTCGCGAAAATGCGAAATGTCGCGATATCGCGACACTTTTTCTCTCGTGAGCCTTCTCTCGGCTTTTGGTCGCGAAAACGCGACATGTCGCGATATCGCGACACTTTTCCCTCGTGAGCCTTCTCTCGGATTTTGGTCGCGAAAACGCGACATGTCGCGATATCGCGACACTTTTTCTTCTTTGCCGAAGTGTCGCGATATCGCGACACTTTTCCTTCTTTGCCGAAGTGTCGCGATATCGCGACACTTTTCCTTCTTTGCAGTATTTTCCTTCTTTGCCGAAGTGTCGCGATATCGCGACACTTTTCCTTCTTTGCAGTATTTTCCTTCTTTGGGTGCTCCTGCATCACTTTCACACTCCATAGTTGTGTATCGTGGATCCTTCATAATCCCAATTAGCATTTCCCTTTATTGTCCAAACAACACCTCCTCTCCCCTAGACAATATTCACATTTTTCACTTTTAGTACAATGTTTGCTTTCCTATCAATGGTTGGATTGCTAGTTGCCCTTTGTAGAAGGCATATGGAATGGGTAGGTGATGACATTCATTGCTCTCTCTTTTGTGGGCCCATTCTAAACTCAATTGATGATGGGAGGTTTGACAACCCTTCACTCTTCTTACCACATGATCCTTTGCGCAGCTTAAATAGCAATTGAAAGGAGGTCACCAGTGTTTCCTTCAATTTTTTTCTTCGTATTCCCTTTTACTCAAATATAGTTTTCTTTTTGAATGACTTCCTAATGTAATCTCGGTCCCACCTTTTTTCTTAGACGACCTTGAATACACCTTCGACAATTATTGCCTTGTTGACCATGTTAACAAAATTGAGTGTTAGAAAATATACCAAAATTTTGTGCAACCAGAAAACACAATAATGTCGGAAAAAACAGTAACACAGATTTTACGTGGAAAACCTGCAATGTGCAGGAAAAACCACGAGGTAATGGCAGCTTGATCTTTTATTTATTTCGGCAAAATTACATTCCATCAACATTTACATGCAAGGGGTCATTCCCCTTTTATAGAAAAAACAAACTGTTCGTTTCCTCTCCCAAAGGAAGACTTCAAAAAACTGTTTGTTTCCTCTCCCAAAGGAAGACTTCAAAAAACTGTTCGTTTCCTCTTCCAAAGGAAGACTCCAAAAATCTGTTTGTTTCCTCTACCAAAGGAAGACTCCAAAAAACTGTTTGTTTCTTCTCCCAAAGGAAGACTCCAGAAAATTGTTTGTTTCCTCTCCATAACCTGCACCAACATGCACCTCTCTGCTGAAGAACATTGGAGATCTGGATATTGACTTCACCTCCTAACATTCTCCCACTTGAAGTCGATATACGGGAATTCTTTGCCTATGTTTTTCCATCCAAGTGCCAATTGCCCAATGCTTCCCTTATCACATTTTCAGCAAGCCCAAAGAAGTTCTGCACCACTCAAACTTCTCTATCTTGACTGGCTTAGTAAGCATATCTGCAAGATTCACTTCAGTGTCGATTTTCTGCAACATAACCCTACCTTCTTCCACCACATTTCTTATAAAGTCGTACTTGCCATCAATGTGTTTCGTGCAATCATGGAATGTTGGGTTCTTCACTAGCTGAATAGCACTTTGGCTATCACAATGCAACGTAGTTTTCCCCTGCATTACCTTGAAGTCACCCAACAGTCACTCTAGCCAAATTGACTCTTTGCTAGCATGAGTCGCTACAATATATTCTGCTTCAATGGTTGATAAAGCCACCACAGACTGCAACTTAGAAGCCCAACTCACAGCTTCACCAACAAGAGTGAAAGTATATCTTGTAGTGGAATTTCTCCCATCTCTATCTCCATCATAATCAGAATCCACAAAACCTTTAACTTGCAAACTATTTGATCCGTAGTAAATAGCAGCATCTGAAGTGCCTCTTAAATATCTGAATATCCACTTCACCGCATTCCAATGCTCCTTACCAGGATTTGCCATGTACCGATTGACTACTCCCATTGCTTGGGCAATATCCAGTCTGGTGCTCACCATGGCATACATGAGGCTTCCTACTGCTGATGAATACGGTACACGAGACATCTTCTCTGCTTTTGTTCTAGGACATTGGTTGGAAGACAATTTTAAGTGTGAAAGAAGTGGGGTACTAACTGGTTTTGCATTCTGCATAATGAAGGGTTGCAGAATCTTTTCTATATATGACTTTTGACTTAACCAAATCTTTCTTCCTATTCTGTCCTTGTGCATCTTCATCCCTAAAATTTGGTTTGCTGCTCCTAAATCCTTCATTTCAAATGTCCTAGCCAACTCAGCCTTAAGATCAATGATTTTCTTCATGTTGGGGCCTACAACCAGCATATCATCAACATACAATAGCAAAATAATAAAACAACCATTATCAAACCTCTTATAGTATCCACAATGGTCAGATTCACTCCTTCTGAAACCTTGGCCCTTCATGAAGGTGTCAAATTTTCTATACCACATCCTTGGCACCTGTTTCAACCCATATAGAGATTTCCTCAGTCTGCAAACCAAATTCTCTTTGCCTCTTTCTTCATAGCCCTCAGGCTGATCCATATAAATCTCCTCCTCAAGCTCACCATGCAGGAAAACAGTCTTTACATCAAGCTGCTCCAGTTCTAAATCCTGTGCTGCTACAAGTGCAAGTAAAACTCTAACAGTAGTCATCTTCACAACTAGAGAAAAAATTTCATTAAAGTCTATACCTGACTTTTGCACATAGCCTTTTGCCACCAAGCGAGCTTTATAGCGTTCCAACAACCCATCGTTGTTTTTCTTTACTTTATAAACCCATTTGTTTCCAACAGCCTTTCTCTCTGCTGCATAGAGTTTGCATTTCGGATGACTTCCTAATGTAATCTAGGTCCCACCTTTTATCTTAGACAACCTTGAATACACCTTCGACAACTGTTGCCTTGTTGACCACGTTAACAAAATTGAGGAGTTCCTTTCTCTAGATAAGATTTAATTTCCAACTAGGCTTGCACAACATTGTGTGATCCAAGCAATGTTCACCATGGGACCCCACCTTTTGGTTGGCATTTTAAAGACACAACCCCTCCCTGATAACATTGGTTAAGACTTAGTTGACAATCGACATTGATGTAACAGGCATTGGCTAGATGATCTTTGAAGGCCTTTTTGTTCTTCCAATCAAGGTGGGGCCCAATTGTTTTCAAATAGGCCTCACTAAGTTGTTTTCCCTTTATATTGTAATGTCCCTTGGTGACATTGAATTATGCCATTATCATTTAGGAATGATAATAGGAGTACGAGGTTTCCCGCATTGCATTAAATGCTTCTTAGTCTACATTCATCCTTCGGGTCACTTCCCTAACTACATTCATCCTTCAGGTCACTTCCCGCATTGCATTAAATGCTTCTTAGTCTACATTCATCCTTCGGGTCACTTCCCGCATTGCATTAAATGCTTCTTAGTCTACATTCATCCTTCGGGTCACTTCCCTAACTACATTTGTCCTTGGGTCCATGCTCAAGTCATTCACAACAAACACAAGTCCTTTGACATGGTCCAACTCCCTCTTTTGGAAATTGAACATGAATATAGAGTTTCATTTACCAGAGGTAATCCCATTAAATGTTATAATTATTTGCCATTGCTAAATGCACTTATTCATCTTCCCCTTGGATCAAAACATGGTGAGCCAACTAACTCCTCATCGTTCAAATTTGAAGAGTTCTTATTGGTTGTTTCTATTTTCGCTACCTCGCTACTTACTACTTCCTCTGCTTTTGTCCTTGCAAGTTGTTGTACTTGTCTCCTTTGTATAGAACAACTCCTAGGAAGAAGTCGTCTAGACCCTAAACCTTTGTTTAAAGGTGCATTAATGAAATCAACAATATTAACTTCAGTATATACATCAACAATATTAACTTCATTGGCTCCTTACATGACATCCCTTCCAATTTCTCAAGTCAAATGGACCCCTTGTCCATTACTTCCGAGACATGGAAATCCCAAGCCACAACATCTTCAGTTGGTTGGGCTTGACCTCTTGCTCACAATTATATTGAAGAACCAAGTCTCCTTGTTCAAACACCATTATTCAGAAGTGCTTATCATGCAAATAGTTTTCTCCATTGTTGGGCCCTTCAATTATCCATTGGGCCATGAATCTTCGCTTATCTAGCTTGGTTAGGGCTAAGAGTGATACCTCCAACTCTCATAGTTACCAAGTTGATCCTCTAGTTCCACTCTTAGACTTGGTACTAGGAATTCTATTGGTATAGTAGCTGCCTATTTGTACATTAATTGAAATAGTGTGTGCCCTATTGTTGCCTTACTATTAATCCTATAACTGCTAGGAGTCATTGTTCCCAACCCACTCCCTTTATCACATAAGACTTGGGGATTACACACACTAAGATTTTATTCACTTGAACCTGTCTATTTGACCTTGTAATGTAAACTTGACAAAGTGTGATAGATATTAAAGTCTAACATGAGTCTCTTTATCACTTCATTCACAAAGTATCCACCATGGCCACATTAGTTGTCTGTAGTGGAACCTCTAGCCTCATGATGACTTACTCATAGATAAACCTTGTTATGTTCCTTCCTTGCAAAGAAATCAGACAAGGCCTTTGCTTCAACACACTTAGTTAAGTACTTCGTTACTACCAAAATGTATTTTTTCCTTCTCAAACTACAAAGCTTGAACGGTCCTGAGAAATCCAATCCCCAACATTCAAACAATTCTTGCAATGGGATGGGTAGAACTCGGTATTAAAGTGGATCAAAATTCAAATCATATGAATATGCCACTAGAACAGCATAAAATATTTTTTACGTGGATTTCTTGTCCTCTGACACATGTTAAAGGAACGGACCCATTCCTTCATATTTTAGAATAGAGTTTGCCACCATAATCTGACTAGCAATACTTTCTTCATTGTTGCATCTAATCTCATCTAACCACCTGCCAATCCTTTGTCTAACTCCTTTACTACACTTTTAACTTCCTCTTTAACAGCATATCTTCTAAGTATTTGATTAGGCCCCATTTTATAGAGCAAAAGGTCCTTGACTTCAATACTATCTTCTTTCTTTCTATTGTCACTACCATAGTTGAGAAAATCAGAATCGGTAAAGAATCGGCAAATGATTAAATCAGCAAAAATTGGGAATTGGCAAAGAATCGGGGAAAGAATCGGCAAAAACAAAACCGAAGAAAACGAAAATTTTCATTGGGAAAAAGTTTTTTTCATGCTTATTACAATGAATTAACATTATGCAAATCAAATATCGCAATAAAAGCAATAATTCATTGCAGGACATCATATAAGGCTCAAGCTTTAAGTAAACATGAAAGTGACGAAACAGATCTTGTATTGCTTATAATATGAAAAGGTATAAAGTTACAAGTAACAAGAAGGAAAAAAGGGTTTCATTTTTTATATGCCTACACATCGAAACAAGTAACAACAAAGTTACAATCACTTGAAAAAAAGGAAAAAAAACCTAAACCCTAAACCAAAAGGCTAGGGTTTAGGGTTTAAAATTGAAACATTGACAGCTAAAAAATGGGCTTGCATACATAGTTATCAGGCAGCAATATTTACTTAAAAAGGGGAGGAAAATAAAAACTCTAAACCCAAAAAACCTAGGGCCTAGACTAGGGTTTAGGGTTTAAATTTTAAGTTCAAAGTTCAAAGTTTCAAATTCAAACATTAACAGTTAGCTTGCATACATACAGCAATATTTACTTAAAAAGAGGAGGAAAAAAAAAACCCGAAACAGGTTTAAACTTCAAAGTTCAAAGTTTCAAACATTAACAGCTGAAAAATGGGCTTGCATACATAGTTATCAGGCAGCAATATTTACTTAAAAAGAGGAGGAACAATAAAAAAACAGACTAGGGTTTTGGGTTTAGGGTTTAAACTTTAAACCTCGAAGTTCAAACATTAACAGCTGAAAAATGGGCTTGTATAAAAAACCCCTAAATCGGACGCAGCTTATAAAAAAATTCGGCAGATTTTTTGACAATTTTTTGCCCATGTTTTGAAAAAATCGACAAAGAACCGCAAATCGACATGGCAGAAAATCGGCAAAAAATCGCGATTCTGCCGATTTTCTCAACTATAGTCACTACCTCAGTCAAGAGAGACTTCATAGACAAATAAGCCCCATATGCTCATACCAAGATGACAACACTATTGTATGAAAGAAGTATACATTTGGAAACTCATGATATAAACCACCTTAAACAAGATCCCTAGTTGGTTGGCATCATGTGACTCTTCCCTAACCTAACCACAATCTGTAATACCAACTCTTACAATGTCATGAACCACCTACTCAATCACCCTTGAACGATTGACTCATTGACTAAATGAAGCAATGTTTGATATTCAACATAAAAGGAAAATGGATAGCAAGCAAATATATTTGGATTTTTAAATCAAATAAAGTTACATTGTCAATGCTTATGCTCATTCTTGTTGTAGTTCCTCTCCACCCTTCATATCCACTAACTTGCAAAGTCAATTAGGTGGTCCAACTTAGGGCTTCCTCATTGAGCCAAACTACACCCATTGGTAAAGTTTGATGCATTGATGTATACATGGAACTCCTCCCAAGTCAGGAAGACCAAGATTGATGCATTAATCAGTTAGACCTTCAACTCCCAAGAGACCATTTGGTGTTCCTTTGTTCAACAAAATGGAACACTTTTACATGTTAGGACATTGAGGGCAATTGACAGCTCCATAAAGTTCTTAATGAACCTCTAGCTTGACCTAAAAAGAATTTTAGCATTTTATGATTCCTCCATCTAAACCATCACCTAGGTCTTGTCTACATCCATCCTAAGCTTGGTTGGATACACCACATATTCTAACAACTTTTGATAAGGGACCGACAACTTACATTTTTTTGGGTTTAGCAAATGGAAAGGACATATAACCAGCTGAATAAATTATTCACGTGCTTTCAAATGTTTCCTCCTTCTGCCCATATAGATGACACTCATCCACAAACATATTACATTTCCTTATAGTCATCTGCTTGAAGATGTATAGGATGATTCATTGAAATGTTTCCAACATGTTGCATAGCCTAAATGACATCTAACTGTATGCATGAATGCTGCTCTCCACAATGAACATGGTCTACAGCCTATTGTCCTTGGCTATGCTAGTCAACTTTTGTTTGTTTTCGCTTTAGGTTTACTTGAATCATACTCAGTCCTTCAAACTTGATAATGATAGGCTCCTCCGTGACTTTATGCTTTCCAAACTCATGCACATGCTTCAAATCAAGTTGTGCATCTCCCACCTTATACCTTGATAAATTAGGGAAAAAATTTCTCTATTTGCCATTCTTTGCACGTGAGATCGAGTTCCTAACTTCAACCTTCTTCAACAATAAATTGCTTGAATTCCCCATCTCAAAAGATATTAGAAGTCATCTTGCTTTTCCCCTTGTCTTAGTTGTTTTCTTCCTCTATATCCAAGCAAAGACATCCCAGAGAAAATATCTCATAATCCTCCATCTATTAATGGAGAAGACCACCACTGAGTTTCTCACATACTCGTAACTCTCTTCCACCTTGAGTATATCATCCTCTCTTGACTCTATGTGAGCTCTGTCAATGGCCCCCCTTTTGTTCTCCTTCCTCTAACTCAAGATGGTTCAACTTGTCCAAGGTTCTCAGATCTATGACATATTTACAATGACCCTTCTTAAGTGTCAAGCAATCCTTCTCCTAGTGATGATCCACCTTGGCAATCCTTATCCACTCACAATCCAACAATACATCGTATGGTACCTTCTACAAATAAATTACAATGAAACCCAAGAGAACCAAAATGGTTGGCAATTCTTACTTTTGGAATGCCAATATGCCTTTCACTTTATAGTGTATTGGTCTCCTCGCAGATTAAATTTAGGCAGCCACAATGTTGGTGACCCCAATTCTTTCCACATCTTTTATAAGAGAACATTCACACTCAATCTCCCATCAAGGATTATATGCATACGCTTGCGTTGCAATAATTCTATGTAGTAAAGGCCAAATGTGTTCCTTCATCAATCATTAAAACTTCCAAATTTATGTATTGTTCCTCCTCATGTTATGGCTACTTTGCTAACAACTCTTCTCTGGTAAACAACAATGCATGACCTCCAACACATATAGAGTATTCATATCAAATACAACTTTGTGCAAATTAGGAATGGTATGCAGATATAAGTGTTTGTAATACCTTGTACAAGCTATCCAACTTGAAGGGCAAATTCTCAAGGTGTGGCTTTGTAAAAATTGCACAATTGTTGCTTGCATCGATCATTCATCTACCATGGCTTGCTCAACCTTTGACCAGGCTTCCCTCCATTGTTCCTTCTCAATTGTTCAATCATCCTTGTAACTCTCTTCCACCTCGAGTATGTCATCCTCTCCTGACTCTATGTGAGCTCAGTCAACGACCCCCCTTTTGTTCTCCTTCCTCCAACTCAAAATGGTTCAACTTGTCCATGGATGCCACATCATCACTGATTGACTAAGTTTTCAGATCTGACATATTTACAATGACCCTTCTTGAGTGTCAAGCAGTCCTCTTCCTAATGATGATCCACCTTGGCAATCCTTATCCACTCACAACCCAATGATGCATCGTATGGTACCTTCTACAAATCAATTACAATGAAACCCAAGAGAACCAAATGGTTGGCAAGTCTTACCTTTTGGAATGCCAATATGCCTTTCACTTTACAATGTATTGGTCTCCTAGCAGATTTAAATTAAGCAACCACAATGTAGGTGACACCAATTCTGTCCACACCTTTTATAAGAGAACATTCACATTCAATCACCCATCAAGGATTATATGCATACACTTGCATTGCAATAATTCTATGTAGTAAAGGCCAAATGTGTTCTTTCATCAATCATTAGAACTACAAAATTTATGTATTGTTCCTCCTCATGTTATGGCTCCTTTGCTAACAACTCTTCTTTGGTAAACAACAATACATGACCTCCAACACATACAAAGTATTTGTATCAATTACAACTTTGTGAAAATTAGGGATGGTATGCAGATATAAGTATTTGTAACACCTCGTACAAGCTATCCAACTTGAAGGGCAAAGCCTCAAGGTGCGTCTTTGTAACAATTGCACAATTGTCACTTGCATCGATCATTCATCTACCATGGCTTGCTTGACCTTTGACCAAGCTTCCCTCCATTGTTCCTTCTCAATTGTTTAATCATCCTCGTAACTCTCTTCCACCTCGAGCATGTCATCTGACTCTATGTGATCTCTGTCAACGGCCCCCCTTTTGTTCTCCTTCCTTTAACTCAAAATGGTTCAATTTGTCCAAGGATGCCACATCATCACTGATTGACTAAGTTCTCAGATCTATGACATATTTACAATGACCCTTCTTGAGTGTCAAATAGTCCTTCTTCTAGGAATGATCCACCTTGGAAATCCTTGTCCACTCAGAATCCAACAATGCATTGTATGGTACCTTCTACAAATCAATTATAATGAAGCTAGAGAGAACCAAATGGTTGGTAATTCTTACCTTTTGGAATGCTAATATGCCTTTCACTTTATAGTGTATTGATCTCCTAACAGATTAAAATTAAGCAACCACAATGTTGGTGACCCCAATTCTTACCACATCTCCTATAAGAATACATTCACACTCAATCTCCCATCAAGGAATATATGCATACGCTTGTGTTGCAATAATTCTATGTAGTAAAGGACAAATGTGTTCATTGATCATTAAAACTGCCAAATTTATGTATTGTTCCTCCTCATGTTATGGCTCCTTTGCTAACAACTCTTGTCTAGTAAACAACAATGCATCCTTTGCTAACAACTCTTGTCTAGTAAACAACAATGCATGTATTTGGGACAGTATGCAGATATAAGTTTTTGTAACACCTCGTACAAGCTATCCAACTTGACGGGGCAAAGCCTCAGGGTGTGGCTTTGTAACAATTGCAAAATTGTCGTTTGCATCGATCATTCATCTACAACGGCTTGCTCGACCTTTGACTAGGCTTCCCTCCATTGTTCCTTCTCAATTGTTCAGTCATCCTTGTCACCCTCTTCTACCTCGAGAATGGCATCCTCTCTTGGCTTTGTCAGTGGCCCCCCTTTTGTTCTCCTTCCTCTAACTCAAAATGGTTCAACTTGTCCAAGGATGCCACATCATCACTGATTGACTAAGTTCTCAGATCTATGACATATTTACAATGACCCTTCTTGAGTGTCAAGCAATCCTTCTCCTAGTGATGATCCACCTTAGCAATCTTTACCCACTCACAAACCAGCAATGCATCATATGGTACCTTCTACAAATCAATTACAATGAAAACCAAGAGAACCAAATGGTTGGAAATTCTTACCTTTTGGAATGCCAATATGCCTTTCACTTTATAGTATATTGGTCTCCTCGCAGATAAAAATTAAGCAGCCACAATGCTGGTGACCCCAATTCTTTCCACGTCTTTTATAAGAGAACATTCACACTCAATCTCCCATCAAGGATTATATGCATACGATTGTGTTGCAATAATTCTATGTAGTAAAGGCCAAATATGTTCTTTGATCATCAGAACTGCCAAATTTATGTATTGTTCCTCATGTTATGGCTCCTTTGCCAACAACTCTTGTCTGGTAAACAGCAATGCATGACCTCCAACAAATACAGATATTCATATCAAATACAACTTTGTGCAAATTAGGGATGGTATGCAAATACAAGTGTTTGTAGCACCTCGTACAAGCTATCCAACTTGAAGGGCAACGCCTCAAGGTGTGTCTCTGTAACAGTTGCACAATTGTCACTTGCATCGATCATTCATTTACCATGGCTTGCTCGACCTTTGTCCAGGCTTCACTCCATTTTTCCTTCTCAATTGTTCAGTCGAGGTACTCCCTCTTCTTGACTTGTGCTCTAGTTATGGACATAGTGTGCTTAGTGTCCTCATTCTTAATGTCAATCATATTGAAATTGGCAGTTTTGTTGCTCCCTTGCCTCTGGTTGGGGCATTATTCATCGTTATGGTCTTTGGAAGCACACCATATGCACGTCATTTGCACATCATTCTTGCATTTTGGTTTCCAATGTTTTTATGAAAGTGATCCTACTATTGACACTTACAACATTCACAATTGGCTCATCATATGTGTCATAGTAGATTTGGCCACTATTGTCATCACCATGTACTTAATTCCTGAGTTAGTCTCTTCACACTTCTTGGTTGTTGTTTCTACATACATCACTTGTGGCCCCTCCCTTTAAAGTGCTAAGTGCATTATCTGCTTGAATCGTCATCATGTGATTCTAGTTGTTTATATTGAAGAGGCTTTCATTCATTCACAAATATTGCAAATAAAATCTCTTGACATGGCATTGTTTTGTCCCCCAACCTTACAATCTGTGCACTAGACTTATCTCTTTCTTGGCCTCTTCTTTAAATTTTTTAAACATTCACAGCATATCCTCTGCAAAGAATTAATAGATGCTCTATCACCATCATTTGTTTATAGATCAACCCCGTTCACCTCTAGGTGTTATACATATACTTTCCAAATTCATTGCTTTGTCAAATACTTATTGTTATGAAGTCAAAGGCACAATATTCATCTTCTTCCCCAATTTTGGATGAAGTCCCTCAACAAGCTATGGCTTTTCCAATCCATCACCTAGTTCCTTTTCCAGTTTTTTGACCAGCTCCTTTAAGCATCAGTTTTACCTTACTTTGGTGTTATAAGTTTTTGCAATTTGCATTGTTGTTGCACAAGATTCACAACTCCTTCCCAATTGCTTCTTGCAGATCCCTCCATATTGCAAATGGATTCGATAACTTTATGTACCAATCCACCGCAACTCCATGTAGTGATGTAGAAAATGATATCGTCCAGTCGACTTTGTCAACCTAGCCATTTGCTTGTCTAATTACTACACACATTCTGCAATGCCAAACTAGGTCTTCCTTGCCACCGCCGTAGAGGTTTCTACTAACAGTAGCCATGGTCCTCTGTCTTGCTTGTGTTCTTGTTTAATTAGTCTAGTTTGTTTGTGTTTGATCTTTTGTTGACGATATTGGACTATCTGAACTCAACCTTCTAGTTTAGATGACAGTTTGTCATGCAGGATGCAGGTGTCTGTAAGCCTCCTTGTGTCTTCTTTCACTCGCCTAAACTCAACCTTCTAGTCGAGATAACAGTTTGTGATGTAGATGTCTGTAAGCCTCCTCATGTCCTCTTCCGTTAGCCTCCCTGCCAAGATTACTTTAACTTTGTCATTTCTACGTACTTCGGATGCACTCCCTTATAGTTGCTCTTGTGTAATCCTGGCATCCCATGCACTATTAAACAGTTGGACTTGACTGACCCCCGCTCATGTTGCTGGGAGTCAGACTGCCCAGAAATAGAGGGAAATAACCATAAGTAAAAAAAATTGACTTGGCCATGCAGCCCCCAGAATTCATCCCGACTTCCTTTCTCTGCATGCAGGCACGTTTACCACTACATTTGTTTGCATTTTTTAAACAAATAGCAACCTGGGTTCATTTTGGCAAGTTTGACAAATACATACCAAGTTTCGTCTTTAGGCGAAAAACACACAAAGTTTCCTTGGGTATTTTTCCAACCACAACTGACCAGCTGCCCGAAAATGGTATGTGAGTGTCAGATAAGTATAGCCCTATTGTACTCGTTTCCTACAATGGTTACTTTGTTAGACTTCTTGATCGTAAATCATCGCCAAAGAAATGTTTCATGGACATCCCTCATCTCGAAGATGCCACATATATTTAAATTTTGACAACAAAATTCCTTCTTAAAGGCCAAGACATTCTATGATTAAAACAGCTCCATTGTCATCGTGAAACCCAGCAAAGGTGTCTGTATACCTGACCTGAAAATACCTGAGCAATAATATTTCAAATACAACACTGGAAAACAAGCAAACAACAAAAATACATATTCATTCATATGCTTTCTACAGACACAGAAATTATTAACAGAGACTTAAACTATCCTAATCCTCAACACCCTAACGGACTTCCTTTTTATTTTCTCTCACCTTCTTTGACAGGCATAACCTTTTTCCTCACCTACTTTGCTCTATATTGAGTGCCTTCTATTATTCTTATTTTTTTTTAATACATTAGAAAATCAGTTACAATTACAGTTTTTTTTACTATCAAACAGCATTTAAATTTTGGGTTGTTCCTATAACCTCTATTCCATCTCATTATTTAGCCTGACATGAAATGGACAACCGGGTGCTAGAGATTCGCATAGTCTGTCTGGCGTATTCGGACTACTACCTTTACATAGGGTTTGACTTCTTTTAAGATTTAAACCTAAATCTCTTTTTGATAAGTATCCAACCACACCTATACTCACCAATCCATAAACTTTTCAAAGTTAAAATTTTTGATCATGTAATAAATGCTTCTTGTTGAGCTCCTAATTAATCATATCATAAAAAATCTGAACAATTTTTAAAGGGTTGCAAACAGTTGCGAGGTTGTTACATCTATAATGCAGCTGTCAGGCAGATCACTACCCTGTTTTCCCTTGCCAGGGGCACTCAACAATATTTATGGGAACAAGTCGGAATACGACCAACCTATTAAAAAAAGTGCTAGTGTCAAACTTTTAAAACCATTATCTGACATTATATAAAAATTTTAATAATAATAAACTTTAAAACCAGGCAAAGTCTTACAAACTACTAAGAACAAATAAAAACTTATAAGACAAAAGCTTGCATCAGTTTCGGTTTAAATTATAAGTCATTGCATATGAGGTCTTGATATAATGGTAGTTGGAATTGGAGTTGGCTGTAAAAAGTTAAAAATTTGATAATTTTTGTTCTGACAATACATAAATAAAAAAATTATTAATAATTCAAATAAAATACACTTTAACTTGCCTTGTAGGTTATTTTTCATAACCTCCAATCGCAGACTTGCAAAATTTATAATCGCCGCTGCTTTTACCGAAGCAATAACCGACCTAATATAAGATATATTCTCTCTTTTTTTTAATAAGTTTACTGAAGGTTTTGGTTTCCAGATTTAAATTTTGGAGCTTTTAAAAAAAAACGAAGTCCTTATATTATAGTATGCTTGCAATTCAAACTAATATTATTTAATAAGTGTTTGTCATTTTTTTCACCAGTTTACACAGGTTTTTGTGAGGATCTTGGTCTCCTTCATGTTGAGTGTGATTTAAACCTTAAACCTCTTAAAAAGAGACTAAAACCCTTATCACTGCATTAAGTTAACAACTTTTTTCAATGACAGGTTTTTATAAAGAATGTGTGAGATTGAACCTTAAACTTCTCAAAAAAAAATCAAAATCTTTACAGTTACAATATCACTACAGTAAACTCACAACTTAAAATAAATTACTGTTAAGATCTTTGAAAATTCTTCTTAGTTCTCGTGTAAGTGTTTAACATCCAAATTAATTAATTAATCATTCAAATAAAATATACTCCAGTCCCCTTGCAAATTCATTTTTTAACCTCTTGTTAATTTTCGGCAAATTTGTTGTTCCCCTCATTTTACCGCTGATTTTCTTGAAAATAAAAGTCAACATAATACAATAAGATGCCTTACCTGTAACGAAATAAGATCTTTCGAAATCCTTCTTAATTGCATCAACAACCGCATCTCTGGGAATCGACCCCGCGACCTCGTACTCCGCAGACGATTCATGTTTCCTCTCCGGTGGAATCGCTGCCTTGGAAGGCCTGAATGCGGAAGCCGCGATTCCGAGGGCCTCGGAGCCATACCAGGCTAGTTTTAGTAAAATATTATTATCATCATTATTGTTGGAATTGGAAGATTTTGAGTTCGATTCCGGGGAAGAGCTTGGCCCTTTCCCTTCAGCTCTGCAAAATATGAACTTTGTTTTCTTTTTCAATGTAGAGGGAGAAGAGAATTTGGAAGCGGAGTTGAGTGGAATGCAGAAGGTTGAAGGAAGTGTCAGGGCCGCCATGACAAGAGTTTATTTTTGAAAACATAAATATATATACAATGTGTATATCACGCTTACGACTGCCATCACTTAATCTATATAAGTGTGTGGTCAAAATCTCGTCCATCGTGGACTAGTATTAAATTTGACAGGCTTTCATTCGGTATCTGGCCATTTGGGTGGTAGATTCTCACTTTCTTGTACAGTAAATGATAGAAATAGCCCAAAATAAATTGGTCCCACCATGTTTTTAAATATAATTCTTTATAGACGGGGTTGTCTGTGTTTCCAATTGTATAATAGTTTTTATTTTTTATTTTGTTTTTTTCCTTTTGTTAATCATGTGAATTGGGGGTATTGTCTCAAGGGAATTCAAATCCTTCAAGTTCTTTTTATTGATTGCCTTCCTCTCATTAACCGATTCTATTATTTTATTTTAATATTTTAATAAAATATTTAATATTTTTTTTAAAAAAATTATTAAAAAAATATTATTTATATTTATCACATAAAAAGTCCGGTGGTATGCAAGAACATCAAGATGTCAATTTAAAAATTTAAACAGGGATATAAGGTTTGTAGAGGTAATCATCCAAAATTTAATACGGAAAGAAGGTTTATAGAGGCAATCATCCAAAACCTCTAACAAAAATATGAGGTTTACATAGACAATCTTGAAATTAAAATAACGTAAACAATTAAACTTTAAACTAAAGGGAAAAAAACTTTACATAATGCATGATACCTAAATTTGAAAATTGTTAGATAAATCATGCATCCCCTCAGCCCAATTAATCTGAGGGGAACCCTAGTTAAAACTTCACTAATTTCTTTTCCTCTTGCATATGTTCACATCAACTCGAAGCTGTTATATTTGAATCTAGTCAACCAAGAATTAGAAAGATGGATCCATTTTTATGGTAAACAACCTTTTTTTTTAACTTACCAAATGCCCGCTTCAGATGTCAAGTATCAAATTAAGCCAAAGTTGACTCATGCCAACCACTCTATCTCCTCCCCATGCCAAAGTGAAGAGTTAGACTAAAACTACTTGCAAACAATCCTGAAAATGATACTTCATTAAAAAAAAAATTACATATATAACTTTCTAAGATTTGAATTTTGTTTTAGTTTAGAAGTTCATGTTTTTAATTATATAATAATACTTTATATTTCATAATATTTGAAATTAATGATAATGGATTTGATTTTAATTATTTATATAAATATATATAATTAATTATATAAAATCAAAATGATTCGTTTTCATTACATAATAATATTATAATAATTGATGGTGAATAGATTAAGGTTATTGTTAAACAAAATCATTTCAGAAGAGCAAGGAAGATGTGTGAAAGGTCATGAAGTTATACATTCAGTAGCTTCAAGAAAAGAGAAAGTTGTAATCTTAAAACTTGATATGAGTAAAGCCTATGATAGGGTTAAATGGGATTTTTTTTTTGCAGTTTTAGATAAGTTTAGTTTTGGGGAGAAATGGGTTAGATGGATTAAAGCTTGTGTCTCTACAGTTTCTTATTTAGTGTTGGTCAATGGGTTAGTGACAATATCTTTTAAAGCCAAGAGAGACCTTAGACAAGGAAACCCTCTATCTCCTTATCTGTTCATTATTATGGCAGAAGTTTTAAGTAGGAACTTAAAGAAGGCTTTACAAATATGGTCTTATAAGTGGACTTAAGGTTAGTAATAACATCGATAACAACACCCATAAACATTTTGTAGATGATACAACCCTTTTTGGAAGGGTAAGGATAAATGAGGCCAGAGCTTTGAATAACTTTTTAAAAGAGTACGAAAGAGCTTTAGGGCAAAAAATTAATAGGACTAAATCCAAAATTTTCTTCCTTAACCCTCTTGCTAATATCAAAGCAAGAATTTGTAGGTTGCTTCAAATGGATGAGGCAAATTTACCAACAACTTATCTAGGGATGCCTTTATTTGAGGGGAGAATGAGGATAGATTTATGGAATTCAATTATTAGTAAAGTTTAAAATAAACTTCCAGCTTGGAAAGGTAGATGGTTATCATTAGAAGGAATAATGCTTTTAGTTAAGTCAATCTTACAAGCCATTCCAACATATTATATGTCATTGTATTCTATGCCAAAATCAATTGAAAAAAGTTTAATCTTTATTATGCGATCCTTTTTGTGGTCAGGTTTACATGATAAAAGGAAATTTTCTTTGGTGAATTGGAGCAAGTTGTGTGATGACAAAACTAGGGGAGGTCTTGGTTTAAGAGCTCTTACAGACGCAAACTTAGCTCTTAGGGGAAAAGTTATCTTGAGATTGTACAAAGAGAGTCAAAGACAATGGGCAAGAATTCTTCTAAGTAAATATGTTGATCCTAATGACCCAAGTTTAATATTTATTGCATTCTCTATTCCAAATGGTTATGCTCTTTGGAATGGTTTAAAAAAATATATTGATCTTATGATTAAAGGTTTAAGATGGGTGGTGGAAATTGGAGAAAAATTTCTAATTGGATGGATACTTGGTGTGATAAAAAACCACTCAATTTAGATCCAGTTTTGAAACCTTGGATGAGATTGCTTCAAGACAAATATGGTGATAGGGTTTCAAACATTTTGTACAAGGATCGAGAAGGAAGATACAAATGGAAAGAATATTTTTTTACAAGTATACAAGACATTGATGCTAGAATGCATTTGAGTAGAAAGATAATAACTGTGATTATTCTGAGGGGTGCCAAGGATAAATTGATTTGGGAGTTGAATAGCTCAAGAGAATACACAACAAGAAGTGGATATAATGTTCAACACCAACATAATAATAATGTCACTAGAATATGGAGAGATATTTGGGATAGCCCAAGCATTCCTAAAGTTAAAATGTTTGTTTGGCTAGTAGGTCATAGAAGAATTTTATCCTGGGATAACCTTATGAAAATGGGTTTTCATGGCCCCTCTCAATGTGTTTTCTGTAATAAAAAGGAGGAGAGTATTGACCATATTTTGGGACATTGCTCAATAGTTTGGAATCTATGGCAATGGATTCTTAATATGTTTGGTAAATTCATGGTGATAAATAGT
Source organism: Wollemia nobilis (assembly GCA_028583015.1). NCBI lineage: Eukaryota > Viridiplantae > Streptophyta > Pinopsida > Araucariales > Araucariaceae > Wollemia > Wollemia nobilis. Next base: position 1,714,003 of record JAQPPZ010002105.1, read on the forward strand.
AGAATTGAAGATTGGTAAAGCAATGGTAGAGCACTTATAAAAGTGAGGTTTTACATACAATATGGGATAATATCAAAAGATTCAATTCTTTGGGCTATATGACTAGAAATGAATAGAATAATATTTAAAGGAAAGGAAAGTTGTTTAGAGGTAATGAAAAAAAAGATATGTTTAGCCATAGAGGAGTCTAAACCAACCCTATCAACTCACCCAATCCCTAATTTGGAAGCAAAGAGTCTTATAGATGGAGTCAAGTCATTAAATGGAATTATGATGTTGGGTACAAGAGAAGCAAAAATAAGGTAAAGAATATAAAGTGAAAACCATGAGATGTGAAGTGGGTTAAATTGAATTTTGATGGAGAATCTAAAGGAAATCCAGGACCAACAGGAGGAGGAGGAATAATTCGAAATTATAGAGGAGAGATTTTGTCTCGTTATGCTTTCAATTGTGGATTTAAGACAAATAATGAAACTGAAGCTTGGGTAGCTTTAGAAGGGTTAAAAATATGTAAACAAATGAAATGGAATAGAGTATGGATGGAAGGTGATTCTCTCATAGTAATAAATGCAATTTTGAGGAAAGCAAAGGCTCCATGGAACATACAAGAGATAATTGTGGAAATTCAATATCTTGCTAAAGAGTTTGAAGAAATCAAGTTTACACATATATTAAGGGAAGGAAACAAATGTGCAGATAAGCTAGCCAATAGAGGGGTTTTTATTGAGGATCATGAAGTTAGCATCTCCTTTCCATGGTTAGAGGAAGTAGAAATTTTAGTTGAAGCTCACAAAATATGTTGATTTCCTAAATCAATTAATGATTAAGATTTACTTTAATGTTTTCCATTGATAATATTTGTTTTATTTTGTAACAAAAATGTGTGTTAATTTAGACTATTTATTATAATTTTTGTGGTTGCACTTGTGTTTCAAGAAGAAAACTAGCAATCCAAATTTGGTAAAGCGGACTATAATAGTGCGATGTTTTGGAAATATTACTCTACTAAGATGCAAGGCATAGATAGTAGAGGTGAAGTTTTGGCATTGTGAAGGTTGCTATAGAAAAATATTAAAAAATATGCTAAATTATGGAGTAATTGTATTCATACAAAGATTTGAAAAGATCCAAAAAAAATGAAAATCAAGAATTGAGACATTATGTAAAATGATGTAGGTTTCTAGCTATAGCTTCTTAATTGAGATGTGAAGTGTATTTATTTGTAAACTCTCAAGATCTAAAAAAGAGATGTAATTTGTTAAGGGTGGGGGACCCGAGTACAACCTCTTATTATCAAGCAAAAAATATATTATAATAATTTTACAGTTATATATATATATATATATATATATATATATATATATATATATATATATATATATATATATATATCATTGAATAAAATCCAGACCTAAATTTAATTTTAATTATGTTATATAATATAATTATAATTCTATATATATAATTCTATATGTTATTATAATAAACCAAATTTCAATCAACTGGTATTAGCTCAAACTAGATAGATTCATTAATATTTTAAGGAGAAGACATTCAAGTCTTGCCAAATGATACATGATTAATATCCAAACTTTGTTATAATACCACTATGTAATAATGATGTAATACGAATGAGATCCGTTTCAATTTATATAACCTTGAAAAAAATAAACCAAATTAATTTTTATTTCCACAAGCTCAATGTAAGCACTATTTTTACAAGTTTCATCAAATAATGTAAGGATTCGCATTACATTGGTATCTAAATGAACTATATTGTGTAGTTTTATTAAAAAAAGACATATTAACAACGATCATTCTCAATAATAAAGTAAGAATTTTGTTGCTAGAATTTAAAATTGTTATGTATGATTTGGTTTTATAATATTATATCAGTGATATTTAATAAATTTTATTATTTAATATTATAATAAATTAAAATTTATGATTATAGATTTTTTTGAGTAATATGTTTTATACATATTTGTCGTTGGGATTGAACTTAAAAACAAGTTATTGGAGTTACGAGGAGTTTTATTTAGAAAATCATAACTTTTTTTTTAATTGAGTAATATTTCTTATACACATTCATCATGGGGATTGAACCCGGGTCACAACTTAAAAATAAATTATTAGAGTTTTATTTAAAAAATCGTGACTTCTTTTTTTTATTGAGTAATACTTCTTATACACATCCACCATGGGGTAATGCAAGTGACGTATTTGCCGGTAGACCACACTCATGGGATATAACTTTCTTTTTTAAAGCTTCAAAGTTTATAAACATATTCAATTCTTATCTTAGTTGAGATGTTATAGTTAATTATTATTTACATCTTTTTAATTAAAAGTTTGAATGTTTGGTATTCATCTTCTTGGGTCTCATCATTTTTTAAAAACATAAATATTTAACATCCTTCTTGACTTTTTCCAATAGTGTTTTCCATTCAAGTGAAATCTTGGTTAGTGGTGGTCTTTACTAATGCCAAGCTGCCATTGTGCCATTTGAATATCCTTAACTTCTTTGTTGGTTAGTGGTGGTCTTTGATAATGCCAAGTTGCCATTGTGCCATTTGAATATCCATAACTATTTTGTTGGTTCCATGCTTTTGTTGCTCTATTATGATATTTCAAATGGTTGGTCTTGTTGTTCCCCTTTGAAATCTAAAATTATTATGCTTTTTAACCAAACATTGTCATACTTGATGTCTTTCTGACTCTATGTAGATATGTAATATTGATGCCTTAAGCCATGCTTGGTGGTGTGGGTGGTAAAGAGTTGCAATCGTAACTTGATATTTTCCATTGATTCTTCAATAATTTGTTTCTTTATTTTAAACTCTTCTTCATAATCTTCTCTTTTGTGTCCTTTTAATGCATCCTTATGTACTTTTAACAGAGCTTCCTTAGTCTTTGTTGTTGCTTCTTTCATTGACTCTATTATTGTTGTTATGTAGAGTCAAATTTTGAGTCTTTTGATGATTCTTCAACTTGTTCCACTGCCATAATTATTTCTTGCTTCTCCTTAGATCTTGGTTTCTTAAGTTTTTCCTTTAAATGCAACTATGAACTTTTACAAAATATTTTCTCCTTTTATTATATCTTCTTTATTCATTTATTGCAATGTAATTATGAACTACACATTGTCATATGTATTTTTTTGCTTGTATTATATGTTCTTTATTCCTTTATTTCAGTTCTCTTTAAAGCCTTTTTATTTCTTCTCCATATTTTTTTGGGTGACCTTCGAACTAGCTATATTTTTATATGGGTCCCACTTACTCAACAATGCATACTCCAATTCATCCATCCCAAGTGTAACTATAATTCCTTTCCTTAACAAAACTTGACCATCGAACATAAGCTTCCTCTCTTAAATTTTTGCAAGGATGGTAAAAAAATGATTAGTAAAAAATAGGGATTTAAATTTCATCCACCATTATCAAATTATTAATGCAATCCATTCTAGTGAAAATCTACTACTCTATGCCCTCAACCCAAAAATAAATCCTAAAGCAGCTAGGGTTTTGAGAAAAAAACTAAAGATTTTTCATGATTTTTATTTTCAAATCTTCACTATTTTTTTTTTTTTGTAAAAGAGGGCAAAAATTTATTAACTTAGCAAAACATTCATGATACAAAGAAAAAGCAGAAGCTATTCAGACATATCAGCTCTCAATAAAGAAGAGAGATATTGAGAGCAATCAGAAGAAAGTTGAGACCAATTTTGAACATCCCAACCATCTTGAAACTTAGAAGCCCATTTAGCTAGCAAATCCGCTACCCTATTCCACTCCCGAGGAATATGCACAAAAGAAATGAAGTCCAAGTAAGCAGAGATATTAAGAATTTGCCGAGCAACCCAACTCAACCGCCAACAACCATGAAGACTATCTCCAGAATTTAACAAATTTATAACAATCTGAGAATCATATTCACAAACAATCCGACGCCAACCCAAAGCATACCCTTGCTCCAAAGCATATAAAATTGCGAGTGCTTCCATGAAGTTATTAGAATGATGTCCCTTAAAGCAAGAGAAAAAAATTGGATAGTACCACTACTATCCCGCCCCACACCACCAATACCAACATTACCGGATTACCCGGGAAGATCCATCCGTATTAATTTTCAGCACTCCTGGAGGAGGCGGATTCCATTTGCCAGCCCCCCGCACCCGATTATTCTGACCCATCCATCTGCAAGAGACATTAGGACTAGGACCATTAACCATCAAGCCTAATATTTCCATGATCTGACGTTTCGCATGGTCCACGAGAGAAATAATCTGACATTTTGCAGACACAGTTTCCTGGATCATTCGCAAAATCCTCTCGCGGCACTGGGAAGTAGTTAACTCCTTACCTTGGAAAATCCGACGGTTCCGTTCAAGCCAAATCGCAAAAAAATGCATGAAGGACCAATACTCCATCCAACTTGTAAAAAGAAAGCCGGCTAGCGGAGGCCGCCCCATACTCCTCCAAAAATCAACTATTGATGAAGCATGCGAACAAGGGTGATTCCATACTCCCCACCAATAATGCCAGACTTGTCGAGCAAAGTCACATTGGAGAAGTAAATGCCCAACAGATTCTTTAGCCTTCCCACAGTTATAGCATAAAGAGGGGCCAACAAACCCACGCTTTTGAAAATTATCCCAAGTGAGACAACGATTATGAGTAGCCTGCCACCCATAAAAACTACACTTCGGCCAAATAAACTTATTCCAAACTTGCTTCCACCACGGAACCTCCTCCTCACCAAACCGCTGTCGATCCAAAACACAATAACCAGTAGCAACCGAAAAAATCCCTCTATTATCTCTTCCCCATGCTAGCACATCATCCCCAGGTAGAGAAGAGCAGGGACGGCTAGCGAGAATACGGTCCAGCTCTACCCTCGCATCCATAGTGCCACCAGCAGGCCAGTCTCGAGGATCCTTCCACTGTAGACTAACCATCTGACCAAAGGACTTAACAATTTTGAAATCTGCCACCTTCAACCATCCAGCATCCCAAAAGCATTGAGCAAGATCTTGAAGATGTGGAAACTCGCTAAGAAGAGGAGCAAAGCCATCCCAAGAATCCTCGCCAAAAAAGAGCCCGAGACCCAGTATAACAAATCCGGAATAACCCCCGCTAACCAACTCTGCTCCCTTTTTCAAAGTATTCCAAACAAATGATCCTCAACCAGTCAAGCTGTATCGAGGAATCTCTGAACCTTCTACTCCCCTAAGATACTTGTGGGAGATAATCTTGGCCCAAGTTTGCTTCTGATTACTACACCAACGCCAATACAGCTTAGCAACCAAAGCAATCCTAGAAAGAGAGCTGAGACGAAGACCCAACCCCCCAGCTTGCTTTGGTCGACAAATAGTCTCCCATTTAACAAGACTCCATTTTGAGGAACCAAGATTGCCAGCCCATAGGAATTGCCTAGAAAGAGAATCCAGGTCATGAAGAAAACTTGCTGGAGCAATCTAAATAAGGCATCTATACACCGGTAAAGCTTGCACAACTGACTTCAAAAGTAATACCCGACCAGCAAAAGTTAATCATCTATGAGTCTAGTGACTAACTCGACTACGAAATTTTTCAAGTATGTTAGTCCAAACCGCCCTAGGTAGAGGACCAACAGAAATGGGAATCACTATTTTTTTTATCAACAAATAAATTTATAATTTTTCTTAAAAACAAATTGAACTGCAATTCCTTTGTTACCCCTGATCCTCACTATCCTTGTTCCTATAACTAACTTCACAAGATCACATCTCCCTCTCATAAAATCAACTTTGTATATTCATGCATTGTGTATTTTTCAGTGCTGCTTTCCAACCAAGAGAAACACTAACAAGTAACCCTAATAAGTCTTTAGACAACAACAAAAAATGGACAATTTTTTTGCTTGCTTGCATTCGACTTATTAAACTACAAATATGCAAACAAACAGGTTAAATTGTGGTATTTGTGTTATTTTTATCGCAAGTTGTTGGAATATAGATGACCAAAGGTGGAAGCCTTGGATAAGCTCTTTAGCAGGCACACATGATTATGGAATTGATATTCCACAAGTACAGTGTAGTGGTTAATGTTTTGGCCTTTTTTTGTGATGTTCGAGTATCAATAAGGGATAGGTGGATGGTAGCAACTGAGTGTGCTGCCCTAGGATGATAGTTTGTGTTGCCTCTAATGTGGACTCATGGTATGGTTTGAGTAGATTGACATTGATGATATTATGTATGTCAAGGTGTGCTGGAAGATAAAGGTAGAAGGTGTTCTTAGAAACTTGTTGTAGAATGGTGTAAGGCCCATATCAAAACTTTGATTTTACTATGTGCCTTCTTTTGAAATCGATGCTTGTCGAGGTATAACCAAACTCTGTCACCAACTTGGAAGTGATGAGAAACATGATGTTAGTCCATGGCTTGCTTCTGCTACTATTGAGTCTGCTACAAAATATGAATGACTCTAGATTGAAGCTACTATAAATGTTGAATGAAGGACTAAGTTTTATCTTGTTCTTTCTGTACATGAATAGCAATAGAATATGGAAATGATAAAGAAACTCATAGGTAGCTAATGGTTCATAGCCTAAATAGACCTCAAAAGGTGAATGACTTGTGAAAGAATGGATAACTCTATTTTATGCATGCTTAATATGTGGAAGACTCAAATCCCATTTGGATGAAGATGAATGATGGTAGATATGAATACTCTAAACAAGAGTACAATTACAACTTTAGTTTGACCATTGAACTAGGGATGAAAAGTAGTAGAGAAGTTAAGTGACACACCTAAGAGTTTTGATAGACCACCAGAAATGGCCAACAAAATGTAAATCATGATCAAACATAATACTAGTGGGAAGACCGAATCATCATCAAACAACATCAAAGAAGATTGGGATAAGTTAGTGGCATAACTGATTTTTTGATAGGAAATGAACTTAGTCATTTTACTAAAATGATCAACAACAACAAAGACACAATTATGTTGATGAAAATTCATAGGAAACCTACTGACTAAATTCATAGAAATGCTCTTCAAAGGATGAGAAGCAATTTAACGACATGTTGTGGCTCAACTTCCTATTAGCTAGTTTAGAATGACAACATATAACACACTATCTCAAACACCTTAGGACATCTCGCTACATGTAGGGCTAGTAGAAAAAATGTTGCAAATGATGAAGAGTTTTATGCTTACCAAAGTGTCCACCATATAGTATAGAATGTACCTCCATAAGAGATGGTAGATAAGTACGACATACACAAATTTTATCTAGATGATACCATAAACCATCCTTAAGATGATAATCTTGAAAAGGGAAGAGATTAATGGATGAAGGGTGTTGAAGATGTTGATATATAAAAGCAAATTCTGGATCATGAGGATAGTCAGAACGCCAAGTTTGAAATCCCAAATGTGAAGTAGTAACAATAATCAAGGTAGTAGGGATGGAGGAGGATGACTTAGACAATCAAATACACAATTGGTACTACTCTTTTTGTATTTTAATACCAAGTGGAACTATAGTAGATATGAGGCCCATTTCATATGTTGTGTTTCTTGGATTTTATTTTAAGACTGAAGAAACTAGAGAGGCTTATGGTAAGTATGTGTAGCATTATAATCCAACAATTGAATTCAAAGAGATAATCGAGAAGGAAATGCAATAAAATAAAAGGAAATGAATTAATATTGCCACTTTAGGAGGGCTAAGTCCTTCGCCACTAAGGAGGGCTTAGTCCTTGCAAAGTATGCAAATGATTACAATGATGATAGATGATAAGATATAAATCAACCTACTCTATTTAATATTAAATCAATGAACAAATAATGGTGATAGCAATATAGCCGACTAGCTATATTAGGGTTGTAACATGGCTCCCCTCCTCGGAAAGCTTTGTCCTCAAAGCTGGAAATGACTGGAAAATACTTTTTGGTTCCCATGTAGCATCTTCTTCTGGTAGGTCCTACCATTTGATGAGAAATTCTTTGATGTGATGGGATCTCAGCATACGTGATCTGCTCTGTAAAATTGCTTCTGGCTGGAGATATATATATGCCCTTCTTCATCAAGTATTGGTAATTTTGACTGAGAGTGTACTTTTTGTTCGATCACCTTCTTGAGACAGGAAACATGAAATACTGGATGTATACGGGATGAGGGAGGAAGCTCTAGTTGATATGCCACTTCTCCTATGCGGCGCACTATTTTGTAAGGACCATAAAATCTTGGAGCCAACTTCTGACTGGTCTTGATCTTCAATGACAGTTGTTTGTAGGGTTGCAAATGCAGGAACACCATATCACCTGTATTAAATTATCTTTTGGAACGGTGTGTGTCTTGTTGCTGCTTCATGCGATTTTGTGCTTGGACCAAATTATCTTTGAGAATGTTGAGCATTGACTGCCGGTGTTGGAACCAATCATCTACTTGGGCCACTTTGGAAGAACCTGGAACATAATCTGCTATTGCTGGTGGTTTGACTCCATACAATGCTTCAAATGGAGACATCTTGATGGAATAATGGTACGAAGTGTTGTACCACCATTCTACCAAGGAAAGCCAATGACTCCATTGATACTGTTTATCTTGAGCAAAACATCTTAGATAGGTACCCAGACATTTGTTAACTATTTTAGTTTGACCATCTGTTTGAGGATGGTATGCAGAAGACATATTCAACTTGGTACCACTAAGATGAAATAATTCTTTCCAAAAATTGCTAGTAAATATGGGATCACGATCACTTACAATATTTTTAGGCATTCCATGCAATTTGAAAATTGAGTCCATAAATACCTTAGCCACTTTGCTTGCTGAAAATGGATGTTGTAGAGCATTGAAGTGAGCATATTTGGAGAGGTGATCCACTACCACAAAAATTATTGTTTTGCCTTCTGATTTAGGAAGACCTTCAATAAAATCCATTGAAATATGTTCCCATTGGTGATCTGGAATAGGTAGTGGTTGAAGCAATCCAGGAGATTTGATTGTTTCACCCTTATTGCGTTGGCATACTTCACATTCAGCCACCCATGTTTTGACCTCGGATTTTAATCCTTTCCAATAAAAGGATTGTTTTACCCGCATATATGTCTTCAAAAAACCTGAATGTCCTGCTGATGGAGAAGCATGTGATTCTTCCAGAATCCTGGATTTGATGGTAGAATTGTGTGGAATGTAAATGCGATTCTTTCTTCTTAATACCTTGTCATCATAGGAAAAATGAGGATGCTTGGATGATCCTAACATCAATTCCTAAATTATTTGAGTAGTTTTTGTATTTGACAACCATTCCTCTTGGAGCTGAGAAACCCATTGGGAACAAGGACCTGAAATAGCATTGATAACCACTTCATCTTCATATTTACGTGATAATGCATCTGCTGCCACATTTTCTTTCCCTTTCTTATACTCGATAACAAAATCATATCCCAATAATTTTTTTAACCACTTGTTTTGCTCTGGATAAGAAAATCGTTGTTCTAGAAAATGCTTGAGACTACTATGATCTATTTTAATAATAAAGCGGCTACTGATTAAGTAGTGTCTCCATTTCTCAACCGCATGTAGAATAGCCAATATTTCTTTCTCATATGTGGATCTTCCCAAATTCTTACCTAAAATTTGTTTACTTTCGAATGCCAAGGGATGCCCTTCCTGCATTAGTATTGCCCCAATACCTATTCCTGAAGCGTCACATTCAATCACAAATGGTTTGTGAAAATCCGGGGTTGCCAAAACTGGAGTAGTACACATTGCTTCTTTGAGAGCCGTGAAGGCTTGAGTGGCTGCTTCAGACCAATGAAAAGCATCATTTTTTGTGAGAGTTGTGAGAGGGGCTGCAATTTTACCATAGTTGCGCACAAACTTGTGATAGTAGCCGGTAAGACCCAAAAAACCACAAAGTTTCTTGATGGTTTTAGGTAAAGGCCAATCCTGAATGGCCTTAATCTTATTAGGATCCACTTTAACACCTTCATGAGAGACGATATGACCCAAATACTCAACTTCTTGAACACCAAAAGAGCATTTAGAGTGTTTGACAAAAAGATTTTCCTTGTGTAATATATGAAGAACCTTTCCCACATGCATCAAATGATCCTTCCATGTTTTACTATATATGAGAATGTCATCAAAGAAGACTAAGACAAATTTGTGAAGGAATGGATGAAACACATGGTTCATGAGACTTTGGAATGTGGACGGGGCATTAGTGAGACCAAAAGGCATGACTAAGAATTCATAGTGACCTTCATGAGTACGAAAGGCGGTTTTAGGAATATCCTCATCCCTTACTCTGATTTGGTGAAAACCAGAGCGTAGATCCAACTTTGTAAAAAAATTTGCACCATGCAATTCATCTAATAAATCATCAATGACAGGAATAGGGAATTTATCCTTGATGGTGATTTTATTGAGAGGATGAAAATCAGGACACATACGCCAAGAATTATCCTTACGACGGGCCAAAACCACTGGTGAAGAATAAGGACTAGTGCTATGACGAATGACTCCATGTTCTAAAAGTTCTTGGACAATTTTCTCAATTTCTATTTTTTGAGGTTGAGGGTAACGATAAGGACGGACATTAGGAGGAAGACTTCCTGGAACAAGGTGTATGGCATGGTCATGAGATCGTTTGGGAGGTAGTCCTTTTGGTTCTTGGAAAACATCATCATAGTTAGCCACAATATCCTCAAGATCCTTTGAGTGAATTTTGGGGATATCTTGTGCTTGCTTTTCCAAACAATTGATTTGAGCTATGAATCCATAACTTCCTTTCCTTAATATTTTCTCCATGTTGTGAGAACTCACTACCTTTGATGGAGGAGTTGTAATTCCTTGGAGGCGAATAGTCCTTCCATTTTCTTTCCATTCCACAAATAGTTTTCTGAAATTAAAACTGACCGTGTCCAATTTTTCTAACCATTCAACTCCTAAAATAACCTCTGAATTTCCTAAACTCATAACAAAAAGAGTTCCTTGCCAAGTATAACTTCCCATTTGTATCGATACTGAAGATGTTCTACCAATACATTGAGCATTTCCTCCATTTGCAACCAAAACTTGAAACTTATCTTGATTAGAGGAGTGAATGTATAAGTTCAATGCCTTTGCAGTTTTTATGTCAATAAAGTTATGAGTACTACCTGAATCGATTAACACATTTATCCTCTTCTATCGAATGAATCCTGGTACCTTGATTGTATGGTGAGTTGTTAATCCCATAAGAGCATGTACTGAGATAGCCATAGTGTCTTCGTCACATGTTGCTTCATTCTGTTCACTTTGTTCTTCGAGCATGGGAGAGTCATGTGAAATGATATCCTCTTCTTCCTCTTCATCTTCCCTATTATCATATTCTATTTGAAAGTTTTGTCTTGGTACACATGCTTGATATTTTGGATGGTGATTGCGATATTTATAGCAGTAATATCTTGATGGTTGATCATTTCTATGGAAGGAATTATTGCGATATTGAGGATGATTATAGGAGTCACGTCTGAAGGGTGTCAGATTATGCACCTTTTTCTCAACCAACTTAGCAATATTTATATTGTCATCTAAAGAGTATGGATCATGTAGGTCTACTTCAATTTGAATATTCTCTTTCAAACCATGTCTAAAAGTCGATACCACCACATCGGATGGTAAGTCTCCTGTATAAGAGAGAAGACTAGTGAATTCTGAAATATAATCCCTTACTGAACCAATTTGTTTAAGTGCCAACAAACGAACCATGTATGAGGATGAACTCCCTTCATCAAATCTCTTGAGAAAAATCTTCTTGAATTCAGGCCATATGATGGGTCGACTATGCTGACATTTTTGCCAAGCAAACCATTGGTAAGCTTTTGTACCCAGTTTGGAGGAAGCATAAGGAACTTTTTCGGATTCGGGAACCCGATATAGTTCTAAAATGCCTTCCATTTTAGCTATCCAACCACGTGGATCACCACCCTCAAATGTAGGCATATCAACACGTGGGATATTAACACCTGTAGGCCATCTTGCTTGTTGATAATCTTCCTCTGTATCTTGATCCTCACTAGCATGCCTTCTATGGTAGTTATGTGGGGAATGAGGGGCTTCTTGGTTTTGTCTCCCCAAAACTTGTTGCAGCATTGCATTCATGGCGTTCATACTAGTCACTAGTTGAGATATACTGGAGTGGACATCTTGGTTATTAGCATTGGTGTTTTCCATTTCCTCATTTGTGATATTTTCATGGGATGAGTTGGAAGGAGCCATGGAGTTAATAATGGGATGGTTGGGATCAAAGCTATTAATGCGTAAAGGAGAGTTGTATTGTGTACCTTTATTTCGTGGAGGTCTTCTTGGTGACTTCGAAAGTCCTTCATTTGTATTATTTGTGCTAGATAATCATCATTTGGTCCTTTAGTCCACCTGCCACTCATGCACTTGCTTTATCCAATTTGAATTACTGCTAAAAGTTGTCAATAAGAACTAAAACTTTACTGCAAGACTCTTTTTTGTAAGGTTAATTTCTTCAAAATTTTAACTTTAATGTCAAAAAATTGATATTTTTTACCAAAATTTTGGTTTATTTTTTGCCTAATTGTCGCTCCAACTGCGATGCTGATTTGAATTTGTTCCAATGACTAGTTTCTTGTTCCAACGGCTAGTTCCTGGTTACCAACGGCTAGTTTCTTGATTACCAATTATTAACCACTTTTCCAATGGTTAGATTAGGCTATCAATATCTTTTCCAATGGATGGCTTAGTGTAATGGACTAGACAACGTGATTTTGATCGACCACCAATGATGACACAACCAACAAAAACTGGACTAGAGGATAGGACACCATCAATGATGATGTGACTAACGAACGATACGAGAACGTGACATGAGAGCCAAACTTAAACACCACCTGACCACTCAATTGGAGGATGACAACAACCTGATTGAAGACCAAAGTCTCAACAGAAATAATTGACATGACACACGACCAGACCTAGGTGATAAGGACACAATAGATTGGTGACATAGGTGATAAGGACACAATAGACTGATGATAAGAACACGTGGAACACGAAGATGTGACACAGGACAATTTGATGACCGACGATGATGCACAACTAAACCTATGCAACAGTAACGTGTGGGAAGAGGATAGGTTTCGATTACACGTGGCAGCTAGCTTCTATATGATCGAAGCCATGAAACAACATATGCCACGCAAAGAATATAAAAGCCTATGTGGTATTTCTGCCTTGAATGTGGGATAAGCGTAATGTTGGACTGCGAAAAAAAATTGAACGAAACTTTATAAATTAATTTTTTATAATTAGTACCTTGGCTTTTGATTGGACGACGTGATTGGTGTTATTTACGATGATCCAAAGTGCGAGTCTTCTGCTATCGTTTTCAAACAGTTTAATCATATTTGTAACGCCCACCTCTTATTATCATTTTTGAACAAGTACGCGGTCCAATTGTGATACGTCGTTGTCTTCAAGATGATGCGCAGGCTCTTTTTAGCTTTAGTAACTGAACATTTTATTCCTACGTGCTTGAATATCTAGCTACCGATTGTTGTGTTCAGGAAAATGTTTCGTCAACGTGAATAATTTTTTGAGATTTAATGTACTTGCAATGTAACCCGATGATGTGATTGACGAGAATTTTAATATTGTTTTCCTACGATGATACATCTTCATCAAGACTGTGGTATCGTTTGTGTTTAATCCAACCAAATCGCAACGACCTTTAGCCTGGATATCTTGTTGCCACATATTCAAACCAGCATTGCTCATGAATTTAGGGTTTTTTGTAAACCTTGGAATGTTAATAAAAAATTTTGACGATGTTTATTTGTGCGTTTCAGAGATGCGCACTTTTTCCACTATAATTTATCCTATGAAGGCTATGAATGATTTTTTTTTAGTGAAATCCCTCTAAACTATTATTGTGAATCTGCTCTACTCCTTAAATTTAAACTCGAACTTTGCTTGCTACCTATGGACCTGCAATACTTGATTGATGAATATCATACGAAATCTTTACTTCAAATTTGTTGCTCATCGCACGGATTGTACAGGAGTGCAGCGAATAACCCCTACAATAAAAGTATGCCAAAAAATTTACACTAAGATCGTTGAATTTGATACCACTTGTAGCATTATAATCCAAAAATTGAATGCAAAAAGATAATCGAGAAGGAAATGCAATTGAATAAGAGGAAATTAACTAATATTGCCACTTAAGGAGAGCTAAGTCCTTCACCACTAAGTAGGGCTTAGTCCTTGCAATGTATGCAAATATTTACAATGATGATAGATGATAAGATTTAAATCAACCTACTTTATTTAATATTAAATCAATGAACAAATAATTGGTGATAGTAATATAGCTGACTAGCTATATTAGGGTTGTAACAGTATGAACAATGGTTTCCTTACCTATAAGGTAGTGACACCAATATTTTATTGCTTGAACAAGAGCATACGTCTCCTTATCATATGTAGAGTAATTGAGTTTTGCTACTGAGAAAGTCTTGGAGTGATAAGCTACAAGAGGACCATTCTATTTGAGGACAACACCAAGGACAAACTAGGAAGCATCAATTTCGATCTCGAAAGGTTGTAGAAGATTTGGAATTACTAATATAGGAGAACATAGCTTATCCTTTAGAGTGGAGAAAGCTTGTGCATGATCAAGAGTCCAATTAAATACAATTTTGGCCTTGGTTAATTAATGCAAGGGAGCAATAATGGTGGAAAGGAATGAACTTTTGATAAAAATTAGCAAAGCCAATGAAACTCCGTAATTCAATGACAGAGGAAGGAGTAGACTATTTTAGAAGGACTTCAACTTTGGTTGGATCCACCTGAATACCTTGTCGATTGATGATGAAACCAAGGTAAGAAATAGAAGTTTACCCAAAAGAACATTTAGGGAAATTGGCATAAAGTTGGTTCTTCTGAAGGATAGAAAGAACCTGCTCAAGATGCTCCAAATGTGATTTCCATGTAGGAGAGAAAACAAGAATATCATCCAAATATATTATGATAAATTTATATGAGTACTCTCTAAATACTTCATTCATGAGTCACATGAAGGTGGCAAGAGCATTAGTAAGGTTGAAAGGCATAACAAGCCACTCAAAAAATTCCATCTTTGTTTTGAAGGTATTTTTTCATGTATCTTCAGCTTGGCATGGACACGATGGTATCTACTCTTAAGATCAATTTTAGATAAGAATTTAGCACCTTGAAGTTGGTCCAAAAGATCATCTATGTGAGGGAGTGGATATTGATTTTTTATTGTGATCTAATTGAGTGACCAAAACTCAATGCAAAGTCACCAAGTACCATATTTTTTTAGAACAAGAAGAATTGGTGAGGCACATGGAAAAACATTGGGCTTAATGTATCCTTTTGCCAATAGGTCCTGTATTTGGTTTTTAATTTTATTATACTAAGTGATTATCGGTACATAGGAGAATTAGGTAGTGGTATTGCTAGAATGATGTCAATATTATGATTTATGGCTCTTTCTAGAGGCAACAATGTGGGCTCCTAAAAAACATGGAAGTATTTTTGCAAGAGATTATCCAGTGTTATGGACCGAGTGCTTGGATGGACGTTTGTTATGGAGTGCTTGTGTTGTGGTCGAATGAAGATCAATGATAGTGCTTGAGCTTGATTTATGGTCAATTTAGCTTATTCGTAAATGAACAACAAATTGGAAGTTTTTTTGGTGCATCTGATAATGTAGTGCTTATTATCTTTTTACAATGTGTATGTGTTGTGATATGTATCATAGTGAGCTCACCTATCATATCGATAGGCCCTTCCAAGCAATAATCCATAACAGTCCATTTGGATCACATCACAAGTGACTTTATCTATGTACCTAGGACCAAAAGAAAAAACAAGAGTGCATGTGTGTGTAACCGAAGAGGTGGTCTCACCATCCTTCCATCCAAGTGAGTATGGATGAGGATGTAGTTCAGTGAGGAGCTTAAGTTTGTTGTCAATGGACTTCGTGATCATATTTTTCTACAAGTCGTTGTTGATGATACTATCAACAATAATATTATGAGCTAAATGAGCATGCATAATGAAGAGGTTGTCATGGGCTTTAGTTGTGGGTTGACAATGCATTAAAGTTACATTATTGAGAATTTCCCATAGCTCCTCACATACTTGAGCCTCTCTAGTAGTCTTGATGGGGTTTTCACTTGTACCCTCATCAAACTGTACAAGCAATTACTTCTTCTTATATTTCTATAATTGATGACATTTAGATTTATCATGCCCTTGTCTTTTCCAATGATTAAGATATTTTTGGAACTTGAGCTTAGTAGAGGAAGAAGAAGAACAATAATAAGTTTGCTTATGAGAAGCATAGGATTGAGTAGGAGCAAGAGTAGGAGAAGAAGGAGAAGGGGAAGAAGAAGAAGGATATTTCTTTGTTGCATACTTTTGTGAACAAGACGATGGCCTAGAGCTTCCTAGAGAATATCGTGTCCCATTTTCTTGATCTGTAAGCTTCTCCTCCACAAGCTATGCTTGGTTGAAGAGTGCTTCAAGACTGTTAAAGGAAGTATATTTCAACTCCCTATACAATTGTTGTAAAAGCCCACTTTTAAATTTGGAATGAGAGAGGGTGTAAGATTGGTCACACAAAGTAAGATTCGTAACCGATTAAACTAAAAGATGTAATCTTGCACAAAAGTATGAGGTCCTTATCTAAGGCGAAGCCATTGATTAGGCAAATCTTCATCATAGTTGGATGGATAAAAGGTAGCCTTTAGGGTGACAACCAACTCATCCCAAATGGTAATGGGATTTTGTATTCTTTGGTGTTCGGTGATGAGAACCTTAACCATACCAAAAGGTTTGAGTTTGGTGAAAGGAACTTTTTCATCATCTGTTATTTTACTATAGGTAAACTAGGTTTCCATGTCTAAGATCTAGCTATTGAGGACCTCAAGATCCCTAAAGCCTTTTTAAATTTTGACTTCGCATTTTACATGAAGATGACTATCAAACAAGGGTGGACTTTAAGATCTCTGACCTTTGACCGAGTCAACTAGTTTAGTAGTGATTTTGAAGAACTAAATTAACAAATGAATGATTTTTGAGTTTTAGCCAAAGTGATCATTTCAGCAAAGTGGACTTTAAGTTTGACTAAAGTGCACGCCAAGCTTGACCAAAAGCTAAAAAAAACTATTGCACAAGTGTTAGTATGGCCAACCTGTAAATCTATAAATAGATGGTCAATGACCAAACTTGATGGAACAATTTTTTTTCAACAACCCAAAGAAAAGTATGATGGTAGGCTCTAGATTTTATATGTAAATAAACAAAAGGCCCAATTTGTTTCTACTTTTTACCATAAAAATAGCCAAAATCTATGGCATATATGCGGCTTTCACATGGGTGACATGTTCGACGAGTGTTTGATGAAAACAACAATCTGCCAAAAAAAATTGTTGAGGGCCAAAAAAATCTTGAGTAGGGTCCCACGTCGAATTTTTTGGGCAGAATCTCTCTGAATTTTTTGTAAGGTCCACGACTTTGGACAACTTTGATGAATAGGGGTTCCCACTTTTCACACTCCTGCATGCTTGCGAAAGGAAGAATGACCACGACAATCATAGTGTGACAAGTATCCCGACGAACAGGAGGTATATATGCTGTGTAGCCATGTCAAACGAAAGCCACCTGTGAGGCTATGTGTGTTCAATTCTACCAGGATGTCCACTTCCTCTTAATTCTATCGACCTTTTGAACGGTCGATTTGAGCAGGATGCCTCCCAAAATGTATTTTTCATGGTGTCGTAGCACAGACTGGTCTTTGGCACAGAGATACACTCGTCTACTTTCAGTCAGATGAATTCTACACCAGATGTAATGGGGTAATACTCGTTTTCGTCGTTCACAGTGCAAAAAGAATAAACATCATGGGAAAAACCCTAACCATTCTACCAGCAGACAATAGGGATTCTACGATTCAACGAGCAAACATTAGGCCTGGTTGTGAATTTCAAGGCTGACTCAGATATGGTGACACAGTTCAAAATCAGGCAATATTTTTTTTCCATGCACTCAATCCAGAAACTATGACGGGGATTTCGCATTCCACTTATGAATGCAACTTGTATTACATTGGTTCCAACAAATACTAGACAAAATATTTTGATATTCTTTTTTTTTAAGCGAAAAACCCCTTTCGGGGCCACCTTGGTCTGAGAGACCATGAACAGGGGGTTCTACACCGTCAAAGTCATCCGGGAGTCGCACCCGATCCTTCTCTTACCAAGATTATCAATTGGATTTTGGATACCCAATTCAGCTTTTTGGTAGGGTGGAGATTTGAACCTGGGACCTCCCTTGGAGGATTGCCCTCTCCTCTCCAACTCACCTACAACACCTGGGTATATTTTGATATTCTTTATACTTATAAATTTATTTAAAAAATTATGGTAAACAGTTTGAAAGTCATTTTAGATTGTGTTATCTCAAAGAAATAAGGTGGTTTTGTTCGTGGTAAACAAAACCTTGATGGTATAATCATTGCACAAGAGGCCATACATTCTTTTCATTCTATGAAAAAAAACAAGTATGCTTATAAAATTAGATATGAACAGAGTATATATGATAGTTTTTTTTAGAGTTTTTATATGATATTCTTAAATGGTTTTGATTGCAGTTGATGTGAATGAATTAAATGTTGTTATAGAATTGCAAAACATTCTATTTTGATCAATGATTATCTTATTGGTTACTTCAAGTGATCTTGTGGACTTTGCCTAGGTGATTTATTATCTCCTTATCTATTCATTATTCTTGTGGAGGAATTAAGAAGAGCTTTCTCAAAGGTAAAAATGGAAGGAAAAATCAAAGGTATTCAGGCTGCAAAAAAAGGTATCTTCAAATCTCATATCTAATTTGTTGATGATACTTTTTTTTATTAACACTGCCCTAGATTTACAATGAATTATTATGGAATTTTAGGGTTAAAAATTGAAAAAATTTCATCGAGCTACTTAGGTATTCCTTTGTCTTATAAAGAAAAAAAAGGAGCTTTGAGTCTTTTATTTGGATAGAATAAAAGCTTGTTTGGTAAGTTGGAAAGACAAGTTCTTAACCATGGTGGGAAGGCTACGATTCATAAAAACTACATTGCAATCCATCCCTATTTATATTATGTCACTTTCAATATTACTAGTAGGTATAGAATCAGAAATTAATACAATTTAAAAAGACTTTCTTTGGAAAGGATGTAAGGAAAAATTTAGGTTTTCTCTTTGTAAGTGGGATAGGGTTTGCAAAAAAGAATATTGGAGGAGTAGGCTTGCAAAATTGTACACTTATGAGTTTGGACATAGGGGCAAAGCTTGGGTGGATATTATTCACAAATCAAATAAATAATTGGGCAAATATATTACTTCAAAGATATATATATTCTATTGATGCAATGAGATTATTTAGGAAAAGGTCCCTAGCCAAAGGATAGTCAACATGAAACTTCATATCATATAATTTGTAATTGGTAAGGAAACATATTAGATGGTCAATCAATGAGGCGAATTATGCAA
Source organism: Wollemia nobilis (assembly GCA_028583015.1). Classification (NCBI taxonomy): domain Eukaryota; kingdom Viridiplantae; phylum Streptophyta; class Pinopsida; order Araucariales; family Araucariaceae; genus Wollemia; species Wollemia nobilis. The sequence continues at coordinate 1,733,589 of JAQPPZ010002105.1, forward strand.
ATTTTTGTTATGATGCTTGGTTGAAGCCTTGTTATCTTATATTTGACTCAAAATGACAACCATTTGCTTGGGCATGCCTAGCTTGTAAAGGTCCAAAGGTCTATTAATATGAACAATTCCAAATCATGGATATTTATAAGTAACCTAGTTGAAGAAGAGGAACTCAAACAAATTGTAGATGAGCTTGAAATTATATTTCAAGAGTCTTATTTATCAATTTCTATATGAAAGGATGAGTTGGATTGGAATCTATCAAAATATGGTGGATACTCAATCAAGTTGGGATATGACGATCCAGATCAATCAAATTTCCTACTCCCAAAGATTTTCTTTGGAAGAATGTTTGGTCACTAAAGTCTCTCCCTAAGGCCTCAACATTCCTTTGGTTAGCAATTCAAAGTAAGATTCTTATATAAGAGAGTTTAAAAATAAAATGATATCGTGGATATTTTAGATGTGCCTTGTGTGAGAAGGATTTAGAAACATCATACCATTTACTTCTTTCTTTTTGCTCACACCATTTAAGGTTATGTTTTAAAAAATATGAAAATATATTGGGTAGCTCCATCAACATTGAAAGAGTTGATGAAATATTGGATTAAATATTTCAAAGCTAAAGCATTATGTATTCTATGGAGGATTGGCCCTACCATTATTTGTTGAAATTTATGGCTTGAAAGGAACAATACAATTTTTAAAAATAAATCTCAACATCATGCCCAAGTACCAAATTATTCCTTAATCAAAATGATGTCAAGGAACTGATTGTAGAAATATAGCACTTTTAAGGAAGTTGAAGATTATATTTGATAGAAAAATAAATAAAAAATATTTATGATAAAAAAAAACATGTTGGATATGGTTTATTTGACATAAAATTAACTATAGTAGTTTGATATTTTTGATGGGAATGACCCCAATATAATCCACATATAGCTTATTATATATATGCACATAACCTTATACATACATCTAAAATTACAATATAAATTATAAACTTTACTTTTAATTAAATATAATTTATATTAGACATAATAAATTATGCTTCAAAGTTACATAACAAAACAAAGTACAAAATACTACTTAAAGTGTGTCAAGAATGGCATCTTGGCATAACATGATAAAAAGATGCAAAAACTAGGGCACTTCTTACTAGGATTAAAATTACAATAGAAAAAATATGGAAATATTTCAATTGAGGGAGATTCACAAATTATCACTAATGCTATCAAAAAAATTAGATGTAGGGATTGGGTAAAATAATATTTTTTATGATGTTCATCATCTATTATTGGAGGCAATCTCTTAGAAATGTGATCATATTTATAGATAAGGAATTCAAGTAGTAGATAATTTAGCTAATAGTGTTGATATGCACCTTGGTAAAATTTAAATTTTAGAAGGCAATTGGCCAATTGATATTTTATCTCTTCATCAAAATGATGCCAAGGAACTGATTGTGGAAACTTAATACTTTTGAGGAGGTTGAAGAATACATTTGATAGAAAAATAAATGAAAAAAAATTATGATAAAAAAACATGCTAGATATGATTTTTTTATAGCGAAAAACCCTTTGCGGGGCCGCCTTGGTCTGAGAGACCACGAACAGGGGGTTCTACACCGTCAAAGTCACCTGGGAGTCGCACCCTACCCTGCCCGCACCAACATTATCAATTGGATTTTGGAAAACCATTTCAGCTTTTTGGTAGGGTGGAGATTTGAACCTGGGACCTCCCTTGGAGGATTGCCCTCTCCTCTCCAACTCACCTACAACACCTGGGTAACTAGATATGATTTATTTGACCTAACAACAAACGTAATACTTTGGTATTTTGATGGAAGTGGCCCCAATAGAAGCCACATATAACCTATTATATATATATATAGAATAAGTTTTGCTTTAAAGTTATGTAACAAAAAAAATAGAACCTACTACTTAAAGCATGTAAAGAATTCCATCTTGGCATATCATGGTAAAAAGAGTACCATAAGAGTCCCTACTACTTGAAATTAATTTACCAATATAAAAAAATATTAGTCTTGGTGATATTCCATCTTTGGACAAATGAAAAAAATGAAATATATATGTGTAAATGATTTATAATATATATCTTGTATAGAGTAATGAAATTTTTTATTATTCTTCATGTATTTTACTTAAGCATAAGAATATTTTTTATAGATTCAAGCATAGTGGACAACATTGTACTAGGAATAGAAAAAAGTTAAAAAGTTAAAAGTGCCTTTTGGTATGGACCTATATCATAGTCATATTGGATTTTTATCAAAGCACACTGGAGGATGGTGTACAACTCCACCACTTGTAGGATTCAAACCTTATACCTAGAGTTCCAAAGTCTTCACTGCTTCTACCCAACCGACGTAGATGATTGTTGTTGCTCAAACTAAATTATTGCATTAGAAGGCTTGATTAAAGAATCCTAGATTTTCAATGCCTAAGATCCATACCATTACTATGGGGTGGAATATAATAGAGAACATGTGGATACTATAAAGGAGTTAATTATAAGAGAGAAAGGATCCTTGGGGATAGGCCAATTTATTCTCATTGAGTGGTTGTTAGCATGTAACCTTGGTTCTATTCCCTTGAGATTGCCTTCACATAGCTTTAGCAGTTAGTTATCATCATATTTGAATAAGAACGGGTAAGAGTTATAATATCAATTTGATATTATTCTACAATAACGAGCAAGCCGCTGACCTTCTACTCTTACTCTTTTTTCACAATTCCATAGACCTAGAGAGAATAAGTGATTTCAATTCAAACAATGAAGAAAATTGGGTGTAGAGTGTAGAGGAGTGTGGAAGTAGATAGGTTGTGTTAGAGCTTCCATGTCCATTTATTTTAAAATAATAATAATAAACATAAACGATTATGTATGTCATACCTACAATTGTTACCACTCAATATAAGCAACTATATGATAAAATTATGATCCATGGTGGACTAGTAATCAATATTGATAAGATTATACCTATATTTGCTAGTTTACCTCAAATTTTATGTAATCTCTTGATTAAATTTAAATAAATTAGTTGACAAAGCTATTTTTCATTACTAGATACTAAATTTGTTTGAAAAGCAAGAGATTTTACACCATAAGCCAAGTTTCAACATATGGGTGAAACTTAATATGTTGTCCAACCTTAAGTATTATGAAAAAAAAAGTGTTTGCATCAATTTTGATGTCATAGATGAACTTTAATATTTTCAATGGGTGGGAACCAAGAGTTTCACATTTTAATATTTCAATATAATGGGTTAACTCTAACATTTAAGATATATATTAAGAGTGAAATTAACTTTTTAGATCATAAATTAAGGTCATAATTATATGAGTAAATATTTTAGTTCATTGTGTTGATGATGTTTCATTCATATGGGGTGAACCTTTTCACTCAGAGATGGGGATGACAAACATACATATTATTGATAAATACTTTACATAAATGAGAAATGAATTGAATGAGATAAAGCATATTCGAGGAAAGGAAAATAAACCTTTGATAGAAGAGATTTGGTATAGCCCATACTACACAACAATCATAATTATAGAAAAATACCATAAGTTTGTCATCCAATTGAGGGAGACAAAAAGCCTTTACTAGTCTTACACTCAGATAAGATGTTGGGGAGGATATGAGTTGCAAGAAATGACAAGTTGATAGTTGGCAGGGAGGACCTTGAAATTATAAAAGTCATGCTTGATCTGGAGGAAGAATGAATGCAATATTTTGTAAGGTGAACATGTGTATTTATACAAGGCCTAATACATGGAAGATTAATTGCATGCATGCACAAGAGTGGAGGTAGGTGAAGCATTAATCATGATTAGACAACATAGACTGGAATTTTAGGACTCTTACCCGTAAACATAGATAAAGTTTGTGCAGAGGTCCAAGATATGAAAGATGATTGGACTCCTAAATAGGCTAGACAAGTTGGTTGGAGATCAAGGTATTTTCTCCATGATATAATCTACATGAAATATTGCTTGTGGGATCGAGGAATAGATAGTTATTAACATTAAAAACAATAACATTTGCATCCATTCTTAGCATCCTTTGTAAGATATCATGCATACATGTAGGTTATGAAAGGTGGGATTACAATGACACCTAAGCCTATTTAGAATGTTAAGTGCCAAATGCAACTCCACATCCACACACTCGTAAATGACTTAAGATACATTTTTCTCTCTTTTACCAAAGTTCTCACATAATAAATAAAATCCTTCAAAATTACTATTAAAATAATGATATTCCTCAAAATTACTTTCTCTAAAGAGAAAATTCTAAGTTTGAGATATTTTTCAAGTATAAAAAAGCTTGGTTATTTTATCACCTTTATCAAGCTTTGATTGAAGATGATTATTGATATTTATGATCCTCTAATTTATTGATAGATGTATTATACATTGGATCCTACTTTATTTTCCTTCACCATTTTTTATTCAATTTTTTTAATTACATGAAATACTATTTACAACATGAGGGTATTCCCTTCAATATCTTTTCTCAAATAAAAGCTTCAATTTTTACCTATTTTAGGGCAACTTAGGATGATTACCATCAAGATAAAAAAGGTAGAAAGAGTTTTGACTTGATATAAAATCCACCTTAAAGGGTTTGGGCCACAAAGAATCAAATTTAACATGAACTTTAGGATTTTCATTCTTCATGTCCTATAGTAAGACCAAATCTTCTTATTATATCTTATACTCTTTTACTCCCTTATCAAATAATATTTATGACCTTAACTAATGCTTGAAAAATTTGTATGGGAATCCTTTCTTGAATCTTCAAGTTTGATCAATTCTTGGCATTGATCTTTGAAAGAGTTCTCCTTTACTAGCATGTAAAAGTTATCGAGAAGTTGACTTGAAGGTAATTTTATATTGATCGGGAGAATTGCCTATTTTCCATAGGCTAACATATAAGAAAAATTGCATTATTGATGTTAATCCTATCTATCTAAAGTGTAAAAGAGGAAATTTCTTGTGCCAATATGTTGATTATCATATATAATCTTCTTACGGATGTGCAAAATGTTTTTGTTCAAAGATTTAGCTAATATATAATCTATGGGTAGTAGTATGATGAAGATCCTACTATAATAGCATAAGATCTAAAAAATCAAAAGCTCTACAAAAAATTAAAATAAGTTACATTTTCAAATACCACCTTTATAGGAACTCTGAACCTTCACATCAATTGATCCTTAAAGAAATTGATGAGAGTCCAGGATTTGTAATATTTGGTTTGGATAGACTCAAACCAATATGTAAAGTAATTTGTTATAATGAGAATATATGTATAATTGTGACTGGATCAAGTATTTATAAACCAAATTAAACCCAAAATCCATTTGTTGGTTAGGGCACCAACCTAATACATTTAGATGAAGAGTTGAGCATTGTTCTCTCCTTGAATATTTTTTTATAGGAGATGCATTTTTTTACCTCTTAATAAACATCCTTGAATAGTGATATCCAATAGAATCCTACCCTAAAAATACTATAGGATGTGTTTTAAAGGGAAAAATCCCATCACCCACACATCCCTTAATGTCACTCTTTAATCACCAAGTGGATTTTTTAACAAATTAGGCATTCTAATAGCACTCCATCAAAGTATTTCTCATACAACATCCTATTCAAAAGGGTAAAGTTTACAATATTTTTCCTCAGTTTCCTCTTCTCTCATAAAAATGGATGGTAGGTGTTATATGGTAGATAATAGACCATGCTCCTGTACCAACTATCAACCCCCTAGGTCTATAAAACCAACTATGCATTCTCTTCCTTAAAAGAAAGATGCTCATAATCAAACATGATGATTTACATAGTCCTTTCCCATAGACTAACTTGGTGGGTTTTATCTCCAAAATAGTTCTTGGATCTTTTCCACCAAAGTACATCTCTTAATACTAATTTCATTTCAAGTTAAAATGATCTTTACTAGAACACCCAAAACAAATACAACCACTTTGGAATTGGAAATGTAGAAATGAAAGGATTTCAACGATTTCAAGCTTTGAAAGCATGCTTTTCCAATTGACTATAGTTTAGCTCATGCTTCTTGAGCCCATGACTAGAAAAATCTATAAGTCAATTAACTCTATTATTATTCCATCATAAAAGTATACCTACTACAATATGCTTAAAAGAATATGAGATCATAACAAAGTCTTTAGAACATCTTAGGAAGGCTATAATAGGAATCAACCTAATGGATTCATTTATCTTGATGAATGTTTGTTTATCCTTTTCATCCTACTCGAAAGAGAAATTCTTTTCATCTTACAAACTATAGGATGAACAATCTCTATAAAATTAGGAATGAATCTTCTAAGGAAATTCACTTTACCAGAAAGAGTGTATACATTTTTTGGTGGTTGAAAGTAGCAATTATGTGATATGTTTAACATATTTGGGATCTATCTTAGTTCCTTTTTCTAAAATAAAGTAACCCTATAGTTTTCTTTCAAGAAATTTAAGCACCAATTTCTTTGGATTAAGAGAAATCACATATTGTTTGTACCTACCCAACAATTTTTTACATGCTTTATGTGATCTTTTTCCTTCTTTGAAAATATTATTGGTCATCCAGGTATATAATAATGAACTTATATTTAACATGTTTTAGTGCATACTCCATCGCCATTTGGAACATTACTTTTATGTTTATCATGTTAAAAGATATATTTTTGTAAGCAAATATACCCAAAGGAGTTATAAATACATTATTATGTTGATCCTCTATGAACACCTCAATCTAATTAACAAAAAAACCCATCAAAAATTGACATCATCTAAGTTCTATTGACTATCTAGAGCAACTAGTCTATCATGGGAAGAGCATAATTATCCTTTACTAAACCATGGTTTAAGTTTTGGAAGTTAACACAACCTTATATCCCTATTCTTCTTTCTCATAGGAATAATGTTGGCATCCCATGTAGAGTGTGTTATTGTAAAAATGATCCTCACTTACAATAACTTGTACACTTCCTTTTTATTTAAATTCTCAATTGAAGCATCAAATCTATGCTACTTTTGATAAAATATTTTCGCATATTTCTTGAGTGGTATTACATGATATAACTCCTAAAACTTATATGTCTCTAAGTCATCACATGTCCAAGTAAAGTCATCACCATACTCTTTGAATCATGCCAAAATATTTTTTCTTCTAGAGAGCAACACTTTCAAAGCCAAAGATATTTTGAGTTCTCTTCTATACCTATATTGACTAGTTCACACTCCTTTCAGGAAGAGTCGACCTTTGAAGATTTTTTGTGTATGTACCAATCATGGTAGTCAAACAACTCTTTGAGAGAAATGAGATTCTTTGGGATCTTATTACTCTTCAAGTGTAAAAATGAAACCCTCTATTTTATTTTTTACATCAAAAAATTGTGAGGGTTGACTCTCTTCAAAATAGAAATGTCGATATGCTCTTGAGATCTATAAAAAATTCTCCAAATATTTATCATTAAGAAAACTTACAAAAAATTATCTAGCACCTAAGGCCTATACATAATCTTCAATAAAACAACAAAGGATAGGTAGCATTATATTTGGAAGAAGCAAAAACACTAAAATGACAAGAACATATACCATCCTATTCCTTTTCTTGGGTATGGCCTACAAGCTAAAAGAATCAAAATATGTCTATCTTGTCTAACACCAAATTTTGGTGGTGCTTGAGGTAATTTTTCTTGGATTTCAATTACCTCTTAAACTATGCAATGATCAATTCTACATAACTAAACACAAATAGGCTCTTGATTTCCAATTCTTTAACGACCTTAAGCCCAAGAAGTAGGGCTTTGTATTTTGTTGTATTATTTGTGTAATCAATTTCAAGGTAGAATATGCTACATATTGTTGGATATTTTGAGTAGATGAGTTTTCATTGATGTCAAAAGTGAGTGGTCATTGATGTCAAGCTTTCAGCACCAGTCAATGGCAGTTTCAGTGGGCAACATCAGTTTCAGGTTCTCCAATAAGTGCAAAAATATGGTCCGGTTTCAGTTAATCAAGACCCGATTCCAGAAAGTTAGATATGGTTCAAAGTGCAAAGAAAAAGCCCAAGAGAATAATATTATAATATATTTTTTATAATATTATAAAGGGAAGTTTTAAATTAATTATAAATTAATTAATATATTTTTATTATAAATTAATTTATAATTTAATACCCAGTGTTGTAGGTGAGTTGGAAAGGAGAGGGCAATCCTCCAAGGGAGGTCCCAGGTTCGAATCTCCACCCTACCAAAAAGCTGAATTGGGTACCCAAAATCCAATTGATAATGTTGGTGCGGGCAGGGTCGGGTGCGACTCCCGGGTGACTTTGACGGTATAGAACCCCCTGTTTGTGGTCTCTCAGACCAAGGCAGCCCCACAAGGGGTTTTTCGCTTAAAAAAAAAAAATTATAATTTAATTTACTTAACTTATGTTATTTAAATTAATTATCAATTAATTTTAATAGTAATTATAGGTTAGTTTATATTAATTTTTATAACCCTAAGGTGGGCTATCAAATTATAATTCGAGTTTTTAAAATTCGAATTCCAAGTGCCGACGTGGGAGCAAAATTCCAAAAATGTGTATAAAAAGGGGGATAATCCCACCTTAGAAAAATTACCATGCCATCGATTTTTAATACATGTGAACCTTGTGAATCATGCTGCATCCAAGCAAAGAGTGAGCGTTGTGATTTTCATGGATGTCAACGACGTGCTAAGGCATAAGGTGAAGGAAGCGTTTCTTCCTTCATGTGGGCATCACTAGCCCACATGGTGGACTCCCAAGCGCTAAGGCACTTAGGATTGGGGAGACGGTGGATCGAATCACGTCGAAACCCCTTTTGGGGGAAGAAAAAGATATGCATTGAAATTTAGTGCCAGAAATTTCAGAAAGGTTAGTTAAGCATTTGAAAATTTATTTTTTGCATTTTATTTGGTTTGTAAGGTTGTTAGGGGAGCTATAAGGGTTATGCAAAATTAATTTTTTTTGGTGTTATTTACCTTAGTATTTGGAAAGGGTAGTAAGGTGTTTTAGGAAGTTGTGTGGTGTTGGATATTATTTTAAGTTGGATTTTATAAGGTGTATCCAAGGAATTATTATTTTCATGTATGATTTGATGGTTGGGAGTAATAAGGCATAATTGAGCTTTGAGTATTTTTGTGTCTAAGGAATATTTGAGAAAGTGTTAAGAGTGAGATTTTTGTCATCTAACCATTAAAATTGGAAAGAAGAAAATTGTGATTTAGACAGGTTTTCCAAGGGCACTTCTACATCAAACAAAAGGTATGGGCATATTCTTCCTAGTGAGTGATTGTTGAATGTTGTGAATACTAAGTTGGAGTGAAAAGGATTTGGTTAAGGTTTTTCTTGTTGAGTGTGTTTTTAATTAATGCTTCAAGTTTTTTCTGGAATTGAGAGTTGTTGATAAAACCTTGTTTTATAAGCATTGTTGTTAAAGTGAGTGAGTGAAGAACTTGAACTAGGGTTTGCAAAGAACATGAGTATCGTTGTTATATGAGATTGGTTGATAAGCATTTTTGGAAACATTTGAGTGAGTGTTCATATGCTTGAACTAGGGTTTGTGAGCAAGGATTATTTCATTGAGTGATTGGTTGATTAGATTTTATTGATCCTATTCAAGTGTATGTGTGAAGTGATAGTTCAAGTTCTATGAAACAAATTGTTCTATATTATGAATTTATTTGAGAAAGAAGTTGAGTGTTGATGAGTGTGAAACATATTGAGTCTCTAACAATTCTCTATATGTTTCTGTGATAAAAAAGAGATTGAAAGTGATTGAGAGTTTGTGAGTGTGAAACATATTGAGTCTCTAACAATTCTTTGTATATTTCTAAAAGAGTGATTGAAAGTGATTGAGCATTGAGGTAAATGTGAAGCATATTGAGTCTCTAACAATTCTCTATATGTTTCTAAAAGAGTGATTGAAAGTGATTGAGCATTATGATGAATGTGAAGCATATTGAGTCTCTAATAATTCTCTTTATGTTTCTATGAGATTGGACAAGTTCTAGTGTGGACTTGTTGAGAATATTTGAGGTAAGTCTTTGAGAAGACTTGTGGACAGATTTGTGTGAGATTTTGTGGAAGCTTACAATACAGATTGAGAGCAGATTTGAATAAGTTCTAGTGAGGACTTATTGAGCAGATTTAGACAAGTTCTAGTGAGGACTTGTTGAGAGCATATTGGACAAGTTCTTGAGAGGACTTGTGGACAGATAAGTGTGAGATTTTGTGGAAGCTTACAGGGCAAATTTTAGAAAAATATTTGAGAATACTTGAGAGCAGAGTTGATTAATTGATTTATTCAAACCTTGAGTTAAGGTTTAGGGTAGATCTAGCATATTTGATTTAAAATTGAGTCAAGATTTGTTTTAAGGCTTGAGGATAGAAAGTGAGGACATATTTAGAACGAAGGATTGTGTTTAGTGTATATCAGAGGATAAATATTGAGGATAGAGTTTGGTGTAGATTTGAGGACAAGTTTGTGCCAGACCAGAGATAGAGATTGAGCAGAGTTGTGTTAGACCGAAGGACTGTGTTTAGTACATATTTGAGACAGAGCTTTGAAGGTGATAGAGTATAGAGGACAACAATATCTAGTGGATATAGATCCATTAGCTAGGGCAGTGAGGATAGGTGTCTTCAGTGGATAGATATCCATTAGCTAGAGCAGTGGGGGTAACATTTCTTCTTGAATATTATCAATCATAGCTAAGGAGAAAGGAGTTCTCATTTGGATAGATATCCATGAAATTGATTAGGGGATTGGTGTCTCCTTTGGATAGAGGTCCATAAACATTGTAATAGGGAAAGGATTCTCAAGAGATTGATTGAGAAAATTTTAGTAAAATATTTTTTCCATGGAGTAGCCCACATTGGGTGAACCACATAAAATTGATGCCTCTATTGTGTGTGATGATTTGTGCATTGCTTTGATTACTGCTTTTGATATTTTTATCTATACATTGTATAATATTGATTGGGAAAGAAAAGTAAAAAGTGGTCTTATATTGTTCACCCCCATCTCAGTATAAGCTTATGTTCTTCAATTGGTATCAGAGCGGGTTCCTTCGAAAGAGTTTAATAGCTTGAAGGAAAAGCTTTCAAGAACACAATGGATTCTAAGAATGTGTCCTTAGATAATTCAACACCAATATTTGATGGAAGTGATTATATATTTTTGAGTATGAGAATGAAGGTTCACCTGATGGCACTTGGCAATGAAATTTGGGAAGCAGTTGAAAATGGATACATACCACCAAGCTGATCCACCTACAGATAAGGAAGGTAAGCTTATACAACATTACAATTCAAAAGCAATGAATGCAATTTTGAGAGGTTTGCATAGAACAAAATCAATAAAAGTTATGCATTGTAAATATGCAAAAGGAATATGGGATAAGTTGCAAAGCATATTATGGAGATAAAAGTGTCAAAAAGGTAAAGATATGAAATCTCAAAGGACAATTTGAAGAATTAAGAATGAATAATGAGGAAAACATTAGTACTTATCTACTTCGGGTAGATGAGGTTGTTAATGCTATGCAAGGACTTGGACTTAATGTTGAAGAATTGGATGTTTGTGATAAGATCTTAAGGTCTCTCCCAAAAAGGTTTAGTGAAAATATTTTAGCTATAAAAGAAGTAAAGGATGGTGATTCTTTGACAAGATATATGTTACTTGGTATTCTTACAGTATTTGAGTTGAGAACAAAAGAGGAACCTAATATTTGAAAGGAAGCAACATTCAAATCAATTAATAAGACAAAGGGTAAGAAGTCAGAATCGAGCAATGATTCATCCAGTGATGAAGAAGCTAATTATGGAAAAAAGAATAAGGATTCAAGAATATTTAAAGATGCAAAATTTGCTAGATGTTTCAATTGTGGAAAGTATGATCACTATGCAACTGATAGTCAAGAAGATAAAAATAACAATGATGAAGAAAAACAGGATCACGGGAACATGGAATTAGAAAAATACAGGTACCAAAAGAAAGGTAAGGATGGACAAGGAAGACAAGGAAAGAATTTATTTCAAAGACAAAAGAGAACATACTATGCAGACAAGGCAAGTAATTACTCAAGTGATAGTGATAATAGATTTTTAGATAATGATAAATATGAAGTCCTATTTCTGATTGAAGAAAAAGAAGTCAAGAAAAGGTCACCAATAATTCTCAAGTGTTTTAGATGTGGTAATTTTGGACATCTTGAAGATAGTTGTACAAGGAATGGTTTCAGTTTTAGTGATGATGAATATGAGGATGCACTTAAAGGGCCAAAAGAGAATATTCTAATGGCACTAGAAGAATAATAAGGTGATCCTATAGAAGACAAGTCAGAAAAGAATGAAGATGCTGACAAAGGTAAACAAATAGAGGAAGAATAAAAAAAGGAGGAGTTGATCTTGAGGGAGAACTTATTTATGCTCTTGAAATTTTAAAGAAGGTAATAAAGTAAAATTCCCAACTTGATATTTTGTTTCAAGAATGTGATGAAGAAAGAGGAAAGTTTATAGAGGATCTAAACAAGTCAATGGCTAAGACAAAGAAGTTCAAGGATAATCTAGAAGTAAAGGTCTTAGAATGTAAAAGGTTAGAACAAGATGTAGCTCTATTAAGGGAAGATTTAGAAAAATCCAAGGAAAAGCTACACAAGTTTATAAAGAGTTCAAATATTGTGGATAAGATGATCAAGGTACAAAGAAGATCAACAAACAAAATAGGTCTTGGATTTGAACAGGCTCAAAAGAAATAAGAAGAGGAGTCAACATCAAGTTCTGAAGAAGAAGAAACTTCAAAAGAAGATAGTGTAAGAGAAAGTGAGAATTCTGAGGATGAGTTGAACAACAGAAAGTTCAACAAGGAAAGGAACAATGCACAAAGAATAAATGGATGGAATAATGATCAGAATAGGTTAAGAGAGACTAAGAGACCAATGAGGTCAAGATAAGAAAACTTCAATGGAAGATGTTTCTCATGTCACAAATTTGGGCACAAGGCTTCAGAATGCAGGACACATGAAAGACGGGAATATGGGAATATCAGGAACATGCATGTTTTCCATGGGTATTGCTACTCATGTAATTAGTTTGATCACAAGGCAATGAATTCCAGGGTTCATGACATGAACACATATGGCTTCACCAGGAGAAATCCCAAGAGATTTACACCTCCGAGGAATAATAACATTAAGTGTTATAAGTGCAATAATGATGGACATACAACAAAGTGGTGTAGAGAAAAAATTCCATAATTAAGTATGAATAGGAACAGAAACAAGAATATGAACAGAAATAGGAATAGGAACAAGAATATGGATAGGAACATGAACATGAACAAAAACATGAATATGGAAAGGAACAGGAACATGGACATGAATAGGAACAGTCAAAAGAATCATAAGGATCAGATGAGAAGGAAAGAGGACAAAAATAAAGACTAGTGCTTTCTGGGAGTAGAAATACTCCCACCCCAGACTTAACCACCTCAAGAGGAGGTGGGGGAGGGGCTAAGCTAAGAGAATCATTCTTAGCCTCGAGCCCCAAAGGTGATGCTTTGCCATTGATGTCAAAGGGGGAGAGATTTGAGTAAGGGGGAGAGATTTGGTTTAAGGAGAGAGCATTGAGTCAGGGGGAGCAGAATAGGAAAAAGGTCAAGTTTTGGTAAAAAGAATTTGGGTTACCATCAATGACAAAGGGGGATATTGTTGGACATTTTGAGTAGATGAGTTGTCATTGATGTCAAGAGTGAGTGGTCATTGATGTCAAGCTTTCAACACCAATCAATGGCAGTTTTAGTGGGCAACATCAGTTTCAGGTTCTCCAATAAGTGTAAAAAGATGGTATGGTTTCAGTTAATCAAGACCGGGTTCTAGAAAGTTAGATATGGTTCAAAGTGTAAAGAAGAAGCCCAAGAGAATAATATTATAATATTTTTTTTATAATATTATAAAGAGAATTTTTAAATTAATTATAAATTAATTAATATAATTTTTATTATAAATTAATTTATAATTTATTTTACTTAACTTGTGTTATTTAAATTAATTATCAATTAATTTTAATATAAATTATAGGTTAGTTTATATTAATTTTTATAACCCTAAGGTGGGCTATCAAATTATAATTCGAATTCCAAGCGCCGATGTGGGAGCAAAATTCCAAAAACGTGTATAAAAAGGGGGATCATCCCACCTTAGAAAAATTACCATGCCTTCGATTTTTAATACATGCGAACCTTGTGAATCGTGTTGCATCAAAGCAAAGAGTGAGCATTGTGATTTTCATGGATGTCAATGGTGTACTAAGGCATAAGGTGAAGGAAGTGTTTCTTCCTTCATGTGGGCATCACTAGCCCGCGCGGTGGACTCCCAAGCGCTAAGGCGCTTAGGCTTGGGGAGACGGTAGATCGAATCACGTCGAAACCCATTTTGGGGGAAGCAAAAGGTATGCATTGAAATTTAGTGCCGAAAATTTTGGAAAGGTTAGTTAAGCATTTGAAAATTATTTTTTGCATTTTATTTGGTTTGTAAGGTTGTTAGGGAATCTATAAGGGTTATGCAAAATTAATTGTTTTTGGTGTTATTGATAAGGAATGACGCGCATATTGATAGACTTTCTATTTTATTTTTGCTATGGATAAGATTTTTCGCATGTTATAGTTTCTATTTTAGAGTGGATAAGATTTTTGACAACTATGTTCTTATCCAATATCCAATTGTACTTGTCTATTTAAAAGCCCTTTATGCATAATAATACATAGTTCTTGGAGTACATTTTTTAGTTCGTTCTTAGGAGTCTTCGATGTGTGAGCTTCCTTGAGGATTTTCCACATCAGTTGATATTTAGAGCCAAGTCGGTGTGAGCGGTGTAACATTCTAATGCGCCTCTGATAGTTTTGATATTCGGGTGCCATAAGCAACATTGGAGAGGCAATCATATATTTTCATCCACGAAGAGCCTCATTGATGTGCTTAGTATAGTGTCATTTACTGATCACAAGCACAGACATCATTATGTACCAGACTGTCACTCATCTGCACCTTACCACTTTCGCACACCATGCTATTGGTCATGTTGATGTCACCTGCTATGTGCCTCTACGGAGTTTCTCGTCACCCTCTGCCACATTGCCGACATCGTTGCTTCCCACCTTTACTAGCGATGACGTTGTGGATGCTATTGCTTGATGTGTTTCGAGATCACAGGCCACCCACACTCGGCCTCCACTCAAGGGTGAAGACGTGCCTCTCTAGGCCTGCGCACAAACTGGGAGGTATAGAATTTATTTATTTTTATTAAAAAAAATTAAAAAAATATGAATGCTTGTCACTTTGCGTTTTAGACATTTGGCCATCATTAGAAAGGGATAGCAGGCCATTTATATTTAAAAAAAAAATCATCTTTTTTTTTACATATTGATATATTTAAAGCTTAAAAGTTTGGTTTCTTAAAAAAAATAAAATATAAAGTCTATCAATATGTGCTCTTATCCAATATCCAATTGTACCTACCTATTTAAAGGTACTTTATGCATAATAATACACAGTTATTTCGAGTGCAATCTTCTCTATTTTTTCTCATATTGATATCCGTATCAATTTGGTGTCAAAGCAGTCATTCCTGATCCTTTTCTATCTGTTTAAGGCACCATGCTGCCTAAAAAGAGTCTCTCCCTTGAAGAGATCTCTCAAAGAGCCAAAGCACTCTTGACGGATATTGAGTCCATTCGTGTTGCCATGCTAGCAGAAGAAATGGCATCTGCTGAAGATGAAGTTCTTCCTACCAAAAAAAAAAAGAAATTCTTCTAGTTGAAGAAAAATTGATGAAAATCATGTTGTTATTTTACCTGATAATATTGCAGGTTTGTTTATTGCATATTTGAAAAGTACAGATCTATTTTAGGACTCTCTTAATGAATCCCGTGAAGTTAAAGCTGATAAGATGCAAATTCCTGATCTATCTTACAATGAATCAAAAGAGAAGCTTGTGGTTTCCATGTTGCCCCAATTTATTCTCTGTGGTTTGTTGGCTCTACAACCATGGCATCCTCTTTGTGATCCTATCTCCTCAATGATGTTGTTGCCATCACTTGCCTTCATCAACAACATAAACTATGGCCCTCAACATTTCTACGGCTCTATCCTCCTCTTCGGCTACTCTATGTTGTTCCTATTTTCTTGTGGCCCTACTTTGTGTGCTCCCCAACCAACACGTGCCCCACCATGGCCACCTCCCACAATTTTCCTATGCAGTTTTCCTTTGCATTTTTTCTATGCAATTTTACCTCAAAGTATTTTCGATGGATCTCTCATAGCCAGATGGTTCATGACTTTCCTTCCCCTTTGTACGCATTGGGGACCAATGCTTCCATAGTGGGAAGGAATGACACGTATATTGATAGACTTTCTATTTTATTTTTGCTATGGATAAGATTTTCCACATGTTATAGTTTCTATTTTAGAGTGGATAAGATTTTTGACAGCTACGTTCTTATCCAATATCTAATTGTACTTGCCTATTTAAAGGCCCTTTATGCATAATAATACACAGTTCTTGGAGTGCAATTTTCAATTCGTTCATAGGAGTCTTCGGTGTGTGAGTCTTTTTGTGGATTATCCATATCAGTTATTTACTTTAGTATTTGGAAAGGGTAGTAAGGTATTTTAGGAAGTTGTGTGGTGTTGAATATTATTTTAAGTTGGAGTTTATAAGGTATATCCAAGGAATTATTATTTTCATGTGTGATTTGATAGTTGGGAGCAATAAGGCATAATTGAGCTTTGAGTATTTTTGTGTCTAAGGAATATTTGAGAAAGTGTTAAGAGTGAAATTTTTGTCATCTAACCATTGAAATTGGAAAGAAGGAAATTGTGATTTAGATAGGTTTTCCAAGGGCACTTCTACATCAAATAAAAGGTATGGGCATATTCTTCCTAGTGAGTGATTGTTGAATGTTGTGAATACTAAGTTGGAGTGAAAATTATTTGGTTAAGGTTTTTCTTGTTGAGTGTGTTTTTAATTAATTTTTCAAGGTTTTATGGAATTGAGAGTTGTTGATAAAACATTATTTTATAAGCATTGTTGTTGAAGTAAGTAAGTGAGTGAAGAACTTGAACTAGGGTTTGCAAAGAACATTAGTATCATTGTTATCTATAACAATTGTTAGTGTGAAACATATTGAGTATATATCTATATATATATATATATACATAATTTTTTCTTATTATGGGCAGTGAGGATAGGTATCCACTGAAGACACCTATCCTCACTGCCCTGGCTTATGGATCTCTATCCACTGGAGACTATCATCCTCTATTATTTGTCACCTTCAAAGCTCTATCTCAAATTTGTACTAAACACAGTCCTTCGATCTAGCACAAATCTTCTCAATCTATGTCTCTGGTATGGTACAAACCTATCCTAAAATTTGCACCAAAGTCTATCCTTAATATTTGTCCTCTGATCTACACTAAATATAGTCCTTCAGTCTATCACAAATCTGTCCTCACTTTCTATCCTCAAGCCTTAAAACAAAGCTTGACTCAATTTTAAATCAACTCTGCTAGATCTGCCCCAAACCTTAACTCAATATTTGAACAAATCAATCAATAAAATCTGCTCTCAAGTCTTCTCAAATACTTATCTCAAATCTACCTCGTAAGCTTCCATAAAATATCACACTTATCTGTCCACAAGTCCTCTCAAGAACTTGTCCAATCTATTCTCAACAAGTCCTCACTAAAACTTGTCTAAATATGCTCAATAAGTACTCACTAAAACTTATTCAAATATGCTCTCAATATGTATTGTAAGCTTCCACAAAAGCTCACCCAAATCTGTCCACAAGTCTTCTCAAAGACTTGCCTCAAATATTCTCAACAAGTCCACACTAGAACTTGTCTAATCTCATAGAAACATAAAGAGAATTGTTAGAGACTCAATATGCTTCACATTCATCACAATGCTCAATCACTTTCAATCACTCTTTTAAAAATATATAGAGAATTTTTAGTGACTCAATATGCTTCACATTTACCTCAATGCTCAATCACTTTCAATCACTCTTTTAGAAACATACAACGAATTGTTAGAGACTCAATTATCTATATGTTTATGTGATAAAAGAGAGATTGAAATTGATTGAGAGTTTGTGAGTGTGAAACATATTGAGTCTCTAACAATTCTTTGTATGTTTCTAAAAGAGTGATTGAAAGTGATTGAGCATTGAGGTAAATGTGAAGCATATTGAGTCTCTAACAATTCTCTATATGTTTCTAAAAGAGTGATTGAAAGTGATTGAGCATTGTTATGAATGTGAAGCATATTGAGTCTTTAAAAATTATCTTTATGTTTCTATGAGATTGGACAAGTTCTAGTGTGGACTTGTTGAGAAGATTTGAGGCAAGTCTTTGAGAAGACTTGTGGACAAATTTGTGTGAGCTTTTGTGGAAGCTTACAATACATATTGAGAGCATATTTGAATAAGTTATAGTGAGGATTTATTGAGCAAATTTAGACAAGTTCCAGTGAGGACTTGTTGAGAGCAGATTGGACAAGTTCTTGAGAGGACTTATGGATAGATAAGTGTGAGATTTTGTGGAAGCTTACAAGGCATATTTGAGATAAGTATTTGAGAAGACTTGAGAGTAGATTTGATTGATTGATTTGTTCAAACATTGAGTTAAGGTTTGGGGCAAATCTAGCAGAGTTAATTTGAAATTTAGTCAAGCTTTATTTTAAGGCTTGAGGATAGAAAGTGAGGATAAATTTGTGCTAGATCGAAGTACTGTATTTTGTGTATATCAAAGGACAAAGATTGAGGATAAAGTTTGGTGCAGATTTGAGGACAAGTTTGTGCCAGACCAGAGACAACGATTGAGTAGATTTATACTAGACTAAAGGATTGTATTTAGTACAAATTTGAGATAGAGCTTTGAAGGTAATAAAGAATAGAGGATGATAGTATCCAGTGGATAGAGATCCATTAGCTAGGGTAGTGAGGACAAGTGTCTTAAGTGGATAGAGATCCATTAGCCAGAGCAATTCTTCTAGAAGATCATCAATCAGAGCTAAAGAGAAAGGAGTTCTCCTATGGATAGAGATCTATGAGCTTGATTAGGGGATTGGTGTCTCCTTTGTACAGAGGTCCATAAACATTGTAATAGGAAAAGAATTCCCAAGATATTGATTGAGAAAATTTTAGTAATTTTTTTTTCTGTGGAGTAGCCCACATTGGGTGAACCACGTAAAATTGGTGTCTCTATTGTGTGTGGTGATTTGTGCATTTCTTTGATTACTGCTTTTGATATTTCTATCTATACATTGTATAATATTGATTGGGAAAGAAAAGTAAAAGTGGTCTTATACTGTTCACCCCCCTCTCAGTATAAGCTTGTGTTCTTCAATTGGTATTAGAGCGGGTTCCTTCGGAATAGTTTAACAACTTGAAAAAAAATCTTACAAGAACACAATGGATTCTATGAATGTGTCCTCATATAATTCAACACCAATTTCTGGTGGAAGTAATTATATATATTGGAGTATAAGAATGAAGGTTCACCTGATGGCACTTGGAAATGAAATTTGGGAAGTAGTTGAAAATGGATACATATCACCAGCTGATCCACCTACAGATAAGGAAGGTAAGCTTATACTTTATTACAATTCAAAAGCAATGAATGCAATTTTGAGAGGTTTGTATAGAACACAATCAATAAAAGTTATCCATTGTAAAGATGCAAAAGGAATATGAGATAAGTTGCAAAGCATATATGAAGGAGATAAAAGTGTCAAAAAGGTAAAGATACGAAATCTCAAAGGACAATTTGAAGAATTAAGAATGAAGAATGAGGAAAACATTAGTACTTATCTACTTCAAGTATATGAGGTTGTTAATTCTATGCAAGGACTTGGACTTAATGTTGAAGAATCAGATATTTGTGATAAGATCTTAAGGTCTCTCCCAACAAGGTTTAGTGAAAATATTTTAGTTATAGAAGTAAAGGATGGTGATTCTTTGACAAGAGATATGTTACTTGGTATTCTTACAGTATTTGAGTTGACAACAAAAGAGGAACCTAATCTCTGGAAGGAATCAACCTTCAAATAAACTAATAAGACAAAGGGTAAGAATTCAAAATAGAGCAATGATTCATCCAGTGATGAAGAAGCTAATTATGGCAAAATGAATAAGGATTCAAGAATATTTAAAGATGCAAAATCTGTTAGATGTTTCAATTGTGGAAAGTATGGTCACTATGCAACTGATTGTCAAGAAGCTAAAAATAACAATGATGAAGAAAACCAGGATCACAGGAACAAGGAATCAAAAAAATGCAGGTACCAAAATAAAGGTAAGGATGGACAAGGCAGACAAGGAAAGAAGTTCTTTCAAAGACAAAAGAGAAGATACTATGCAAACAAGGCAAGTAAGTACTCAAGTGATGGTGATAATATCTTTTTAGATAATGATAAAGATGAAGTCCTATTTTTGATTGAAGAAAAAGAAGTCAAAAAAATGTCACCAATAATTCTCAAGTGTTTTAGATATGGTAATTTTGGACATCTTGAAGATAGTTGTACAAGGAATGGTTTCAGTTTTAGTGATGATGAATATGAGGATGCACTTGAGGGACCAGAAGAGAATATTCTAATGGCACTAGAAGAAGAAAAAAGTGATCCTATAGAAGACAAGTCAAAAAAGAATGAAGACGCTGACAAAGGCAAACAAATAGAGGGAGAATCAAGAAAAGGAGGAGTTGATCTTGAGGAAGAACTTATTTATGCTCTTAAAAATTTAAAGAAGGTAAGAAATTAAAACTCCTAACTTGAGATTCAGTTTCAAGAATGTTATGAAGAAAGAAGAAAGCTTATAGAGTATCTAAACAAGTCAATGGCTAAGACAAAGAAGTTTAAGGATAAGATAGAAGTAAAGGTCTTAGAATGTAAAAGGTTAGAACAAGAAGTAGATCTACTAAGGGAAGATTTAGAAAAATCCAAGGATAAGCTACACAAGTTTGGAAATAGTTCAAATATTGTGGATAAGATGATCAAGGTACAAAGAAGATCAACAAACAAAATAGGTCTTGGCTTTGAAGAGGCTCAAAAGAAACAAGAAGAGGAGTCAACCTCAAATTTTGAAGAAGAAGATAATGTAAGAGAAAGTGAGACTTCTGAGGATGAGTTGAACAATAGAAAGTTCAACAAGGAAAGGAACAATGCACAAAGAAGAAATTTATGGAATAGTGATCAAAATAGGTTAAGAGAGACTAAGAGACCAATGAGGTCAACATAAGGAAACTTCAATGGAAGATGTTTCTCATGTCACAAATTTGGGCACAAGGCTTCAGAATGTAGGACATGAAAGACAGGAATATGGGAATTTCAGGAACATGCAACTTTTCCATGGGTATTGCTACTCATGTAATCAGTTTGGTCACAAGGCAATGAATTCCAAGGTTCATGACATGAACAAATATGGCTTCACCAGGAGAAATCACAAGACATTTGCACCTCCAAGGAATAATAACATTAAGTGTTATAAGTGCAATAATGATGGACATACCACAAAGTGATGTAGAGCAGATATTCCAGAATAAAGTATGAACAAGAACAGGAACATGAATATGAATAGGAACAGGAATAGGAACAAGAATATGGACAGGAACAGGAACATGGACATGAATAGGAATAAGAATATGGACAAGAATAGGAACATGGACATGAACAAAAATAGTCAAAGGGATCAAAAGGATCAGATGAGAAGAAAAGAGGACAAAGGTAACTTCCAATGGTTGCTGGGAGTAGAAATACTCCCACCCCAAAATTAACCACCTCAAGAGGAGGTGGGGGAGGGGCTAAGCTAAGAGACTCATTCTTAGCCCTAAGTCCCAAAGGTGACCCTTTGCCATTTATGTCAAAGGGGGAGATATTTGAGTAAGGGAGAGATATTTGGTTTAAGGAGAGAGCATTGAGTCAGGGGGAGCAAAACATGAAAAAGGTCAAGTTTTGGTAAAAAGAATTTGGGTTGCCATCAATGATAAAGGGGGATATTGTTGGACATTTTGAGTAGATGAGTTGTCATTGATGTCAAGAGTGAGTGGTCATTGATGTCAAGCTTTCAGCACCAGTCAGTGGCAGTTTCAATGGGCAACATCAGTTTGGGGTTCTCCAATAAGTGCAAAAGGATAGTCCGGTTTCAGTTAATCAAGACCCGGTTCTAGAAAGTTAGATATGGTTCAAAGTGCAAAGAAGAAGCCCAAGTGAATAATATTATAATATTTTTTATAATATTATAAAGGGAAGTTTTAAATTAATTAATATAATTTTTATTATAAATTAATTTATAATTTAATTTACTTAAGTTATTTAAATTAATTATTAATTAATTTTAATATTAATTATAGGTTAGTTTATATTAATTTTTATAACCCTAAGGTGGGCTATCAAATTATAATTCAAATTTTTGAAATTCGAATTCCAAGCACCGACGTGGGAGCAAAATTCCAAAAATGTGTATAAAAAGGGGGATCATCCCACCTTAGAAAAATTACCATGCCTTCGATTTTTAATACATGCGAACCTTGCGAATCGTGCTGCATCCAAGCAAAGAGTGAGCATTGTGATTTTCGTGGAAGTCAACGGCGTACTAAGGCATAAGGTGAAGGAAGTGTTTCTTCCTTCACGTGGGCATCACTAGCCCACGTGGTGGACTCCCAAGCGCTAAGGCGCTTAGGCTTGGGGAGACGGCGGATCGAATCACGCCGAAACCCCTTTTGGGGGAAGCAAAAGGTATGCATTGAAATTGAGCACCAAAATTTTTGGAAGGGTTAGTTGAGTATTTAAAAATTAATTTTTGCATTTTTATTTGGTTTGTAAGGTTGTAAGGGGAGTTATAAGGGTTATGCAAAATTAAATTTTTGGTGTTATTTACCTTAGTATTTGGAAATGGTAGTAAGGTGTTTTAGGAAGTTGTGTGGTGTTGGATATTATTTTAAGTTGGAGTTTATAAGGTGTATCCAAGGAATTATTATTTTTCATGTATGATTTGATGGTTATAGTTGGAGCAATAAGGCATAATTGAGCTTTGAGTATTTTTGTGTCTAAGGAATATTTGAGAAAGTGTTAAGAGTGAGATTTTTGTCATCTAACCATTGAAATTGGAAAGAAGGAAATTGTGATTTAGACAGGTTTTCCAAGGGCACTTCTACATCAAACAAAAGGTATGGGCATATTCTTCCTAGTGAGTGATTGTTGAATGTTGTGAATGCTAAGTTGGAGTGAAAAGGATTTGGTTAAGGTTTTTCTTGTTGAGTGTGTTTTTAATTAATGCTTCAAGGTTTTCTGGAATTGAGAGTTGTTGATAAAACCTTGTTTTATAAGCATTGTTGTTGAAGTGAGTAAGTGAGTGAAGAACTTGAACTAGGGTTTGCAAAGAACATGAGTATCATTGTTATGTGAGATTGGTTGATAAGCATTGTTGGAAACATTTGAGTGAGTGTTCATATGCTTGAACTAGGGTTTGTGAGCAAGGATTATTTCATTGAGTGATTGGTTGAGTAGAGTTGATTGAGCCTAGTCAAGTGGATGTGTTAAGGTGATAGTTCAAGTTCTATGAAACAAATTATTCTATATTCTGAATTGATTTGAGAAAGAGGTTGAGTGTTGATGAGTGTGAAACATATTGAGTCTCTAACAATTCTCTATATGTTTCTATGATAAAAGAGAGATTGAAAGTGATTGAGAGTTTGTGAGTGTGAAGCATATTGAGTCTCTAACAATTATCTATATGTTTCTAAAAGAGTGATTGAAAGTGATTGAGCATTGAGGTAAATGTGAAGCATATTGAGTCTCTAAAAATTCTCTATATGTTTCTAAAAGAGTGATTGAAAGTGATTGAGCATTGTGATGAATGTGAAGCATATTGAGTCTCTAAAAATTCTCTTTATGTTTCTATGAGATTGGACAAGTTCTAGTGTGGACTTGTTGAGCAGATTTGAGGTAAGTCTTTGAGAAGACTTGTGGACAGATTTGTGTGAGCTTTTGTGGAAGCTTACAATACATATTGAGAGCAGAATTGGATAAGTTCTAGTGAGGACTTATTGAGCAGATTTGGACAAGTTCTAGTGAGGACTTGTTGAGAGCAGATTTGGACAAGTTCTAGAGAGGACTTGTGGATAGATTAGTGTGAGATTTTGTGGAAGATTACAAGGTAGAATTGAGATAAGTCTTTGAGAAGACTTGTGAGAAGAGTTGATTGATTGATTTGTTCAAACCTTGAGTTAAGGTTTGGGGCAGATCTAGCAGAGTTGATTTGAGATTGATTCAAGATTTGTGTTAAGGCTTGAGGACAGAGATTGAGGATAGATTTGTGCTAGACCAAAGGACTATGTTTAGTGTAGATCAGAGGATAGATATTGAGGATAGATTTTGGTGCATATTTGAGGATAGGTTTGTGCTAGACCAAAGATAGAGATTGAGAAGATTTGTGCTAGATCGAAGGACTATGTTTAGTACAGATTTGAGATAGAGATTTGAAGGTGATAGAGTATAGAGGATGATAGTATCTAGTGGATAGAGATCCATTTTACAAAGCATTGGGGGCAATAGTTCTTCTAGAAGATCACCAGTCAGAGCTAAGGAGAAAGGAGTTCTCCTATGGATAGAGATCCATGAACTTGATTAGGGGATTGGTGTCTCCTTTGGACAAGAGGTCCATAAACATTGTAATAGGGAAAGGATTCCCAAGAGATTGATTGAGAAAATTTTAGTGAAATATTTTCTCCGTGGAGTAGCCCACATTGGGTGAACCATGTTAAATTGGTGTCTCTATTGTGTGTGGTGATTTATGCATTGCTTTGATTACTACTATTGATATTGCTATCTATACATTGCATAATATTGATTGGGAAAGAAAAGTAAAAAGTGGTCTTATACTGTTCACCCCCTCTCAAGTATAAGCTTGTGTTCTTCAATTGGTATCAAAGCGGGTTCCTTCGGAAGAGTTTAACAACTTGAAGGAAAAGCTTTCAAGAACACAATGGATTCTAAGAATGTGTCCTCAGATAATTCAACACCAATTTTTGATGGAAGTGATTATATATTTTGGAGTATGAGAATGAAGATTCACCTGATGGCACTTGGCAATGAAATTTGGGAAGCAGTTGAAAATGGATACATACCACCAATTGATCCACCTACAGATAAGGAAGGTAAGCTTCTACAACATTACAATTCAAAAGCAATGAATGCAATTTTGAGAGGTTTGCATAGAATATAATCAATAAAAGTTATGCATTGTAAATATGCAAAAGGAATTTGGGATAAGTTGCAAAGCATATATGAAGGAGATAAAAGTGTCAAAAAGGCAAAGATACAAAATCTCAAAGGACAATTTGAAGAATTAAGAATGAAGAATGAGGAAAACATTAGTACTTATCTACTTTGGGTAGATGAGGTTGTTAATGCTATGCAAGGACTTGGACTTAATGTTGAAGAATCGGATGTTTGTGATAAGATCTTAAGGTCTCTCCCAACAAGATTTAGTGAAAATATTTTAGCTATAGAAGAAGCAAAGGATGGTGATTCTTTGACAAGAGATATGTTACTTGGTATTCTTACAACATTTGAGTTGAGAACAAAAGAGGAACCTAATATCCGAAAGGAAGCAACCTTCAAAGCAATTAAGAAGACAAAGGGTAAGAAGTCAGAATCGAGCAATGAGTCATCCAATGATGAAGAAGCTAATTATGGCAGAAGGAATAAGGATTCAAGAAGATTTAAAGATGCAAAATCTGTTAGATGTTTCAATTGTGGAAAGTATGGTCACTATGCAACTGATTGTCAAGAAGCTAAAAATAACAATGATGAAGAAAAATAGGATCACAGGAACAGGGAATCAAAAAAATACAGGTACCAAAAGAAAGGCAAGGATGGACAAGGTAGACAAGGAAAGAAGTTCTTTCAAAGACAAAAGAGGAGCTACTATGCAGACAAGGCAAGTAAGTACTCAAGTGATAGTGATAATAGTTTTTCAGATAATGATAAATATGAAGTCCTATTTCTGATTGAAGAAAAGAAGAGGTCAAGAAAAGGTCACCAATAATTCTCAAGTGTTTTAGATGTGGTAATTTTGGACATCTTGAAGATAGTTGTACAAGGAATGGTTTCAGTTTCAGTGATGATGAATATGAGGATGCACTTGAAGGACCAGAAGAGAATATTCTAATGGCACTAGAAGAAGAAGGTGATCCTATAGAAGATAAGTCAAAATAAAATGAAGATGTTGACAAAGGCAAACAAATAGAGGAAGAATCAGAAAAAGGAGGAGTTGATCTTGAGGGAGAGCTTATCTATGCTCTTAAAACTTTAAAGAAGGTAAGAAAGCAAAACTCCCAACTTGAGATTTCAGTTTCAAGAATGTGATGAAGAGAGAGGAAAGCTTATAGAGGATCTAAACAAGTCAATGGCTAAGACAAAGAAGTTCAAGGATAAGTTAGAAGCAAAGGTCTTAGAATGTGAAAAGTTAGAACAAGAAGTAGCCCTACTAAGGGAAGATTTAGAAAAGTCCAAGGATAAGCTACACAAGTTTGGGAAGAGTTCAAATATTGTAGATAAGATGATCAAGGTACAAAGAAGGTCAACAAACAAAATAGGTCTTGGTTTTGAACAAGCTCAAAAGAAACAAGAAGAAGAGTCAACCTCAAGTTCTGAAGAAGAAGAAACTTCAGAAGAAGACAATGTAAGAGAAAGTGAGACTTTTGAGGATGAGTTGGACAATAGAAAGTTCAACAAGGAAAGGAACAATGCACAAAGGAGAAATAGATGGAACAGCAATCAGAATAGGTTAAGAGAGACTAAGAGACCAATGAGGTCAAGACAAGGAAACTTCAATGGAAGATGTTTCTCATGTCACAGATTTGGGCACAAGGCTTCAGAATGCAGGACACATGAAAGACAAGAATATGGGAACTTTAGGAACATGCAACTTTTCCATGGGTATTGCTACTCATGTAATCAGTTTGGTCACAAGGCAATGAATTGCAGGGTTCATAACAGGAACAGATATGGCTTCACTAGGAGAAATCCCAAGATATTTGCACCTCCAAGGAATAATAACATTAAGTGTTATAAGTGCAATAATGATGGACATACAACAAAGTGGTGTAGAGAAGACATTCCAGAATCAAGTATGAATAGGAACAGGAACAAGAATATGGATATGAACATGAACAGGAATATGGACAAGAACAAGAACAAGAATATGGATAGGAACAAGAACATGGACATGAACAAGAATAGGAATATGGATAGAAACAGGAACATGGACATGAACAAGAACAGTCAAAGGGATCAGAAGGATCAGATAAGAAGGAAAGAGGACAAAGGTAAAGACCAGTGCTTGTTGGGAGTAGAAATACTCCCACCCTAGAATTAACCACCTCAAGAGGAGGTGGGGGAGGGGCTAAGCTAAGAGACTCATTCTTAGCCCCGAGCCCCAAAGGTGACCCTTTGCCATTGATGTCAAAGGGGGAGATATTTGAGTAAGGGGGAGAGATTTGGTTTAAGGAGAGAGCATTGAGTCAGGGGGAGCAATTTCCCAGGGGGAGCAGAACAGGAAAAAGGTCAAGTTTTGGTAAAAAGAATTTGGGTTGCCATCAATGACAAAGGGGGAGATTGTTGGACATTTTGAGTAGATGAGTTGTCATTGATGTCAAGAGTGAGTGGTCATTGATGTCAAGCTTTCAAGCACTAGTCAGTGGCAGTTTCAATGGGCAACATCAGTTTCAGGTTCTCCAATAAGTGCAAAAGGATAGTCCGGTTTCAGTTAATCAAGACCCGGTTCCAGAAAGTCAGATATGGTTCAAAGTGCAAAGAAGAAGCCCAAGAGAATAATATTATAATATTTTTTATAATATTATAAAGGGAAGTTTTAAATTAATTATAAATTAATTAATATAATTTTTATTATAAATTAATTTATAATTTAATTTACTTAAGTTATTTAAATTAATTATTAATTAATTTTAATATTAATTATAAGTTAGTTTATATTAATTTTTATAACCCTAAGGTGGGCTATCAAATTATAATTCGAATTTTTGAAATTTGAATTCCAAGCGCCGACGTGGGAGCAAAATTCCAAAAACGTGTATAAAAAGGGGGATCATCCCACCTTAGAAAAATTACCATGCCTTCAATTTTTAATACATGCGAACCTTGCGAATCATGCTGCATCCAAGCAAAGAGTGAGCATTGTGATTTTTGTGGAAGTCAACGACGTACTAAGGCATAAGGTGAAGGAAGTATTTCTTCCTTCACGTGGGCATCACTAGCCCACATGGTGGACTCCCAAGTGCTAAGGTGCTTAGGCTTGGGGAGACGGTGGATCGAATCACATCGAAACCCCTTTTGGGGGAAGCAAAAGGTATGCATTGAAATTTAGCACCAAAAATTTTGAAAGGGTTAGTTAAGTATTTAAAAATTAATTTTTGCATTTTTATTTGGTTTGTAAGGTTGTTAGGGGAGCTATAAGGGTTATGCAAAATTAAATTTTTGGTGTTATTTACCTTAGTATTTGGAAAGGGTAGTAAGGTGTTTTAGGAAGTTGTGTGGTGTTGGATATTATTTTAAGTTGGAGTTTATAAGGTGTATCCAAGGAATTATTATTTTCATGTATGATTTGATGGTTGGGAGCAATAAGGCATAATTGAGCTTTGAGTATTTTTGTGTCTAAGGAATATTTGAGAAAGTGTTAAGAGTGAGATTTTTGTCATCTAACCATTGAAATTGGAAAGAAGGAAATTGTGATTTAGACAGGTTTTCCAAGGGCACTTCTACATCAAACAAAAGGTATGGGCATATTCTTCCTAGTGAGTGATTGTTGAATGTTGTGAATGCTAAGTTGGAGTGAAAAGGATTTGGTTAAGGTTTTTCTTGTTGAGTGTGTTTTTAATTAATGCTTCAAGGTTTTCTAGAATTAAGAGTTGTTGATAAAACATTGTTTTATAAGCATTGTTGTTGAAGTGAGTAAGTTGAGTGAAGAACTTGAACTAGGGTTTGCAAAGAACATGAGTATCATTGTTATGTGATATTGGTTGATAAGCATTATTGGAAACATTTGAGTGAGTGTTCATATGCTTGAACTAGGGTTTGTGAGCAAGGATTATTTCATTGAGTGATTGGTTGAGTAGAGTTGATTGAGCCTAGTCAAGTGGATGTGTTAAGGTGATAGTTCAAGTTCTATGAAACAAATTGTTCTATATTCTGAATTGATTTGAGAAAGAGGTTGAGTGTTGATGAGTGTGAAACATATTGAGTCTCTAACAATTATCTATATGTTTCTATGATAAAAGAGAGATTGAAAGTGATTGAGAGTTTGTGAGTGTGAAGCATATTGAGTCTCTAACAATTCTATGTATGTTTCTAAAAGAGTGATTGAAAGTGATTGAGCATTGAGGTAAATGTGAAGCATATTGAGTCTCTAAAAATTCTCTATATGTTTCTAAAAGAGTGATTGAAAGTGATTGAGCATTGTGATGAATGTGAAGCATATTGAGTCTCTAACAATTCTCTTTATGTTTCTATGAGATTGGACAAGTTCTAGTGTGGACTTGTTGAGAAGATTTGAGGTAAGTCTTTGAGAAGACTTGTGGATAGATTTGTGTGAGCTTTTGTGGAAGCTTACAATACAGATTGAGAGCAGAATTGGATAAGTTCTAGTGAGGACTTATTGAGAAGATTTGGACAAGTTCTAGTGAGGACTTGTTGAGAGCAGATTTGGACAAGTTCTAGAGAGGACTTGTGGATAGATTAGTGTGAGATTTTATGGAAGCTTACAAGGTAGAATTGAGATAAGTCTTTGAGAAGACTTGAGAGAAGAGTTGATTGATTGATTTGTTCAAACCTTGAGTTAAGGTTTGGGGCAGATCTAGTAGAGTTGATTTGAGATTGATTCAAGCTTTGTGTTAAGGCTTGAGGATAGAGATTGAGGATAGATTTGTGCTAGACCGAAGGACTATGTTTAGTGTAGATCAGAGGATAGATATTGAGGATAGAGTTTGGTGTAGATTTGAGGATAGGTTTGTGCCAGACCAGAGACAGAGATTGAGTAGATTTGTGCTAGATCGAAGGACTATGTTTAGTATAGATTTGAGATAGAGCTTTGAAGGTGATAGAGTATAGAGGATGAAAGTCTCCAGTGGATAGAGATCCATTAGCCAAGGCAGTGAGGATAGGTGTCTTCAGTGGATAGATATCCATTAGCCAGAGCAGTGGGGGTAGCAGTTCTTCTAGAAGATCACCAATAAGAGCTAAGGAGAAAGGAGTTCTCCTATGGATAGAGATCCATGAACTTGATTAGGGGATTGGTGTCTCCTTTGGACAAGAGGTCCATAAATATTGTAATAGGGAAAGGATTCCCAAGAGATTGATTGAGAAAATTTTAGTGAAATATTTTCTCCGTGGAGTAGCCCACATTGGGTGAACCATGTTAAATTGGTGTCTCTATTGTGTGTGGTGATTTGTGCATTGCTTTGATTACTATTGTTGATATTGCTATCTATACATTGCATAATATTGATTGGGAAAGAAAAGTAAAAAGTGGTCTTATATTGTTCACCCCCCTCTCAGTATAAGCTTGTGTTCTTCACATATCTTACCTATGGGGACTAAAATATTACCCATCCTCTACTTCCCAATTTACTTATGTTATCACCAAAATGCATTAGTCATGTTAGATCTTCAAAGAAAATATTTTCTCCTTTCTCTCCTTCTCTTGATTCCAACATTTTTTTCAATGAACTCAAAACATATTTCCTTGGTCCAAATTCTTTAAAAATGATGTCATTTCTATAATTAAATAAGTCCATTATGTGCTTTCTCCACTTTGGCTCAAAGGATATCTTTTTAATTTTATCGAGGACTATAATAATTGCATAAGACTAGTCTAGATTGATATGTCCTCCCATGTATTTGAAAATTTATCTTTTCAACAACAAACCCCAATCATTAGGAACATCAACTACTATTGTATTTTTTAGAATCTTCTTCATTGTATACCTTATCAATTGGATGATAAGATAATGCCAATGGAATCCAAACAATAATAGCCTTGGATAGGGGAAGTAAAAAGGTACACAAGGCAAGAGGAAAAATATAATAATGCAAGCCATGTCGAGTCTGAAGATAGATATATGCCTATCCTTTGTGGTGTTATGATATTTTAATCAAATTGCTTATGGGTTTTTTGCTCTTTTGGGTTCCTATTCGGTTTGGTCTTGCGAGACCATTTCACTTTGTGATATGTTATACTTTGGAATATTTTAGTTTTATGGGTTGTCTTTTTTGTGATGTCTCAATTTTGAGATTGTTAGTAGATTTGTAGCTTTTCTTGCAAAAGGTTTGGGGCCCCTTTCAAAACCCCTTATTCGACCCTAATAAAAAAAATGGATGATGAGATCTTTAATATACCCTACAACATCTACTAGTTATAAATCCAACTAGAAAACATTGGTTTACATCCTAGAAGAGAAGACCAAGCATCATGCCAATCCTAATAGGTATCATATTATTTGTTGTCCCAAAATATAGAATACATTTTTTAATCCATTTGCTCCCAATTAACAATGAAACATAAAAATGAGCTAGTTCATCTACTATATGAGAAGCCATATTGTGTAGATTTACCCTCTTATAATATTTTAATTCTGACTACTTCTCAACCCCTTTTTGAATGAAATCAAACATAGTTTTCCTTTGTTGTAGGAAATTTTGTAGCATATTGAGTAATTCCATATGGTGTGAATCTTGGCTAGGTTATATACAATATTATACTTCAAGGTAAGATAAAAAATTATAGCACTTGTGTGCGTGTGACCTACCAGCAAGGATGCCACTTGCATTCTCGGTGAGACCCGGGTTCATGCCTCATGAAATATGTGTATAAGAAGTATTGATAAAATAAAATAAAATTATATCACTTTTCTCCACCTTAGAATTATTTGGAGGATATATAGGTTTTCTATTTTAGACTTTCTTTTTCCTACTTGATTTTGATTGGCTTCTAACCTTATTTGCATGATCAAGTTCTCTGTAAGGATTTACAAATCATCTACATTGTCTTGAAGGTTAATCACTTTAGGCCTAGAAAATATTATGTATTTCAATATTTGGGCTAAATCAAGATGACTACTAGAAATTCCTTGGTTAGAAGCATAGTTAAGAACATAAAAATTGACATGGAAAACAAATCGAGGCTTATGTGGCATTTTCTTCAATATCAAGGCTTCTGTGGCCTTTTTCAGTATCAAGGTTTCTATGGCCTTTTCTTTTGGATCAAGGCTTCCATGACCTTTTTCTATATGAAGGTTTGTGTTTCCTTTTTCAATATCAAGGCTTCTTCTATAGTATTCTTCTCTTGCAACAACTAATCTCTGCACTATGAAGACACTCTGACCTTCAGGCAATGAAGTTGAAATCTTCTAGATTTTTGTTGTAGGAGGTGTCCCAATCATCTAAGAATTAATTCTATGCAATAAAAGAAACTTCAGGTCAATTTCTCTAAATCTCTTAGATGAGCTTCACTAGTTGATTCATCAAACTAGTGGATCAAATGCTAAGTCCTAGTATTCATGAGTTTTTTCTTGTAACTCTGTGGAAAGACTCTAGCCATATGCAATATCAGTATTTCAAAAATTGAGATTTCTTTTAGTCCTTACTTATGGATCTCCCTAATTCTACCACCTAGAGTCTTCTAAGAATTTTTTATAGTGACTGGTCCAATGGTGTATCAGGTTGACAAAAACTCAAGGTCAATGATAATGATGGTTTTCCTATTGATCTACCGTAGCTCTGATACCACTGTTAGCTTTTGATGCAACATGTAATGGGAGATAGCAATCACAAGATGTAGAATAATATGAAATAAAGTAAATCTATGAGATGACTGAAAATATGCTCTAAATAGAAATGATGGAAATGTATACAATATAGCTATGGAGGAAATGAACACTCCATGAATAAATCTACTGCTCAGGAATGAGCTTTGAGCATATCACACTCCATCACATTACATCACACCACACTATTCTACACTACTTCCTACTACTATATCTTGCTCTATGTCTATGGCCCTTTATATAGGAAAATAGGTTCCTTGGCCAACACTCTACCTAGTTGTGCAAGGGACAACCTGCACATATATAGCTTGCATATTGATACTTGTCCATTTATTACATTGCGTGAAGTAACTAGATAACTTCCCCCTAAAGTAATCTAATGTCTTAATTATATACCTAGAAAGGTACATTTACATGACCCTAATGATGTAATATAATCTATTTCTAACACATCACCACATAGTGGTATTACAACAAGCCTTGGATATTATCCATGTATCACTTGACAAGATTTGTACATGGATATCCTTATTGAATGTTGAAGAATTTAATATGTTGAGCTAATGCTATTTGATCCAAAAAATGAGTTTATGCAGGTTTTTATGAGGGGTCTTGGTCACCTCATATTGAGTGGGGTTTGAACCTTGGACCTATCAAAAAGGGACCAAATACCTTACCAATGTAATAAGCTTGAAACTTAAGTGACCTCATTGTTAAGGTTATGTAAAATTTTCAAAAACAAAAACTCATTTTGGTAGGAACTCTTGCAACTCTTATTTTTCTCCTCTTTATCTTTTTTTCTACCTATGG
The DNA here is from genome assembly GCA_028583015.1 of Wollemia nobilis. Taxonomy (NCBI): domain Eukaryota; kingdom Viridiplantae; phylum Streptophyta; class Pinopsida; order Araucariales; family Araucariaceae; genus Wollemia; species Wollemia nobilis. Next base: position 1,767,378 of record JAQPPZ010002105.1, read on the forward strand.
GATTGATACATGTGGTCCTCAATGGTAATAATTTGGGCTTTTCCCTCTTATATATTTGCCATACCTAGTTTCTTGAAGAAAATAGGAATTTCAAGGATAAGATATTTAAGAAAGAAGCAAAGAGTGAGTTCTTTATGGGGAACTTATTCCATATTTTGTAGAATCTTCTAATACATTATTTTATTAGTTTTTTTCTCACAAAGAACTTGTACAATAAATCTTTCTCATCAAGTAAAGAAAGGAAATGAGCCAAAAACTAGAATCAATTTCATTAATGATGGTATTTTAAAATGCACAATTTATTTTATTAATGTGCATCATTAATGAAGGACATTAATGTATGTTTCCCTTTATAAATGCATGGCACAATTAAAAACCATTTTCATTAAATGCATTTCCATGGTTATTTTCATTCAATAACCCTTAATTAAATTAAATTAAATTTTATAGAGAAATACATTGATGATGGAGGAGCGAGTGAATGAAAAGTAAGCAGTTGTAGTAGAGGAGAAGGCAACAAGATTAACGGTGCATGGAAAAGAAACGAGTGCAACAACAGATGAAAATTAGAATCCCAACACAAGTGAACCCGATGAAGGCAATAGAGATGATCCTAGCCACATCAACGAGGACAATAACAACTAAGGTAGAAGTTGGAGTTTGTTGAGCAAGTTGGACAAGGAGGGGTTGCACCATAATGCAAAAGGTGGACTCCTTCCTGCACAGACCTCCCGAATTAGCTAGGACGACATTTGCATCGCACAAGCGGAGGACCTAGGACAAACAACCATGTCCACCACAAGATCATGATACCAGGTGTCAAAACCCAATCTCGAACCGTAGACCCAGGGACATTTTGGTTGAAAAGAGATCCTCAAGAGTGGTAGGCGTACCATTGCTTTCCTCATGTTCCTTCATGGAGATAGTAAACCCAAACCCTAATGTGAAGACAGGGTCCAGGATTGAGTTGCTCCCATCCAATAGCAACCTCGAGATCCCCTACGAAATCATGACCAACATGATCGATCAGAACTCAAACGCGCTGATTGGAAAATCCTTCAGATCCTAACTTGACATGGGGTCCATTCACAAATGGGCCAATACCTCCTAGCGTCTGCTTGGATCCATGGAGCTAGTTTCCCTACCCAAAGTTTTCTTCCTAATCCAGCTGAACAATCTTGTAGGCTCTTGACGGATTCTCACTGGCGGGACCTGGTTTTTCGATCGGATAGACCTTTTCCTTTGAAATTTGGGGGTGGACTTCAATCCTGCGACCCAGAGCATTAAATTTGCTCCGATATGGATTCGCATTCCCAACATTTCGATCCAATTTTGGCATGAACACATCCTCCGCGGCATAGCGATAAACATTGGAGAACTAATCTCTTTCGACCCTCCAACATGCTCTGGGACTTGAATGACCTAGGCTCACATGTGTGTCAATGTCAACTTGTATGCATACCTCCCATATTCGATCAACCTCATCTCCAAGTTTTGTACCTTTTCTCAAGATATTTAATATGAAAATAAACCTGTATTTTGCAGTTTGTGTTGCAAATAAGGCCATCTAAATTTCTAGTGCCCTTCTCAACCCCCAACCACCTCCTCTTAGAGGAATCATCATTCTTACAAAATAAGTCATCCCCATGGTCTCGATACCATCCCCAACCCCCTTGTTTCCCCTTATGTGACCCCCTATCAGGAGAAATATCCTTTGGATCCCACCCAACCAGGCCCTTCCCCCTATAGCTCGTTCATCATGATGTTAAATCACTTCTTCCACCTGTCCTCTGATGACCCTTCCTTTGATCCCTCTAAACCAACCTTCAACTTCTCATTGCATTCACCGCCCTCCCCTCCCTCATCCTTCGAGCCTCGACATCCTTGAATAGCCCCCCATCCCCTAACACCCCCTAGTCCTCCCCCTTCCTGCTTCCTAAGGAAACCAATGGTGGATATGGGATCAATTAAGAATAGGGGTAACCCATCGTGATACGACATTAGAAACAGAGAATCCTCAAATGAAGTCACAAATGGCACCTAACTCACTCTCAGAGGTCCTCTTAGACTTCGAAGACCCAGGAACAGAATAGAATCAACCTTTTCCCCACTCAAGATAGGGAAGAGCACATCATCAAGAGTTACCAAATGAAGATCCTCTCATGGAATGTGAGACACCTCAATGGATGAAACAAGCAACGCTTAGTAAATTCCATGAGGAGAAAACACAGACCATCCATTCTTCTTCTCCAAGAAATCAAGCTTGATTTTTAGGATGTTTCTTCCATTTAAAATTACATCTGGAAAGACTCTTCCTCCTATTTCAGTCTAGCCAATGGAGCTTCAGGGGACCTCTTGTGTTTATGGGATCTAGCTAGGGTCGATGGGACGATGTTGTTTATGGTTGAGAGCTACATTAATATTTTGTTATTTAATAGAGACGATGGGTTCTGTTGGGTCCTATCAAATATTTATGCTCCAAATGCACCTTCTCGGATAAACTCATTATGGAACTCCCTCAGCCAACTAAGAGACATATTTTCTGTAGAAGCCTAGATGTTGGTCGAAGACTTCAACTCCCCCCTCTTTCCTTTCGATAAGATATTAGAGACTCCAATAATTGAGAGATTCTATGAGCGCTTTGCAAGCTTCGTAGACAACAATGAACTAATGGACATAAGTCTTAGAGGGCCAAAGTTCACCTAGAGCAATCGTAGGAAGGGTGACCAGCTGATCCAGATACGCCTTGATTGTGTCCTCATTTTTGTCAATGCCATCCCAAAGTTTGGTGATGCAACCATGCGCTCTCTTCCTAGGATCAGATCCGACCACAATCCCCTCTTACTGGATTATCATCCTCATACCTAATTTTTTCAAATCTTCCTTCAGGTTTGAATCAATGTGGCTCCACGATCCAAACATCAGATCTTTAATTACTCAATGGTGGGCCCACCCTTTCCATGGATAAAAATATCATAGGTGAGCAACAAACTACGACATGTAAAATACAATCTAAAATGTTGGAATAAAGACATGTTCAGGAATATTATATAAAAGAAGAAAATTCAATCCCAGCTCTGAGATATCAAAATCACTCTCTAGGATGGTGACCCTGACCCCATACTTCAAGACTCTAAAATAATCGTCCTCTCTGACTATCACAACATTCTCAGAAGTGAGGAAGTCTTTTGAAAATAGAAATTGAAAGTAACTTGGCTCAAATAAGGCGATTCGAATACCATGTTTTTCCATGCCACAGTAGTGAGGCATAGGAGAAGCAATAGGATCAAGGAATTGGTTCAGTAGGATGGCCAAGTAGTATTGGACATTCAAGAAATCTGATCCAAGGCAATTCTTTTCTTTGAGGAGTTCCTCGACCCCTCTCCCAGTTGTGATCACTAAACTTTTGAGGACCTCCTCCAAAACATGCCCAGGTTAGTCATTGCTGACCAGAACTGGGTGTTACGTAAAACCCTTTTGGTTGAAGAAATTAGGTCTGCTATTTTTTCTATGCAAGGAGGGAAAGCTCCAGGCTCAGATGGCTTCCCCCCATTTTTTTCCAACACTTTTGGGATATCCTAGGCCTGAATGTGGTCTTGGCCATCCAACAAATGCAAAAATATAGGGAGATCCCAAGGGACATCAACTCCACCTTCTTAGCACTCATCCCCAAATTCAATCAGGCCCACACCCTCTCTAACTTCTACCCCATCACTCTGTGTAATGTCCTATACAAGATCCTCACCAAGACCCTGGCCACTAGGCTCAATCTCATCCTCCCTTGCATCATTTCCCCAAATCAAGGTAGCTCTGTCCATGGTAGGCAAATCACTGATAGCATTATCACCATCCATGAGCTCATCCATTCAATCTCCTCGAGTAGCCAAGCAGGCTTCCTCTTGAAGCTCAATATGAACAAAAAATTCGACAGAGTCTCTTGGGATTTCTTGTTTGCGGTCCTCCAAATATTTGGTTTCCATATATACTGGATTGATCTGATCAAAGGTTGTGTTACCTTGGAAATTTTTTTTGCCTTGCTTAATGGATCCCTAGCAGGGTACTTCAATAATTTCAAAGATCTCAGGCAAGGAGACCCCATCTCCCCATTTCTATTCATTATTGTTGTGAAAGCTCTTGGGAGGGCTATTACCCATGCTTGCTTGGAAGGGTCTATCTATAGCATCAAACCTACATCCTCTCTCCAGGCCGTGTTCCACCAATAGTTTGTCGATGACACTATTATGGCTACTCATGCTTCGGTTCCCCAAGCTCAGTGCATTAAATCCATCCTCCACTCCTTCGAGACTATAGTGGGTCAAAAGGTAAACTTTGACAAGAGTAAGATCTACTTCATCAATACCCCGATGAGGCACCAAGCCTACATTGCTGCCATCCTTAGATGCTCCATTGACGGCTTCCTTACCACTTACCTTGGATTCCCTCTCTTTAAAGGCCAGTCAAGAAGATCCTTATAGAATCCCATCATTGAGTGCATTCAAAAAAAGTGGGCCAGCTGGAAAGGTAGCCTCCTTAGTCAAGCAGGAAAAGTCACCTTAGTCAAAGCCACCCTGTAAAGCATCCCCGTCTTCTTCATGTTTGTCTTTTAGATCCCTATTGAAGTTTGCAATCGCATCGAGCAACTGCAAAGGAATTTTCTTTGGTTAGGATCAGAGAATAGGCAGCGGATTCACTTGGTGGCATGGAATCAGAATCGCTTTGAGAAGGAATAGGAGGGCATTGGGCTCTGAAGGGTCCGTGACATGAACCTAGCTCTCATTGCCAAGCAAGGTTGGTGGATCCTCACCAACGAAAACTCTCTATGGATTTCCATCATCAAGGCAAAATACATGTGGCATGACCAAAACTTTTTGGATGATCCTAACCCCATCCAAGAATCTATGGTTTGGAATTCAATCCTCATGACTAAGCATATCCTTCAGAAGGACATAATATGGAAGCTAGAAAATGAAGCCAGGATCAACTTCTAGAGCGACCTTTGGCTGGGCAATTGTCTGCTGCAAGACCGTGAGGATCTAGTGTACCTTAGACCAGTGATCAACGCTCTATTTGAGACAAAGGTAAGAAACTTCTTCCTCCCATAAAACTCTTCTTGGAAGTCCTTTTCATTTTATGTCCTCTTAGTGGAGAAGAAGATTACCTTTGTCATTCTCTCTAATATTCTCTACCTATGTGTCATCTCCTCCTTCTTGGAGGAATATTCCATCCTTTAGGCTCCCACCTCTTCTGGCCTCTTCTCAATTAAGTCAGTCTATGCCCTGTCTGAGAGCCCTAGCCCTCCTTGGTTTCCCTCCAAGCTCATATGAAAGCCCCATCTTATCCCTGAGGTCAATTTTTTCCTTTGGTTGTCTATCTAGGACAATATTCTCTCCATCCCAAACCTCCACCATCATCGGTTGTATCTCCCGAATTGATGTTACATGTACCTCTCATATTGTGAGTCCACCCAACACATCTTCACTTCCTTCCCATTCTCCCTTTTCATTCTTTATTCCATGTTCTCCTCGGTTGGTTTATCCCAGGTCCTGCCCTTCTAGCTTAGTGATCTTTGTATCCAGTGGCTAAATTCGTTCAGGGGCCACCACCTAAAATATTTTTGGTCCTTCTGCCTCCCCCACTTCATGTGGGAGGTGTGGCAGGAGTGCAATGCCCATGCCTTCAAATATTCTTACCACAATGAGAATCATGTCCTCTCTAGGATCTTAGTTGTTGCCACTGAAAATGTGTCTATCATCCATAGTAAAGGTGATCCATAGCCCCAATTTGAAGTTCTCCTGGCTTCCTCTCTCAGAATCCCTAAAGGCATCCATAAGCAGGCCCCTTCCAAGGCTGATCGCTCCCTTGTCAAGTGGACTCCTCCCCCTCTAGGCTTTCTTAAGCTAAATTTTGACGATGAAGCCAAAGGAAATCCAGGTCCTATAGGTGTAGGAGGCATAATCCAGGACCACAAGGGAAACATCATCCTGGCCTACACTGAGAATCCGGGGTTCAACTCCAGTCACTTCACCGAACCCAAGGCTCTCTATCAAGGTGTTATCCTTATCCAAAACTTGTAGGCTCCATGTGTTGTGGTGGAAGGGATTCTAAAAACATTATCACCTGCCTTACTTTTGGATCCTCCCCCACTTCATGGAACATCTCCAGTATGATCACAGAAGTCAACCATATGATGCTCTCTTTCTCGAGCATAAGGATAACTCACACCTACAGGGAGGGAAATCATGTGGCTGATCAGTTAGCCAGTATCAGAATCTCAGAGTTTGACCTCATGGTGTGGAAAAACTCCTTCCCCCAGATTATCATGGATGTCAATACTGCTGACATCATCATTCAGTAAGATGATGTGAGCCAAAGTCAAAAACTAGCTCCATAAGTTTCAAGCTTGCAACCACCTAAACATTTTGAATTTTCAACCCAGAGCCAATGTGGCAAGTCTTCATCATGGTGCCACAAGCTCTGGCTTTGATTATCTATCACGTGGGGGTCTTCTTCAAATCAGCCTCCCTCGAGTAGATCCCCCCAATCATTGCAAGAACATGAGACTTCAAAGCGCCAACCAGCTGTCACATCGACCTTGGTGGCACACTTATAGGTCCTTGTTCACTTGTAATCGAGAGAACTTTAGCATCGGGAGCATTCACCTTGGAAACAACATCACCCCTCTATCTGGATTCGACAAGGGTGCTTGGACCTCAAGAATTTTTATCCCCTTCGCCCGTGTCCTCAATTGGGTCAATGCAACCTTAGTTACCAAGTTCGAGTTCGTATTCAAGTTCGACACTCTTGAAGTTCAAAAAAATTCAATGTTTAAAAATTTGACATAAAATTCGATTATTATAAATGCACATATATTTTTTTAAATAATTTTATTTTTTTAAATTATAATATTTGATTTTAATAAAAGAATTTCAAATATATACTTCAAAATATTTTAAAAAATCATCATGAAGATGGCAGGATCAGGAGCAGGAGCAGGAGCGACTGCAGGACTGGGGACAAGTTCAGAGAATGGTGCAGGTTTCTGGGTGGGATCGGGTTCAGGATCGATATCGGGTTCGAGATCGGGATCAAGCACGTCAGGGCCCGATCTCGGGCCTATAGGACCCTTGGCGGGCCCATAGGATGGCTCTGCGCCTAATATGAATGGTGGCCAGGGTGGGGACGACATCCTGGGCCCTGGCCCCCAGGCCAGCCTCGATGTGAGCACAAGACTAGGGAAAAATCCCCCTGATCCTAGGCAGGGCTCTGTCCCGGGCGGGCCCAAACCCTCCTATCAGCAGATCTTGGCGGGCACCAGGGCCCCTTCTCGGGCCCTGGGGCTAGGTCTTTCCCTCGAGGGCACCCACATTTCTATTCAGGAGGAGGTCTACTCCTCCCTGGTAGCTGGTTCCTCTGCCTCCTTGGTAGGGAAATTCCTGGGAGGGCGCCTAGACATGGAAACCGTTCGCAGATGGGCGGCTACCAAATGGAAGGTTTTCGGGCATATTCAACTGGTTGCCCTGACCAAGGGCTTCTTCATCATCAAACTAAATAATAGTGAGGATGCCAAAAAGATCCTGTCGGGCGGGCCCTGGTTTCTAGGGCACAAAAGCCTCTTCCTCAGGCGTTATGGAGCTGACTTCCACCCTAGCACCCAAAGCATCAACTTCACCCCGGTCTGGGTTCGTCTCCCAGACCTTCCCTTCCACTTGTGGCACGAAGACATCCTAAGACTCATTGCTCAGTCGGTCGAGGACTTGGTGGCCTTCGACCCCGCTACCAAGGCAGGATCCCGAATGGTGCATGCCAGATTTTGTGTCAACGCCAATCTCGAATCTGAACTCCCCTCTTCGGTGACCATCTCTTCTGGGTCCTTTTGGCACCAGCCCTTGATCTACGAAAACAAACCTGCTTTCTGCCCCACCTGCTACACTCAGGGTCACCTCTCCCACCAATGCCCGATATCCAGAAAGGTTGATGGCCCTATCCCCAAACTCCCTTCCCGATCAGGTCGGGCCCCGTCTCGAGGACCCCCTCGCGATGGCCTCAGATCCTAGGCCTGGACCAACAAGGAGGCCCCCCCTTCTGCCCCAAAGGACTCTCATGTGGACCCCGGTCTAGAGGGCGGTCTTCCCCAGGTTTCCCCTTCTGCTGCTCCCTCCCCTGGGTCATCTTTCGGGGCCCCGATCCCAGGTTCTCCCTCCCTGCCCGCTTCGAATCCCTCCCCGTAGGCCCCTACTTGCGCCCCCCTCCAGGCATGTGAGCCACCCGGGCTCCTTTCCACGTCGGCTCCCACCTCCGGGTCCCCCTTCTCCCCCCCCACTCCCACCTCTGTCGGGGCCCCCTTCTCCCCCCCCACTCCCACTATCCCCCCTCGACCCCCCCCCGCCCCTCCCGGTGATCCCTGTTGGGCTTCCTCCCTTGGAGTGCGGATCTGAGAGGTCAGAGGAAGAGATTGAAGCTAGTTCTCCATCCGGGCCCGATGAAGTCAGCCCCAAGATGACCCGTAGCAGGACTTTTGCCACAGACTTTGATAGCAAACTCAAAAGAGGGCGGCCCACCCTGGGCGACCAACGGACCAGGATCACTGAAGATGACATAGCCAATGGCTCCTAGGCAACTCTCTCTGATGTAGGTGCAAGCTTCTCCAAGACGGACGCCATCCGACCCAAACCCCCGCTCAGGCCGGGAAGGGGGGCAAGCGACCCCACAAGGGTGTCAAATGAAGCTCATCACCTGGAATATCAGGGGACTCAATGGGGCCCCCAAGAAAAGGATCCTCGACCAACTCCATAGGGATCACCGCCCGTCCTTCCTCCTTCTTCAGGAGACCAAAATAGATGACATTGTTGCCCGACGTGTAGCCCAAGCTACCTGGCGCAATTGCGAGTCCCTGTCTACCCCTGCGGCTGGCTCAGTCGAGGGTTTACTGTGCATGTGGGACCCCCGGTCTTTCGAGGGAAGACTCATATCTTTGTCTCCCAGAATAATCAACATTCTGGTCCATTGTGTGAAGTCAAGGCGATCATGGATTCTGTCCAACGTCTACGCTCCTAACAGCCCAGTCGAGAAAGCGACCTTATGGAAGGAAATTAGTTCGATGAGAGAAGCCTTTGCCCCCTGCCCTAGATCCTGGTTGGGGACTTCAATAGTCCCCTGTTCCTCTCTGATAAAAGTGGGGGCTCAACGGTTCAGGGCAAGAGCATGGAGGACTTTGGAGCCTTTATCACCCTTAATGAGCTCATGGACGTCAGCCTGAAAGGAGCCAGGTTCACTTGGTCCAACAGAAGAGCGGGAGCAAACCATATCCAGGTCAGACTAGATAGAGTTTTCTTGTCCAAGGAAGCCCTTCCCATGTTTGTCGACGCCACCCTGTTGGCCCTCCCCAAAATTGGGTCTGATCACAGCCCCCTCCTCCTAGAAACCGATCATCACCCCTCCCCCAAGAGGCCTTTCCGGTTCGAGTCCATGTGGCTGCATCACCCTGACTTTCGGGCCCAGGTAGGCCATTGGTGGGCTCCCCCAGTCCCCGGATGCCCCGCTGAACAAGTCTTCTACAAGCTGAGATGCCTCAAAGAGCAACTCAAGGTATGGAATAAGGAGGTGTTCGGTAATATCTTTGAAAACAAAGCAATACTTAAAGAAAAACTCGAAGACCTCGAGTCCAAATTTCAAGCAGGCTCCCAAGACCTGGGGCTCAGGGAAGAGGAACGCCTTGCTCTCAATGAGTATCACAACATTCTGGCCAGGGAAGAAACCTTTTGGAGATAGAATTCAAGAGCCCTGTGGCTCCAAGATGGTGACACAAATACTAAGTTCTTCCATGCGTCGACTCTCAGGAACAGGAGTTCCAACAGAATAGCTGAGTTGGTGGGCAACGACGACAGAATCATCAAGGAAGAAGAGGACATCCGGGCTGAAGCCACCCACTTCTTCTAGGAGCTCCTGGGTGACAGCCCCCCTAGGTCCCCAGAAGTGGTTGAATCCCTTTTGGAATATATCCCTTCTTCTATCTCAGCCATGGAAAATGAGATGCTTGTGCAACCCTTGTCTGAATCCGAAATCTATGCTACCACTTTTTCCATGAAGGCTGAGGCGGCCCCGGGCCCGGATGGATTCCCCCCTTGATTTTTCCAATCATTCTGGGACATCGTCGGGCAAGAAGTGTGTGCTGCCATCCGGGACCTGCAGACTGCCAGCTCCATCCCCAGAGGTATCAATTCCACTTTCATAGCCCTGATCCCCAAGACCCAGGCAGCCAGATCCCTCTCGATTTCTGCCCCATCAGCTTGTGCAATGTCCTGTACAAAATCCTGACTAAATCCATGGCCTCCCACCTCAAGGATATCCTTCCCCTGATTATTGCCCCCTATCAGGGCAGCTCGGTCAAAGGCAGACTGATCACAGACGGTGTCATAATCATGCACGAGGCCATTCACTCGGCCGTCCTATCCAAAAAGGCCTCCTTTCTGCTCAAGCTGGATATGAACAAGGCCTTTGACAGAGTTGACTGGGATTTCCTGTCCAAGGTCCTCCTTAAGTTTGGGTTCCACCCCTCCTGGGTCAGGCTCATAAGCAACTGTGTGTCCTCCCCTTGGTTCTCTATCCTCATCAACGGGTCCCCTATCGGGTTCTTCCCCAGTTCCAGAGGCCTCCGCCAAGGTGACCCCCTGTCCCCGATCCTCTTCATCATCCTGGCTGAGGCCCTGGGGCATACCATCTCAGGCACTGTGACCCATGGTCTCATTTCGGGCATCAGGCCTACGTCGGGCCTACCCCTTGTGTCCCACCAGCAGTTCGTGGATGACACCATCCTCGCCACCTCTACCTCAATCCCTCAAGCCAAGACCCTCAAGCATATCCTGACCCTATACGAGGAGGCGACCGGGCAAAAAATCAACCTCCGAAAAAGCAAGATTTTCTTCATCCATACTCCCTTGGCTAGGCAGATCAGAATCGAGCGGATTTTGAGCTGCACCCCTGGTTCCCTTCCCTCCTCTTACCTCGGGCTTCCCCTGTTCACAGGTGCGTCCTCTAAGGCCTTGTGGGGTGGGGTGATTGAGCATATTCAGAGGAAGCTGGCCCCCTAGAAAGGTCACCTCCTCTCATAGGCTGGCAGAGCCACCCTCTTGGCGATAGTCCTACAAAGCATTCCGATATACTTCATGTCGGTCTTCAGAATCTCGGCCTCTATTGCAGCTCACATCGAACAAATTCAGAAATGATTTCTCTGGTCGGGCAGCGAAGATAAGAAGAGGATTCCCCTGGTCTCCTGGCCCCTGGTCTGCCACCCCAAAGGCGAGGGAGGGATCGGTCTCAGGCGGGTGACCCTCATGAACAAGGCCCTCTTGGCCAAGCACGCCTGGAAGGTGTTCACCAATGCCCCTGATGAGTGGGTCAGCATCGTGCACAGGAAATACTGCCACCATCACCCCTTCCTCAATGAATCCCAGCCCCGAGATGGATCAACCTTCTGGAAGTCCCTGATCTATGCCAAAGACATTATTCGAAAAGGGACCAGATGGATACTCGGGGACGGAGCCAAGATCGATTTCTGGGAAGACAGATGGATCCTTGATGAGGCCCTGACTGCTGACAGAGATTTCCTCGTCCTCAAACCAGGGCTGGCGGATAGAGGGCCCAAATTTTTGGCCTATCTTTCCCAGAACCAGGGGCGGGTTACTTGGAAACCCATCCTGAACCCTAGGCACCCGCTTCAAGCCTCCAGGCTTCAGCGTCTCCTCAAGGTGACTGTTATTTCGTCCTTCGGAGGTGATGACAGATGTGTCTGGCATGGCACTCCCAGTGGTGTCTTTTCTGTCAAATCTGCCTACAACCTTCAAAGAGTCCCTGACGAGGCCCCCTTTCCAACCCGGCAGGTGTGGGCCAAGAAGCTGATCCCCAAAATCAGCCACTTCGTCTGGGCAACCGTCCAAAACAAGATCTTGACTATCGAGAACCTAATCAGGAGGGGCTTCCAGATCCCGAACAGATGCTTCCTCTGCTGTGCTGCTTGGGAGTCCACTAATCACCTCTTTATCAGATGTCCCTTCTCTTCTGAAGTCCTGGGCCTCATCCTTTCCCAATTCTCTATTCAGTGGGTGGCCCCCAACTCCATCTCTGACCTCCTGTCTCAGTGGCCCAACCCCTTCGCCCATCCTTTCATCTGCTTCCTCTAGGGGTCTTGCCTTCCTCATATGCTTTGGCAACTCTGGCTTGAGCGCAACAGTAGAGCCTTCTCCTCCCCGGCCCATTCCCCCCAGTGGATAGCGACCAAGGCGGTGTCCTTTGCCCTCGAGAATTCCCGTTCCATCCCCTTGATCGAGGTGCCTCGACGGCTGGGCGAGGTCACCCTCCTATCATCCCTGGGAGTTCAGCTTCCCCCCCGGTCCCCCCCGCCCCCTCTCGATGTTCTATGACGAGGTGGATTGCCCCCCCTGGATGGGTCAAGCTTAATTTTGATGGAGCTTCTAAAGGAAATCCCGGGCCCTCTGGAGCAGGCGGGGTCATCAAAGACTATCACGGGGCCCTGATCATGGCGTACGCTGCACCACTTGGCATCCAGACTAACAACTTCGCCGAAGCAGTAGCTCTCCTCAATGGGTTGACTGCCCTCAAGGAGTCCACCTCAAAAGTCATCATCGAGGGCGATTCCCAAGTTATTATCAAAGCCGCCCGCAACCCGAGAAACTGCTCTTGGCGCATTCACAATTCCATCTAGGAAAGCCTCACCATTCTCCAAGGACTCCCCGACCATGCCTTTCGGCATGTGTACAGAGAAGGCAACAGGGCTGCCGACTTCATGGCAAATCAAGCCATCTCAGCTGAAGACTCCATCTCCTGGACCACGAACTTCCCTGAAGCTCTGGTCCAAATAGCTTCGCAAGACTATACTAGCATCGATGAAGGCCCTGGTGCTTAGCCTGCCCCGAGTCGGGGCCCCGAAGTCTCACTGCAGCGCCCCTCAGTGGCGAGAGCGGGAGCAGGACTAGGAACTGGTTCGAAGACTGGTGCAGGTTTCTTGGTGAGAGCGGGATCGGGATCGGGGCCGGGCACGTCAGGGCCTGGACCCGGGCCCGCAGGGCCCTCTACGGGCCCTGAGAAGGGCTCAGAGACCGAGCAGAATGGTGGCCAGGGTGGGGATGACATCTTGGGCCCGAGCCCTCAGGCCAGCCTCGATGCATCACGTCGACTGGCCCCCATCCTTTTCTTGCTCGTGAGGAGTGGAGCTGATCTGACAGGGTGGGCCCCGTCTAGGCCAGGCCCGGCTGCAGGACCTCTCGGAGTGATGGCGTTCAGTTTTTGCGATCTTGGCGTTTGTCGTTTTACGGCTTTTTCTTGTTTTGGTGGCCACAGGCCAAATTTTGTTGTTTTGTTTCTTAGTTGGCCCGATTTTTGTAGGCACCAGGGCCCTGGGCCCCGGACCGTTGCCTAAGGTTTTCAATCTTAATTTCAGCCTCGGCTGTCTATGTAACTAAGGTTTTGGGATCCTTCTTTAAAAAACCCGCTGTAAATATATTGCTACTTATCAAAAAAAATATATTTTAAAAAATATAATTTTTTTTTTAAATTTATCTAAACATAGGTTTATCCGACCATCGTCCCAATGGAGACGCACACGTGTGAGGAGGGTTCAAGGTCCATCCCGGCAATGGCACCCCTACGCAATGCGATAGGCCCCAGCAATGAGCTCTCCGCCTCCATCGTCGCCTACAGTAGGTTCGCCATCATAAAGTACAGGTGCCTCTCCTGTAATTTCGTTGTTATCATCACCTTCTGCTACGACGGTGTCGCCCTTAGGAACGATATCCTCGTGGGTGCGCTCCACGAGGTCTGTAGTTCTAGTCGTGGCTGGTCTAAGGGCTCTATTGGTCTAACGCTTGGATTTCGATGGAGGACGTATCCGAATCGACGTCATGCGTGGTCGTGGTCACCAGGCGGTAGAACATGGCCACAGAAGGGAGCCATCGCACCGCGTTGATGTAATTCCCTTGCAGGAAATAGGCAACCACCTATTTTTAGGTTTTTTATACTGCTTTTATCTTTAATTTTTTTTGTTGAATTTAGGGTTTATTCGACGAATTTATTCGTTAAAGTTTAGAATTTGACGAATTTTGAATTTTATCTAAAAAAATTGACAAATTTGGTAACTAAGAATGCAGCTATCCCTATGCCCAATGGCTATTCAGTTCATTTCCTCGTTTTCAACCAATCCTCGTTGACTTGTTGTGACCTCTCCAATGCCTTTTAGGCAAGGTACGTTGTTAGTGTCGGCCCAATGGTAGGTTTTATTTTCAATTTTCCCATGGCGATTACTTTTTCCACCCCCTCCATGTGTCATCGCCATGTTCGCCAGACCAAAAAGGACCTTCATCCCCCTCATCATGTCCTGTACTAGTTTGTCCATTTAGTCAGACTTGGTGCCACCTTCGTTCCCCTCCACTTGGCCCTCCCCCTTGTTTGGTGTGCCATTTCACCCGTGTCCCTTGATTTTCGCCCGATTTGGTTGATATGGAGCACGAGATGCCTTGGATGGTGGATTATTCTAGAGGTTTTTTGTATCTTTATTTCCACCCTTCCACCTTATCATTTTTGCCCCCCCGATCCCTGCTCGTCGCATCTTTTCTATTTTCCTGCCATGGCCGAAATCAAACTTACGTCCCTCCATCTAACTCCCCTGGTCAAAGACATCTTTAGAGACCATGGCCTTGCGGGATCAAGCCGGATCTATCCATGGATCTCATCTACTCGTGGAATGGTGGACACGTCGTCGTCAAAGGGATGGGCTTCACTATCACAACAAAACTTATGGCAGAAGTCATTGGCCTCCCCAATGATGGGGAGATTATCAATCGGGAAAAACACTCCCTGTAGGGGGAATTGGCCCTATTCACAGACAAAGGGGAGTCCCTCGATAAAGAAAAAGGTGGCATAGTGAGGGAAATGTTGTCGAAATCGTGGGACACAATGATGATAACGGTGCTACAATATTTTACCCTCGACAACCCAAACGATGTCCTTCGAAGCTTTCATCTCGCTTTCTTGAATCACCTTCAGGGGAAGAAATCTATCAACATTCCTAAGTATATGTTTTGATATGTGGAGAGATTGGTCCTGAGCATGAAGAGATGAGCCTCTTCCTCCCCCTCCACCAGGGTCTCCATCTTGTGTTGTTCAACTTCGTGGTGGCAGAGCAGAACCGCAAGGCAACTGTGCCTGATGGACCCGCTCTCATTCTTAGAGGACCTGTTAATATCAGAGATGAGGCTAGGGGAGACGTCCTAGTCTCCCATCCTCCCAATTGCACTCTGAGCTCTGCAGCCAGGGCGGATGATACCCTGGGTTCACATAAATTCAAACCTTATCGGTATCCCCTCCAATCCAAGGCAGGAAGCAGCAAGTGGAAGGCCTCGCTCATCATCGATGATGCTTTGAACAATTCCCTCTCCTTCCAAGCCAAGAAATATAAGTCAACGAGGAGATTGATCCACAATGAAGGGACTTCTGCTCAAGCTCCCTTATTGGCCTCCTAAGTGATGCACTTATCAAACATTTTTTATCGTGGGTACATCCAGGAGATTCAAGACCTCCTCAAAGCTCTTGGTCGAGTGGCCAGGACTATCACCTCCCTCCTGGTTCAGGCCGACTTCCTCCTCGAGGGGTACAAGGACCAGTATGAAGTCCTCAAGGAATTCAAGAGCTTGGTTGGAGAGAGTCCTACGGGTAATGGTCCGGGACCAAATGCCTAATCGATGTTGCAGGTGGTTCCCCGACTGTAGGGGTTTTCCCTTGGTGTTGTTTTTTGTTCTTGCTCTCGTGTGGGTGTTTTTGTTTGTTTTCATGGTCTGCCCCTATGTGGGTTTTTTTGTTTATCGATTCTCAGGCCTCGTCCCTACGTGGGCATTTTTGGACGTATGATGTTTCCCCCATGTGGGCCTCTTTCAGTGTTCAGGTCCTCCCCTACGTGGGACTTAGGGATGATTTTGTATATCGGCAGTAGTTTCTCTAGGATAATGGTAGGATTATTTGTTTGTTGGTTGATTGACTCTTCGAAGCTTCTGGTTTTTTCTCAGTTGCTATAAAAGGTTACGGGACCCTTTCAAAACCTCTTTTCACCAATCAAAAAAAATTAAATCAAATTTAATTTAATTTAATCAATAATCGTCATTTAATTTGTAAACCATGTCGCATTCATTTAATCCATGTCACCTTTCATTAATATTTGTTTCCATTCATTAATGCGCATATCCATGTCACCTTTCATTAATGTCTGTTACCCTTCATTAATACGCATTAAATAGTTACCCTGCATTGATGCACACCTTTCATACCCACAATTAAAACCAAAATTTTAATTTTCAGCTTGGCACCTTTTGTGCACGTGGTTCGATGAATATTCCGTTACACCTTCTCCAACACATCAGTTGCTACTTTCCAATTGGTCATTGGTATAGCAGTGTTTATAGCCATTGGAGAGCGTTTTTCGAGCCTAATTCAGTGTCAGCATCAATTTTTTGTTTTTTGAAGACCTGTTCAAATTCTTCATTTTGGTCTTCTTCTTTTGTAATAGGAGTACATTTTCGGTTGTACCCGATACTCTTGGCTCTTTCTCTCTTTCTCTTCCACCCTTGTACGCATTGGGGACCAATGCTTTCTCAATGGGGAGGAATGATAGGGATTAGTAGCACTTGTTTTTAATAAGTTGTTGAGGATAAACATGGTAACCAATCGTATTTAATGCACTCTTATCTTATTTGAAATATTGTAATACCTATTTTTAGGCATCTTTTGATATTGTAATACAATTTTTGATCATCTTCTTCTATTTCATGTCTATTGTAATCTGAATCTATATCATCATACCAAATTGTGAGAAAAATGTATTCTATCCCCTAAAACCAAGAAACTAAATCATGTTTCAATGTCTCAACAAACATCTTGACTAAGACATCATAATCAACCATCAAGGTTGCATTGGAAACCATAATAGATTTCAAATGATGTAAATGTTTTGTGTCATTTCATGAGAACTTGGGAAGAAACTTTTTATAGTCCTTTGGCATTTCATAGGTAAATAGAATTAATAAATGATCAATCTAATTTCCTTATCACCAAAAATAGAGAGAGGGATTAGCTTGATGTTTCTATTGATAATATGTGATATTCTAAAATGGTGGAACCTACAAACAATTGGAGTGATACAAGAAAATATTTTGAATATTACAAGCTTGAAAACTATGAGATATAGGTTTACTAGAGTTTAAATTGAGATCTTTATATTTCTTAGGAGAAGTGGAAGGATTCTTAGGACTACTAGGGTTTGAAATGGATATTTGAAGTTTGATAAAATATGGGTTGAAATTTTATAAAGTAGCTTCTATAAAGAATGAATCAATCTCTCTTGAGGTTGATTGATATTTGGTATAAAGTCTCTTCAAAGCGAGCTTGTACAAGTTTAATTCTGAAGAGCTTACTATGTAGCTTGCTGTTGGAGGTTAGCTTGGATTTTTCTATCAATTTCTTATACTCTATCTTCCTCCTCATTAGTGATAGCACCAAGTTGAGGATATGGAACTAAAAATTCAAGTGATGATCCCAATGTATCGTATGGAGATCACTACCTATGTTTAAAATGGACTTGCAAAATATTTAAACCATATTGCACAACATTACATGGCATAGGAATGATTATCTTCGCTACCCCATAGTCGACACCAAAATCTATTAGTTTAAAATTTGATTTCTTAAATATTAAATTGAGTTTATATAAAATAAAACCAAGATGTTTAAGTTCTCCACAAAATTGAAGAAAGGTGGTTCCTTTGACTTGATCACAATCTTTAAGTACCCTCAATATTTAACTTATCAAAACCTTACTTAATGGTCACTCTCAAACTTGTAATCAAACTAATTAATTTTATCCAATTTAATTTAGATAGTAAAAGATAAAAAAACATATACATAAAACAATTTTCTATTACTATCTCCATTTTAAAAAAATATACATATAAATAATTTATTCATTTTATAATAATACTAGTTTTTAAAAATAATACTTATTATAATTCATAAAACTCTTATTCTGCTGAGATTAATTAGAAAAAAATTATATTTAAAAAAATTCGCCTATGGTCAACCAACCTTTTTATAGTTTTTTTTTTTTTTTTTTAATACTAACATACAATAGCATTATGAACCTGTCTTCATTTATATATTTTCTAAAGTATTATTTATTTATTTTATTTAATATTTTAAATAAATTATTTATTTATATATATATATATATATATATATATATTATTACTTTAACAAACAAAAAAATCAAATGACTAAAAAATTATAATAATTTTTTTGTTTTGTTCTTTTCTTATACATAAAGAAATTCGTTACATTCACACAATTATTTTTCAAGGTTCAATTTTTGAGGTTATCTTTATAACTTTTATTATTATTTTTTTGGATTTGGTTATTGTGAGAAACTCCTATGACCGACGTATAGATTGAGCAGTCTCCTCCCAACCATGACCCCTCCTAAAGTTGAGAGCTATACTTATCAATAGGGAATTTAACACAAAGCCATCACACACCCACCCCCTCACACACTCGTCCATGCCACGGTTTGAACCTTGGACCTCCCGAAGAAGAGCTAAAGCCTCGTAACACCCCAGGTGTATAACCCCTATTATTATTATTATTATTTATATTATTTAAAATATTTATATTTTTTTTATTGTTATAATTAAAATTATTAATAGAGGAATTCTCATTTGATTAAAAATATAAAGTTGTAAATAAGAAACCTAGGAATTAAATACAACCATGTGAAGTCAATCATGACGATTTTTCAAGTCACGAAAAATGAAATTGTAAATATTTATCAGTTAGAGTTAGGATGATGGGAAGAGCAATGAAAGGTTAGGACATTAGGGAGGTAAGACATTTTATTTGGACATAACTTTTCAGCTAAGTTTTTTTTCTTCTTTATCTTAGAAATTTTGTGTGTAAATTATTACAAATTTTTTATCAAATATTTTATTTGTTATAGGAGATTTTGATAAATTTCAATAGATTTTGAGTTTTAGTTTCTTTTTCATTAACAGGTTTATAGTTAAATTCTTAGAGTCATCTCTAGTGGTAGAGGTTAGTGATCACACCTCAGAGAGATCCTCGTTGCTCCAAGATAGGGCAGTTCTTGTTAAAATTTAATGGGTATTAGTCAAGGGCTTCAACCTTGAGAAAATGGATTGATAGGAGTTGGAAGTCTATAGGAGTGATTCTATTCTTTCTTCCCAAAGGTTTGTTCTTAGTCATTTTTTGTTCTAGGGAAGAAAGAGAAAAAATCCTAAAAGGGGGTCCTTGGTTTATGGAAAGAGTAGGACTCTTCCTTACCTGTTGGTATGAAGGCTTTTCACCTAAAAATGTAAATCTATACCTAGTACAAGTATGGGTTAGGATGTTTGGGTTACCCATTGAATTTTGAGAAATAGATACCTTCAAGGCAACATGCAACACTCTAAGAGAATTCCTTGAGACTTCAGATACTATGAAATATGGATTCTTGGCTATTTATGCTCGGATATTGGTCATGATTGATATAAGTAAAGCTTTACTAGAATCAATCATTCTTAAGTATAGGGATAATATGTGGATCCAAACCATAGATTATGAAAACATATCTTTTAGATGTAGAATATGTCATGAGGTGGGACATATTGAGAGATCATGCCCTAAGAAGAGCCTAGCAAAATCATATGTAGAAAACCGCAAGAGAAACTTACAAATGGTTATGGATGAAGATGGTTTTCAACTTCCAATAAATAGATCTAGAAAAATAAAAGAAAATAAACAATGGAGACCAATAAGGAAGGATATTGGAATAAATGCCAACTCTTTTGAGGATTTAGCGATTTAGCCTATGAAGAAAAAGTAGATAAAAAATTAGAGGAAACAGTACAACAGGTTCAACACATCAACAAGGAACAATATATTTAGTATGATCCAATTTAAGGAAGAACACATTTGATGAACCTAAGAAATGTGTCTCATTATATTTTGAATACTCTATTGAAGTACCATGCACCATTCAGGAGAAAAAATTTGGTAAAGAAAATGCAATTTTAAAAGTTAATACATCTACCATTAATAAGGAAATACCAAAAAATGAGTAGGATGAGTCAAAAGCTTCTGTAATAGAGCCAGGAGAGAATAAATATGATAAAAAAAAATTGTGAAAGAATATTAAGTAATAGGATAATAAGACCTACTCCTGATATAGGCAAGGCAAAAAGAGAAAACCCCTCAAATTATCAAGCAAGATCTAGGGAAGCAAGAGCAAACATAGAGAAAGGAACACAAACTAAGTTGGTTGAACTTCTCTTTACCAAACAACAAAATGATATTGGTAATATATAGGCAAGGCCAATAACTCCTAATGAGACATGATTATCATTTTATGGAATATAAGGGGTGTTAATACCCCTTCAAAGCAGAGGTGTATCAGGGACCTATGTTTAAGTAATAAACCCGATATTCTTTGTATCCAAGAAACTAAAATAACAAAAGAAGTTTCAAAAACTATGAAAGCAATATGGGCAAGATGTGAATGGGATGCTATGGATTCTAAATGAGCAGTAGGGGGAATTCTAACTTATTGAAATCCTTCTGGAACCTCTTGTGTAACCATTCATAAAACTAGGCATTAGATAACCTCTTTAGTCACTTGCTACTTTGTAGATATTCATTTCATCCTTATCAATGTCTATGGACCTCTAACTCAATAAGGTAGATTAGAAGTTTGGAGTGTGATTGAAGCCTTTATGAATATGTTTGGTAAATGCATGATGATGAATAGCATAATTGAATATTGGTTAAAGCAATGGCAGAGCACTTATAAAAGTGAGGTTTTACAAACAATATGGGATATATCAAAAGATGCAATACTTTGGACTATATGGCTAGAAAGGAATAGAAGAATATTTAAAGGAAAGAAAAGTAGTTTAGAGGTAATGAAAAGGAAGATATGTTTAGCCATAGAGGAGTCTAAACCAACCCTATCAACTCACCTAGTCCCTAATATGGAAGCAAAAAGCCTTGATAGATGGAGTCAAGTCATTACAAAAAATAATGATGTTGGGTACAAAATAAGCAAAAATAAGGCAAAGAATATAAAGTGGAAACCACCAGATTTGGAGTTTGGAGCATCTAAAGGAAATCCAGGACCAACAAGAGGAAGAACAATTAGAAATAATAGAGGAGATATCTTGTCTCATTACGCTTTCAATAGTGGATTTAAGACAAATAATGGAGTTGTTGGATGCCTTTAGAAGGGTTAAAAATATGCAAACAAATGAAATGGAACAAAGTATGGATGGAATGTGATTCTCTCATAGTAATAAATACAATTTTGAGGAAAGCAAAGGCTCCATGGACTATACAAGAGATAATTGTGGAAATTCAAGATCTTGCTAAAGAGTTTGAAGAAATCAGGTTTACACATATATTAAAGGAAAAAAACAAATGTGCAGATTGGCTAGGCAATAGAGGGGTTTTGATTGAGGATCGTGAAGTTAAATTCTCCTTTTCTCAGTTAGAAGAAGTAGTAAGTTTAGCTAAAGCTGACAAGAAACTGTTAACTGCCTAAATCAAATAATGATTCATATTTACTTTAATAAATTTCATTGGTAATATATGCTTTATTTTATAACAATAATGTGTTTTCAAATAAACTAATTATTATAATATTTGTGGTTGCACTTGTGTTTCAGGAAGGAAACTAGCAATCCAAATTTGGTAAAGTGGACTATGATAGTGCGATGGTTTGGAAATATTTTTCTACTAAGATTCAATGCATAGATAGTAGAGGTGAAGTTTTAGTATTGTAAAGGATGCTATAAAAAAATATCAAGAAGGATGTTAAACTTTGGAATATTTGTACTCATACAAAAAATTGAAAAGATCTAAAAAATGAAAATCAAGAGTTCAAACATTTTATGTAAAATGATGTAGGTTTCTAGCTATAGCATCTCAATTAAAATGAGAAGTGTATCTATTTGTAAACTCTCAAGCTCTAAAGAAGAGAGTTGTAATTTGTCAAGGGTGGGGGACCCAAATACAACCCCTTATTATCTAGCCAAAAAACACTAGAATTTAAATCTTTATCCAAATAATATATGCATAGTTTTTAATTATAATATTGTTATGAGATTTATTGTAAAATATATTCAATCTTATGCAAAAATAGAGCAGGATCGTTGATGCCTTTAAAAGAAAGTTGAATAAAAAATTATCTTTTATGCTTTGCTGGGTGATGGGCTGGTCTATGCTCTTAGATGATTGTTGGGTTTAATTTATGTTATTTTGGTCATAAAGGCTGGGGCTTTCTCTTTCTTTGCCTCCTTTAATGTAAAAGTTTATGCAACCTTTCAAAACCCTTCTTTTTCACCATTAATCAGAAACTATATATTTATTTATTTGATTAGGAGCTAGAGATTGGAACCACCAACCTCAAGTTGGCAAACACTTATATCTTTTCATATTTTTTCAATGAATTTACACAAGTATTTATAAAGGTTCCTGGTCCCCTTATACTAAATAATAAGTATAATACTAAGATAATATTGTTATAAAATATTTTAATATTAAAATAATATAATATAAATAATATTTACTTATATTTTATAACTAACTTAAAAAAATATAATCAATTATAATATTATAATACTTCAACACTTATATACATACATAGTCTTTCAAAATTTAAATCCTTTTCTCTTTCTTTAAAATTCACTTACATTAAAATCATTTAAATTGATCTAAAAAGTTTAAAATCTCAAATAGAATGACAAATAAAAATATTTCGATGTAAAACAGTCAAAATATTCAAATTCAAGTGTATTCACATAAATTTTAAATTTTAAAAAATAAAGGTAAAATCTAAACTTAGGTCAAACCATTCTTAAATTATCTCAAACTATAGAGAGTTAAAAATGTGAATAAACGTGAGGCCACAAATAACGTAAAATTATCTACATATCAAATAAATTCAAATTCAAGTCTATTCACATAAATTATAAAATTTAAAAAATAAGGTAAAACCTAAACTTAGGTCAAACCATTCTTAAATTATCTCAAACTATAGAGAGTTAAATATGTGAATAAACGTGAGGCCACAAATAACGTAAAATTATCTTCATATCAAATAAGCACGTTAAAGCATTTTAAAATACTATAAATGATCAATAAACGTGCAAAAGCAGGTCTCACAAATAACGTGAAATTATCTTCATATCAAATATATAAGCACGTAAAAGTATTTTAAAATAAAATAAATGCTCATTGTGAAACTTAGGTGAAATTTTTATTCATTGTTTAACATCGTTATGTAATACTTTTCAAAGATTATGAGGTTTTGATGGAAGCAAGTGGGAGACTCTTGTTCAACTCAATTCTTGTTATAGAAGGTTCAATAAATAATAGTGTAAAGGTTCAAATTAGTCAAAGGTTAAGATTTAATTTTGGTTATAAAGAAATAAAAGGTTGAATGTCCTCTATAGTCAACAATATTTTAAAAATTAAATAATACCTTACAAATTCAACTCTTATTATAAAAAGGTCAGTTAAAATTCCCTTAATCAAGCAGTACCTTTCTTAGCCCTAGATTCCACTTTCTATTAATATGGAAACAAAAGTTTCTATATTTTTAAAAACAAATAGAGCTAACTTACATGATATTTATAGTATTTATTTTCTATAAAAAATTAAATATATAATATTTGTTTGTGAAAACATAGAATGGTATATTGTTAGTGCTTTATTTCTGTTATTTTAATTTGACTCAGACCTTTTTTTGCTATATCTATTACTTCAGCTTAACCTTTATTTTTTTGTTACATAGGAAAATTGGTTACAACCACGCTATTTTTAGTAACTACAAGCGCATGATTCAAACCACAAGGACTATTCTAACCAAAACCTATTCCACAGGGGACCACTAGAATTTATACCATCATAATCAATCTTTTGTGTACTAAAGATTCAGATCAACCCTCTATAAAAATAAATAAATAAATAATATAAATAAAAACAAAAATAAATATTACACTAACTATACCACCAATCCATTGTACTAGATAGCCTGATCCGAGCATGCGTGGAGATGACGACCAAAGATTCTCAGGCCCAAAGGACATCCTTGTGCCGTCAATTTTGTACAAATAAAATAGATTTTAAAAAATTAATTAAATCTAGTGAGCATCTTATTTTTTGGCCGTAGTGCTCACCACCTTGGACTTGTCAACTTTCTATAAGTTAGGTCTGAGTCAGGTCCGGACAACTTGCCAATAAAATACAATAATAACAATCATTGAAAAAAGAAGTAAAGTTAGCAGTCATTCTCAGCAACCCTCATGGTCTCATTTCCAAGGGCACACCTGTTTTATTTTTGTTTTTATAATATGCTCGTGACTTAAGCCATCCCATATCATGCAAATACTTGACAACGACATTCCTTGTTGTGAATCCCCATTTTAAATATATAGGCTATAAAGACACATTCTCTGCTTTTAAATTTCCATTTTTAAATATGCAGATCTATACAAGAAACCCAACATCCACAGAAAAGCCAGCTCTTCACCACACAGCAAAAACTTGAAACCGAATCTGTTGCTTGCTTCATTCACGACATTAAGGTGAATTTCTCATTTTTTTATATATAGATCTATAGAAACACATTCTCTGTTTTTAAATCCCCATTTTTAAATATGCAGATCTATACAAGAAACCCAACATCCACAGAAAAGCCAGCTCTTCACCACACAGCAAAAACTTGAAACTGAATGTGTTGCTTGCTTCATTCACAACATTAAGGTGAATTTACCCATTTTAAAATATATAGATCTATACAGACACATTCTCTATTGTAAATCCCCATTTTTAAATATGGGGATGTATACAAGAAACCCAACCTCCACAGAAAAGCCAGCTCTTCACCACAAAGCAAAAACTTGAAACTGACTTTGTTGTTTGCTTCATTCACAACATTGGAAAATTACTAAATTGTGAATATATGTATATCACCACATTGAAACCATTTTGCAATCAGGTATTGTAAGAATGAACTACGACAATATGTTTTGTTATATCAAAAAATAAAAGGCCTTAGTTATGCCAAGATTTGGTGACAAATCAAAGCCAGTTGCGTCTGGAGTGCAAGATACTGATCTACCAACTCCAGGATTCAATGGAGTATGCTAATCCGATGCTGGTTACTTAAACTTATTACACTCCAAAATTATGCTATTTGGAATAAGAAACCCTATGACATCAACTTGTTGCTTTTAAAACACGACTTAAGCGATTGGATTTCCACATTGACATATATCAGAGAGATCAAGAGTATGATAAACAAACTGTGGAAACTATAAAGTGTCTAAATAAAGAATTCTTTAGGTCTCATGGAATAATATGGGTATCCAAATATTTACTCACCCTTCAAAGCTTAGACTTTTTAGATTTAAATTTTGAACCTTCTACATAAAAAAATTCTAATGTCTTAATAACAATTTTTAAGGATTGAGAAAAACAAGTTTTTGCATCTTGATTACCCGAAAACAAGTAAAATAACATTAACCATGTTCAGAGTGTTCTGAGCTTTCAAGGGTCCAACAATTCGGAGAACAATAATTGGCTGACCTTTTCGGCTGAATTTAGTAGTTATCTGTTTTCTTTTCTACATAAAAGCTAGGAATCTTTGTCTATTCGCACTTATAATTTCTTTGTATAGCTCATCTTCCAGTGACCTTAACCATTAATATTTCTCAAATCTTGATTTTTTTATTTTCCAGTTTTTAGTTTTATACCTGTACAAAAGTAAAATAGATTTTGGCGTTCATAAGATCATGAGTTATATAAGACAATGTGAATATTAAAATGTTTATTCCCTTATACCAGAGTATAGTGTACAACCTTCCCTTTTTCAGATTTGATTGTTGAATCTCCTTTTCATAGTTCCAAAGTCTTAAGAGTTAGGCCCATATGCAGGGTAGTAAATAATTAAATCAGGAGTTTAAAATTTTCTAGTTCCTATTTTTGATACTTTCTGTAAAAGTAAAGTAATTTTTAACATCCACGAAATCACAGACCACATGGAACGATTAGGTTATCCAAATGTTTATCCACCCATATCGAAATATGGTGTACAACATTCCTTTTTAGATTGAAACATTGGACATCTTATTGAAAGTTCTAAAGTCTTGACAAATAAACCCATGTGCAGGGTAGTAAATAATTAAATCAAGGCAGTTTAAAAATATATATTCACATGGGTAACGGATGTGTGGCAAGCAATCAGCTATGGTCAAGTACAATTAGTCCAGGATTAAACAGTAATAAACAGAGGACGATAGATCATTCCATAAGTACAATCCAAAATGATGAAGTAATAAAAATCACTTTATAAAACAGAATGTGATATCACCTTCCACCAAAGTCATTATCACATTATGCAGACAAGATCCATAGATTATACAAGGGGAATTGATCTCGCATAATATAATCCAAAATTTCAACAAAGCAGAATTTGTCTTACAATAATTATACCCATGACTGCCTTGAGTAGCAGCACCCATTGAAGGTCCTGTGCTTAAGGAAACAGTTGGGATATGAAAAATTTCACCAAGTAATCTGTTTTTGGATTGGTAACCACAAATCTTCATCACTTCAAATTTTCTTTCAACTTATTTTTAGGTTACAAATTCCATCTAGATAGAAATGCATAAACAATGATGCAAATAACATGGATCCATAACATTTGGTCACTGCTTCCACGGTTCGTTGAAACCAGGCCGTAATGGGTTATGATGTAATAGGGTTGGACCCTTTCAACCTCATATAAACAATTAATAATATATATTCAGTCATCCCAGAATACAATTCAAAGTTGGAATACAAGTGCTGCTGCATAACAATGCGTTCAAGAAAGAAATTACGGCAGAAGCTCATTTCAAATAATTCTATCGAGCTTAATATTTCTAGAGTTACACAATATTAAAGTTAAGAAGCCTGATTGGTCCTAAAAGCTGTATGATGTTGTTGGAATATTGCTTGTACTCTGTTTCACTCGTGTCACAGCTTCAATTAATATAACACCTTTCAGTTTAGAGAGATGATCAGACTGCTTAGGTTGCCCTAGTTTCCAAGAGACTCTATAATCTTTTTTATACCTTGATATTTTAAAACTTATATGAGATGCTTATTCTGCGATGACAGGATATACAGCTCCAGCAGCAATTCTTATCGGTTTCACTTTTGGCTTCTATAGACCACTATGAAGTCAAATGAAAAATGAAGAATTTATCATTTAAACTTTTGATTTGAAATCATAATCAATGACAATAAACATGAACGTGTCAGGGTTCTCTACGTTGTCGTCAGAGTGAACAATTGTCTCCTGATTCACACAAACAGCCACATGCTTTGAGCAACGTTGGCATTCATTGCCTGAAGAAGAAAACAAATAAATAATTGAGATTATATTCTTCACAATCCTCTACAAACATGCAATTGCATCAAATGTAGTTGCTTAAACCTCCTCTGCTTTATGAGGCTATGTCAAAAAGCTCTAACAAAAGGCATATTGCGCCTCTCTGCCTAGAGATGGTTAAAATTTAATCATAAATTCTACCTACTATCCATACATCATCTTTTTATGTTTATCGTTTAACCGTATTCAAATTTCAAATCGTCTTATATGTGACTGGCCAAATGTAAGGTATGGACTTTCACTTTTAAAGCAAACATTCCATTCTTGGGCATTTGTTCCCCTCTCACACACTCAGATTTATCAGAAGGGGCTTCCTGAAATTCCTCAGAAATGCACTGAATAAATTAAGAATACTTTTTGCCGTAAACCAATTCCACGTGATTTAAAAATTTGGGCTCCACTAAAGGCTTCAAAAGTTTCCCTTCCTGAAAGCAGGTTCTGCTTAATGTGAGTGCTGCAAACTTCAGCTCCTCTGTCCAGAAGCCAATTGAAATCTCCATCATGAGACGTAGCCAGCCATGCTATTTGAATGGGTGAGAGTCCATTTTGCATTTAACTGAACAGATCCTATGGCAAGGAACTACCTTTGACATACAATTGCACTGAATTGTGGTTTTTTACTATTGTAATCAGAATTACAATAACCCAAGGAAAAGCACAATAACTCAACAATGTGATGTGATTTTTATTATCATCAAAATTACAATATCCAAGGAAAACTAAAATTCACTTGCACAACATGTGTTACAGCTTTGATACCATTAATAACCCCACCTGAATCACGATAATCAAGGTAAAGCACAGTCGCAGCCCGGATTCCAAGTCCAACCTCAATTCTAGTATACAATTCAAGAAAGTCCCCAATCCCGTGAATACAGGAGATCAGACAATTCCGATATAAATCAAAGAAAGACTCGAGCAAAACTTATATAGATCTTATATACCGGTCTACTTTTTATGCCACAATATGCAAAAGTAAACAAGAGGGCAGAAGCTGCTCGAAATTGACACAATCAAATTTTCAAAACAAATCTCACAGCAAATTAATCTCTTTTCGCTCTATGGACGATGATGATATTTTACTTTTCTTGAGTAATTCATTTCTCCACAGATACGTTGTCAGAAAACCACCTTCGGATTTGTTAACCTAGTATTTCTTTTCTTTTTTTTGTTTCACCCCTTCCATTGTCTCTCGGGGGTGTCTTTACACGTTGGTACTCATAACAAACAGAAGAGCTCGGGCTTTCAATTACAACAAACAAGGCAAGCACAAGTGCACTAAATTATGTGTTTCTTACTGCACAGTCCGAATTGCAATTGAACGAAAATGATGTGTTCCTTATTGTAATCTGAATTCTAATAACCAAGGAAAGCACAATTTCACCTATCAATGTGATATTTATTGTCATCTGAATCATAATAACCAAGGAAAACCGGATTCTACTTACATAATGTGTTTTAGCTTAGTATCATCAATAACCCCCGTAGGAGTCCAAACTCTGAATCACAGTAATCAGGATAAAGCACAATTGCAGTCTGGATTCCAAATTCCTATCTCAATTCAAGTATACAATCTAAGAAAAGCCCCCCAATCCCGTGGATCCAGAAGATCAGACAATTAAGATACAAAGTAGAGAGAATGAAAGATTTATGCAGAACTTATACATATCATATATACCGGTGTTTCTATGCCACAACATGCAAAAGTAAGCAAAACGGCAGGCACAACGCAGGAAGCTGAGTAAGATCGAAACCCTCCATCTCCCATCGCAAACCCCACAGCAAATTTCCCTCCTTTCCTCCTTTCTCGTTCCATACTCGGCGCTTTAACTTTATGCTTTTGTCCAACAACCTGCCCCCAAATTCTTATTTCCATTTATAATCTTCCCCCATTAACAACTGTACATAGGGAACAGACGCAGAAAACCGTCTTAGGGTTTCGAAACCAGGTGTTTTAACCCCCCCTTTTTTCTTTCACCAATTCATCTCTCAGGAGTGGTGCGGCTCATGCAATCAAGCACCTCGGTTCTAGTATTCACGATTCTGTGGAACAGCTCCCTCACCTGTTTCTCCAGCGGGTCGAGTCCCTCCTTCACGGAGGCCCAGAGCTGCATCAGGGTCATAACCTCCTTCCGTATTTCCTGATCCTGGTTTTCCGTCAACGGCAAAGACGCATTCCCCGCCGCGTCCACGAGATCCGACAGGCGCCGCACGCTGGAGGAGATTTGGTATATTTCCATCAGAAGCGCGCCGCCGCCGCCGCCGCCGCCGCTACGGCGGTCCCGCCGGCGCGCCTCCTCCATGACCTTGTCGTAAACTGCGAGCAACGGCGCCGCCCAGGGGAACGTCCTCGGCACGCTGAAGTGGATCTGCAGTCCACGGTCCTGGCAAGGCACCGCCGCCACCAGCGCCCACATGCCGAAGAGAATAACGACATTCATGCTGTACGCCGCCACGGCGAAGCCGCCCGTGGCGGCAACTTCGGCGGCGCGCGGCGCCGCCATATTCGACCCCATCGCCTGCAGCTGCCTCCCGGCCGACCACGAACGGGACACAGACCAAGACAACGAACGGAAATGCGAAGACGCCGCCGCCGCCGCCGCGGGGGGGCGGGCGAACGAGCGGTGGCGGTACTGCGCGAGTACGGATTCCTTGTTGTCTTCGCCGAGGGCTAGGGTTAGATCGGAGAGAGCTTTACGCGCGCGGCGGAGCTGCGCCTCGCCGAGGTGGTGGCGCTGGCGGAGGTCTAGCGCGCAGAGGAGAATCTCCACATGCTTTTGCCAGAGGCGTATGTGCTCTATGCCGTCGCGGACGGCGTTGCAGAGGTCAAGGGCTTTGACGCTGCGCTCGAGGAAGTCGTCGGCGATCCGCTCGGCTGGCTTGCAGAGCGGCGGGCGGGGGCGAGGCACGAGAGCCTTGAAGTCCGCTTCGCAGCCGAGGACCGCGTCCAGCGCGAGGCGAAGCCACGCCAGGGAGAGCAACGGGGTTTTTTCATCGTCGTTCGCCGCCGCAATCGCGGCGAAGCGCTCGCCTGCGCTACGCTGGAACTCCTCCAGCGCCTCCTGATCGTGGCCCGACGAGGCACCGATGAGGCCTCTGTCTTCTTTGCTGTTGCTGCTGCCGCGGCTGGGGCTGGGGCTGTTCATCGGATGAACCTGCGCTTGCTGCGGCCGCGACGAGAAGATATTGCGCACCACAGAGGAAGATGAAGAAGAAGAGGCGTTGTTGTTGTTGCTGGTGCCCTTGGAAGAAGAGGCGGAGGCGGAGGCTACGGCGGCTATGGGGTTCTTCATCGTTCAGACAAGGGTAAGGGTTTGGGTCATTCTGGGTTTCGAACCGTGAGCGGCGTGAATTTTATGTCTTGGGTATGTGTGTGCGCAGGACGGCGGGCAATAAATAGAGGAGGGGAGAAGATGAAGACTTGCGTGCGGGGTCTTTTTGACGGGGGCGACTTGACTTGGGGGGAAGAAGACCGGTTCGATCGACTCCACAGAGTACGCGCGCCAACACGCGAACACGTAGCATACGCGAGTTATACGCGCCGCCACCGTGGACGCGTTCACACTGTGGCCGGGGGCTGTTCGGGGTGGGTCCCACCGGCAACTTGGACCGAGGAAATTCTGGTTGCGTTTCTGGCTTTTTCTTTCACCTAGGATATTTATGCATGCTGACGTGGAAAAATGATTTTGACAAGAACTTAGGGTTCAAAAGTCTCTCCATAAGTCTATTCCATCTAGTTGTAGTTGGACTCGATGAAAAAGGAGGTTACCGACCACTCGTGATTCATACCATCATCATCGGTTTGATGTACACTCAGAATTCAGAGCAGACTACTCCTTTTGCAAATTGGCACCCTCAAGTTTGAATCCTTTTGCAAATTGGCACCCTCAAGTTTGAATCCAAGTCTCTTCTTGGTACGTTATTGTTGGACCTAACAAAAGAGGGAGACTACTGACCACTAGAGGTTTCGTAGTATCATCGTTGTTTTGATGTACACTTAGAAGATTTAGAGCAGACTACTACCTTTGTAAATTGACATCCCCAAGGTTTGAACCCAGGTCGGTTTGATGTACACTCAGAAGATCTAGAGCATACTACTACCTTTGTAAATTGGCACCCCCAAGGTTTGAACCCAGGTCTCTTCTTGATAAGTGTCTCTAATGCACACTCAAAGCAGACTACTACTTTTGCAAATTGGCACCCCCAAGGTTTGAACCCAGGTCTTTTCTTGGTAAGTTGTTGTTGGACCCAACAAAAGAGGGAGACTACCGACCACTAAAGGTTTCGTACTATCATCGACGGTTTGATGTACACTAAGAGGATTTAGAGCAGACTACTACCTTTGTAAATTGGCACCCCCCAGGTTTGAACCTAGGTCTCTTCTTGGTAAGTGTCTCTTATGCACACTCAAAAGATTCAAAGGAGACTACTGCCTTTGTAAATTGGCACCCTAAGGTTTGAACCCAAGTCTCTTCTTGGTAAGTGTTTGGCTAGACAAGCAATTACCAATCCACCTAAACCTTGAGGGCCATGAGACAAACATGTTACTTATAACTTTATTTTCTTTTAGATTAAACTTGGAACCATCTATTACTTTTATCATTGGTTAGGTTAAATGTGGAACCTTCTATTGGATTTTCAAAAGTCTTAAGTTCAAGAAGGGGGGTGACATAGGAGACTACTTTTATTTATGTTGGGTATAGGGAAACTTTTATAAACTCTAGTTTACTGGTTAAAGACAAAGTCAATGAAAACTTTTAGGCTTAAGCATATTCAAGAAGGGGTGTGGCGAGACTACCTTTATAAAAAATATTTATTGGTTTTTTTAGATTTTATAGGAAACCTCTATAAAAGACCTAGACTATCTTTATAAAGAATATTTAATGATTTTTTTAGATTTTATAGGAAACCTTAATAAAAAGACTCACAAGCATTAGCCGCTATTAATTGACCTATCTCTTTGGAAAACTTTTATAAAGAATGTCATGTATAACTTTATTCATAATAAATTTCAACTTTGAACCTTCTATTAAAAGTCTTTAACTTTGACATATAAAACTACTACATATAAATATATTTAATGGTTTTTTTAGATTTTAAATCTTTATAAAAGACCCATAAGCATTTGACGCTACTAATTGGCCTATTTCTTTGGGATACTTTCATACAGAATGACATCTATAACTCTATTCTTAATAAATTTTAACTTTGAACCTTCTATTAAAAGTCTTTAACTTTAACATATAAAACTACTATAAATAAATATATTTAATGTTTTTTTTAATTTTATAAGAAACTTCTATAAAAGATCCACAAGCATTAAGCTGCTACTAATTGACCTATCTGTTTCTATACTTTTATAAAAAATATAAAGTATAACTCTATTCTTAATAAATTTCAACTTTGAAACTTCCATTAAAAATCTTAACTTTGAAATATCTTGCTTCCCTAGGATTGGAACTCTGAACCTTCTGTTAGATATTTCAAAGTCAGGATTTGGCATATTCTAGAAGGGGCGTGGCCACGGTGGACGCATTCCAATTCTCTGGCCGCGCTTGTGGCTTTTTCCACCTAGGATATTCCGTCTGACGTGGTCCGGCGGCAGCAGGAGGGGCGCAGCCACGGTGGACGCTGTCACACTGCATGCCCAGGGGGTTCTGGTGGGCCCCGCACGACTGACTATGCTCTAAGACAGGAGAAATTCTTAGATGCGTTTCTGCTGAATTTGCAGGTCAATTTTGTCTTGAGTTTGCGCTTGAGCTGGCCCTACACCACTAGGTATTGTCAATCATTGGGTTTGATATATTTTTTTTAATTATTAATTATTGATTTTTTTTAGGGTAGAGAATTGGTAATATTTTTGTTTTATATAGGTATGATTTAGATAAATTTGGATGTCATTATAGACCTTACCTGTTTGATAAAGATGAAGTGAAAGAGACTTTGGTTATTAAAGAATCCAATTGAAGCAGGCAAACACTCGACAGGTCCTGTCAACAACCAGCCTATTGGCAAGCACTCAGCAGCTACTAACCCACTTACAAGCACTCCGCAAATCCTTTGGGGAGCTACGAACCCACCAACTAGCAACCTATTGATAAGCACTCGGCCCAACCTATTGACAAGCACTCGGCCTACTACCAACCCACTAACAACTGTTACCAACTGATTTATCTAGGTTTTAGAGTTTCAGCTCATAGAGTAGTAGGGGTATTGTTGATCCTCTTCTTTATATTTAATTTTATTATTTATTACTTGATAACTCTTGTGGTCTATGTGGTCCATTTGGTTGAAAGTAAGAGTGGTCTATGTGGTTCATTTGGTTGGAAGTAAGGTGGTATAATATTGTAGGTGATGTTTATTTTATGTTGAAATTTTTGAGTTTGAACTATGAGATTGAATTTTTTTTAACTAAAGTGAAGTATAATAAGTGGTATAATTGGAAAGTGTTTATAATAAGTGGTATATTTGGACCACACTTTTCTAGGCACAACGTGTATTTCTTTCTTTAATTTGGATAGCTTAATAAGAGAATGTGGGTTAGAACTTTGATAACTTAAATAACAAAACGTGAGTTCAAACTTTGATAACTTGAATAACATAATGTGGGTTCAAACTTAATTTGAATAACCTGAAGAACAAAATATCTTGAATAACATAATGTGGGTTCACACTTAATTTGAATAACCTAAGAACAAAATATGGGTTCGAACTTTAATAATTTGAATAACAATGTAAGTTCGAACTTTAATATTTTAAATAATAATACATGGATCAAACTTTAATGACTCGAATAAGGTGAATTTGAAGTTAAATAATAAAACTTAGATAACTTTTAAATTAGTAAAGGTGCTATCAATCAATCTTTCTTCTATAAGCTTCCATTTGC
The DNA here is from genome assembly GCA_028583015.1 of Wollemia nobilis. Lineage (NCBI taxonomy): Eukaryota > Viridiplantae > Streptophyta > Pinopsida > Araucariales > Araucariaceae > Wollemia > Wollemia nobilis. The sequence goes on from JAQPPZ010002105.1 coordinate 1,801,802, forward strand.
TCTTCTTCCCAGCCCTCGCCGTCTAACTGTTTGACTCTTTTTGAAGGACAAATAAGGTGGTACACTAATATTATAGGGCAAGTTTGTTTTCTGTTTGTCCTTTTGAGCTTGGGCGGAGTGCTTTCATTTACAACTCTAATAAGCGTTATTCGCCTAATTGGTTGGTTATTTTTGAAAGGCAAGTTTGTTTTGTATTTGCTCTTGTGAGCTTGGGACCATCAAGTTTTTATCTTTTCAGAGTGGGTTTTCATTTAAAAAACCTTCGAAAACCCAAATATATATAAATAAATGTGTTAAAATAATTCACATTGTTTGGGGTCCAACTAGTTGGGCTATTTTTGAAGGGCAAATAGGGTGTATAAGATATTGTAAGCCAACTTTGTTTTGTGTTTACACTTTTGAGCTGACACTTGAGACCATGAGGAGTATTAGCAATTTTCTTGACTTATTCATGTTGAATGCTTTATTTTTTATTCTATCAAAGTCATATAATTTAATTTAATTAATTATTTTTAAAGATAAATAATAATATATTATTAAATTTTTATGTTATTTTAAATTTAAATAAAATATAAAATCAATTTATATTAAATGATATTTTTTGAAGTTAATTTTTTTTTTGATTTGGTTATTGTGAGAAACCCCTAGGGCTGAGCAATCTCCTCCCAACCATGATCCATCGTAGAGCTGAGAGTTATACTTATCAATAGGAATTTAACACAAAGCCACCACACACCCACCCCCTCACACACTCGCCCACGCCACGGTTTGAACTTTGGACCTCTCGAAGAAGAGCCAAAGCCCCAACCGTTGCGCTGCACCCCTAGTGCTTTTGAAGTTAATTTTTAGCATTCTCTTATCCCATGACTCTTTAATAAAAATGTTTTACATTATAAGGAGTTTTGGTTAGACAATGTGATTTTTTTATCTCAATAAAATTTATATACAAAAGTTTTCAAAGCTATTTTTTAAATTATATATAAATAAATAATATGAGACTTTTTTTAACTAGACTATTCTAGGATGGAAGGAGATTGAAGTTCTTAATGATAAATTACTACAAGAAGTATTTTCAATTATAACAAACGAAGATAATAGTAAACTGATGGAACCTATTTTTTTTATAAGGATAGATCCTCATATCAAGATGGTCTCTCAACAACATTCTAGCGTAACTAGGAAAGTGAAGGATTCTTTATTGGTGGTAGTGGAACAATCTAGGCTTAAAAAATACATACCTTATAAAATAAATGTGATATATCTTACCTTGATTTCAAAAAAGAATGATACATAATTGTTTGATTTATTTAGGTCTATAAGCCTATGTAATGTCATATAAGATAATCTCCAAAGTGATGGCAAATTGATTAAGACCACTATTAGATAAAATTATTTCAGAAGAGCGAGGATTTGTAAAAGGGAGGCAAATTTTGGATAGGATCATAGTAGCTCATGAAGTAATGCATTTAGAGCTTCAAGAAAAGAGAAAGCAATTATCTTAAAACTTGATATCTATAAAGTTTACAACAGGGTTAAATGAGATTTTTTTGTAGTATTAGAAAAGTTTAGATTTGGGAAAAAATGGGTTAGATGGATTAAAACTTATGTCTCTAGAATATCATATTCATTTCTAGTTAATAGGCTAGTAACAAAATCATTTAAATCCAAGAGGGGTCTTAGACAAAGAAATCCTCTATCACCATATATGTTCATTATTTTGTCAAAGGTATTGGGAAGAAACTTGAAGAAGGCATACAAAGATGGGCTAATAAGTGGACTTAAGGCTAGTAATAACATCAACAACATCATCCATCAATAGTTTGTAGATTATACAACCCTTTTTGGGAGAGCATGGATAAACAAGGCCAAAGATTTGAATACCTTATTAAAAGAATATGAAAGAGCATAAGGGCAAAAAGTTAATAGGACAAAATCCAAAATTTACTTCCTAAACACTCCAATTAAAATCAAAGTAAGGATATGCATGTTACTTCAAATAGAGGTAAATTTACTAGCAACTTATCTAGGGATACCCTTATTTGAGGGGAGAATGAGGATAGAATTGTGGAATCCAATTATAAGTAAAGTTTAAAATAGACTATCGGTATGGAAAGGTAAATGGTTACGGTTAGCAGGAAGATTGTGGCTAATTAATTCAATATTATAAGTCATTCCAACATATTATATGTCCTTGATCAAGTGGCATTAGCTCAACCGGTTAGATTCCTCAACATTTAATGAGGAGACCAAGGATCAAATCTTGTCAAGCGATGCATGGATAATATCCAAGCTTTGTTGTAATACCACTGTGTGGTGATGATGTAATACGGGTGGGACCTATTTCAATCCCATATAACCAATTTAAAAATATATATTATATATCCTTGTATATTATGCCAAAATCGGTCTATATTATGAGATCATTTTTGTGGTCAACATTAAATGATAAAAAGAAATTTTGCTTGGTGAAATGGAGTAAGATGTGTGGTGATTAAACTAGGGGAGGTCTCAGTTTAAGAGTTCTTACAGATGCAAATTTAGCTCTAAAGGGAAAAATAATTTGAAGATTGTACAGAGAGTCAAAGACAATGGGAAAGAATCCTTCTAAGTATGTTGACTTCAATTACCTAAGATTAATATTTACTACATTCTCACTACCAGATGGTTTTGCACTATGGAATGGTTTAAAAAAATCAACCGATCTAGTGATTAAAGATCTAATATGGGTGGTTGAAATTGGAGAAAATATTTCTATATGGAAGGATACTTGGTGTGATAAAAAAAAACACTCAACCCAGATCCAAATTTGAAACTAGGGATGAGATTACTTCAAGATAACTATGGTGATAGGGTTTCAAACATTATGTACAAGGATCAATAAGGAAGATACAAATGGAAAAAATATTTTTTAACAAATATATTGGACATTGTTGTTAGGAGATAGTTGAGCAAAAAGATAACTATAGTGAATATTTCAAGGGGAGTCGAGGATAAGCTGATTTAGGAATTGAATATCTTAGGAGAATACATAGCAAGAAGGAGATATAATGTAAAGCACTAATAAAATAGAAATACTGCAATAATATAGAGATATATTTGGGATAGCCCAAGCATTCCAAAAGTCATAATGTTGTATCGCTAGTAGGTCATAGGAAAATTTTATCCTAGGACAACCTACTAAAAAGAGGCTTTCATGGCCCTTCACAATGTGTTCTATGTAAAAAGGAAGAAAGTATAGACCATCTCTTGGGACATTGTTCAATAGTCTAGGAACTATGGCAATAGATTCTTAATATATTTGGTAAATGCATGGTGATGAATGGCATAATTGAAGAATGGTTAAAGCAATGGCAAAGCACTTTTAAAAGTGAGGCGTTACAGAGGAATTGGGATATATCGAAAGATACAATACTTTGTACTATATGGTTGGAAAGGAATAAAATAATATTTAAAGAAAATAAAAGTAGTTTAGAGGTAATGAAAAGAAAAATTTGTTTAGCCATAGAGGATTCTAAACCAACCCTATCAACTCACCTAATCCAAGACCATTATGCTTTTATAGGGGTGAGATTTTGTCACATTATGCTTTCAATAGGGGTGATATTTTGTCACATTATGCTTTCGATAGTGGATTTAAGATAAATAATGAAGTTGAATCTTGGGCAGCTTTGGAAGGGTTTAAAATATACAGACAAATGAAATGGAACAAAGTATGGATGGAAGGCTATTCATTTATAGTGATAAATGCAATTTGAAGGAAAGCAAAGGCTTCATGGAACATATAAGAGATTATTGTGGAAATACAAGACCTTGTTACAGAATTTGAAGAAATCAGATTTACACATACGTTAAGGGAAGAGAACAAATGTGTAGATAGACTAGCCAATATAGGGGTTTTAATAGAGGATTGTGAAATTAAATTCTCTTTTTCATGGTTAGAGGAAGTAGTAAGTTTAGTTGAAGTTGACAAGAAAATGTTGATTGCTTGAATTATATAATGATTAAAATTTACTTCAATTTTTTCCATTGGTAATGTGTTTTGATATAAACTATTTATTACAATTTTTGTGGTTGCACTTATGCTTTAGGAAGGAAACTAGTAGTCTAGATCTAGGAAAGTGGACTATGATAGCGTGGAACTTTGAAAATAATACTTGACTAAGATGCAAATCATAGACAATCAAGATGAATTTTTGGTATTATGAAGGTTGTTGCAAAAAATTATTGAGAAGAAAGATTAATTTTGGAATAATTGTATTTGCAAAGAAAATTGAAGAAGATTAAAAAATGAGAATCAAGAATTCAGATTTTTTATAAAAAAGTATAGGTATCTAGCTATAGCAACTCAATTGAGATAAGAATTGAATATGTTTGTTATTTATACAAGTTTTAATTTAATGAAAATGGATAACTTTTCTTATTGTTAAGGCAAAAAGCCATACATGTTTTTATCTATGCATAGAAATGGTAATATATTGCAATCTATTCTCCTTTCTTTTTGTTATTAAATTTTGTATCATTCAATTAATTGTTAAGGGCTTAAGTCTCCTTAATACCCTTCATATTTCCAAGTTCTTATATATATATATATATATATATATATATATATAATTAATAAATAAAACATTAAATAATATATTATATATTACATTATAAGTTTAGATTGCTTTTATATTTTCATAGTTTTAGGAATGTTTTAATTAAGCCCTTAGTTTTATAATTTTAATTTAATAGCAAGTTACTTTTTTATTCTCGAACAGAATGATTACAATGAGAAATCATAGTTAAATGTTTATGTATTTTTTAAATAGGTTATATGGGATTGAAATGGTTTAGGTTGCATATATGAAATTATCTATTAGGTATGTATATATAGCTTGATAAAAAATTGACTGGGTTGTTTTTAATTCCACAGTTTTAACTAATATAATTATATAATTTTAAATTTTTTTTTAATTTTAAATTTTTTTAATGAGATATGTGTGGTTTATATTAAGGATCACTCTCATTAAAATAACAAAACATTATATTGTTAAAATTTGCAAGTTTACCATAGTGGTAAGGGTTTTGGTCTCTCTTTGAGAGGTTTAAGGTTCAAACCCCACTCAGTACGAGGGGACCATGACCTCTCATAAAAACATGTGTAAACTCATTGAAAAACAAAACATTATATTGTTTTTATTACATTGTTATGAAACTAATTAAACCATATTCAACTTGTCTCTTTATTAAAGATATTCTTCATTTGTTTTTTTACCAAAGATATTTTTCATCTTCTTTAAATTGCCAAGTTTTTGCAATCAACTCCTTGATATCAATTTTATTAAGAGATAAAATCTCACTCATCCAATTGCTTTTAAATTTTGAATTTTTCCAAGATGAAAAACAACACTATAAATAACTAAAATAATTGCGACTTTGTCTTCATTTCTATAAATATGATGACGATAACAACCTATCAATTCCCTAATAGCTCTTTTTAGGGGTCGTATTCATACCCCTAATATTCAAAGATATCATTTTTATCATAACTTTTTATTTGTGGGTTTGGCCTCACTTCTCTTTAACACTTGTGATATTTGTTTTTGTTTTCTTATATCAATATCCCTCTAAGTTTCTTTTTCTCTTTGTTTTTGCTTCTTAGGTCTTCCACTCTTGTTTCCATTTGCACCAACACTTTTATCTTCATCAATGTCTTAATTTTTTTTGTATTAATCATAATGAGACTTATCATTTATAGATTTGCCATACTTTGAAGGATTCAAAGTGCAAAGAATAACCTCCAAAGCACTTTCTTCTTTATGTTGTTGTAGAAACCCTAAATTGTTATGGATTTCCTTCATCCTCATTTCTTTATTATGCTACTCCTAAAATCCTAACGTGCAAGGGATAACCTCTACACTACTTTGATTTCTACTAGGAGATCATTCTATACTACTTGACACAAATGAAGACAATTTACCTGGAATATCCTTGACCTCTTATGTTGTCTTTAATTTAAAATTTTCCTCCACATCTTTCTTTGAACCTTTAGTCCCTTCTAAATTTAAACTTGCACATTGCACTTTCACATCCCTTGTATCCTTCTTTGTTTCTTCTTTATTTACCTTTTTGTTTGGAATGTAATATCCTTTTGATCTGATCCAACTTCTATGATAACCAAAATTTTATGTCTCTTTCTTCAATGTTTTCACTTTGCAATCTCTTCCCATGTGTTTAGTCTCATAACAATTGCAATATTAGAATGCAATGTTTTCATACTCCACTTGTTGATCCCATTCTCTCGATTAAGATTTAATCATAATATTTTTATTATATATAATAAAAAATATTTCCTCAAGAGTTATATATGAATGTGAGCCAAGAGTTAGTGTAAGCGTCACCTTTTTATTTAGAAAGTAAGTGTTGAGAGTGAAAGTAGGAAGCAAGTGCAAGCAAGGAGTGAGTGCCACGTTTTCTTGTTCCAAATCTTGAGTGGAATCCAAAATATAATGAATTCTCATGAGGATTTTTGTTCCAGACATTTAGTCATTCTTGAAATTTCCAACTAGAAGTAAGGATGTCCTAGTTGGAAGTATGGATGTCATAGTTAGGGACAAGAGGAAGGTTGAATCTATGACAAACCTTATGCAAGTAATAGATGTTAGACCAAAAGTGATAATCAAGGATGAGATGATTGACCATGACATAGCGGTTCTTAAAGGTAGAGGGTTAAATGTAAGTTCCATGGATTTTAGCTAGGTTTTTTGAAGATTTAAAATCATATCAAGTGGGAGTGGCGATTGAATTCAAATTACTCCATGAATTTTATTCCAAAAGGATAATTCCTCATCATCTTTTCTAGTTCGAGAATTAGGGATAAAATAATGGGTAGTGGACCATGGTTTAGGGGAGATGCATTATATTTAAGACCATAGAGTGATTTTCTATGGATATAGAAAGTATTAAAAGAATTAAAGCGTGGCTTAGGCTTTTTAACTTACTTGTCAACTTATCAATATGGAGGTTTTGAAGAATATCAACAATACATTTTGCTATGGATATTTTAAAAACCTTTGTTTTAATACATAAGGATTAAATCTGAATCAACAAAATAGGCTCAACAAGTAGATTTTAAAAAATTATATTCTAATGCTACAAATATTATGGGACCATAAACATGACAAAAGATTACAAAGTGAAAATGATGGAGGGAGAGATGAAATTGTTGGGCATGAGACAAACGTCGATATGAAGTAAGGAGATCATATAATAATAGAATCTAGAATAGATCAAAGATTTTCCACTCCCAAGAAAGTGGCAAATAAAGTCCCTCTACATCATCAAATGGCAAAGGTCGTTGTGGTTTATTTGGATCAATCATTGGAAGACACAAAGAAGAGCATAAGGGATGAAAAAATACAAGGCACAAGTTCAAATTCAAAAGGAATTCAAGGAGCGAAAGAAAATGAGGAGGAAAATTTTAAAACAAAGGAGGTGAAATTGGTCAAGGTTAATCTAGGGAAATCATCTTTATTTTTCTCAAGTAGTATAAAATCTCTTATGGCAATTTCTCCTTGCATTAAAAATAAAAATAACATATAATGTATCCCTTGCACTCTATTGTTTTAAAAGCAACATAATAAAGAAACCAAGTAAGGAGGATATCCATGAAAATTGAGGGTTACCAAGATAGCATAAGAAAGTGATTACTATGGAGGAGCATCCTTGAACTTTAGGATTATAAGGGCAAAAATTAAGGTTTTTCAGAGTAGCATAAGAAAGTTATTACTATAGAGGATCATCCTTCACATTTTAGTGTTTTCAAGGCAACATAAAGAAGAAAATGTTGGTGATGTTATTCCTTGCACTTTAGATTCTTTAGGGTAACCTAAACCTTTCATAGGGTTTTCAAAGGAAGGGATATCAAAGAAGTTAAGTCTCATTATGAATTGGAAAAATTGAAGATTGATGAAGATGAAAGTGTTGGTGGAAATGCAAAAATGAGAGGAAGGTCGTCAAAGGAAGAACAAAAAGAAAATGAAATTCATAGGGATATCAACTTGGGAAACCTAAGACAAATATCATATGTGTTAACAAGAAGTTAGGCTAAACCCACAAATAAAAATAAAAAGAGACGATTAACATGGTATAATGGAATATTAGGGGTATGAATAAGACCCCTAAAAACCGATTTATTAAGGAATTAATATGTTGTTTTAGTCTAGAGTTTATTTTAGTGCAAGAAACAAAATTAAGTAGTAAGGAATGTAAGGATGCATTCATAAATATTTAAAATATGGGTTGATAATTTTTTCTCTAAGAGCTTCCAAAGGTATTAAAATTATATGGGACAAATGCTAAAAGCAAAATGTAATTGGGTTGTTGGTATTTTTTTCAAGAAATAAAAAATATTAAAATTGGGATTATAAATGTATATGCTCCAACCATGGTTAATCCTCATGAAAGATATTTGAAGAACACCAACATATTTTTGTCAAATACAATGATATTCATAATTGTGATTTAAAGATTCTTATGGGGACTTCAACGCAGCTCTATCTCGTGCAGAAAAGAAGGGTAGTAGTCTTGCATGGTCTAAATCATTGTAGGGTTTTGCTTCATTTATCAATTCGAATGACCTTTGGGGCAATATTCCTTCAAGCTTTTAATATACATAGGATAATATATTAATATGGAAAACTCATATAACAAAGAAATTAGATAGATTTCTATTATTCAATACATGATTGCAAACAAAGTATACAATCTCTTCATATATTTTATTATGAATAAGATCAAATCACAAACCCAATCTCTTTAGATATGATTTACTCAGTAATGATCATTCAAAGTCATTTTGATTTCAGTCTATGTGGCTCTAGACCCTAATTTTTTCTATATGGTTATGTTATTGTGAGATGTTCAAAAGATGCAACATATAAAAAAACAAACAAAAATTTAGAATGCTAAATATTTTGATAATATATTTAAAAAAAAAGAAAAAAATTAAAGGCAAGCTCAACAATTTACAAGAGTGATGTGACCCTTGATCTACCGGCAAGGACGCCACTTGCATTACCGATGATCGGTGATGTGATCGGGTTCAATCCCCATGGTGGATGTGTATAAGAAGTATTATTTAAAAAAAAAACAATTTAACAATTTACAAGAGATAATAAAGATCAATGAAATATATCAATATACTTACATGCAAGAAAAAAATTACTTTGGATTATCATAATGTATTGAAAACCTCTATAAACCCTATTAATTAAAGATTTGAAGTTCAGTTCTACGTACCATCCACAAATTGATGGACAATTTGGGTAAACTACTGAGATGCCTGTAGGAGATAAGCTCAAGGGATGAGATATAATTTTACTGCAGGCAGAATTTACCTATAACAATTCTGTCAACCAGAGTTCTTGGTAAATCACCATTCCCAAATTGTATATGGAAGTAGTCCAAAAAATGCTTCTGAGTTGAGAAAGTTGAACACAAGGAAAAAAATAACGCTGAAAGTTTTAGGCTTAAACATATTCAATAAGGAATGTAGCAAAACTACCTTACCTTAGTATACTGGCTAAAAAAACTGAACCCTACTAACTGACCTATCTCTTTTGCAAACATTAGACCATTACCAAGGGATCTATCTCTTTTGCATACCTTTATAAAAAAAAATGTTATGTATAACTCTATTCTTAATAAAATTTCAACTTCAAATATTTTATTAAAAATTTCAAATTCTTAACTTTGAGATATAAAACGACATATAAAAATCTTGCTTCCTAAGATTGGAACTCTGAACCTTCTCATAGATATTTGGAAGTCAGGGTTTGGCGTATTTGAGAAGGGGCGCAGCCACGGTGGACGCGTTCCAAGTCTCTCGCTGTGCTTGTGGCTTTTTCCACCTAGGATATTCCGTCTGACGTGGTCCGAGGGCAGGAGGGGCGCAGCCACGGTGGACGCGGTCACACAGCAGGCCCCGCGGTTCAGGTGGACCCCGCAGTTCGATGCTCTAAGACCGGAGAAATTCTTAGATGCGTTTCTTCTGACTTTGCAGGTCAAGTTTGTCTTGAGTTTGCGCTTTTGAGATGGCCCTGCACCAGTAACTTTGCAGGTCAAGTTTGTCTTGAGTTTGCGCTTTTGAGATGGCCCTACACCACTAGGTATTGTCATTAGGTTATATATATATATATATATATTTAATTATTAATTATTGTTTTTTTTTTTATTATATAAAATTGGTAATACTTTTGTTTGATATAAGGTATGATTTAGATAAATTTGGATGTCACTATAAACCTGGAGTCGAAGGGACCTTGGTTATCAAGGAATCGAATTGAGGCAAAGGTAACCTATTGGCACTCAGCTGCTACCAACCCACTAACAAGTCTATTAGGAAGCACTCAACGGCTACCAACCCACCAACAAGCCTATTAGGAAGCACGGAAGCACTCACCCACCAACAAGCCTATTAGGAAGCACTCAACAGTTACTAACCCACCGAAGCATTCGGTCACTATCTACTGTTCTATCCTATGGGGAGCTACCAACCCACCAACACGCAGTTTATCGGCAAGCACTCAACCGCTACCAACCCACCCACAAATACTTGACCACTACCAATTGATTTATCTTTTAGGAAATTTTTTTAATGATATTTACGATTTGATCTTTGTTTAGGTTTTTGAGTTCTAGCTCATAGATTAGTAGGGTATTGTTGATTCTCTAACTTCTTTATATTTAGTGTTTTTATTTATTATTTTATCAAGCTCACTCTTGTGGTCTAAGTGAACTATTTGGTTGAAAGTAAGGTGGTATAATATTGTAGGTGATTTGAGTTTTGAGACTGAATTTTTTAATTAAAGTGAAGTATAATGAGTGGTAAAATTAGGGAGTGTGTCTAATGAGTGGTATAACTGGGGCCACACTTTCCTAGACACAATAAGTTTTTATTTCCATGATTCGAACTTGAATAGTTTAAATAATAAAGTAAGTGGGGTTTCAACAAAGACATCATAATGGTAAAAGGTATCAGGCTTTTCTATTAAAAACTCAAGTTATTCACTAGAAGAGTGACTCTCAATATGCCTCTAACTTTTCAACCTATTAAAAAATGATATTTAAACTTATTTTTGGTCCCTAGGAGCTAGGCGGATTGGTAAGTTCTAGCGCTTACCAAGAAGGAACATAGGCTCAAACTTTGGGGGCATGCTTGTTTGTAAATGTAGTAGTTTGACGTGAATCTGTTGAGTGTGCACTAGTCTGAAGACAACGACATCATTCTTGAGTGACTGATGGTTCCCTTCACATCAGATTAAACAATGGTATCATTCTCGAGCGACTGATGGTTTCCATCACGCTAAGTTAAATATGAGCGAGTTGAACTAAAGGTTATAGAAAGCAACCCCAAGATTTGAACTTGTTGTAATAAAAAAAACTGTGGATGTAACATATTCCCTTATATATTAAAAAAAACTTGTAATAAAAAAAGACTGTGAATGTAACATATTCTCTTATATATTAAAAAATAAAAACTTAAATAACTAAGATAACAATCGAACATGTTACTCAAACTTAAAAAATATTATCAATCTTTTACTCGTTAGCTTCCATTCACTATTCTTCCAAGCCCTCGCACTCTAACTGTTTGACTATTTTTGAAGGACAAGTACCGTACACTAATATTATAGGACAAGTTTGCCTTGTGTTTATTCGTTTGAGCTTGAACTCTAAAACCACTAGAGGTATGGTACACTAATATTGTAGGGTAAGTTTGTTTTCTTTGTACTTTTAAGCATGGGTGGAGTGCGTTCATTTACAACCCTAAAAGCGTGAGTGGAGTGCGTTCATTTACAACCCTAAAAGCGTGAGTGGCCTAATTGGTTGGCTATTTTTGAAAGGCAAGTTTGTTTTGTAGGGCAAGTTTGTTTTGTATTTGCCCTTCTAATTGTTAAATTTTTATCTTTTCAAAAAAATTAAATATATGTTAAAAAATTTACATTGCCAAGCATTTGGGGTCCAGCGTAACGGTTTGGGCTTTGATTCTTCGGGAGGTCCAAGGTTCAAACCGTGGCGTGGATGAGTGTGTGATGGGGTGGGTGTGTGTCTCCCTGATAGAGTTGTTGTAACAGGTTGAGGGATCCCTCATCAAAACCCTCATATCTTAATATTACCCAAAAAAAAAAAAATTACATTGCCAAGCCCTTGGGGTCCAACTAGTTAAGGTATTTTTGAAGGGCAAATAGGGTGGTATATAAATATTGTAAGCTAACTTTGTTTTGTGTTTACACTTTCGAGTTGACCCTTGAAACCATGAGGAGTAATAGTAATTTTTTTTATTTATTCACGTTGAATGCTTTTATTAGTCATTTATATGAAATTTCTTTATTTATTTTTGGATACATAGAGAAGTTGGTTACATCCACATTATTTTTAGTAATGGTTAAGGGCATGGTTCAAATCACACGGGTTGCTTCCAACAAGCTTATACCACCTTGTTATTGTTGACCCGAGGATCACCAATTGCTTGAGATTCATACCATCATCATCGGTGTGCACACAATCAAAAAATTCAGATTAAATACAATTATTCTTATGATCTAATTAATTATCTATTTTTAAAGATAAATAATAATATGCTATTAAACTTTTTATATTATATTAAATTGTAATAAAATATAAAATAAATTTATATCAAAAAATATTATTTGAAGTTAATTTTTAGTACTCTCTTATCCTATGACTCTCTAATGAAAATGCTTTACATTATAAGGATATAAGGATTTTTACGTGGACAATATGTGTTTTAATCTCAATGAGCATGGTAGCCAGTTTTTGTCCACTAATCATTCTTTGGGACGAGGAGGAGTTGTCACCCTTGTGGCACCTACCTGGCAGTCTCATCTGGTCACATGGGGGGTGGATCCCTCCAATCAGGCCGTGTGGACCCTTTTTGAGATTGATGGACATTCCTTCGGATTATCAATGTTTACGCCTCCAATCATACCCCCGAGAGATGTGCTTTGTGGTGGTGTGGTAAGACCCCAAGGTCTTACTATAAAATTATTAACAAATTAATGTAAATGTAATCGCAGGTCACTCAAAGGGGGCTCCCTTGTAATCGCTTTGCCACTATAGGGGGCTCCCTCCTTATAATCTATGCTTATTATTCTTCTTCTTGGATGATTTGATATGGATGGCCAACCTAATATATATATATCTACCCTAAAGCTACGTTGGTGAAGAGACATGATGGTTCACGTATGAAGAGACGTGATGGTTCACATTATGAAGGGTTGTGATGGTTCACTTTATAAGTTAATAATATAATAATTAATTATTAATAATACTAACTAATAATGTTAGGATCGAGGATCCTAACATGCCACCCTCCTTAAAAAGAGCTTTGTCCTCAAAGCTCAAAGTGAGAAGCTTTGTCCTTTGTTTTCCAAGAAGGATTTGTGTAAGTTTTTGGACTCTTTTAATGGCATCCTTTCGTAGGCAGGGATATCGAGAAGGATGAAGCATTAGCGAGGGGTTGCCAAGAACAATAGTAGAATCTTCCTTAGGAAAATCATGATGACGATGGGAGGGCAACCCTTGGGGTTCCTCAAATACTTCAGAATGATGCATCAAAAGTGATGGTAATGATTTCATATCCTTTTTTGGTTCCTTGGTAGAGCCAACGGAGGAGTGTGTAGTCACTCTGCGTTGGTTCTGAATAGGTTTGGTCATATGGCAAGAACTCACTATTGGTGAGGAAGGTATGTGTAGGTCTTGTAGAGTGCATGTTTGGCTAGCATTGATCAATTTGGGTATGTCTACCTCACCCTTTCTTGGTACATCAATCACTTCTTGCACATCGACCTCATTGTCTTCATTGCGGTGAGTAGGTGCACTGGTCACTTCGGACACAACTACCTCATCTGCTTGCTCTATGGAGAGACATGGATCAACTTCCTTCAATAAATACAATGTTAGTGTAGCACATTTATGGTGGGGTCCAAATTGTTCATCACAATTATCACAGAGTCCTTTTGCTCGTCGTTCCTTCATCTCCTCAAAGCTAAGATGTTTAATTTGTAAAGTTCGGTTAGATTTGGGGGTTGTGTAAGTGCTTTGTGCTCTTCCATTATGCATAGGTTTGGGAGCGATGTAAGTGGTCGACGATTTTTCCATAAGTGGTTTCCCTAATCGTTGTGCATTAATTTTATCTTCAGCTAATTTTGCCAATCCATAGGTCTGCATCATGGTATAGGGATTGAACCTTGTCACCTCCATTCTGATTTCCTCTTTTAATCCCCTAATGAAGCCATTGATGAGAATTGATTCATCCAATCTTGTGTTGTGTTTGGTGATATCCTCAAACCGAGTTTGATACTCACACACAAAAGTGATTTGATGAAGATCTTTGAGAAATTCCCACATGATTGGGTCCCACATGGCTCTAATACCAAATGGTAAGACCCCAAGGTCTTACTATAAAATTATTAACAAATTAATGTAAATGTAATCGCAGACCACTCAAAGGGGGCTCCCTTGTAATCACTTTGCCACTATAGGGGGCTCCCTCCTTATAATCTATGCTTATTATTCTTCTTCTTGGATGATTTGATATGGATGACCAACCTAAAATATATATCTACCCTAAAGCTACGTTGGTGAAGAGACATGATGGGTCACGTATGAAGAGACGTGATGGTTCACGTTATGAAGGGTTGTGATGGTTCACTTTATAAGTTAATAATATAATAATTAAATGATTAATAATACTAACTAATACTAACTAATAATGTTAGGATTGAGGATCCTAACATGGTGGTTGGCTTTGTCATTACCAACAACAATTTGGCTGCTTTGTGGGGACTTCAATATGATTGAGAAAGTTAATGATGAAGTTGGCCGACTTCCTATGTGGTGGTGTGCTGGGAAAAGAGAAGCCTAGTTTTTTATGAAGAATAAATTGGGTCTTGTGGACCCCAATGCTTGTTCTTCTTCCAAGAATTTTTAGAACTCGCTTTGGTTTACTTGGTCCAATTTTCAAAGTGGAGATGATAGAATTTTGAAAAGACTTGATAGAGCAATGCTTACTGATCATTCTGGGTTCAGTTTTCAAAACATTATACAGTCTGCCCCTCTGGTGGAGGCCATTCCATGCACCACTGTGTCAGATCATGTGCCCATTATCTCCAACATTTCCTCCAACCAGTAGTTGATCAAAAAGTTCCACTCTCAGTTTTTTATGAATGTTTCTTTCTTGCAACATCCGACCTCAAAAGCACACATTGTTCGAGCTTAGAACCTAGTTTCTCGCCCTACCGAGACCACAGGTTGGATTGAATGGTGGAGTGGTGCCATTGCTCACACAACTACCATTCTCAGATCTCTTGGAATCAAGCTTGCTTAGTTGTGTAAGCAATCCAACTTGGCTTTGAAGAATGAACTTGCCAAAGCTTCGGTTCAACTTGATGCCTTCCCCCTAAGTATCTCTTTGCAACATGTTGCAACTCTTAGGCTTGAGCTTTAAAAGTCTGAGCTTTATGAGGCTAGAGGTGCCCAAATCAGAGCTCGAATGCACTGGCTGAAAGTTGGAGACATGGTCTCAAAATAACTCTTTCAACGCCTTCGATCGTCTAGACAAGCGGTTCAATTCAAAGCCATTGTGTACAATGGTGAGTGGCTTACAAAGTTGTTTGACATTGCCAAAGTGTTTGTTAACCACTACCAACAGGTTTTTGCTGCTCAACCTCTCTCTCCTGAGAGACAACAAGCTCTTGATGAATGTTGCTCGGTTGTGCCAAAGAAACTATCAAACTCGCAGAAAGAGGACAGTGAAAGACCTATTTCTTTAGAAGACTTAGCTGATGCTCTGTCTTGCATGGCTAACGATAAAGCACAAGGGTTGGATAGTTTCCCATGTGAATTCTATAAAGCGTTGTGGGACCTGGTTGGCCCAGACCTTTTGTGTGTCTATCAAGAAGCCATGGCCACTGGCTCCTTAGGCTCCATTATTAATAAAGGCAACATCAAGTTCATCCCCAAGCCTGGAGATCCTGAGGTTATCACAAACTGAAGACCTATTACGTTGTTGAATGTAAGTTACAAAATTATTGCTAAGGCCCTTGCTCTTCGACTCCGACCTTTGCTTCCTCTCATTGTGATACCTAAGGAAATAGGGTTTAGGTATATTATTGATAATGTCATTGTAGTTTGGGAAGGCATGGAATGGGCTAGGGAGTCTCAATAAGAGGCCCTGTTTATCAAACTTGACTTTGAGAAAGCATATGATAGAATTGAATGGAATTTCATTCTATCAATGCTTAAAGCCCTTGGGTTTGGTCCTTGCTTTGTTAATTATGTGCAAATGTTGTTCAAACATACCTCCGTGGTCCTCACACTGAATGGAGTCCAATATGAGAGTATAGGCCTTTTTAGGTCAGTTAGACAGGGGTGTCCTCTTGCCCCCTCCCTTTATGTGCTTGCTACTGAAGCTTTTGGTTGTCTTCTTGCCAATAAAGCTTTGCAAGGGCTAGTTAAGGGAATATCTCTCCTAGGAAATAAAGAGCAACTCATCAATGGTCATGCTGATGATTCATTCTTAACCATCCTTGAAGATAGACAATCCGTTACGCAGGCTCTTTCTTGCTTGGATTCTTTTTGCATGGCTTCTGGTCCAACATTCAATGGAGGAAAACATCATGTTACAGATAATCCTCTAGACCTATGCCAAGTTGGATTGAGCGTTATCAATGGAAATGAATTCAGTCGAGGGAGATGTTAAAGTTTTTGGGCATCCCCTTTGCGTTCTAGAGTACTCCCTCCTAGCTCTGGGAATATGTTGTGCAAAAAGTGGAGCAAAAACTCAATTACTGGGTCACCAAAAAGCTTTCCCTCGCAAGAAAATTCTAAATTTGCTCCAAAGTTCTTGCCACTACGCATGTTTATTATTCTTCTTGTTGGGTTCCCTCTCAAACTTGCTATAAGAAGTTAGAAAAGCTTCTTCGAGATTTCCTCTGGACTAATTCTTCTCAGAAGAATGGCTTTCACAGAGTTGCATGGAAATTTTATTGTCTCCCTAAGAGCTCGGGAGGTATGGGGTTGTTCAACTGCCATCACCAAGATCTGGTTCTGAGCGCTAAGTGGATTATATGAGCTCTTAAAGGCTCTAAAGCTTGGAAAGTTCTAATATGACACTGTGTTGCTATAGGGTTACTGTTTGGAAAAAAAGTTTAGAACGTAATGGATTTGGCATCCCTCCTTGTGGCTCTTGTTCCTATTAAAATCTCTGGGTCATTCGTGATTCAGAGTATTTGGCAGGCCTCGAAGGCTATCAAGCCTTGGTTATAGTGGAAAGGAGCTAGCCGCCAACGTGGGGCCGCTATAGCTGCTCTAAATATCTGGTGGTTACCTTGCTATTCAGTTTTAGGGTCAACCACTAGCCAATGTGTAATGGATTCATGCCAAAAAATTCTATAAGAAGGGAGTTGTGTCCATTTTAGATTTTTTCTGTTGATAGAGCAGAGGTTGGATCCCATGGGAACTTTTTAAGTAGAGGTATGCCTTAAAGCCTGAAGATAAAGACACTTATGATACTGTCACCAATTGTACTCCATTTTCCCTCTGGCCGAAGCTTGGACAGGTTGTCCAACGACCTTGGTGGAAAGAATGGAAATGGTTTAAAAATGTGCCTCTTTTAAACTATGTGACTAAGCTCGACTATAGTTGGATTTCACCTAATCTGCCAATGGTACCAAAGCTCAATGAGCGTTGGGATATTTTCTCCTCCAAATCCAGATGGTGTGCAATATTTTAGATTATGTGGGCTAGTTATATTGATCCCAAGTAGGCTTTCTTTACCTGGAGTATGTTATTTCATGGTCTCCTGCTGGACCAAAGGCTTCGGCACCTGGGGGTTGATAATCCCACATGTCATTTCTATGGGGAGAATGAATCTACCATTCATATTTTTTGGGATTGTAGAAAAGCTAAAATGGCATGGGGTGGATGAAATATTTTTTTAGTCTGTTCTTGCCTTATCCTCTAACGTGGCTTCATAATCTATTGGGGGATCCCCCTGATTTTTCTCAGTCTTTGTTAGAGTTCTGGAACATATTTTGAATTAACATTTTGTTTCACCTTTGGAAAACTAGAAATGAGATAGTTTTTACAGATAAAACTCCCTTTATAATTTTTTCTCTTTCAGATAAGCTTATGGTCTTCCATGATGCTTGGTTACAGATTCAAGTTCAAGCCGCCAAGGTAGCAATGGAGATCAAGCACCTGCAGGAGCTGATTGATTATTGGGGTAATGCCCCATGTGCTGTGAGTAAAGTTCCCCTAGAGCCTGAAAAGAGAAACTGTTCCAGGTCTCGACAGCGTCGTCGCCCACACCCGGAGAGGCAAGACCGATCAGCCTTTAGGAATTGTGCTCAGCCGCCCAGAAGGAGTGGGCCTTGGTCACCAAGCCCTAATATTTCTCAACGATCCGATGCTTGGGGAGCTCGCCCACATTCTCCTCTCCCAAGTGATACTTGGAGGTCCCACCCACCCTCTCCAAGCCAAGATGATGGTGGGAACGATGACAATGATGCAGGCTGCAACAGTTGGAGCACGGGTATTGATGATGGTTCAAATGCAAATACAGGATGGATTGTTCCCACTCAACTTGCAATTAATGAGGTTTATGACACACATTTACGTCTAGGCTGGAGCACTTCACCTCCCCGTAAGGTCTAGCACCACATTGACGAAGCCTAGGTGACAGATTCTCTAGTTGAGGGGGTGCAAAATGATTAAGGGCTATTATTTTGATTCGCTCTCTGTTTTTGATCAATGTGTTTTGATTTAATGCTTTAGGCATTCCCGCTAGTTGGTGGTTGTTTAGTGATGGTACTTTGAACTTTGTCTTGGTTGTTATGTAGCTGATTGATTTGTGTATGGGGCGTGATGTGTCCGTCCACCCACCCTTTTGTATGATTAGCCCTTTATTCTTAATATAGTGCCTTTTCATTAAAAAAAAAACTCGTATACAATTTTTTTTAAAGTTATATTTTTTAATTAGAATTTTTTATTTGAGAAATTATGAGACTGGGCAGTATGGGAGGAGCAAATAATGGACCCCAAAATTAACATGAGTTCCACAAGGGAAATAAACCAACAGAAACCACGCATGGGGAGAACTCCACACTCACCACCATCGAGCGATGCTCCCATGGGAGAGGATGGAGCATATGGTTGGGCCATGATTCGCTCATTTGAGGGGTTGGGTCATGGTTCACCTGCTTCCACTTGGGCATTTCATCCAAAAGATTGCTTTCCTATTTGCAAAGCTTTATGTGGGTGTTGTGCTTTTTATATACCACCATGAGGGCCATCATGGAATACATGTGGGATAATGGCTCAAGACTCTCGCGACATTGCTCAAAGTATTTTTTTAGAATTTTTTATTTGATAAATTATAAGATTGGGTAGTACGAGAAGAGCAAATAATGGACCCCATAATTAACATGGGGTCCACAAGGGAAATCAACCAACGGAAACCACACATGGGGAGAACTCCACACTCACCACCATCAAGCAATGCTCCCATAGGAGAGGATGAAGAAATGGTCGGGCCATGATTTGCTCATTTGAGGGGTTGGGTCATGGTTTACCTGCTTCCACTTGCGCATTTCACCCAAAAGACTGCTTCCTAATTTGTAAAGCTCTATGTGGATGTTGTGCTTTTTATATACCACCATGAGGGCCACCATGGGATACATGTGGAATAATGGCTCAAGACTCTCGCAGCATTGCTCAAGGTATTTTTTTAGAATTTTTTATTTGAGAAATTATGATATTGGGAAGTACGGGAGGAGCGAATAATGGACCCAAAAATTAACATGAGGTCCATAAGGGAAATCAACCAACAAAAACCACACATGGGAAGAACTCCACACTCACCACCATCGAGCAATTCTCCCACGAGAGAGGATGGAGCATATGGTTGGGCCATGATTCACTTGTTTAAGGGGATGGGTCATGGTTCACCTACTTCCACTTGGGTATTTCACCCAAAATACTGCTTCCCGATTTGCAAAGGTCTATGTGGATGTTGTGCTTTTTATATACCACCATGAGGACCATTATGGGATACATGTGGGATAATGGCTCAAGACTCTCGCAACGTTGCTCAAGGTATTTTTTTAGAATTTTTTATTTGAGAAATTATGAGTTTGGGCAGTATAGGAGGAGTGAATAATGGACCCTAGAATTAACATGGGGCCCATGAGGGAAATCAACCAATGAAAACCACACATGGGGAGAACTCCACACTCACCACCATCGAGCGATGCTCCCATGGGAGAGGATGGAGCATATGTTTGGGCCATGATTTGCTCATTTGAGGGGCTGGGTCATGGTTTGCTTGCTTCCACTTGGGCATTTCACCCAAAAGATTGCTTCTCGATTTGCAAAGCTCTATGTGGGTGTTGTGCTTTTTATATACCACCATGAGGGTCATCATGGGATACATGTGGGATAATGGCTCAAGACTCTTACAACGTTGCTCAAGGTATTTAATTTTTTTTTTGGAGAAATTATGAGATTGGGCAGTAAGGGAGGAGCGAATAATGGACCCCAAAATTAACATGGGGCCCACAAGGGAAATAAACCAACGAAAACCACACATGGGGAGAAATCCACACTCATCACCATCGAGCGATGCTCCAACGAGAGAGGATGGAGCATATGGCTGGGTCATTATTCACTCGTTTAAGGGGTTGGGTCATGGTTTGCCTGCTTCCACTTGGGCATTTCACCCAAAATACTGCTTTCCAATTTGTAAAGCTATATGTGGATGTTGTGCTTTTTATATACCACCATGAGGGCCATCATGGTATACATGTGGGATAATGGCTCAAGACTCTCGCAAGGTTGCTCATGGTATCTTTTTTGAAATTTTTATTTGAGAAATTATGAGATTGGGTAGTACGGGAGGAACGAATAATGGACCCTAGAATTAACATGGGGTCCATGAGGGAAATAAACCAACAAAAACCACACATGGGGAGAACTCCACACTCACCACCATCGAGCGATGCTCCCACGAGAGAGGATGGAGCATATGGTTGGACCATGATTTGCTTGTTTGAGGGGCTAGGTCATGGTTCGCTTCCTTCCACTTGGGTATTTCACCCAAAAGACTGCTTCCCAATTTCCAAAGCTCTATGTGGATGTTGTGCTATTTATATACCACCATGAAGACCATCGTGGGATACATGTGGGATAATGGCTCAAGACTCTCGCAACATTGCTCAAGGCATTTTTTGAGAATTTTTATTTGAGAAATTATGAGATTGGGTAGTACGGGAGGAGCGAATAATGGATCCCAAAATTAACATGGGGCTTATGATGAAAATCAACCAACAAAAACCACAAATGCGGAGAACTCCACACTCACCACCATCGAGTTATGCTCCCATGGGAGAGGATGGAGCATATGGTTGGGCCATGATTCACTCGTTTGAGGAGTTGGGCTATGATTCACTTGTTTAAGGGACTGAGTCATGGTTTATCTATTTCCACTTGGGTATTTCACCCAAAAGACTGCTTCCCAATTTGTAAATCTCTATGTGGGTATTGTACTATTTATATATCACCATGAGGGCCATTGTGGGATACATGTGGGATAATGACTCAAGACTCTCATAGCGTTGCTTAAGGTATTTTTTTAGAATTTTTTATTTGAGAAATTATGAGATTGGGTAGTATGGGAGGAGTGAATAATGAACCCCAGAATTAACATGGGGTCCACGAGGGAAATAAACCAACAGAAACCACACATGGGGAGAACTCCATGCTCACCACCATCAAGCGATGCTCCCACGAGAGAGGATGGAGCATATGGCTGGGCCATGATTCACTTGTTTGAGGGGTTGGGTCATGGTTCACCTACTTCCACTTGGGCATTTCACCCAAAATACTGCTTCCCAATTTGCAAATCTCTATGTGGATGTTGTGCTTTATATACCACCATGAGAGCCATTGTGGGATACATGTGGGATAATGTCTCAAGACTCTCGTAGCATTGCTCAAGGTATTTTTTTTAAATTTTTTATTTGAGAAATTATGAGATTGGGCAGTACAAGAGGAGCAAATAATGGACCCCATAATTAACATGGGGCCCATGAGGAAAATCAAAAAATGAAAACCACACATGGGGAGAACTCCACACTCACCACCATCGAGCGATGCTCCCACGAGAGAGGATGGAGCATATGGTTGGGCCATGATTCGCTCGTTTGAGGGGCTGGGTCATGGTTCACCTGCTTCCACTTGGGCATTTCATCCAAAAGTCTGCTTCTTGATTTGCAAAGCTTTATGTGGATGTTGTGCTTTTTATATACCACCATGAGGGCCATCATGGGATACATGTGGGATAATGGCTCAAGACTCTTGCAACGTTGCTCAAGGTATTTTTTAAATTTTTTTATTTGAGAAATTATGAGATTGGTTAGTATGGGAGGAGTGAATAATGGACCCCAAAATTAACATGGGGCCACGAGGGAAATCAACCAACGAAAACCACACATGGGGAGAACTCCACATTCACCACCATTGAGCGATGCTCCCACGGGAGAGGATGGAGCATATGGTTGGGCCATGATTCGCTCATTTGAGTGACTGGGTCATGGTTCGCCTGCTTCCACTTGGGCATTTAACCCAAAAGACTACTTCCCAATTTACAAAGCTCTATGTGGGTGTTGTGATTTTTATATACCACCATGAGGGCCATCATGGGATACATGTGGGATAATGACTCAAGACTCTCATAGCGTTGCTCAAGGTATTTTTTTAGAATTTTTTATTTGAGAAATTATGAGACTGGGCAGTACGGGAGGAGCGAATAATGGACCCTAGAATTAACATGATATCCACAAGGGAAATCAACCAACAAAAACCACACATGGGGATAATTCCACACTCACCACCATCGAGCGATGCTTCCACGGGAGAGGATGGAGCATATGGTTGGGCCATGATTCACTCGTTTGAGGGCTAGGTCATGGTTCACCTGCTTCCACTTGGGCATTTCACCCAAAATATTGCTTCCCGATTTGTAAAGATCTATGTGGGTGTTATACCTTTTATATACCACCATGATGGCCATTGTGGGATACATGTAGGAGAATGGCTCAAGACTCTCACAGCGTTGCTCAAGGTATTTTTTTAAAATTTTTTATTTGAGAAATTATGAGATTTTTTTTAATTATATGTACAGTTTGATTTTTGTTTAGGTTTTTGAGTTTTAACTCATAGACTAGTAGGTATTGTTGATCCTCTAACTTATTTATATTTAGTGTTTTTATTTATTACTTTATCAAGCTCATTCTTGTGGTCTAAGTAGTTTATTTGGTTGAAATTAAGGTGGTATAATATTGTAGGTGATTTGAGTTTTGAGATTGAAATTTTTAATTAATGAGTGGTATAATTAGGGAGTGTGTATAATGTGTGGTATAATTAGGGAGTGTGTATAATGTGTGGTATAACTGGGGCCACACTTTCCTAGGCACAAGTCTTTCTTTCCATGATTTGAACTTGAATAGCTTAAATAATAAAAAAACGTGGGGTCCCAACAGGGACATCGTAATGGCAAAAGTTATTGGGCTCTTCTATTAAAGACCCAAGTTATTCACCGAAAAAGTGACTCTCGATGTACCTCCAATTTTCAACCTATTAAAAAATGATATTTAAACTTATTTTTGGTCCCTAGGAGCTAGGCGGATTGGTAAGTTCTAGCACTTACCAAGAAGAGACATAGATTCAAACTTTGGGGGTATGCTTGTTTGTAAAAGTAGTAGTTTGACATGAATCCATTGAGTGTGCACTAGCCCAAAGATGACGACATCATTCTCAAGTTACTAATGGTTCCCTTCATGTCAGGTTAAATGATGGTATCATTCTCGAGTGATTGATGGTCCCCCTTACATCGGGTTAAATATGAACGAGGTGAAATAGGGGTTATAGGGAGCAACCCTAATATTTGAACCTGCTTGTAATAAAAAAGTACTGTGGATGTAACATATTCCCTATATATTAAAAAATAAAAACATAAATAACTAAGATAACAATCCAATAACATATTATTAAAACTTAAAAGGTATTATCAATATTTTTCTCTTTAGTAAGCTTCCATTCATTATTCTTCCAAGCCATTGCGGTCTAACTGTTTGACTATTTTTGAAGGACAAGTACCGTACACTAATATTATAGGGTAAGTTTACCTTGTGTTTATTTGTTTGAGCTTGAACTATGAAACCAGTAGAGGTATGGTACACTAATATTGTAGGGTAAGTTTGTTTTCTTTGTAATTTTGAGCGTGGGCGGAGTGTGTTTATTTACAACTCTAAAAGCATTAGTGGCCTAATTGGTTGGCTATTTTTGAAAGACAAGTTTGTTTTGTAGGGCAAGTTTGTTTTGTATTTGCCTTTAGGGTATTCTCAAATTTTTATCTTTTCAAAGGAAGCGTTTTTATTTACAAAAACCTTAATTTAAAAAAAAATATAAATTCAAATTAAATAAATGTGCTAAATTTTTTTACATTGCCAAGCCCTTGGGGTCCAACTAGTTAGGCTATTTTTGAAGGGTAAATAGGGTGGTATACAAATATTGTAAGCCAAATTTGTTTTGTGTTTATACTTTTGAGCCGACCCTTGAGACCATGAGGAGTATTTGTAAATTTTTGACTTATTCATGTTTTTATTTGTCATTCTATCAATTTTTTTTTCTTTCTTTTTTTGGATACATAGGGGAGTTGGTTACATCCACACTATTTCTAGTAAATGCCAAAGGTATGGTTCAAATAATAGGGGTTGCTCCCAAAAATCCTATACCACCTTGTTATTGTTGACCCAACATGAGGGGGACCACCAGTCATTTGGGATTCGTACCGTTGTCGTCAGTCTGGCACTCACTCAGAATTTTTAGATTAGACTACTATCTTTGCAATAGGCATGCCTCCGAGGTTTGAAACTAGGTCTCTTCTTGGTAAGTGCCTAGCTAGACATAGAATTATTCTTATGATCCAATTAATTAATTATTTTTAAATATAAATAGTAATATGTTATTAAATTTTTTATATTATATTAAATTGGAATAAAAGATAAAATAAATTTATAGCAAATGATATCATTTGAAGTTAATTTTTAGCTTTCTCTTATCTTATGACTCTCTAATGAAAATGCTTTAGATTATAAGGATTTTTACTTGGACAATGTGTGTTTTAATCTCAATGAAACTCATATACAAATTTTTTTAAAGCTATATTTTTTAATTATAGCTATAAATAATATGAGATTTTTTTACCATAATATTCTAGATTCAAAAGAGATTGAAGTTCTTAATGATAAATTACTACAAGAAGTAATAAAAAATGAAGACAATAGCAAATTGATGGACCTTATTACTTTGGAAAAAGTTCATTTAGCTCTTCTTCTTTTTTATAAGGATAAATCCTCAAAGTCCAGATGGGATCTCAATAGCATTCTATCAACATAAATGGGAAATAGTGAAGGATTTATTATTGGTGGTAGTGGAACAATCTAGGGTTAAACAATAAATACCTTATAAAATAAATGCAATATATCTTCCCCTGATTTCAAGAAAGAAGGATACATAATTGTTTGCTTTATTTAGGCCCATAAGCCTATGTAATATGCCATATAAAATAATCTTCAAAGTGATGGCAAATAGATTAAGGCCACTGTTAGACAAAAATATTTCAAAAGAGCAAGGAGGATTTGTAAAAGGGAGACAAATTTTGGATAGGATCATAGTAGCTCATGAAGTAATGCATTTAGAAACTTCAAGAAAAGAGAGAGCAATGATCTTAAAACTTGATATGAATAAAACTTATGATAGGGTTAAATGGGATTTTATTTTTATAGTATTAAAAATAGTTTGAATTTGGGAAGAAATGGGTTAGATGGATTAAAACTTGTGTCTTTATAGTATCATATTCAATTTTGATCAATAGGCTAGTAACATAATCATTTAAAGCCAAGAGGGATCTTAGACAGAGAGATCCTCTATCACCATATATGTTAATTATTTTGTCAAAGGTATTGGGAAGGAACTTGAATGAGGCATACAAAGATGGACTAATAAGTGGACTTAAGGCTAGTAATAACATCAAAAACATCACCCATCAATAGTTTGTAGATGATACAACCCTTTTGGGAGGGCAGGGATAAATGAGACCATAGCTTTGAATAACTTATTAAATGAATATGAAAGAGCATAAGGGAAAAAAGTTAATAAGAAAAAATCCAAAATTTACTTCCTAAAAACTCCAATTAGAATCGAAGCAAGGATATGTAGGTTATTTCAAATGCAGGTAAATATACCAACAACTTATTTACCCTTATTTAAGGGGAGAATGAGGATAGAATTGTGGAATCTAGTTATAAGTAAAGTTCAAAATAAATTACCGACATGGAAAGGTAGATGATTATCATTAGTAGGAAGAGTGTAGCTAATTAAATCAATCTTATAAGTCATTACGACATATTATGTCCTTGTATTATGCCCAAATTGGTAGAAAAAAGTTTAATCTATATTGTGAGATTAATTTTGTGGTCAAGATTAAATTATAAAAGGAAAATTCACTTGGTGAAGGTGTGTGGTAGGGGAGGTCTCAATTTAAGAGTTCTTATAGATGCAAACTTAGCTCTAAGGGAAAAAATAATTTGGAGATTGTACAATGAGAGTCAAAAATAATGGGAAAGAATTCTTCTAAGTATGTTGACCTCAATTACCTAAGCTTAATCTTTACTGCATTCTCACTACTAGATGGTTCTGCACTATGGAACAGTTTAAAAAAATTAATTGATCTAGTGATAAAAGGTCTAATATGGGTGGTTGGAACTGGAGAAAACATTTCTATTTGGATGGATATTTCATGTGGTAAAAAACACTTAATCTAGATCCACCCTAGATGAGATTATGTAAAGATAAATATGGTGATAGGGTTTCATATATTATGTACAAGGATCAAGAAGGAAGATACAAATGGAAAGAAGATTGTTTTACAAGTATATTAGACAGTGTTGCTAGGAGATAGTTGAGCAAAAAGATAACTATAGTGATTATTTCAAGGGGATCCGAGGATAAGCTAATTTGAGAGTTGAATAGCTTAGGAGAATACATAGCAAGAAGTAGATATAATGTAAAGCACCAATAAAATATAAATACCACAAGAATATGGAGAGATATTTGGGATAGCCCAAGCATTATAAAAGTCAAAATGTTTGTATGATTGGTAGGTCATAGAAATTTTTTATCCTAGGATAACATAATGAAAAAAGCTTTTCATGGCCCTTCACAATATGTTCTATGTAAAAAGGAGGATGATAGTATAGACCATCTCTTGGGACATTGTTCAATAGTTTGGGAACTATGGCAATAGATTCTTAATATGTTTGGTAAATGCATGGTGATGAATGGTAGAATTGAAGAATGGTTGTCAAATCACTTTTAGAAGTGAGGCATTATAGACAATTTGGGATATATCAAAAGATACAATACTTTGGTCTGTATGGATGGAAAGGAACAGAAAAATATTTAAAGGAAAGGAAAGCATTTAAGAGGTAATGAAAATAAATATTTGTTTAGCTGTAGAGTCGTCTAAACTGATCCTATCAACTCACCCAATATAGGACCATTATGCTTTGAAAGGGGTGATATTTTGGCACATTATGCTTTCAATAGGAGTGATATTTTATCACATTATGCTTTCAGTGGATTTAAGATAAATAATGAAGCTAAAGCTTGGGCAACTTTAAAAGGGTTAAAAATATGTAGACAAACGAAATAGAACATAGTATAGATGGAAGGCTATTCATTAATAGTAATAAATATAGTTTTTTTAGGAAATCAAAGGCTCTATAGAACTTATAAGCGATCGTTGTAGAAATACAAGACCTTTCTACAAGGTTTGAAAAAATCAGGTTTACACATAAGTTAAGGGAAGGTAACAAAATATGTAGATAGGCTAGCCAATAGAGAGGTTTTAATAGAGGATTGTGAAGTTAAATTCTCTTTTCCATGGTTAGAGGAAGTAGTAAGTTTGGCTAAAGTTAACACAAAAATGTTGATTGCTTAAGTCATATAATGATTAAGATTTACTTTAATGTTCTCCATTGGTAATGTATTTTCATATAAATTATTTATTACAATTCTTGTGGTTGCATTTATGCTTTAGAAAGGAAACTAGCAGTCCAAATATGATAAAATGGACTATGATAGCGCTAAGCTTTGGAAATATTACTCTACTAAGATGTAATGCATAGACAATAAAGGTGAACTTTATGTATTGTGAAGGTTGTTGTAAAACACCACCAAGATAAAATATGGTAAATTTTGGAATATTTGTATTTGCAAAGAAAATTGAAAAAGATTCAAAAAATGAAAATAAATAATTTAGACTTTTTATGAAAAAGATATAGGTATCTAGCTACAACAAATCAATTGAGAAAAGAATTAAATTTGTTTGTCATTTGTAAATTTTTTAATTAAATGAAAAGGGAGAAATTTATTATTGTTAAAGTAGAAAGCCATACACATCTTTAGCTATGCATAGAAACGGTGCAATATTACAATCAATTATCATTTCTTTTTGTTATTAAATTTGTATCATTCGATAAATTGTTAAGGGCTTAAGTCTCCTTAACACACTTTATAATAATATTTCATGTTTTCAAGTTCTTATATATATATATATATATATATATATATATATATATATATATATATATATATATATATATATATATATATATATTATAATTTATTTAATAAGTTATATGTGGCTTCTATTGGGGGCCACTCCCATCAAAATTCCAAAATATTACAATTGTTGCAGCATACATTTTTATCACATTTTTTTCATTTCTTTTCCTCTTAAATATATTCTTCAACTTATTTGAAGTGATATGTTTCCACAATCAACTCCTTAACATCATTTGATTAAGAGATAAAATCTCACTTGGCCAGTTGCCTTCTAAAATTTGAATTTCACCAAGATGAATATCAACACAATAATTCACTAATTTATCTGCTATTTGATTTACTTCTCTCTAAAAATACCCACACTTCCAAGAGATTGCCTCTAGTAATATATGGTGAACATCAACAATAATATTATTTTTTATCGAGTCTCCACATCCATTTTTGTTAATAGCATTGATGATAATTTGTGAATCCCCCTCAATTGAAATATATTTCCATCCTTTTTCTATTGCAATATTAAATCTGGTAAGAAGTGCCCTAGCCTTTGCATAGTTATTAGTTGAAGTTCCATTGAATAAGGAGAATTTTTCCTTCACTATTTCTAAAAACACCACCTCCACTAACTTTTCTTGGATTTCCTTTAGAAGCACCATCAAAATTAATTTTGATAAGCCCAATTTCTAGACATTTTCATTTTACAATAGATCAAAGTAGATCCTTTGTTTTAATTCCATTATCACATGTGACTCTTCCATGTATATTCAAATCCTGTAGCCAAGTTATTAGCACATATTTTTTTTTTGCAATTTAGACTTCCCATGATGAACACCATATTTGTAGATATTCTACAAGAGAGGCAATAATACGGTTCCAAACTTGAGCATGATTTTGAGATTTATTCAAAAAAATGTTGATATTCATTTCAAGCCTTAAATTCCAACAAATAATGGTAGAGCCAATCCTCCAAAGAATACATAATAATTTAGCTTTGAAATATTTAATCCAACATTTCATCAACTCTTTCAATGTTGATGGGGCTATCCAATATAATTTCATATAAAAAAATAACCCTAAATGGTGTGAGCAAATGGATAATGAAGAAGTAAATGGTTTGATATTTCTAAATCCTTATCAAACAAGGCACATCTAAAGGGTCCATAATATCCTCTTCTTTTTAGACTCTCTCCTATAAGAATCTTACTTTTAATAGCTAACCAAAGGAATATTGATGCCTTAGGGAGAGCCTCTAATGACCAAACATTATTCCAAGGCAAATCTTAGGGAGAAGGAAATTTTGATTGTTCTAAATATTCATATCCCAACTTGATTGAGTATCTACCATCCTTTGATAAATTCCAAACCAAACCATCATTTCATGTGAAAATTGACAAATAAAACTCTTGAAGCATCTTTTGAAGTTCATCTACAATTTTTTTGAGTTCCTCTCCTTCAACCAGGTTACTAAAATAAATCCATGATCTGGAGTTGCTTATAATAATATAGCCTTTGACCTTTGGACCTTTACATGCTAGGCATGCTTGAGCCAATGGTTGCCATTTTGAGACAAAGATAAGAGGATAAGGCTTCAACCAAGTAATAGACCAAAAATTTGCATAACTCCCCTCATTGACAAACTATCTAATATGTTTATTTTTCAATTACAAACTCTCTTATTTGAATTTCCATGTTGACGATCCTTTGTGTAGAGTTATTTTCTAAATAATTTTATTGCATCAAGAGAACCTATATATTTTTGAAGTAATATTTTTGCCCAATTCTTCCCTTAATATTTGAGTAATCTCCACCCAAGCTTTGCTCCTAATGCCAAATTCATAAGTCTTCAATTTTGCAAGCCCGCTCATCCAATATTCCTTCCTTTGCAAACCCTATTCCACTTACAAAGAGGAAATCTAAAATTTTCCTCACAACCTTTCCATAGAAAGTCTCTTTGAATTTTATCAATTTCTAATGCTATACATGTTGGCAAACTTAAAAGTGACATCGCATAAATGGGAATGGATTGCAAAGTAGTATTTATGAGTTGTAACCTTCCTGCCATGGTTAAGAACTTACCTTTCCAACTTGCCAAACAAGCTTTCATTTTATCCAAAAAAAGGATCCAAAGCTCCTTTTTATTTCCTTTATCAGACAAAGGAATACCCAAATAGGTTGATGGAAAACTTTCAATTTTAAAACCTAAAATATTCATAATAATTTGTTGTAAATCTAGGGCCGTATTAACGAAAAAATCCTTGATTTTGTAGTATTTACAAACTATCTAATAACCTTCTCATAACATGACAATATTGATTTACTCCATGACCCCATTGACTAAGGGATGACCCAAAAGAAAAGTATCATCAACAAACTGGAGATGAGATTCGAAGGGACCATTTTTTGCAACTTGAATACCTTTGATATTTCCTTCCATTTTTTCCTTTGAAAAAGCTCTCCCTAATGCTTTTGCAAGAATAATGAATAGATAAGGAGAAAGTGGATCACCTTGACGAAGTCCACAAGATGACTTGAAGTAATCAGTAGGAGAACAATTTATTAAAATAGAAACTTTGCAGTGCTATAACAATATTTAATCCATTCACACCAACTATAATCAAAGCCAAAATTTCTAAGAATGCCATGTAGAAAATTCCAAGAAATCCTATCATATGCTTTGTTCATATCTAATTTCAAAAGCATACTTGGTTTTTTTCATGGAATTAAGAGAATGTATGGCCTCTTGTGCAATAACCATACCATCAAGAATTTGTTTATCATGAACAAAGCCACCTTGTTCT
This sequence comes from Wollemia nobilis, assembly GCA_028583015.1. Classification (NCBI taxonomy): domain Eukaryota; kingdom Viridiplantae; phylum Streptophyta; class Pinopsida; order Araucariales; family Araucariaceae; genus Wollemia; species Wollemia nobilis. Next base: position 1,833,352 of record JAQPPZ010002105.1, read on the forward strand.
TCTGAGATAAGAAAACCTAGAATTCCCTTCAACCTGTTTACCATAATTTTTGAAACAATCTTATAAATCATATTACAAACGCTTATTGGATGAAAATTATCAAAATATTTTGTGTCACCTTTCTTGGAAACCAAGGTAATAAAAGTAGCATTGATCTCATGTATTATAACCTTCCTTTTTTTGAGCCTCTTCAACCGCAACTAACATATCACTCTTCAATAAATCCTAAATTTTTTGAAAGAGAATTGCAAGAAATCCATCGAGACCAGGTGTCTTATTAGTATGGAAAGAGAAAATTGCTTCATCGAGCTTCTCCATAGATATCTTCTTCATCAAGAGTTCATTTTGTCCCTAAGTGATAATTGATGGAATATTTTGTAGACATTTTTTTTGTGCCTCATTATCTTGCCTTGTATTTGATAAAATATTTTTGAAATAATTAATTGCGTCCTTCCTTATTTCTTTTTCATCCTCAATATTTCTTCCATCTAGAGTTAATATATATTTTATGTGTCAAAAAGAAAAAATTGCTTTTGTTGTAGCATGATTTTTTTGTATTTCTATCTCCTTCCTTTAACCATTTCTCTCTAGATTTCTGGAATCAATATGACTCCTTTTTCAATGCATCATGATAATAAAAAGGTAATTGTTTTTCTTTCACATAAGAATTCTAATCCATTCCATTCATTTCTACTATCTCTTGTAAATTTTTAACCTTGGATTCAATTTCTTTATTTTATTTAAAAAATGTTACCAAAATATTTGGCGTTCCAAATCTTTATTTGCTCCTTTAAATATTTCAACTTTTGAACAAACCTACACATACATGATCCTTCAAATTTTGATTCATCCCACCACAATGCAACCATCTAGAAAAAATCAAGGTTGTGGAGCCACATAGATTGGAAGCGAAATGGATTTGGATGACCATTCTTAGGTAACTCACAAGTCAAAATAATGGGTTTGTGATCTGATCCTGCTCGCAATAGAATATTTGAAGAGATTGTATACTTTTTTTGCAACCATTTATTGAATAACAAGAATCTATCTAGTCTTTCTACTATATGATTTTGTCCAATGTGTCTATTATCCCATGTATATTGAAAGCTTGAGGGACTAACATTCCAAAGGTCATTTGAATTGACAAATGAAGCAAAATATTGCATTGACTTAGACCATATTGGAATACCACCCTAAGTTTTCAAAGGAGATAGAACGGTGTTAAAATCACCCCCAAAAATCCATAGATCATAATGAATCATCATTATATTTGACAAAAATACGTTAAGGTCCTTCCAACATATTTCATAAGTAGTAACTATAGTTGGAGCATATACATTTATAATCCCAAATTTGATGTTTTCCTCTTTCTTGTAAAATAATCCAACCCAATTACTTTTTGCTTCTAATAATTGCCCATCCCATTTGCATTTGTCCCATATTATTGCAATACCACCTAAATCTCCTATAGAAGAAACTGCTAAACAATCATCCATATTCTAAATCTTCTTAAAAGCATTCTTATATTCCTCATTGGTTAATTTTGTTTCTTGTACTAAAATAAACTTAGGACTATAACAACCTATTAATTCCTTAATAAAATTTTTAAGGGGTTTTATTCATACCCCTAATATTCCATGATATCATTTTCATCATCAAAACTTTTAATTTTTATTAGTAGGCTTAGCCCCACTTATTGTTAGCACCTATGATATTTTTATTTGGCTTCCCGTATTAATATACTTTTGAGTTTTTTTCTCTTTGTTGTTGCTTTGATGACCTTCCTCTCCTTCTTCCAATCCCGCCAACACTCTCATCTTCATCAACATCTCTATTTTTTCATATTGTTCATAATGAGACTTATCTTCTAAAGATTTGTGTTGCCCTAGGGAATCGAAAGTGCAAGAAATAGCCTCATTAGCATTTTCTTATTTATGTTTCTCTAAAAAATCTAAACTGCATAGATGATCATCCATAGTCATTACTTTCTTATGTTGGCTTGGAAACCCTAAATTTCCTTGGATATCCTCCATAAGATTTTCTTTATTGTACTACTCTTGAAACCCTAAAGTGCAAGGAATACACTTTGTACTACTTTCATTTTTATTGTAAGGAGAAGATTTTATGCTACTTGAGGAAAATAAAGGTGATTTACTTGGATTAAGCTTGACCTCCTTCACCTCATTTGCTTTAAAATTTTCCTCCCCATCTTCCTTTGCTTTAAAATCTACCTTCCCCTTTTCCTTCACACATTTAGCTCCTTCTATATTTGAACTTGCACATTGTACTTCCTCATCCCTCATATCATTTTTTCTTCTAATGGTTGATTCAAGTGAAGTGTAATGCTCTTTGCCATCTAATGATATAGAGAGGTTTTTTCTTTTCACTTTCTTAGGAGTGGAAAATTCTTGATTTGACCTAGCTTGTCTTATGATAAGATCTCCTTGTTTCATATTGAAGCTACCCTCATGACCAAAATTTTCCATCTCTTCCACCATTTTAGCTTTGCAATCTCTTTCCATGTGTCCGATTTCATGATATTTACAACATCAAAATATAATATTTTCATAATCCACTTGTTGATCCCATTCTCTTTATTTAGATTTAATCCTAATCAACTAGGGTAAAGGTTTTGAAATATCCATGGCAACACATATTCAAGTGTATATAACATGTCTTCTCTCCTTAGTAGTTGATCCCTCCCAGATGAATTCACCTAGAGTATTACCAATATTCTTCAAAACCTCCTTATTGATTAGTTGATAAGGAAGTCCAAAAAGCCTAATCCATACTAGATAGTTTTTGCATCAAAAAAAAAATCTCACTCCAAGGTCTTAAATATAATGTATCTTTTCCCCTAAACCATGGGCCTCCATCCATTATTTTATCCCTTATTTTTGAACTACAAAAAATAATGAGGAAAAATTCTTTTGGAAGAAAAGTCATGGAGTAATTTGAATTCAATCTCCACTTCCACTTGATCCAATTTTTTTTTTAAGCGAAAAACCCCTTGCGGAGCCGCCTTGGTTTGAGAGACCATGAATAGGGGGTTCTACATCGTCAAAGTCACCTGCGGGTTGCACCCGACCCTGCCCGCACCAACATTATCAATTGGATTTTGGATACCTAATTCATCTTTTTGGTGGGGTGGAGATTTGAACCTGGGACCTCCCTTGGAGGATTGCCCTCTCCTCTCCAACTCACCTACAACACCTGGGTCACTTGATCCAATTTTGAATCTAAAAAAACTTGACCAGTATCTATGGAACTTACATATTAACCATCTGGTTTTAAGAACCATTATATCATGCTCAATCATCTAATCCTTGATAGTCACTTCTAGTGTAGTATATGCTACCTAGATAGGGTTTGTCATAGATTCACTCTTCCTCTTATTACTAGTTATGGCATCCATACTTCCAACTAGGTCATTCTTACTTTTAGTAAGGACTTTCAAAAATGACTTTCTTTCCATGTTACCTAGATTTTCTTCAATTGAATCCTTTAAATTCTCCTAAGATTTGGAATAAGAAGTGGCACTTGTTCCTTGATCACACTTTGCTTTCTACTTCCTACTTCCTACTCACACTTCCTCCTTGCTCTTGGTTTGTACTCAAACTCACTTTCGACTGCACTCATTCCTGATCCGGTTTGCACTCATTTTTGGCTGCACTCACTCCTAGCTCGTACTTGCACTCGCATCTAGCTGCATTCGTTTCAGGCTTGCACTTGCACTCACTTTCAACTCATGCTTTGCTTTCTACTTCTTACTTCTTGCTCACACTTCATCCTCACTCTTAGCTCATGCTCGCACTCGCTTTTAGTTGCACTCATATATATCATATAATTAATAAATATAGCATCAAAAATAATAATAAACATATTACATTATAATTTTAGTTTACTTTTATCTTTTCATAGTTTTAGGAATGTTTTAATTAAGCCTCTAGTTTTTTAATTTTAATTTAATAACGAGTTATTTATTTATTTTCCAAAAAAAGAATTATAATGAGAAATCATAGTTTAAGGTCTATGTGCTTTTTAAATAGGTTATATGGGATTAAAATGGTTTACATTACATATATGTAATTATTTATTAGGTATGGGGTCATTACAGGGGGTTTCCCCCTAAAGGGCATGACAAATGGTCTGGTGCTTTAACGATCAACAAATATGAAGGTTGAAGGAGCATGGAAGGTTGGAGGCTAAAGGAGCATGGAAGGCTAAATGATGAGTTGATCTTTGGAGTGTCAAGGCTGAAGGAGCATGGAAGGCTAGGTTGGTTGAAGGAGCATGGAAGGCTGGGCTAGCTGAAGGAGATACAATGAAAGGCTGGGATGTTAGGTGGAAGGATGAGATGGCTGAAGGAATGTGGAAGCCTAATAAGGTTGAAGGAGCATGGAAGGCTAGGATGGTTGAAGGAGCTACAATGGAAGGTTGGGATACTGAGTGGAAGGCTGGGAAGGTTGAAGGAGCATGGAAGGCTACTTACAATGAGAAAAACAAAATTTCAAAGTACGAAGGATTAGGATTTTTCCTAAAAAATGTCTCATATTTTAGGAACCATATATTTATGAAGAGGCATCTGATTCAACTGATTCTTGGACCAACTTATGTAGAATTTGAATAGATTTAAAATGAGTGGTCATATGTAAAAATCCAAGAAATATTGAGGAAGATACAACCCTATGAAGTCAACCATTTGGAAAAAGGCCAGTGACAAATTTTCAAGTCGTGAAAAACAAAATTGCAAAGTGCGAAGGATTAGGATTTTTTCTTGAAAAACATCTCATATTTTAGGAGCCATATCTTTGTGATGAATTACCCAATTTAGCTAATTCTTAGACCAAATTCTACAAAATTTGAATAGCTTTAAAATGAATGGTCATATGTAAAAATATGAACAATATTGAGGGAGATATGACACTGTGAAGTCAACCATTCGAAACAAGGGTAGTGATGATTTTTCAAGTCGCGAAAAATGAAATTGCAAATATTTGCCAATTAGGGTTTGAACGATGGGAAGAGCAATAAAGGGCTATAACTTCAATGAGGAAGGAAACTAGTAATTTAGATTTGGTAAAGCGGACTATGATAGTGCAATGTTTTGAAAATATTACTCTACTAAGATGCAAGGCATAGATAGTAGAGGTGAAGTTTTGGCATTGTGAAGGCTGCTATAGGAAAATATCAAGAAAGATGCTAAATTATGAAGTAATTGTATTCATACAAAAATTTGAAAAGATCCAAAAAATGAAAATCAAGAATTTAGACATTTTATGTAAAATGATGTAGGTTTCTAGCTATAGCATCTCAATTGAGATGAGAAGTGTATCTATTTGTAAACTCTCAAGCTCTAAAGAAGAGATATGTATTTTTTCAAGGGCGGGGGACCCGAGTATAACCCCTTATTATCCAGCAAAAAAAAAATTATTTATTAGGTATGTATATATGGCTTGATAAAATTTTTACCTAAGCTTTTGTAATTCCACAATTTTAACTAATATAAGTATGTAATTTTAAAAGTGTTCTTAATTTTTTTTAATAAGTTATGTGTGGCTTTTATTTTTTATTTTTATTTATTATTTTTTATCAATACTTCTTATACACATCTATCATGGGGGTTGAACCCAAGTCTCATCACTAATGCAAGTGGTGTCATTATCGGTAGACTACACACATGCAGATTATGTGGATTTAATTGAGGGCCACTCTTATAAAAATAACAAAACATTATATTAGTTTCATTACATTGTTACCAAGTTAATTAAACCATATTCAACTTGTCTCTCTATTAAATATATTCTTCATTTAATTTTTTTATCAAAGATATTTGTCATCTTCCTTAAATTGCTATGTTTCTACAATCAACTTCTTGATATCAATTTTATTAAGAGATAAAATCTCACTCATCCAATTGCTTCTAAAATTTGAATTTTGCCATATTGAAAATCAACACTAGAAATGACTACACTATTTGTGACATTTTTTTCATTTCTATAAATATGATGACTATAACAACCTATCAATTCCCTAATACTTCTTTTTTAGGGATCTTATTCATACCCCTAATATTCAAAGATATCATTTTTAACATCACTTTATATTTGTGGGTTTAGCCCCACTCCTCCTTAACACTTGTGATATATATTTTTTGTTTTCTTATATCAATATCCCTCTAAGTTTCTTTTTCTCTTTGTTTTTTCTTCCTAAGTCTTCCTCTCTTTTTTCCATTCCCACCAATACTTTTATCTTCATCAATCTATTCAATTTTTTTTATTGATCATAATGAGACTTATCATCTATAGGTTTATATTACTTTAAATGATTTAAAGTGCAAAGAATAACCTCAAAAACACTATCTTCTTTATGTTGTTGTAGAAACCCTAAAGTGCAAGGATGCCTCTTCATAGCAATTACCTTCTTATGCTACCATAAAAACCCTAAATTGCTATGAATTCCTTTCATACTCGTTTCCTTATTATGTTGCTCCTAAAACCCTAAAGTGCAAGGGATAACCTCTACATTACTTTAATTTTTACTAGGAGAGGATTCTATACTACTTGACAAAAATGAAGACAATTTACCTGGAATAAACTTGACCTCTTATGTTGTCTTTAATTTAAAATTTTCCTCCACATATTCCTTTGCACCTTTAGTTCCTTCTAAATTTGAACTTCCATATTGTACTTTTCATCCCTTGTATCCTTCTTTGTTTCTTCTTTCTTTGCCTCTTTGTTTGGAGTGGAATATCCTTGATCTAATCTAGCTTTTTATTATAGTATGATAACCAAAATTTTGTCTCTTTCTTCAATGTTTTCACTTTGCAATATCTTGCCATGTGTCCAGTCTCATAAAAATTGCAATATTAGAATGCAATATTTCGATACTCCACTTGTTGATCCCATTCTCTTGATTTAGATTTTTTTTTGAAAAAGAATTTGAAAAATTTATACTAAAACAAGATCATTTACAAGTTGGTATGAGACTCCTCCCAGCCTTAGTCGATGAGAACACCTATTTACAACATTAAAAGGAGATATCCATTGGAGCCATATCTCCTAAATCATATATTTGCAATGGCTGTCCAAATTAGCTAAACACTAGATTTGCTCACCAATCTACCTAATCCTCTCATCCTCAATAGCCATGCCATTGTTCCACTAAACCCCTACCTTATTCTTGATAACTATCTTAGCAGGAAAGTTTACCACTTTATTTAGAGCTCTACCCACATAAAGAAAAATTACATCATCTAATTTCCTCTATAATTCCTTAATTTGGGTGACAAGAATTCTCAACCTCCATGTCTCCAAAGCAAAGTTCCTCATACAATCCAGAGCTCCTACCAAGATTTGAGAATCTGATCTTATGATTATTCTCCTATAACCTTATCTTACTACCCAAATAGAAGAAAATTTTATAGCTAAGGCTTCTGCTTCATTGTTCGTGGTCCTACCCAGGCCTTGTAGTTTCCAATAGAGCACTATCCCAATATGACTCCTACAGACCACTTCAATTATAGCTCTATTCGGGTTTCCTTTTGCAACTCCATTAGTATTAATTTTAATACAACCTTCTAAGGGTGGTTTCAAACTAGATTTGTCCTTTCCCTCTTACACTTTGGCCTCCTTATCCATCATTCCTATTTCAACCTGGGTTTCCTCTTTAGCATACACTACCATAGTTTTCATGACTTTGCTCCAAATGACTTGCCAAATGCCATATAAGGATGAAAAGGTTTCTCTAAAAAAAATTCATTTCTCTCCAACCACACTTGCCACCAAATGAAGTTTAATCCAAGCTTCCACTCGATATGAAGAGATTTAGATTTAAATCTATCTCTCTTCCAACTTTCCCAAATATTAATTTGATTCAAATCACCATTAGCTCAGATTTTATAAGCTAAAAACCATTGCTACTAGATTTGGCACATGAACACGCACTCAAACATCAAGTGGTCAGATGTTTTATCACTCTTGTGGCATAAAACACATTGATATGGACCAACAATTCCCTTACGTCTCAGATTATCAAAGGTAAGAATTTCATTGTGCATGAACTACCAAGTAAAGAAGTTTACTTTCGGATAACCCTTAGTCTTCCAAATATTTCTCCAATCCTCAACTTGATATGAATGAGGAGGAGGTTTTGGAAGGATATTATCATATCCTTCCAAAACTATGTAGACTCCAAGGCTATCATAGCCCCAAGCTAATTCATCCTTCTCATATCTACCTGTGAGAAATATTTCTACCAAGATTTTAGTCATAATGGGTGTCAATTCTAGAGGGATTAGAATTGGCCACTCATTCAACTTATTAAACTACTTAAACCTATAGTTCCCCAGTTGAATAGTGTTGAAATAACTTTTAATCTAGATCTAACCCCTACTTTCCATGGTTGTTTTTATTTTTTGCAGTTCTAGGAATTCAACAATGATAGGTGGTTTTTAATACCATGAATCTATCCAAAATCATGTCTTCTACCCTCTCCAAAATCTTTCTAAAATAATATATATTTTACTACTTGAGATCCTAACTTTAGAGTTTGCCACACTATGGACCCATTAGCATCCAAAAAGAAACAACTCACCTCATTCGAGTTCACCTGTCCCAAATATTTACTAGTTAAAAATCTATTGAATAAAGAAGTTGGTTGGGAGATCCACCTCTAGTAAAGTTTTCCATCCAAAGCTTTATTATTTAAATTTGATCTCCTCAGTCCTAAAACCCCCTTTACCTTGGGTTGGCTTACTTTCTCCCAACCTACTAAGGCCCATTTCCTCTCTCCTTTTACTCCTCCCCATAATTTTTTCTAGCCATCTTATCCAAATATTTCCATATGGTATGTGGGGCAACAAGGATAGAAAATTTATAAATTGACATGGCCTAAATGACTGACTGTAAAACATTTAATCTACCCCCAAAGCTTAACCATTTGTGAGACCAATGATTAATTCTTTTTTTGATATGATCCAAAAGATTCCTCTAGATATCTATCTTCATTTTTTTAAAATGCAAAGGGACCCCAAAATATACCACTAGGAGAGAAGTCCTTGTGAATACCAAGATCTCTAAAATTTTTTCCTAAAGCGTTTGATCAAGATTGAAGAAGACCACTTTAGAATTTTTAACATTGATCACTTGGTTTGTGGCTGTAAGGTAAACATTAAGAGTATCTCTAATCATTCTTGCTTCCCTAAATTTGGCAACTTCCTCCAATTTTGTGTCATCCATAAACTATGGGTGAGTCAAAACCTCCTCACCCACGTTGATACCTATTATCAAACCCTATTGTCTTCTCTGCAAGATGAGTCTACCCAAGCCTTCAACAAATAAGAGAAAAAGATAAGGGGAACAAGGATCTCCCCGATGAAGGCCTTGAGTGGCTCCAAATAGTTGTGAGGAAGGCCTTTGATTAACATTGAGTATGTTGAAGTATAAATTCAACTCATGACCCATTCTAACCAATCCTAAGAGAAATTGAAGGCTATCATCATCCTTGACAAGAAGCTCCAATCCACCCTATCATAAGATTTTGACATATCCAATTTTATGAACATTCTTCTATTGCTAGATTTTTGCATTGAGTGGATTGCCTCCTAAGCTAGAACCACACCATCTAATATTTGCCTACCCTCTACAAACCCCCTTGATTTGAGGAAATAATGCTATGTAGGATAGGTTTTAGCTGATCAACCATTACCTTTGTGATTATTTTATATTACGACATTGCATAAGGTAATAGGTCTATAATATGAAATATGCACCCCTTCTCCTATTTTAGAATTAAGACAATGAACGTATAATTTAATACTTTAAGAAATTTTTTAATACCTCTAGACTCTATAACAAACATTACATCCTCCTCCAAGTTGTTCTAGAAGGTCTAAAAAACTCAATTGGAAAGCCATTTGGACCTAGTGTTTTTCCCATACTCATTCCAAAGACTACTTCAATTCCTCTCTATCAATGGATTTAATTAGGACCTAATTTTCTTCTTCAGAGATAATAGAGGGTATGACAACAAGAACTTCTTTTTGAGCTTCTTCGTCTTGCACCATACTTTCCTTAAATAATTTAGAAAAATAATTTATTAAATGGAAATGCATACCTAGGATTGTATCAAAGTAGTGCCCATTCTCATCCTGAAGAGTTTCCATCTTGTTCATCTATCTCCTAGCACAAGCAACCCAATGAAAAATTTAGTGTTTTCATCATCTTCCAATAACCAAGTGGTTCTTGCTTTCTATTTCCAGTAGATCTCATCTTGGTTGTCAATATCCTCAAACACTTTACGCAATACATCATCCTCTTCTTTGAGTTGCTCTATAATTGTTCCTTCCCTAGAGTATTTTTGCACCTCATCCATCTAGCCACCAATAGATATCTTTGGACTTAGGAGTCTATCTTGTTAGCTTACCTCCATTGTTTCAGTTGATCCTTGACAAAATGAAGTTGGTTGTGAAATTTAAACATTGTTGTCCCATACGTTGGGCAACCCTCTTCCCACCACTTTAGAATTTTCTTTCGAAGTTTATATTTTTGTAATATTTTTTTTCAAAATCTAAATGGTTTGTAATGCTACCCTGTCTTGATTCCTCTTCCAAAAAAATGGAAAATTGATCTAAAACCGAATCCTCCAAAATCTAAAAATTTAGATTTCATTTCAAAAAAACCTCCTCTAAAACCAAAAAATGGTGTAACTTCACCTTCCTGCTATGCGGCTCCCTCCTCTTATAAGTCCTAGTATAGTTGGTTTGATGACATTTAATATCCACCAAGTATAGTGCATGGACCTAGGCAATAATAAACCGATCCCTAGGATCTAAAATTGAGGTCCCCATTCTTGATATTTGGATGATAATTTAGAATTAAAATCCCCAACAACAATCTATTCTAACTCCTCCATTGAGACTCTCATATTATGCACTACTTTCCATTGATGAATCTGACGATCTAGGTTTTGAGCCCCATAAAAAATTATGATTAAAACCTACTCAGCTATCACATTGTTCTTAAAATGTGATGTGAGGACACCCCTCCAAGCTATCTGTTCTATTGTCATCCATTAAAGATATTTCCAAATGATAACTATCCCCCTTGAGGTCCCTTGGGCAGCCACTTCCATATAACCAACACCCCTCCAAAGTCTATTTACTATTTTACACATAAGATCTAGTGATATTTTTATCTCCTGGATAAGCAAAAAATCTATTTTACTTTTTTTTAAGAGTCTTTGAACAACACATTGATGGGTTCTATTGTTTAAAACCCTAATATTCCATCATTGTATAATCTTTGGTTATTTTGAGATTAGTAAGAGTCTATTGGCCTCATCAATATCCTAGTGATCAGTTTGTTTCCTTGAACTGCTATCAATTTCTTATTTGATTTTCTAACCACTCCTTGGGAGCTGATATTCTTTGATCTCTTCTCCACCTGGATTATCCCTAGAGTTAGATTTTCTCTATTATTTTCTTCCATATCCATGATGACATATTTTATTATTAGTTGCTCTTGGTTATGCACTATCAATACCCCTGTAATCTTTGATTATGGTAACTCACTGCACTTTATTACCTACTCTAGGATAGGAGCTACAAGGACTTGAAAAAGACTATTATTGTTTTAATTATTTCTATCCATGCCTTCCATGAATTTTTCTTCTTCGTGGTCCACTAGTATCTTGAAGATCTCATATCTATTTGAGGTCTTGAGTTGGGTTTTGCTCTTTACCATATTTTTTCTTTTGCGTTCTCCTTATTTTGGGTTGTCCTATGCTTCTCTACCCTGACACATATTGGTTGTTTCTTTATTGACTATTGAATTACCCTCCTTGGGAGGATTCAACATTCCTAGAGGAGCCTCCATTTTTGTGTTCATATTGTTTGGGCAAGACTAGTCCAAATACCCATATTTGTGGTAAACTCTACACCTTAAGGACAATGCCTCATAATCTAGTTTTTGAATCTAAGATAGTCCTGTAAGTTTGAGTTCCACCTTTGTTGATAAAGATTGGTTGAGATTCATTTCCATGTATAATATAGCATAAAAAATTGTTTCCTTCCATTGTGTCTTTAGAAACACCCAAATATATTCCAAGGAAATTATCGATTATTTCCAATACTTTCTCACTTTAGAACTCCATTGGAAGTGCATACAAACAGATCCAAACCAAGACAACAGTGGGTTCAATTCAGGGAGAAAATACCACTCTCTAGGGCTAAAAAAATAATCCTATTGGACCATGATTCCTATTTTTTTATTCAAAATACTTATTTTTGTTAGCAAGTGAGGGAAAAGTAATAAGAAAATATCCATTACAATTAAACCACAAAGACTACTCACCAAGAGGCTCCTAGTTTTTTCGAACCTATAAATGCAAAAAAATTAGGATAGGATGAATACCCATGAATTTATAGATCAGATCATGATTAGCTCTATATAAGACTATTTATTCTACCATCCTCTACTCAATGACAATATTTAGCCTTGATTCCAACTATGACAAGCATCCATTGACTCTTTGAGATGTTGATATTTTTCCAATAACCGTAAAGAGTATTTTTAGTGTAGTTTTTTGTTCTTCTTCAGTATCTGCTAGAGATTTTTCCTTCAACAAATATACAAAAGAACTATGTCTATCTAAAAGAGGATCTGGAGGTATCTCCATTGGGCCATCCTAGGGTAGCAATATTATCTTCATTTCTATAACAACTAGAAAGTACTTCGTCTACCCAAATAATACCCTAGTATTCCCTTCCAGATCTCATTGATTGATTCCCTTAGATTGCTTTTCTCTTGATTTAGATTTAATCTTAATATTTTTAAATAATTCTATTAGACATAATAAAAAATATTTCCTCAATAGTTATATATGAATGTGATCCACAAGTTAGTGTAAGCATCACCTTTTTTATCTAGAAAGTAAGTGTTTAGAGTGAAAGTAGGAAGCAAGTGCAAGGAGTGAGTGTCATGTTTTCTTGTTTTAAATCTTTATTGAAATATTGAAAATAAAGGATTCTCATGAGATTCTTGTTCCAAATATTTAGTTATTTTTTAAATTCTCAACTAGAAGAAAGGATGCCTTAGCTGGAAGTATGGATGTTGTAGTTAGGGACAAGAGGGAGGTAAAATCTATGTCAAACCTTATGCAAGTAATAGATGTTAGACCAAAAGTGATAATCAAGGATGAGATGATCAACTATGACATAGTAGTTCTTAACGATAAAAGGTTAAATGTAAGTTCCATGGATTCTAGCTAAGCTTTTTGAAAATTTAAAATCATATCATGTGAGAGTGGTGATCGAATTAAAATTACTCGATGAATTTTCTTCCAAAAGGATTATTCCTCATCATATTTTCTAGTTCAAGAATTAGGGGTAAAGTAATGGGTAGTAGCCCATGGTTTAGGGAGATATGCATTATATTCAAGACCATAGAGTGATTTTTCTATGGAGATAAAATGTATTAAAAGAATTGAAGTGTGGGTTAGGCTTTTGGATAAACTTATCAACTTATCAATATGGAGGTTTTGAATAATATCAACAATACTCTAGGGGAGTTCATCCTAGAGGGACCACTATTAGGAAGAAAAGTCATTCTATAGATATCTAGATACATTTTACTATGAATATTTTAAAAACCTTTGTTCCAGTACATCGAGATTAAATTGTTAGAAATAGATTATATTACATCATTTGGGTCATGTAAATGTACCTTCCTAGGTACATACTTAGGACATTAGATTACTTTAGGAGTAAGTTATCTAGTTACTTCATGCAAAGTAATAAATGCACAAGTGTCAATGTGGAAGCTATATATATGCAAGGTGTCCCTTGCACAACTAGGTAGAGTGTTGGTCAAGGAACCTATCTTCCTCTATAAAAAGGGCCTCATTGTAAAAAGTAAATATAGAAGCTTAGAGCATATTCATAGGTAGTATCATAGTCCTGTGTACATCACCATATATTGGTGATGGGTACAATGTAGTGTAGTAGCTTTGTTCATGGAGTGTCCATTTCCTCCATAGCCACATTGTATTCATTTTCGTCATTTCTATTTATAGTATATTTCAGTCATCTCGTAGATTTAATTTCTTTCATATTATTCTGCATCTTGTGATTGTTATATCCCGTTTCATACTTCATCAAAATCTAACATAAATATGAATAAAAAAAATGGGCTCATCAAGTAGATTATGAAAAATTATATTCCAATGCTGCAAATATTGTGGGACCAAAAATATGACAAGAGATTGTAAAGTGAAAATGATGGAGGAAGAAATGATTTTTTTTTGGGCATGAGACAAATGTCAATATGAAATAAGGAGATCATACAATAATAGAAGCTAGAAATTATCAAGGATTTTCCACTCCTAAGAAAGTGGTAAATAATATCCCTCTACATCATAAAGAGGCAAAGGTCATTATGGTTTATTTGGATCAATCATTGGAAGACACAAAGAAGGGCATAAGGGATGAGAAAATACAATGTACAAGTTCAAATTCAAAAGGAATTCAAGGTGTAGAAGAAAATGAGGAGACAAATTTAAAACAAAGGAGGTGAAAGAGGTGAAGGTTAATCTAGGTAAATCATCTATATTTTTCTCAAGTAGTATAAAATTCTATTCCTGCAATTTCTCCTTGCAATAAAAATGAAAATAGCATAGAGTGTAGCCCTTGCACTCTATTGTTTTAAAAACAACATAATAAAGTAACCAAGTAAGGAGGATATCCATGAAAATTGAGGGTTACCAAGATAGCATAAGAAAGTTATTATTATGGAGGATCATCCTTGACTTTAGGATTTTTAGGGTAAAAATTAAGGTTTTCAAAGTAGGCATAAGAAAGTAATTACTATAGAGGATCGTCCTTCGCACTTTAGGATTTTCGAGGCAACATAAAGAAGAAAATATTGGCAATGTTATTCCTTGCACTTCATATTCTTAGGGGTAGCCTAAATATTTAGAAGTTAAATCTCATAATGAATAGTATGGAAAAATAGAAGATTGATGAAGATGAAAGTGTTGGTGGAAATGCAAAAAGGAGAGGAAGATCGTCAAAGCAAGAACAAAGAGAAAATGAAACTCAGAGGGATATCAACTTGGAAAATCAAGAACTAATATCATAGGTGTTAACAAGAAGTGAGGCTAAGCCCACAAATAAAAATAAAAAGTGATGATGAAGGAATTAATATGAGACCCCTAAAAATTATTTATTAAGGAATTAATATGTTATAGTCCAAAGTTTATTTTAATACAAGAAACAAAATTAAGTAGTAAGGAATATAAGGATGCATTCATAGTCCAAATACAAATAGTTCTAGAAGACTAAGATAATTTGAGAACAAGTTTGAATATATACAATACTCCCACATTGGAAGGAGGTATAATATGGTGGTTGATCGCCTTGCAAATAAGGACATAAACATAGCCAATTTGCATATCAAATTAATAAGAAAAAAAAAACAAACAACATGAGTGACATAGATGATAGGAAGCATATGGCAATTTTAGGACCTTTGAAGATTCTAAAGCCTTTGAATATTTTGATGCTCCTAGAGAATTTGATGCCTTTGGAAAAACCTAGAACATCGTGTGATTTTGGAGCTTTTGGTGTTTCAACTTTTCTCGGTGATTATGGTTCCCTTGTTAGAGTAGGTGTTTAGACTCTAGCTCATGCTCACCTAGGTACTTTATTTTTATATTAGTTTAGTTTATTTTTCCCCACCCACTTTATGTGTGGATATTTATTTTTATCTTATTTAGATATTATGGGGATATTTGGCATTCCTAGGGAGTTACACTCATTGATTACATTTGGAGGGTTGAGATATTTTCTCCATGGATCATATCACACCTCCTTATTTGTATGGTGGATATTGATCCTTATCTCTTTGTTGATCCTATGACTGTGGTGGATCTTCCTTGCCTATTTAAGCAAGGCTTCTCCATTGTACTCATAATCAATTTTGATATATGATATGATATTGCAGTTTTTGTGTTAGCTTCCATTATCTTGTTTCTATTTTTTAGTCTCTCTATTTTGGTTAATGTGGTGTTGCTTCAACCCCTTGATCCTTGTGGCTTGGTTTAGTGTTTTGCATTTTTCCATCATTCCTTTCATGGTATCAGAGCTTTGAGGACTATTGGAAACATCCATTGTTGAGGTTTGTGCAATCGGATCATGTTGAAGGTTTTGTAGTTGGATATTGGAGGTTTCTAAGCCCTAGAAGGTGAAAATTGATTTTTTTCTCTTCTATTATTTTGCGAAGAGCTTCTATATATTTTTTAGCCCTTCATTGCATCTTGGTTGACCCCTCTAACCATGGGGATTGATCAGAAAGGTTCTATTTTTTGGAAGTTTTTTTGGAGTTTTTTTGTGGGTTGTTTTAATAGTTGTAGAACCATCGATGACCCTATTCACCTGACCATCGTCGATCTAGAACCATCGTCGATCACTTTTGACCACCAATGACCACTATCGTATACATAATTTTTTTGTATGTAGGTTTTTTCTTGCACATAGTCCATGAAATATCTGGTTTTCTACAATATCTGAAGTTGCTTGTTGTAGATCTGGTTTTCTGAGATCTGCAACCTATCTTCTTCACTCTTGAGTTCTTTCCAAATTTCAAACTCAGATCTGCATTTAAGTTACTGACAAGGTTTTCTAAAAATACATTTTTTTAACAAAAAACGTATTTTGCTGGTAGTTTTGTGTATTTGAAAACAACTTTGTAAAATATTTGTTTTGTGAAGTTGTTACTCAATTTTTTTTTTAGATCTACAAAATTTTAGTGATTGTAAAAATTAGATCTGATCATATACTCTTTGTAACGCCTAAATTATAAAGGCATTTGATTTTTTGGGGGCTCTTATTTCTGGAAGCATTGAATAAAAATATTTTAGGTGGGGTGTCTTGGTGTCGATTTGAACACCATCTTTGTGGATCTTGCATTTTATTTCTTGTGATTGAAAAATGGGTTTAGAGGATTTTGAGCCACTTAACTCACATAATTATCACATATGGAAGCCACACATGATGACACTTATTCAATCTAAAGGGTTATCAAGATTAATGCAAGAAGAGCTACCTAAAGTTACAAAAGAGTATCATAAGTTTGTTCGTGATTGCAAAATGGATGAATGTAAGGGATTAATTGGGATGCATGTGAGTGACAATCTGTTGTTTCATCTTAATGATTGTGACACTCCTTTTCAAATTTGGGAGAAGCTTGAGAAGCTATTTGGGCAAGTGGACACTTTGAGAGTTTTACATCTTGATGTTGAACTTAGTGCTCTCAATCTAGATGATTTTCCATCTATGGGTGATTTTCTCACTAAGTTTCAATCCTTGCTCACACTTTTAAAGGGTAGTGGAAAAACTAAAATGGATGAAGAATGTATTTTCATGATCTTGTCAAAACTTAGGGGTCCATTCCATATGTTTGCCTCCGCATTTTTTGCCAATATGGATTCCATGGGTTCTGATCACAAAATGCCTACTTTTGAGAAGTTTTGTGCCAATATTTTGAGGGAAGAATCCAAAGTTCTTAACTCTGAGCATTACACCTCCTCACATAAGGCATTTGTTGCATCCTCCACTTCCACTTCCAAAGGCAAGGGAAAGTCCAAGTCTAAGTCCCAACCTAATCCTTCCCCTTCTCCTTCATTTCATCAAAATCCCAAAGAGTCACATAAAAAAGAGTCATCCTCCAAAGAGTCCAATCATAAACCTAAGCAGTCCAAAAGCAAAAATAGGTCAAATGTTACTTGTTCATATTGTGGAGTCAATGGTCATTCCGACGACAAGTGTTGGAAAAAGTTACAAGACTTAGAGGAAGCCTTTAGGAATAAAAAATTATCCTTCACTCCTTCAAAATATAAGGGCAAGGCTTTGAATGCTTTTGGGAAATCATCTAAGGCTATTTTTGAGGATTGGATTTTGGATTCTAGAGTGACTCATCACATGACTTCATCCAAGGAGTCATTTGCCACCTTGTGTTCTACTTCTACATCTTGCATTGAGGTTGGAGATTCTTCTTCCATTTTAGTTAAGGGAAAAGGTGACATACAGGTTGATGGTGGATGCATTAAGAATGTTCTTTATGTTCCAAACATTTCCACCAATTTGCTCTCCATGTACCAAATTTATCATTTCTGAGGGGGTAAAACTGTGTTGTTTACACCTCAAGGAGCTGAGATTAGAGATTTGAGTGACCCACAATCTATTGTTGCACAAGGAGTTGTTGACCATAGATCACATCTTTATCACTTTGAGGGTTTTGATTCTTCACTTGGAGGTACTTGTTTGGTGGCTCATGCAGATTCAGAAAGCAAGATTTGGCATGAGATATTTGGCCATCTCAATTACAGATATTTGAAGGATTTAAGCACTCATGATATGGTCATTGGATTACCTAAGGTCTCATGTATTGATGGAGTTTGTCTAGGTTGTGTACTTGGAAAAAACATCAAGATCATCTTTCCTTCAAAGGTAAGTCCAAGAGAGCTTCTTCCCATCTTGAGTTGGTGCATAGTGACTTGATGGTTTTTCCCACTCCTTTTTTGGGAGCTAAGTATGCACTCACCTTTATTGATGATTTCTCAAGGAGAACTTGGGTATATTTTCTCAAGTTCAAGAGTGAAGTTTTTGCCACATTCAAAGTCTTTAAGGCTTTTTTTGAGAATCAATCTTCGAGTTGCATCAAGAAGCTTCGCACAGATAATGGGGGGAGTATTTCAGCAGGGAGTTTTCAGATTTTTTGGCCCTTCATGGGATTCTACATCAACACTCTATCCCACATACACCACAACAGAATGGTGTAGCTGAGAGGAAAAATAGAACACTCAAGGAAATGGCAAATTGTATGATGCACTCACGAGATTTACCTCCCAAGTTTTGGGTCGAGGTAGTCAATTGTGTGAATTACATTCAAAATCGCACACCTCATCGAGCTCTTGAGAAGATGACTCTAGAGGAGGCTTGGACAGGGACCAAGCCTGATGTTTCTCATTTTTGAGTTTTTGGGAGTCAAGCATGGGCTCATGTTCCGAAGAAGAAAAGGATAACTTTGGATAGAAAGAGCAAGCCACTCATTTTTGTTGGCTATTGTGAGGATATGAGGGCTTATAGATTACTGGATCCAGATACACATGAAGTTATTTTTTGAACTCATGTCTAGTTTGATGAGCATTATTCTCCAACTGAGCCCACTCTTTCTACTCCTTCTCCATCCTCATCTACTTTTCACTTTGAAGATGGTTGTTTTGATGATGATCACAGTGAGGATGAGGATATTGTTGAGATAGTTGTAGAGGTTCCTACACATGCTACCCCCATGCCTAGATGGGCTCGGACTACAGTTGAGGAGGCAACACCTTTCATTGAAGGTCTCCCACCTTCAAGGCATACTTCTACTTTCGACATGGGTCTTCTTTGTCAAGTAGTTTCTATTGATCCATAGAGGTTTGATGAGGCCCATGGCATTCGGGAGTGGGATGATCATGGATGCTTATCAGGATGGAGTGATCAACTTGGACTACATTCCCACTCAATAGCAAATTGTTGACATCTTCACTAAACCCTTCCCATCTCCTCATTTTCATTTGTTGTGAGAGATGCTTGGGGTGAAGGAAGTTGTCCTTGGGGGTGTGGATGAGGCCACCTTCCTTTCTTCTTCTTCTCTCTTTCTAGTTGGATGGTTTTTCCCACATGGTTTTCCTCCTCCTAGTTTGAGAGCTTTTGGATACACATTGTACATGAGTACCTGATCAGGCCTTGTTGTTGGGACTCATACTGTGGATATGCCACTTCTTTTTTACCCCTAGCTTCGCTTGAGGGGGGTGTTAGAGTAGGTGTTTAGACTCTAGCTCATGCTCACCTAGGTACTTTATTTTTATATTAGTTTAGTTTATTTTTCCCCACCCACTTTATGTGTGGATATTTATTTTTATCTTATTTAGATATTATGGGGATATTTGGCATTCCTAGGGAGTTACACTCATTGATTACATTTGGAGGGTTGAGATATTTTCTCCATGGATCATATCACACCTCCCTATTTGTATGATGGATATTGATCCTTATCTCTTTGTTGATCCTATGACTATGGTGGATCTTCCTTGCCTATTTAAGCAAGGCTTCTCCATTGTACTCATAATCAATTCTGACATATGATATGATATTGTAGTTTTTTGTGTTAGCTTCCATTATCTTTTTTTTTTTTTTTAGTCTCTCTATTTTGGTTAATGTGGTGTTGCTTCAACCCCTTGATCCTTGTGGCTTGGTTCGATGTTTTGCATTTTTTCCATCATTCCTTTTAGCCCTTTCCATATCTGACACCCTTGGTATACTGCTGCACTTTTTGGAGTTTTTAAATTTGATTTGTTGCATGTTCCTCCTTTTAGAAAACAATATTGTGATCTCCAAGCTGCCTTTTGGACAATTGTTCTTTGCACATTTGAATATCAATATATAACTCATTGTCTTAAAAAATAAGGATGCATTCATAAATATTTGGAATATGGGTTTGATAATTTCTTCTATAACAACTTCCAAAGGTATTAAAATTATATGGGATAAATACAAATAGTATGGAAAAATGCTAAAAATAAAATGTACTTGGGTTGTTGGTATATTTTTGCAAGAAATAGAAAAATATTAAACTTGGGGTTATAAATGTATATGATCCAACCATAGTTAATCCTCACTAAAGATATTGGAAGAACACCAACATTTTTTTGTCAAATATAATGATATCATAATTGTGATTTGTAATTTCTTGTGGGGACTTCAACATAGTTCTATCTCCTTTGAAAAAGAAGGGTAGTACTCTTGCGTGGTCTAAATCATTGTAGGGTTTTGCTTCATTTATCAATTTGAATTGCCTTCGAGACAACATTCCTTCAAGCTTTCAATATACATAGGATAATAAATGCATATGGAAAACACATATAGTAAAGAAATTGGATAGCTTTTTGTTATCCAATACACGGTTACAAACAAAGTATACAATATTTTAAAACATTTTATTATGAAAGGGATCAAATCACAAACCCAAGCTCTTTAGATATGATTTACTCAATAATGATCATTCAAAGTCATTTTGATTTTAGTCTATGTAGCTCTAGATCCTATTTTTTTCTAGATGGCTATGTTGTTGTGGGATGTTCAAAAGATAAAACATATAAAAGGGTAAATAAAGATTAAGAATGCTAAATATTTTGGTAATATGTTTAAAACAAAAGAGAAAATTAAATGCAAGCTTAACAATTTACAAGAGATAATAGAGATCAATGGA
The DNA here is from genome assembly GCA_028583015.1 of Wollemia nobilis. NCBI lineage: Eukaryota > Viridiplantae > Streptophyta > Pinopsida > Araucariales > Araucariaceae > Wollemia > Wollemia nobilis. The sequence continues at coordinate 1,854,663 of JAQPPZ010002105.1, forward strand.
ATGTACGAAGATACTTATATGCAAGAAAAAAATTACTTTGTGATTATCATAATGTATTAAAAAAGGAAGAGCCATTTTGGTCCTAATTATCTAAGAGGAGGTGGTTTAAGGAAGGAGATAGAAATATAAATTCTTAAATGCTACAATCAAAATGATTTTTTTTTTAGCATAAAAAATACTTCAACTTTGGATGGCAAAAATATTGAGGAAGAAGGAGATATTAGGAAGTAATTAATATTTTGTTAGACATGGGTAAGATAAGGAGGATCACAGTAAGCTTTTGAAAAATATTTCATAAACTATCACATAAGGAAAAAATGAATTCTTAATGGGGAATATCTCTATGGATAAGCTGTAAGAGGTAATCTTCTCTTTCCACGCTAATAAGGCACCTACCTCCATTGGATTCCATGCAATTTCCTTTTAAAAATGTGATTTGTTGAAAAGTGATATGCTAGATGTGGTTGAAGAGGATAGAGAAAGGAAGGCTACAATAAATTAGATCAATGCCACATTTATTGAATTGGTTCCCAAGAAAAGTAAGAAAAATTATTTTCATAAGTTTTCTAATAAGCCTTTGTAATATGATTTATAGGATCTTTTCAAATCTATGTCAATTATATTAAAAAATCATTCTATATTGTGTTATCTCATAGGAATGATGTGGTTTTATTCATGGTAAATAAATTATTAATGGTGTAATCATTGGAAAAGAGGCTATACATTCTCTTCATTCCATGACAGATCTAGATATGATTATGAATGACATATACATGAAACATATGATAGGGTTTGTTAGATTTTTCCATATTATATTATAAAAATAAAGGTCTTGGTCAAGGTTTATATGAATGGATTAAATGTTGTTATAACCCTCCAAGATATACTATTTTGATTAATTGATCCACTGTTAGATACTTTGGATCATCTGGTGGACTCAACCAAGGTGACTTGCTATCTCCTTATTTATTTATTATTCTTGTTGAGATATGTAAAGAGTTTTCTCAAAGGTAAAAATGAAAGAAATAATCAAAGGTAATCATGTTGTAATAAATGGTCCTGCTGACTTTCATCTCCAATTTGTTGATGATACTTTTATTTTGGGTTATCCCTTAGACAACGAGGCCATGGAGTTTAAATCAATATTTTCATGCTATGAGAAGGTTTTTGGATAGTTGATTAATACTACAAAACCTAAGACCTTTCTCATTAACATTGTCTTAGATCTACAATGGATTATTAAGGACATTTTAGGGTTTAAAGTTAGATAATTTTCATCAACATATATGGGTATTTTGTCATCTCATAAAGGAAAGAAGGATCTTTGAGACTCAATTTTGGATAGAATCAAAACTTCTTAACCATGGTTGAAAGGCTACAATTTAACGAATATGTTACAATATATCCATATATATATATATGATGTCACTTTAAATATTACAAATAAGTATAACTTTCAAATTTGATAAAATTCATAAATATTCCTTTGTGATGACTTTTTAGACAAATTAAACCATAGGTCCTAATATATAAGATCTTAATTTTTTTTTATAAGTTAAAATTTCATTAAAAATGGGTTTTGAAATGGCCCTAAAACATTTTTACAATAGGTCACTAGACCAAATAAAATCCACAGGAAAGGCCGAAGGATAGGCCAAAGGAAAGGCCAAAGGATAGCCTAAAGGAAAAGCACGTTAAAAACATGCCCGAAGTAGGAAAAAAGAGAGTCCCACCCAAGCGAGAAAAATGAACCAGGAAAAAATTAAAAATCTTGCCCAACATGAAATTTGAAAATCCCGCCTAGTGGGAAATTTGAAAATTCTCGCCAAAGTAGGAATAATACAATTTTGAAAAAACCCGTGCAGGGAAAAAACCAGAAACAATATTCTATCAAGGAAACACCAAAAAAATAAATTTGTCATGCATAAAACCACCTCGAACAGCTGGATGGAGCAAAGAAAATACCAAGAAGGATCATACCACCCAAGGAGGGCTGGGATACATGTAGGGATGCAAGAAAAAATACCAGAACAACATCCTACACAGGCTTAGAAAATGGAACAACAATCTAAGGATCTCCATAGGCCATGAAATCCCCTTGCAACGAGGTTGAGCTATGTAGAGACCAAAGAAAGTAGAAGAAGCAACAGAGGCAAAACCATAGGCCATGGGAAAGGGACGATAAGGCCCCAGGAAACCCAACTGAAGGAACCATAGGGTTAACAAGTTAAGGCTTTAAGCATAGATCCCACCAAGAACAAAAAGTGCACCAAGAAACTCTAGATAACCTCCAACACCGCCAATGAACAACTTTAGGGATCCATAAAAGGAAGACCAATGGGATCTCAACAGCAAGCAAAGCAGAGGCCCCTCACAAGCCAAGAAAGAAATACTGAGAGCCCACCAAGAAGACCAAAACTAGGAACCCAAAGAGCAGATCCATAGAAAAGAAGCATGTGGTCCCCCCAGACCAAAAATATGTTGTGAAAATCTTCTCAAGAAGTAACTCTCCCAAATCTATGATGCACCACATCTGGAGAACCTCTGAAACCCGACTCCAAGTAGAAACTTGTAAAAAACCTAGGATAGATCTGAGAGCACCAGGGAAAAAGGATCCCTAAAGCACCACAAAAAATCTAAGGAAGGTCCCAGGGACGTTCCAGAACAGAGGCACATGAAATAAACCATAAAAAAGACATGGAAAGGGGTAGACAAAAGGAAAAGTGATCTCCCACACCAAGGAGATCATCTGAAACACCAACCAACCAAGAAGGAAGGGCTATGGAAGTTCTTGGGAACTGGGATAGAACCAGGGGAGGGGGAGAACGAGACTTTTAAGGGAAGTCCCTTGCAGTTCCCCTCCCTATAATATTGGTAATATATAAGATCTTAACTAATCATAATATTGAAGCACATAATTCTATGACCAATATCAATGAATATATCATTCATGAAATAACAAGAATATCTCAATAAAACTCACAATATTATTGAACAAATATACAAGCTCTTTGTTACAATTTTCTTTGATATTTATTTATACAATAAATGGAGCTTTATCTCCATAATATAACCTTACAAGTGGGCTTTTAATACTTTGACTATTGCTCTCCTCACATATCCGAGAGATGCATCCTTTCTTATTCCTCACATATGACAAACCTCTCATGTATCTTGACTTTTTATCTTGCCACATACCATGTTACTTTTCACTTGTATACTTGACACCTACATATATAACTACTGACTTACATGACACATTGCACACTCTCACACTTTACACACTTGCACTCTTTATTACATGACACTTTGTACACTCTCATACTCTACACACTTGCACACTTTATTACATGACACTTGGACTCTTTTCACACATTGATACATACTTTAGGGAAAATATAAATCACACTCCCTAATCTAATAACTCACACCCTAATCTAATATTTATAAATATACAATTGTACCATAAGCATACATTAAAATATACCAAATAATGTAATATCTCCAACACAAAAGGATGTGAGCAAAATTTTGGGTTTCCCCTTTGTAAGTGGGATATGGTTTATAAATGAAAGAATAAAAAAGAGATAAGCTTTCAAAATTGTAAATTTATAAGTTTGGTACGAAGGGCAAAACTTGGCTAGATATTATTCAAAGATCAAGGAAAGAGTTGGGAAAATATGTTTTTTAAATATGTAGTTCTCTTGATGTAATGAAATTATTCAAGAAATAAATCTTACCTATAAGATGGCCAACATGGAACTTCATATCAAATAGTTTACAATTTATCAAGAAACATATTAGATGGTTAGTCAATGATGCGGATTATGCAAATGTTTGGTTGAAACCTTATCCTATTATTATTTTATCCAAAATGACAACTATTATCTTAGGCATGTCTACCTTTTAAATGTAAAAATATCAAAGATAATATTAATATGAGCAATAAATTTATGTCTAGGATTTCTATTAGTAACCTAGTTGGAGATAAACTTTAAGAAATAATGAATGAGCTCCAAAAGATGCTTTAAGAGCTTTTTTTGTCTATTTTTACGTGGAAGGATGAGTTGATTTAGAATCTATCAAAATATGGTAGATACTCGTTCAAGTTTGGATATGAGGATTTAGAGCAATTAGAATTTACTACTTCTAACAATTTCCCTTAGAAGAATATCTAGTTATTAGAAGCCTTCCTCAAGGTCTGAACAATCTTTGGTTATTAGTCCAAAGCGAGATTTTTACAAGAGAGAGTTTACAAAGAAGAGGATATCATAGGCCTGTTAGGTGTACCTTGTGTGAAGAGGATCTAGAAACATTAGATCAATTACTTCTTTATTGTACATTTGCTTACACAATTTGAGACCACTTTTTCAAAATATTAGAATATGCTGGGTAACTCCATCAAGATAGAAAGAACCGATGAAGTGTTAGATTAATAATTTCAAAGTTTAATCATTATACATTCAGGGGAGGATTGACCCCATCATAATTTATTGGAATTTATGGCTTGAAAATAATAATAGAACTTTAAAACTAAATCTCAATATCATGTCCAACTTTAGAATTGTATTATTGGCTTTCTTGTAGAATATTTACATATATGCTGCTTATCATGGAAAGTCTCAAGAATGGAAAAAGAGACGTTAGCATTTTCATTACATGATTTGAATGTACATAGAGGGTCATTTGTAACAATGGAGTTAACACAAAGGATTTTCTTTCATCTATGGTAATCTAGAAATTGAGTTTATCAAAATTAGTTTTTATGGTGCTTCCAAAGAAAATTAAAGAAAATTTGGTGGGGATAGTATTTTTTAAAATACTGAAGGTAAAATTCTCCTTATTGAGAATCATATAGAACTTGAACTAACAACTATGGAGAGGCTAGGGAACTTCTTACAGAGACCAAAATTATAATTTAAAAAAAGATAAAAATGTATATCAATTGAGGGGGATTCACAAATTATCATTAATAGTATCAACAAAATTGAATGTGGGGTTGAATAAAAATAACATTATTGAGCCTAGAAAGGGATAGGCTAGTTGGTAGTAGTTGAGTACTTACCGATGGGCTGCCCCGGTTCAACTGCTTGGAGGGTCAAGGGTCTTGTTGACTTCATATTTACCCAATGGGCTAGGGATTATAGCGGTTTCCTACACAACAACAAAAAAAACATGATTGTTGATGTTCATCAACTATTGTTGGAGGCAATCTCTTGGAAAAGTAAGTGTATCTATAAATAAGGAAACCATGTAGTAGATATTTTTTAAGCTAGTCATGGTGTTGATCTTCATCTTGGAAAAATTCAAAATTTAAAAGACAATTAATAGAGTGAAATTTTTTCTCTAGATGAAAATAGTGTCAAGGAGTTAATTGTGGAAACATGGTTTAATTGACCTAACAACATAGGTAATGCTAATTTTTAATAAGTTATGATTGGATTTTATTGGGACCACTCTTATTTTATATATGTATGTATAAAACTGGAGTGACCCTAATAAAATCCACACATAACTTATTAAAAATATTTTTATACGAACAAAGACAACTAAAAATGCAAATTTTATTAAACTCTTTTTTATTAAGAGCTATATCGAAATGACATTAATTATAATAACCAATTTGACATCTCAAAGTAAATATTGTTTAAACTAAAATTATTATTTAAAAATAGGTGTAAAAATCAAATAAAATTAGATCAATCGATTAGATTCCTCAACTAACAATGAGAAGACCCATGTTAAAATCTTACCAAGTGTGTCCGTGGGTCTAGGTGGATTGGTAAGTTGGGGCGCTTACCGAGAGGAGACCTAGGTTCCAATCCCAAGGGCTTGCCCATGCACAGACAGTAGCCCAGATCCGATTCCTCTGAGTGGTGCACCAGATTGATGACGATGGTGCAACCCTTGTGCGTCCGACGGTCCCCATCTCACGCCGGGTTACCATGTACCGAGACAGTGGAAGTGCTGAGAGCCTTCGTAGATAGTTTGAACCCTACCAGCTATGCTGGTAGTTACTAAAAATCGTGATTGTAACCATTGCTTCTATATATCAAAAAAAAAAAAATCTTACCAAGTGATACATAATTGTCAAGTTATTGTAATACCACTATATGGTAATGATGTAATATGGATGAGACGTGTTTCAATCCCATTGAAAAAAGTGTAAAAAATAATAGAAAAAGAAAACAAAAAATAAAAAACAACCATTAAATGATACAACATATTCTTGTGTCGAGTATAACTATGATAAAATTGGCCAGAGATTATTCAAAGATATAGAAAGAGTTGAGAAAATATGTTTTTTCAAAAATATATGGGTTCTCTTGATGTAATGAAATTATTCAAGAAACGAATCATACCTAGAGGATGGCCAACATTGAACTTCATATCAAATAGTTTACAATTTATCAAGAAATATATTAAGTGGTTAGTAAATGAGGGGGGTTATTTGGTTTGATGCTTGGTTGAAGCCTTATCTTATTAATTTTTATCTAAAATGGTAACTATCGGCTCAGGCATATCTAGCTTTAAAAGGTCCAAAGATCAAAGATAATATTAATGTGAGAAACAACTTTATATCTTCTATTTTTATTAGTAACCTAGTTGAAGGAGATGAACTTCAAGAAGTAATGAATGAGCTCCAAAAGATGCTTTAAGAGTTCTTTTTGTCTATTATCACGTGGAAGGATGAGTTGATTTGAAATCTATCAAAATATGGTGGATACTCATTCAAGTTGGGATATGAGGATCTAGAGCAATTAGAATTTTCTACTTCTGATGATTTTTTCTTGGAAGAATGTTTAGTCATTAGAAGCCCTCGTTAAGGTATGAATAATATTTTTTTAGCAATCCAAAGCAAGATTTTTACAAGAGAGAGTGCAAAGAAGAGGATATCATAGGCCTTTTACGTATACCTTGTGTGAAGAGGATCTAGAAACATTAAATCAATTACTTCTTCATTGTACCTTCGCTTACACCATTTGAGACTACTTTTTCATAATATTAGAATATGTTGGGTAAATCCATCAATATTTAAAGAATTCGTGAAGGGTTATATTAATGGTTTCAAGGCTTAAACATTATAAATTCAAGGGAGGATTGACCCCAACATTATTTGTAAGAATTTATGGCTTGAAAAGAATTATAGAATTTTAAAAATAAATCTCAAAATCATGTCCAACTTTAGAATTGTATTATTGCCTCTCTTGTAGAATGTTTACATATATGTTGCTTATCATGGAAAGTCTCGAGTGTAAAAAAAGAGACGTTAGCCTTTTCGTTACATGATTTGAATGTACATGGAGGATCATTTGCAACAATGAAGTTAACACAAATGTTTTGCTTTGATCCATGGTAAAATAAAAATGTCTAGAAAGTGGGTTTATTAAAATTATTTTTTATGTTGCTTCCAAAGGAAATTTAAGAAAAGTTGGTGGGGGTAGTATTTTTTGAAATAATGAAGGCAAAATTCTTCTCATTGAGAATCATATGGAGCTTCAATTAAAAACTATGGAGAGGCTAGGGTACTTCCTACATGGTCCAAAATTATAATTGAAAAGGGATACAAATATATATCAATTAATGGGGATTCACAAATTATCCATTAATAGTATCAACAAAATTGAATGTGAAGATTGGATAAGAATAACATTATTGTTGATGTTCATCAACTATTAATGGAGGTAATCTCTTAGAGATGTGAGCATATCTATAAAGAAGGAAACCATGTAGTAGATAATTTTTAAGTCAACCATGGTGTTGATCTTCATCTTAGTGAAATTCAAATTTTAAAAGGCAACTAGTCAAGTGAGATTTTTTCTCTTAATAAAAATATTGTCAATGAGTTAACTATGAAAAAATAATAGTTAGAAAAAGACGAAGAATATATTTAATAGAAAAGAAAATGAAGAATATTTTTGATAAAAAAACAAGGTGAATATGATTTAATTGACCTAACAACAAAAGTAATATTATATATATATATATAGGAATGGCCCCAATAAAAGCCACAAATAACTTATTAAAAACATTGTTTATAAGTTAGATTACTCAACTATCAAGAAGAAGATGTAGCTAAAATGAGAGAATATAACATATTCACTATGTCAAGTATAACTATAATAAAATTGGCTATTTTGATTCTTCTCTTGCCTATATAGGAACTTATATTTTTTTACTTTTATTTATGCTTATTGATGACAAGTACTACATCTATAATTTATTTATTTTCTTCTCTTGCCTATATAGGAACTTTTATTTTTTTACTTTTATTTATGCTTGTTGATGAAAAGTACTACATCTATATTTTATTTTTTTCCTTCTCTTGCCTATATAGGAACTTATGTTTTTCTACTCTTATTTTTGCTTATTGATGACAAGTATTACATCTATTTTTTTTTTGTTAACAAATCCCACCTGAATTACATCATTACCACATAGTAGTATTACAACAAACAACTTACAATTATAGATGTATCATCTGATAAGATTTAAAATTAGATCTTCTTGGTATTACAATAAACAACTTGACAATTATAGATGTATCATCTAACAATATGTAAACGTAGATCTTCTTAAAAATTGAAAATTTTAACTGATTAAGCTAATATTTATAATATACCCTACTTTTCAATGAGTTTACACAAGTTTTTATGAGGGGTCCTAGTCCCCTCATATTGAGTGGGGTTTGAACCTTGGACCTCTCAAAGAGAGGCCAAAACCCTTACCACTATAGTAAGCTTGCAACTTAATATACCTTAATTTTTTCAATGAGTTTGCATAGGTTTTTATGAGGGGTCCCAGGCCCCTCATACTAAGTGGGGTTTGAACCTTGAACCTCTGAAAGAGAGACCAAAACCCTTATCACTACAATAAACTTACAACATACTATTTTTTTCAATGAGTTTACACAGGTTTTTATGAGGGGTCCTAGTCCCCTCATACCGAGTGGGGTTTGAATCTTAAACCTCTCAAAGAGAGGCCAAAGTCCTTACCACTACAGTAAACTTGCAGCTTAAACTTTTTCAATGAGTTTACATAGGTTTTTATGAGGGATCCCAGTCCAATCCGCTCCTATTAAATAGAGTTTGAACCTCCCAAAAAAACCAAAACCCTTTATACCTTACTTTTATTAATATTATAAACAACATTTTTCTTATAAAAACAACTATTAAAAATATAAAAAATAAATAATTAAAAATATAAAAAAAAAAAATTAAATTTTTTAAATATATTTGAATGTTTCCTACTTACTCGTATGACTTTTAGATTAATGGAATATTTAATTGAGAAAAAACCCATTTGGATTTTATAGTTTCTCCAATCATATTATAAATTGATAAATGATTTAGTTGTAATTTATATGCTCTTAAATGTTATAGTTTATTTATTTTATGTTTAGCTATTACTAATTTCACCATTATATCCCTATCACTAGTTGTGTAGAGGGGCTAGTCTTTGCTGTCGTAACCTTGTTTAAATTTAAACTTTGGTAGTTTATTATAATAAGTTATTTTTTTTAATTGGTTATATGAGATTGAAATGTGTGTCACTCGCATTACATCATCATCACGTAGTGGTATTATAACAAAGCTTGGATATTGTCCCCAAGGGTTAGGTGGATTGGTAGTTGCTGGTTTAGCTAGACACTTACCAAGAAGAGACTTGGGTTCAAACCTTGGGGGTGCCAATTTGCAAAGGTAGTAGTATGCTCTAAATCCTTTGAGTGAGTGTCAAATTGATGATGATGGTACGAATCTTGGTGATCGATGGTCTCCCCCTCACGTTGGGTCAACAACGAGTTGAAATAGGCTTGTTGGGTCTCCCCCTTGGTTTGAACCCTATGCTTGGCAATTACTAAAAATAATGTGGTTGTAACTAGCTCCCTTATGTATCTTAAAAATAAAAAAATAAAGCTTGGATACTATCCATATATCATTTGCTAAGATTTGACCCTTTGGTCCCCTCGTAGAGGGTTTCATATGATAAGTTTTTTAAACAATATTAATGTTTTGTTTTATTACAATCTTATTTATATTTAAAAATTTATGCGCAATAATAATATTTTATTTTATTAATTAATTTAATATGATTTTAGTTTAATTAATATAGTTTTTAACTTTTAAAAATAATATTGAGGTTCAATCTTGTTAAGTAAGATATGCATAATAGTTAAGTTATTGTAGCGCTAGCTGCGAAGACACCCAAAAGACACCCATGCAATTACCAAGAAGACACCAAGGTTCAAACCTCAGGGTAGATTGTTTGCAAAGGTAGTAGTGTGATCTGAATCCTCTGAGTGTGCACCAAACCGACGATGATGATATAGATTTCAAGCGTTTGGTGGTTCCCTTCACGTTGGGTCAACAATAACGAGGTAAAATAGGTTTGGTCTGAGTAGTCCCTACAGTTTGAACCTTGCGCTAGATCGACGATGACGATAATAATCTCGAGCAATCAGCGATTCCCTTCACGCCAGATCAACAATAACCAGATCAACAATTACGAGGCAAAATAGGTTTGGTGAAAGCAACCCATGTGGTTTGAACCCTGTACTTATCAATTACTAAAAATAGTGTGGTTGTAACCAACTCTCCTATGTAAAAGAAAAAGTTATTGTAGTACTATTATGTAATGATGATGCAATAGAGGTGGGGTATAACTATTAAAATATTTTCTCTTTAAAATTTGAGATATTTAGTCGTTTACTTTTATTTGGTAGGAACCTTGGTTTATAGTGTAATTTTTTTTCGTTTTTTTTTTAATAATGTTTTATTTTATTTTTATTTTTATTTTATTTTTTATATAAAATTGAAACACATCTCATCCTTATTACATCAATGATCACATAGTAATATTATAATAATAATTTGACAATTATATATATGCATGTATCACTTAAAAAAAATGTGAATCACTTCTTGAAAGTCAAAGAATATAATCAATAAAACTAATATAATTTGATATTTTTATTTTTATTTTAAATTTATTCTTCTATTTTACTAAAGTCAACATAATTGTTAAGATTAGAACTTCAAATAGGAGGTCTAATAATATTTGCCATCCTAAGTCATGGGTCTCCTCGAGGGCCATTGTAGATACAATGGAAAATATGAAAGCTTTAAAACTGGATTCGATAACTTGTGAAGGGGAGATCGGTTTGGAGAGATCATTGAATTTTTTAATTCAACCTCATAATACAGTGAGCAGGGTGAGTCAGAACAGGGCTAGCATGATTTGGGAACCCCCTCTATCGGGTTGGCTGAGATTCAACTTTGACGGAGCTTTTAAAGGGAACTCGGGTCCGACGGATGTAAGGGGTTTACACAGAGGGAAAAATCCTTCTTGCCTTTGAAAAATTGGGTCACCAAACCAACCATTTTGCTAAAGCTCGAGCATTATTTCAGGGTGTTCCCAACTGAACTGGGTGAATTGTAGGAAACTAATCATAGAAGGAGATTCACTCAATGTTATCAACATGATTAATGGCAACCAAAATCCCTCCTAGACTGTTGCAAATTTTATAATTGAAGCGAGGATAATGATTCAAAATTTAGAAAAAAGTCCAATTCAAACACCGATTCAAGGAAGCTAACAAAGCTGTAAACTTCTTGGCTAATCAAGGTCTTATGTAACAAGATCTTCACATTTGGACAAATAATTTCCTAGATGGCCTTAGGTCATTGGACAATGAATTCAAGCAAAGATCAAACTCGAGTCAGAATACTTAAGGCGGGTGGTTGGAACCCTCTCCATTGGATTTTACTTTTTAAATGATTTGGTCGGGCCTGCATGCCTAGTTTTTTGTCTCTGTTTATCCATGCGACCCTACGTGCCCAACTTTTATCTCTGTTTGAATTATGTGTCTAGGTGTGTTCGATTAGTATATGTTGGTCTGGGTGTAGGTAGTTATGTCCAAGGGCTGATTGGCTTTAATGTTTGAAGTGTCCTCAATGTAATGTTCTAGTGGCTAGAGATTAGCTTCTTTTTGTTATAAGGTTTGGAGGTCCTTTCAAAACTCATTTCGTCCAACTAATCAAAAAAAAAAAAGAGTCTAAGATTCAAATCTAACGAGATAAGATTGTATACTATGTTTCATTATTGAGAGTTTATTGAGAGTTTGGTCATATGTTTTCATATGGTAAAACATATCAACCCATATAACTTTTGTAAGGTTGTACATTAATTTTGACTAAAAAAACATACATATAATAAAATACATCTTTTTATATAACCTATAATTTTACAAACATTAAAATATATTTATTTTTTAATAATTTTATTTTTAACATTAATATTTTATTTTAAATTTAATTAAAAAAAAAATTAAAAATTCTAAAACAGTAAAAGATATTATTGCTATTATTGATGGAAAAATTCCAATTGCAACACTTTACCTCACCATAAGTAGGAATTTGTGGACAGGATTGTTTTAAATTCAATGTGTTTTTTTTTTTTTTTTAAAATTATTATAAAAAATAATATATCACATATTGGCTATGTGAAGACCCACAAACATACTTCACTTTTTTTCTATTGAATTGGCAATACGATTGTGTGACGTCAAGGAAAATTGAATACAATGTAAGTGGTCTTTATAATATTAAAAGTTATTGGGTACCACATAATAGTGTTGTGAAGGGAGCAACAAAGTTTGCTTTAAAATAATGAATAAAGGATGCTTGTTGCAAGAGATTAATTGTTCAAAGATTTACAAGATTTGTATATATTTATAATATTATAATAATTAGAAGAAACTGAGTTGTATATATATTTTTAAATGAGAACATAGTGAATTATTTACATTTATTTTATGTTTTGAATATATTTATAATATTATAATAAAGAAAAAAATTGAGTTGTATATATATTTTTAAATGAAAACATAATAAATTATTTACATTTATTTTATATTTTGGATATAGTATCTTTTAATAAAACAAAAAACAAAAGACAAATTAACTTATATATTTTAATACAAGGAATGTAAGATACCTCTTTCATGTTCAAATCATATGAGTTGGTTTATGCCAAAATAGACATGCACTTAAAGTGAAAGGCATTCATTTATATATATTTAATTAATTAATAATAATTTTTTTTTTAAATTTGATTAGTGTGATAAATTTCAATATATAATTTATTTAATTAATTAATTAATTTTTTTATTTTTTATATTTGGTTAGTGTGATAAATCCTTGCAACCAATGCATAGGGTTGAACAATCTCTTCCCAACCAACCCCTCGTAAAGCCGAGAGCTATGTTTTTTAACAAGGAATTTACACAGTCACCACACACCCACCCTTCACACACTCGCCCACGCAGCGGTTTCAACCTTGGACCTCCTAAAAAAGAGCCAAAGCCCGAACAGTTACGCTGTCCACTGGGACATTAATTTTTTTTATATTATTTCATATATGCAATATACTTGGCTAATGAGACACTCATGATAAATTGTGAAACTCTTTAAATAAAAGACATCTTTTTCACTTTTAACTTAGATACATGCAAAAAGAAGACTTCAAATTTTCTTTATTATTAAAAAATAATAATATATTTTCAACTGATTATATAAGATTGAAATGGGTTAAAAGGAATATTTTCTCTTTTAACTTATATACATGGAATGATAAAGTGTGGAACTCTTTAAAGGAAAGACATTTTTTTTACTTTTAACTTAGATACATGCAAAAAGAAGATTTAATTTTTTTTTTATTATTAAAAAATAATAATATATTTTCAATTGATTATATAAGATTGAAATGGGTTAAAAGAATCTTTTCCTTTTTAACTTATATACATGGGAAATATGTTATAAATATTTCTTTATCATTAAACACAAAGATATGTTTTCAATTGATTAGATGGAATTGAGATGAGTATCATTTAGATTTTTTTTTTTTTAAATTATATGCAGTTTTATCGAGGACAACTTAAAAAAAAAACCATATATTTGTTGTTAGGTCAATCAAATCATATTTAGCATGTTTTTTAATCATAATTTTTTTATTTTTTATTTTCTATTAAATATAGTATTGAAATTCCTCAAGACGTTACAATTCCACAATCAACTCCTTAACATCATTTTTTTTTATACATAGAGGAATCGACAACTACCTTTCTTTTTTGAAAAATTGGTCATAGGGTCAAGTTTCATTGCCTCTCATCGTAACGTCAAATCATGGTGCTACCATTATAACCCCTACCTGGTCATAGGGTCAAGTCGCATTGCCTCTGATCGTAGCATCAAATCATGGTGTTATCACTATAACCCCTACCTCACCTCGATAAACATGGTCCGGAGTGAGGGAGACCCCCGATGGCTTGGGGTTGGTATCGTCGTCATCAAGTTGGTGCACACTCAACGAACTTAGGTTAGACTACTACCTTTGCCCTAGATTGGGCATGCTCGCGAGGTTTGAACCTAGGTCTCCTCCTGATAAGTGCCCAACTTTTTACCAATCCACCTAGCCCTCGTGGACTTGAAATCATTTTGATTAAGAGATAAAATATCACTTGACTAGTTGCCTTCTAAAATTTGAATTTCACCAAGATGAAAATCAACACCGTGATTGGTTAAATTATCCGCTACCCAATTTCCTTCTTTATAAATATGCTCACATTTCCAAGAGATTACCTCCAATAATAGGTGATGAACATCAACAATAATATTACTTTTTATCCAATCTCTACATCCATTTTTATTGATAATATTGATGATAATTTGTGAATCCCTTTCAATTGAAATATATTTTCATTCATTTTCTATTGCAATTTAATCCCTATAAGAAGTGCCCTAGCCTTTGCATAGTTGTTAGTTGAAGTTCCATATGATTCTAAGTAAGTGAAGAGAAATTTACTTTTATTATTTCTAAAAATACCACCTCCACCACTTTTTCCTAGATTTCCTTTAGAAACACCATCAAAATTAATTTTGTTAAATCCAATTTTTGGATATTTCTATTTTACCTTGGATAAAAAATAGATCATTTGTTTTAATTCCATGATCACAGATGACTCTTCCATGTATGTTTAAATATTGTAACCAAGTTTTTACCAACTCTTATTCTACACTTAAGACTTCCCATGATGAGCACCATATTTGTAGATGTTTTGAAAGAGAGGCAATAATATGATTCCAAACTTGAGCATGATTTTGAGATTTATTCTTAAAAATTCTATTATTCCTTTCAAGCCATAAATTTCAACAAATAAGATCATGACCACTGACCATATTATAATTCAATATCTTGATTGCATCGGAGCGATGGCGAACGAATTTTTGAAATTTGAATATTCGACGAGCGGGAAGCAAAAAGGTGCTAGTACGACACCAAGGAGCGGATCAAGAGCACGCACAATTGGCACCAATTATGGAGTTGCCATCCGAGAGAATGAACATGGAATAATAACGAATTCAAAGTTGGGGGCCTCAAAAGATGTGAACAACGCTTGGGGAAGGAAGGACTCGTCGAACAAAGCATCTATGGGAAGTAGGAGACCTCACTCAGTATCATTCGTAGAAGCGCTCAAGGGAAAGCCCAAACCTTTACCAGTTGCACCTTGCAACTTTATCACTCAAGGCTGTGATGTCATTCTGCTGGATGAAGTTATGGAAGGGTACTTTATCCTCGAATCTTTCTTCCTAGTTGAGAAATTTGTAGGCAGAAAACCTGATATGGATGCTATCCATCGATGGCCAATGATAAAATAGAAAACCAAGGGTTATCTAGAACTGTTAGCCATATCCTGAGGTTACTTCATGATACGACTCAACATCCAAGAGGACGTAAATTGAATTCTATCAGGAGGCCCATGGTTCTTTGGATAAAGAAGCCTTTTCATTCGCAAGTGGGGACTGGACTTCGATCTGGAGACCCAAAATATCAATCTTACCCCCATCTGGATCTAGCTCCTAAACTTACCTCCTCACTTCTAGCACAAGGATGTGCTTCAAGGGATTGCATGAGCAATTGGAGAGCTCATCACTATCGACCCAGCAACGTGCATCTAATCACGACTAACATAGGCTTGTATCTATATTAACATAAATTTGAAGACCCAACTCTTGAACCATGTAAATCTAATCTATGGGTCCTACCACCATTGCCAATCGGTAGAGTATAAGAACAAATCCTCGTTCTGCACTGAATGTCACTCCCAGGGGTATCTCTGAACCTAGTGCTTGACACTGAAGCCCACCCAATGGAGAAGCCTAGAAGATGAAAGCAAAAATAGGCTTGCACTACGACCTCAAAGGCAAGTAGCAGGTTCCCTCCTCTCCAACCGATGACATGAGAAAGACAAGTACTTTGTTTATGTTATCCAATAGGTTCAATTTACTCAATAATATCAGTCTCTGTGAGACAAGCAAAGTCTCCCCAAGATCGAAGAATTCTCCACAAGATCAATCACACACAAAAGAAGAAAACCCCCAACACCAATATTAAGTGGTAAAACCCTACTTCAAATGAAAAAGGGAAACATACACTATGAAGCTCACTATATTAATAAATGATTCAATAATACAAGAATGCTTCAATGTTATGCAACAATATGCATCAACATGATATATCAAGATGTAGTAGACAACACCCCTATTTAAAGAGAAGCTTTTCTACTACAACCCTAAAATTGCCCTAATCTTATCACAATATTATCTTGAGATGTGTGACAAATCTTATCACAATATTATCTTGAGATGTGTGACAAGTGGCATCTATCAAATATAAAAAGTGATTGGTTAATTTTTAATATTTGCTAGAAAAGGGGAAATAAATTTTTCCCACAAATTAAATATTCCTAGCACCCTTATTTTATTTATTAATTGGGTGGGAATATTTTTACATAAAATAGAATTATTTTCTAATTCAAATATTATTCTTTAGACTTTATATTTTAGTCTAAGAATAATTTACACAATGTTGCATTACATATTCCAACAGTCTCATTGCAAATAATAATGATGAGGAGTAGAGAAACCAGAACGATGGTGGGAGCAGGAGCAGGAGCAGGTACGGACGCAGGGCTGGGGACAGGCTCAGAGAACGGTGCAGGTTTTTGGGCGGGATCGGGTTCGGGATCGGGGTCAGGCACGTCAGGGCCCGGTCCCGGGCCAGCAGGACCCTCGGCGGGCCCAGAGGATGGCTCTACGCCTGATCTGATTGGCGGCCAGGGTGGGGATGACATCTTGGGCCCTGGCCCCCAGGCCAGCCTCGATGCGAGCGCAGGCCTAGGGAAAAAGCCCCCTGATCCTGGGCAGGGCTCTGTCTCGGGAGGGAACAAACCCTCCTATCAGCAGATCTTGGCGGGCACCAGGGCCCCTTCTCGGGCCCTGGGGTTAGGGCTTTCCCTCGAGGGCACCCACATTTCTATTCAGGAGGAGGTCTACGCCTCCTTGGTAGCTGGTTCCTCTGCCTCCCTGGTAGGGAAATTCCTGGGAGGGCGCCCAGACATGGAAACCGTCCGCAGATGGGCGGCTACCAAATGGAAGGTGTCCGGGCATATTCAGTTGGTTGCCCTGACCAAGGGTTTCTTCATCATCAAGTTAAATAACAGTGAGGACACCGAAAAGATCCTGTCGGGCGGGCCCTAGTTTTTGGGGCGCAAAAGCCTCTTCCTCAGGCGTTATGGAGCTGACTTCCACCCCAGCACCCAAAGCATCAATTTCACCCTGGTCTGGGTTCGTCTCCCAGACCTTCCCTTTCACCTGTGGCACGAAGACGTCCTAAGACTCATTGCTCAGTCGGTCGGGGACCTGGTGGCCTTCGACCCCGCTACCAAGGCAGGATCCCGTATGGTGCATGCCAGATTTTGCGTCAACGCCAATCTCGAATTTGAACTCCCCTCTTCGGTGACCATCTCGTCTAGGTCCTTCTTGTGGCGCCAGCCCCTGATCTACGAAAACAAACCTGCCTTCTGCCCCACCTGCTGCACTCAGGGCCACCTCCCCCACCAATGCCCGGTTTCCAAAAAGGTTGATGGCCCTGTCCCCAAACTCCCTTCCCGATCAGGTCGGGCCCCGTCTCGAGGGCCCCCTCACGATGGCCATAGATCCCAGGCCTGGACCAGCAAGGAGGCTCCCCCTCCTACCCCAAAGGACTCTCATGTGGACCCCGATCTGGAGGACGGTCTCCCCTAGGTTTCCCCTTTCGTTGCTCCCTCCCCTGGGTCATCTTTCGGGGCCCCGATCCCAGGTTCTCCCTCCCTGCCCGCTTCGAATCCCACCCCGTAGGCCCCTGCTTGCGCCCCCCTCCAGGCATGCGAGCTGCCCGGGCTCCTTTCCCCATCGGCTCCCACCTCTGTCGGGGCCCCCTTCTCCCCCCCACTCCCGCTATCCCCCCCTTGACCCCCCTCACCCCTCCCGGTGATCCCTGCTGGGCTTCCTCCCTTGGAGTGCGGATCTGAGAGGTCAGATGAAGAGATCGAAGCTAGTTCTCCATCCGGGCCCGATGAAGTCAGCCCCAAGATGACCCGGAGTAGGACTTTTGCCATAGACTTTGGTAGCAAACTCAAAAGAGGGCGGCCCACCCTGGGTGACCAGCGGACAAGGTTCATTGAAGATGACATAGCCAATGGCTCCCAGGCAACTCTCTCGACGTTGGCGCAAGCTTCTCCAAGACGGATGCCATCCGACCCAAACCCCCGCTCAGGCCGGGAAGGGGGGCAAGCGACCCCACAAGGGTGTCAAATGAAGCTCATCACCTGGAATATCAGGGGGCTAAATGGGGCCCCCAAGAAAAGGATCCTCGGCCAACTTCGCAGGGATCACCGCCCGTCCTTCCTCCTTCTTCAGGAGACCAAAATAGATGACGCTGTTGCCCGACGTGTAGCCCAAGCTACCTAGCGCAATTGCGAGTCCCTGTCTACCCCGACGGTCGGCTCAGCCGAGGGTTTGTTGTGCATGTGGGACCCTCGATATTTTGAGGGAAGACTTATATCTTCGTCTCCCAGAATAATCAACATTTTGGTCCATTGCGTGAAGTCAAGGCGCTCGTGGATTCTGTCCAACGTCTACGCTCCTAACAACCCCATCGAGAAAGCAGCCTTATGGAAGGAGATTAGCTTGATGAGAGAAGCCTTTGCCCCCTACCCTGGATCCTGGTCGGGGACTTCAACAACCCCCTGTTCCTTTCTGATAAAAGTGGGGGCTCAGCGGTTTAGGGCAAGAGCATGGAGGACTTTGGAGCCTTTACCGCCCTCAATGAGCTCATGGACGTCAATCTGAAAGGAGCCAGGTTCACTTGGTCCAATAGAAGAGCGGGAGCAAATCATATACAGGTCAGACTAGATAGAGTTTTCTTGTCCAAGGAAGCCCTTCCCATGTTTGTCGATGCCACCCTGTTGGCCCTCCCCAAAATCGGGTCTGATCACAGCCCCCTCCTCCTCGAAACCGACCATCGCCCCTCCCCAAAGAGGCCTTTTCGGTTCGAGTCCATGTGGCTGCATCACCCTGACTTTCGGGCCCAGGTAGGCCGTTGGTGGGCTCCCCCAGTCCCTGGACGCCCCATTGAACAAGTTTTTCACAAGCTGAGATGCCTCAAAGAGCAACTCAAGGTTTGGAATAAGGAGGTGTTCGGTAATATCTTTGAAAACAAAGCGATTCTTAAAGATAAGCTCGAAGACCTCGAGTCCAGATTTCAAGTAGGCTCCCAAGACCCGGGGCTCAGGGAAGAGGAACGCCTTGCTCTCAGTGAGTATCACAACATTCTGGCCAGGGAAGAAACCTTTTGGAGGCAGAAGTCGAGATCCCTGTGGCTCCAAGATGGTGATGCAAACACTAAGTTCTTCCATGCGTCGACTCTCAGGAACAGGGGTTCCAACAGAATTGTTGAGTTGGTGGGCAGCGATGACAGAATCATCAAGGAAGAAGAGGACATCCGGGCTGAAGCCACCCACTTCTTCTAGGAGCTCCTGGGTGACAGCCCCCCATGTCCCCAAAAGTAGTTGAATCCCTTTTGGAACACATTCCTTCTTTCGTCTCGGCCATGGCAAATGAGATGCTTGTGCAGCCCTTGTCTGATTTCGAAATCCATGCTGCCACTTTCTCCATGAAGGTTGAGGCGGCCCCGGGCCCGGACGGATTCCCCCACGATTCTTCCAATATTTTTGGGACATCATCGGGCAAGAAGTGTGTGCAGCCATTCGGGACCTACAGACTGCCAGCTCCATCCCCAGAGGTATCAATTCCACTTTCATAGCCCTGATCCCCAAGACCCAGGCAACCAGATCCCTCTCGGATTTTTGCCCCATCAGCTTGTGCAATGTCCTGTATAAAATCCTGACTAAATCCATGGCCTCCCGCCTTAAGGATATCCTTCCCCTGATTATTGCCCCCTATCAGGGCAGCTCGGTCAAAGGCAGACTGATCACAGACGGTGTTATAATCATGCACGAGGCCATTCACTCGGCCGTCCTATCCAAAAAAGCCTCCTTTCTGCTCAAGCTGGATATGAACAAGGCCTTTGACAGGGTTGACTGGGCTTTCCTGTCCAAGGTCCTCCTTAAGTTTGGGTTCCACCCCTCCTGGGTCAGGCTCATCAGCAACTGCGTGTCCTCCCCGTGGTTCTCCATCCTCGTCAATGGGTCCCCTATCGGGTTCTTCCCCAGTTCTAGAGGCCTCCGCCAAGGTGACCCCCTATCCCCGATCCTCTTCATCATCCTGGCTGAGGCCCTAGGGCGTACCATCTCGGGCGTTGTGACCCATGGCCTCATTTTGGGCATCAGGCCTGCGTCGGGCCTACCCCCTGTGTCCCACCAGCAGTTCGTGGATGACACCATCCTCGCCACCTCTGCCTCAATCCCTCAAGCCAAGACCCTCAAGCGTATCTTGACCCTGTACGAGGAGGCGGTCGGGCAGAAAATCAACCTTCAAAAAAGCAAGATTTTCTTCATCCATACTCCCTTGGCTAGGCAGATCAGAATCGGGCGGATATTGGGCTGCACCCCTGGTTCCCTTCCCTCCTCTTACCTCGGGCTTCCCCTATTCACAGGTGCATCCTCCAAGGCCCTGTGGGGCGGGGTGATTGAGCGGATTCAGAGGAAGCTGGCCCCCTGGAAAGGTCACCTCCTCTCGTAGGCTGGCAGAGCCACCCTCTTGGCGGCAGTCCTGCAAAGCATTCCTATATATTTCATGTCGGTCTTCAGAATCCCGGCCTCCATTGCAGCTCACATCGAACAAATTTAGAAATGATTTCTCTGGTCGGGCAGCGAAGATAAGAAGAGGATTCCCCTGGTCTCCTGGCCCCTGGTCTACCGCCCCAAAGGTGAGGGAGGGATCGGGCTCAGGTGGGTGGTCCTCATGAACAAGGCCCTCTTGTCCAAACACGCCTGGAAGGTGCACACCAATACCCCTGATGAGTGGGTCAGCATCGTGCATAGAAAATACTGTCATAACCACCCCTTCCTCAGTGAAGCTCAGCCTCGAGATGGATCAGCCTTTTGGAAGTCCCTGATATTCACCAAAGACATAATTCGAAAAGGGACCAGATGGATCCTCGGGGACGGAGCCAAGATCGACTTTTGGGAAGACAGATGGATTCATGATGAGGCCCTGACTACTGACAGAGAGCTTCTCATCCTCAAACCAGGGCTTGCGGATAGAGGGCCCAGAGTGTCGGCCTATCTTACCCAGAACCAGGGGCGGGCTACCTGGAAACCCATCCTAGATCCCAGGCACCCGCTCCAAGCTGCCAGGCTTCAGCGCCTCCTCAAGGTGACTGTCATCCCGTCCTCCGGAGGAATCGACAGATGCATTTGGCATGGTACTCCCAGTGGAGTCTTTTCTATCAAATCTGCTTACAATCTCCAAAGAGTCCCTGATGAGGCTCCCTTTCCAACCCGACAGGTGTGGGCCAAGAAGTTGATCCCCAAAATCAGCCACTTCGTTTGGGCGGCCGTCCAAAACAAGATCCTGACGATCGAGAATCTGATCAGGAGGGGCTTTCAGATCCTGAATAGATGCTTCCTCTGCTGTGCTACCTGGGAGTCCACTAATCACCTCTTTATCAATTGTCCCTTTTCGTCCGAAGTCTTGGGCCTCATCCTTTCCCAATTCTCTATCCAGTGGGTGGCCCCCAACTCCATATCTGACCTCCTATCTCAGTGGCCCAACCCCTTTGCCCATCCCTTCATCCACTTCCTCTGGGGCTCCTGCCTTCCTCATATGCTTTGGCAACTCTGGCTGGAGTGCAATAGTAGAGCCTTCTCCTCCCCGGCCCGCTCCCCCTAGTGGATAGCGACCAAGGCGGTGACCTTTGCCCTTGAGAATTCCCGCTCCATCCCCTTGACTGAGGCACCCCGATGACTGGGCGAGGCCACCCTCCTATCCTCCCTCAAAATTTAGCTTCCCCCTCGGCCCCCTTGCCCCCTCCCGTAGTTCTGCGACCAGGTGGACTGCCCCCCTCCCGGATGGGTCAAACTTAACTTTGACGGAGCTTCTAAAGGAAATCTCGGGCCCTCGGGTGCGGGCGGGGTCATCCGCGACAGTCACGGGGCCCTGATCTTGGCGTACGCTGCTCCGCTTGGCATCCAGACCAACAACTTCACCGAAGCAGCAGCTCTCCTCAGCGGGCTGACTGCCCTCAAGGAGTCCGCCCCAAAAGTCATCATCGAGGGTGATTCCCAAGTTATAATCAAAGCTGCCCGTAGCCCGGGAAGTTGCTCTTGGCGCATTCACAACTCCATCCAGGAAGTCCACACCATTCTCCAAGGGCTCCCTGATCACGCCCTTCGGCATGTGTATAGAGAAGGCAATAGGGCAGCCGACTTCATGGCCAACCAGGCCACCGTAGCAGAAGATTTCACTACCTGGACCACGAACTTCCCTGAAGCTCTGGCCCAAATAGTATCGCAAGACAATTCCAGCATCGATGAGGGCCCAGGCGCTTAGCCCGCCCCATGTCGGGGCCTCGAAGATGCGCGGCCACGCCCCGTGCTTCCCCTGTAGCTTCCAAATCCAAGGAGACCCCCTCCCCCGAAGGCTCCCCTTCCCCAAAAAGGCGTTGGCCCACCCAAAAATGTAGAACTCCGGTCTAGGGCCCAGGCGGGGCCCCGACTCCTGCTCAAGTCGCAAAGGCCCGGCCCCAGGATGCAACAGGGCTGCTGGCAGCTCCAAGAAGGCCAAGGTGGAGGTCTCGAGAGGCCACCGAAGTCAGTTCTGACTCCGGCAGCAAGATGCAGAATTTGACGACCAGGGCCCTCCTTGACATTACGATTGGCTCCCAAAGCGGCTTCCTCAGCGGCCAATGCCCTGGCCGAACCCGTCGTAGGCTGGGCAATGGCCCTGACAGGGAGAGGAGCTGCTCTGTCAGGTCGGGCCCCGTCCAGGCCAGGCCCGGCCACAGGGCCTCCCGGAGCGGCGGCGAGCAGGTTTTTGCATTTTTGGCATTTGTTGTTTTGCGGTTTTTCCATGTTTTGGTGGCCACATACCAAAGTTTGTAGTGTTGGTCTCATAGCTAGTCTGTATTTTTGTAGGCACTAGGGCCCTAGTGCCCTGGGCATCAGACTGTTTCCCAAGGGCGCAGCCCCAATTTTTACTCGCAATTGTAGCCACGACTTCCTATGTAACTAAGGTTTTGGGATCCTTCAACAAAAAACCCATTGTAAATATACTGTTACTTACCAAAAATAATAATAATGATGAGGAGTATCCTCATGAGGAAATCCCTGGTTCAATCTAGCGAGACCAACCATCTTCAAAGATATGCCTTCCCAAGTAAACCCATTCTTCGTCCCTAGCTCCGTGCCCTAATTTCCCATCGACCAATGTAGTCGTACCCTTGAGCCCTTCATCTAAATCCCCCTGTCATCCAACCCCCTACCCAGTTCCCCACCACCCTTCAAGTTTGGATCGCTCCACTCCCCTTTTAAATCCTATGACGATGAGGCTGATAGTGCTAAGTCATCCCACGATTCCTTGGAGGCTTGGAGCCCTAAACAGATTAGGAGCTTTAAAAAATCCCAAATAGATGTTGGAGGTGACAAAAATAAAGGTAGACCCTCTGGTGCAGACCTAAGGAGTAGAGATGTAGCAGAAGACATAGCAAATGAAACGCAACAAACTCTCTTCTAGGAACTTAGAATATCCAAAAAAGAAGAATCAAAGAGATCCAAACCTCCTGCACAACAAGGCAAAGGAGGCAAAAAACCCTCCAAAATTTCCAAATGAGAATCCTCTCCTAGAATGCGAGAGGGTTAAATGGGGCAGCAAAACAAAGACTGGCTGCCTCCATGCGTAAGGATTCAAATCCCATAATTTTTCTAATTCAAGAAACCAAATTAGGCATGCAATGTTCAACTAAAGTTACCAAGAGTCTGCAACATTTGGCAGCTTCCTTTGTCTTTGGGACCCAGCCAAGGTGGAAGAAAGAGTAGTTTCAGGTGAAGGATGAATCTCCAACATTTTTTCATGAATCTATTACCCAACACTCCTGGGTTCTGACAAATATTTATGCCCCAAATAACTCACAAGACAGACTGGCCTTGTGGAAAAATCTCACTCAAATGAGAGAAGCATTTAGCAATATCCCCTGGATCCTTTCTAGGGATTTCAATGCCCCATTACACCCCTTAGAAAAGAGAGGTGGGAAAGAGATCACTCCTAAAATCATAGGGACTTCAGTCACTTTGTGGATACAAATGAATTAATGGATGTTCAGTTGAGGGGGTCTCAGTTCACTTGGAGTAATAGAAGGGTGGGGGGTGACCTCATTCAAGAAAGGCTTGACCATTTCCTTCTATCTTAGGATGCTCTTCCCCTATTTGGAGATGCCAGTTTATAGGCTATGCCTAAGATCGGGTCTGACCACAATCCCCTAATATTTGAGTCAGTCAACAAACCCCAGTTCAAAATGCCATTTCACTTCAAAGTAATGTGGACTCATCATCCTAACCTTAAAGACTGTATAGCTGAATGGTGGAGGGAAAGTTTCCCTAGAATTATCACAAACCAGGTCATCCAAAAATTGTGGTCTATTAAAGCCAAACTGAAGGTGTGGAACAAAGAAACCTTTGGAAACATATTTGAAAATAAGTAGAATGTTAAAGACAGGCTTCAAAGGATTGAAAACTAGTTTTAGCAGGGACATGGGGATGACAACTTGAGAGTTGAAGAAAAACTTCTACTATTAGAATATCACAACATTTTGCGAAAGGAAGAGATGTTATGGTGCTAAAATTTGTGGCTCAAGGAAGGAGACTCCAATTCCAAGTTTTTCCACATTTCCACTCTCAGGCACAGAGGAGCAAACATGATCAAGGGCCTAATCAGGCAAGATGGCACTTTCACCTCAGATATCCATGAGATCCGTGATGAAGCGGTTAGTCACTTTCAGTCCCTCCTTGGCTCATATCCTCCCTCCTCTAGCCAAGCCATGGACTCCCTTATTGAGCACATCCCCAAGACCATCTCTGATAACATGAATGCCTTCCTTCTCAACCCTTTAAGCCCTGAGGAGATTCACCAAGCTCTATTTTCTATGCAGCCAAACAAAGCCCTAGGCCCTGATAGTTTCTCCCCAAGGTTCTTCCAAGCTTACTGGGACATCATTGACCTCGATCTCTATCAAGCCATCTAAAAAATGCAAAATTCCAAAGCCATTCCAAGGGATGTGAACTCCACCTTCCTGGCCCTCATTCCTAAAGGCCCCAACTCCAAATCCCTGTTTGACTATCGACCCATAAGTTTGTGTAATGTCATCTATAAAATTCTATCCAAAGCCATGGCCAACAGACTTAAAGGCATCCTCCCTTCCTTGATTGACCCCTACCAAGGAAGTTCTATTAAGGGTCGAAATATAGTGGATGGGGTCATTACCATTCATGAGCTCATTCATTCTGCTCTCAATTCTAACAAATTAGATTTCTTCCTCAAACTTGACATGAACAAAGCTTTTGAAAGAGTTGATCAGGAGTTTCTAGCCAAGGTCCTTTAAAATTTTGGTTTTCACAATAGTTGGATTCATCTAATTTTGCAATGCATTTCCTTGTATTGGATTTATGTACTAGTTAATGGTTCAACGACAGGTTACTTCCCTAACACCAGAGGGTTGAGGCAAGGGGACCCCCTCTCCCCCATTCTCTTCATCATTCTAGCTGAGAGTCTTGACAGAGCTATCAAAGCCGCTTGCTCTAGAGGGATGATATTTGGAATTAAAGCAACATCCAACCTCTAACCCTTGAATCACAAGCAATTTGTGGATGACACCCTGTTGGCTACTGCTACCTCTATAGCTGAAGCTAGAGTCATCAAATCCACTATCAACCTCTACGAGGAAGCTGTAGGGAAAAATATCAACTTCACAAAAAGTAAGATTTACTTTACCAACACTCCACTGACCTAACAAGTCAAAATTATGAATATCTTGGGATGTTCCATTGTAGCGTTCCTAGCCACCTACCTTGGCCTTCCAATGTTTCAAAGGAGACCAACCAAGAAAATGTGGAATAATGTCACTGAGAGATTCCAAAAGAAGCTGGATGGGTGGACAAGGGCCCTTTTGTCTCAGGTGAGTAAAGCCACCTTAGTCATGTCTATTCTTCAAAGTATCCTTGTGTATTTTCTATCAGTTTTCAAAATCCCGATAGTAGTAGGGGTAGCTATTGAACAGATTCAAAAGCAATTTTTATGGGCTGGAGCTAACAATCAAAAAAAGTTCCATTTAGTCGCCTGGGATAAAGTCTGTACTCCAAAAGACAAGGGTGGGCTTGGATTTTGCAGGATCAATAAGATGAATCAGGCCCTCCTCGCAAAATAGGCATGGAAGGTGTTCACTAGTGAAAACCTAGAGTGGGTTTCCATTATTAAAAGAAAATATCTGCAACACCATTCCTTTAGGGATGAAGGGATTCCCCATGTAGGGTCCCATTTCTGGCGATCTATAATCCAAACCAGACATCTGCTACAGCAAGGTACCAGGTGGCAGCTTGGAGATGGGAAAGACATTGATTTTTGGCATGATCCATGGGCAAGGGATGAGCCCCTCATCAGGGATCCCGACATCGCTGCACTCAAACACCTCACTAACAACAAGTTTGGGCCCAAAGTTGTAGATTTCATCATGCAAAATCAAGACTATCGTAAATGGAAGAAGCTTCACTTCAGAGTGAGCAATGCAATTCTCGACAAGGCCATCGCATCCTTGCAGATAGTTCTTAGGGTAAATTTTATTCCTAAGACCTAGAAGAAAGATAAACCCTTTCTAGAAAGGCACTAATGATGGTAACTTTTTGGTTAAGACCGTGTTTCTTTTGACGGACACTTCGTAGAAGATGCACAATAACAAGGGTGTCCCTACTGTAGTTAAAAGAATTTGGCTCAAGCATCTCATCCCGAAGGTGGCCTATTTTTATTGGCTAGCTTCCCAAAATAGGATTCTCACCACTAACAATCTGATTAAGAGGGGTATCATAGTCCCCAATAGGTATTATTTGTGCTGTTAAGCATGGGAGTCCACTCAACATCTCTTGGTAGAGTGCCCCTTTACCTACAATATTTTTTCCACATTGGTAAGTCTGTTCCAGGTCAAATGGGTATGACCCCAGCCAACAACTAATCTGTTTACTTAGTGGTCCAAAGTATTTTGGAAACCTAGGCTCAAGTTCTTGTGGGAAGCACTACTGCATCACTTGATGTGGCAAATATGGCTTGAGCATAACAATAAAATCTTCAACGATTGCTCAAGGGATCCTAAAGTAGTGGTCAACAAAGTCCTGAGCTTTGCAATTGAAAATTCAAATCTAGTCCTCTATTTGGACATGCCTATGACTGGATTGGAATCTTCCTTGTTTAAGTCCTTGGGCATATCCATCGATTGCTCTAGATCCCAAACCCCTCCCAACTATAGATCCAATGCCAAATGGAACCCCCCAAATATCGTTCAAGGTGAACTTCGATGGGTCATATAAAGGAAATATTGGGGATGCTAGGGCTGGAGGAGTCATCAAGGACCATGAAGGTAAAATAATCAAAGCCTTCACCAAAAATCTAGGAGTTTAGTCAAACAATTATGCCGAAGCCCGGGCTCTATGGAGAAGCATTGAAGTCAGCAAATATTTGAATAAACCCATGATTTTTGAAGGGGACTCTTTAAACGTGGTCAACCACATCAAAAACAATACCATAGAAGGATGGAACATTCAAAACATTATCCAAGAGTGTCAACTTACTCTCAGACAATGCCCTCTCAGCAAAATCCAACATGTGTTCAGAGAGGCAAATGTGGTGGCTGACCTTTTGGCTAACAGAGTAGCCAATCAAAATAACCTTACCATTTGGGAATAGTATTTCCCTCAAGACATCATTGAAACTACCAAAAATGATCTGGAGTGCTTATCCAACTAACAACAAGTGGTTCTCCAAAGGTATTTTTATTAACACCAAGGGTGTTCATTTCAACACCAAGGATTTTTGTTCCCCTACCCAAATCATCATTGCTCCCCGTAAAGTCGGTTGTACCCCTAACCATCCGAGTCGTTTTGATCATGGTAAAACTCTTAGTCATATTTATGTCCATTTTTACCCTGTACCGCTACCTCACCATCCTTATTTTCCTCTACTCCTCTTTTTCTGCCTGCTTCCCCTTCCATTTCCACATCCACCTTGCTTTCGGTCCCCCACTCCACTCTGATGGTTAGTACCTTCCATTATGGCACCCAACCAACCCCCTCGTGTGTTCGAGTCACCTCCCCATATTTCCCAGGTGACGAGACTAGTTTGTGCCTTTACCATTTTCCTATATGCTTCGAAAAGGGCCCATCGTCTAGTTGTCTCCCTTGCCTTAGTCCTAAGGTCTTTTTATTGATCTCCTTCCCTCTTGTGTGTCCCCACTTATGGTTCAAACTTCTGGTTAATGGTATCCTATTAGCTATGCAATCTCCCATAGTTTTTTGGCAAGATGGCCATACTCAAACCATCAAAGATCCAACTTGAACCTATTGCTGAAGCACTGCTTGGAGCCAAAGGGTTCATCCCTTTCTTCAATCTCTTCAGTTGGGTGGATAAGCGAGTCACCATCGACATCATCAGCTCGTGGGACAATGGGGTAGTTCAGATTCAAGAGCTTCTCATTGAGGTAAATGTTCATTTGATTGCTAAAATTTTTGGTTTGGCTCCTAAGGGGAGGACTATCAAAAGGGATAAACATAATTTCAAAGAGGAAACATAGCACTTCCTAGATAAAGGTAAGGAGATGGTGTGGGAGGAGGGAGTTTCTCGGTCCTCTCTCCCTCATCCTTGGGACTCTGCCATTGTATCCATAATTTAGTTTATCACTTTCGATAGCCTCAGTAGCCCCCTACGCTCCTATCACCTTGCCTTCATCAACCACCTTCATGATATCAAGCCCATGAATATCCTTGATTTTCTCATTAGGTCCATCAACATCACCATTGAGAACTTTAGGGATAAGAAATCATCCAAATTCCTACTACACCAGGGTCTATTCCTAGTTATCTACAAGCATACCCT
Organism: Wollemia nobilis; assembly: GCA_028583015.1. NCBI lineage: Eukaryota > Viridiplantae > Streptophyta > Pinopsida > Araucariales > Araucariaceae > Wollemia > Wollemia nobilis. Next base: position 1,884,131 of record JAQPPZ010002105.1, read on the forward strand.
CATGGCTCAGCCTAGAGATGACCCTCCCCTCTTCCCTTCGATCCTAGAGCCCTCCATTGCACCTGCTCATAAGAATGAGCTATGTGACCCTAACCCCCCAGTGAATTCTCAAAGTCCCTCAAACGATACCCATTCATAGTAGCCCCCATTTTGTTGATACTCTAAAAACCATCCACCCATCTCAACCCAATGAAAATTGAGAGAAGATATCTATCCCCAACCCTAAGGACGTAGCCCATATGGAGTCCTGTACCGCTGGTCCAAGCCTGAGGAGAAAAAGGAAAGTTGTTCGTCCCCATCAAAAAAGCAAAAAATCATGCCGACTGAAGAATAAAAGCAAGAATAACTCTCATCCCTTGCCTGAGATCATTCTGGATGATGAGGAAGAGGCCAAAAACAATGCAAAAGATTTTTTTGTGTACCACGATTATCAATCTTGCCACTAGAGCAGTGGAGCATCTCAAAGCAACTGCTAATATAATCGAGCTGGGCGCCATCCTCTCCAATATTACCAAAGAGGTCTAGGAGCTCCCAACTATGATCAATGTTCTGCTTGCTAAAGACTAAAAAAATGATGTTAACCAGGAGGATGAGGAGGAGTCCTAGTAGGTGGGAGGTGGTGGTCGCTGGTGTATGACCTGTCCATGTGTGTTTCATTTTTTGCTTGTTGTTTTGTACACCCTCTTCAGGGGTTCTGCCCTTAGATATGTTTTGCTTTTATCTATCAGTTTGTCCAGTTATCTATTGTAGGGGTCTCTAGAGTGTAAATACCTTGTTGTCTAGCCTCGAGTTAATAGGATGTGCCAAATTTTGTATGACTGGCATACCAAATGCCTATTGTAATAGGGATTGGGCCCTTCAACCCGACAAGTAAATAATTTTTTTTTACCTACCAAAAAATAGTAAATTTCAACAAATAATGACAAGTCCAATCCTCCACATAATACATAATGCTTTACTTTTGATATATTTAATCCAACATTTCATCAACTCTTTCAATGTTGATGGAGCTACCCAATATATTTTCATTTTTTAAAAGGTAACCCTAAATTGTGTGAGCAAAGAAATATTGAAGAAGTAAATGGTCTGATATCTCTAAATCCTTATCATACAAGGCACATCTAAAAGTTCCATTATATCCTCTTATTTTTAGAATCTCTCATGTAATAATATTACTTTGAACTGCTAACCAAAAAAATGTTGAGGCCTTAGGGAGAGCCTCCAATGACCAAATACTATTGCGAGGAAAATATTCGGGAGTAGAAAATTTGGATTGCTCTAAATCCTCATATCAAAATTTGATTGAGTATCCACCATCCTTTTATAGATTCTAAACCAAATTATCCTTTTGTGTAAACATCAACAAATAAAACTCTTGAAACATCTTTTGAAGTTCATCTACAATTTGTTTGAGTTCCTCTCCTTCAACCAGATTATTAAAAGAAATCCATGATATGGAGTTGTTGCTCATATTAATATAGTATTTAACCTTTAGACCTTAACAAGCTAGGCATGCTTGAGCCAATGGTTGCCATTTTGAGTTAGAAATAAGAGGGTAAGGCTTCAACCAATCATAAAATAAAAAATTGCATAATTTTTGTCATTAACTAACCATCTAATATGTTTCTTTATCAATTAAAAACTAGATGATATGAAGTTCAATGTTGATGATCCTTTCGCTAGGGTTATTTTCCTAAATAATTTCATTGCATCAAGAGAACCTATATAGTTTTGAAGTAATAGTTTTACCCAATTCTTTCTTTGATTATAAATAATCTCCACCCAAGCTTTGCCCCTAATGCCAAACTCATAAATCTGCAATTATGCAAGCCTTCTTCTTCAATATTATTTCCTTTGTAAACCCTATCCCACTTAAAAAGAAAAAAATCTAAATTTGCCCTCACAAACTTTCTAAATAAATTCCCTTTGAATTTTATCAAATTTTGATGCTATACTTGTTGGCAATATTAAAAGTGGTATCATATAAATATGGATGGATTGCAATGTAGTATTTATGAGTTGGAGCCTTCTTGCCATGGTTAAGAACTTACCTTTCCAACCTACCAAACAAGCTTTCATTCTATCCAAAAAAGATACCCAAAGCTCTTTTTTATTTCCATTATGAAACAAAGGAATATCCAAGCAGGTTGATGGAAAATTTTCAATTTTAAACCCCAAAATATTCACAACAATTTGTTGTAAATATAGGATAGTGTTAATAAAAAATACCTAGATTTTGTAGTATTAACAAACTATCCAATAGCCTTGTCATAACATGATAATATTGATTTAAACTCTATGGCCTCACTGATTGAGGGATGGCCCAAAAAAAAAGTATCATCAACAAATTGGAGATGAGATTCAAAGAAACCAGTTTTTGCAACTTGAATACCTTTGATTTTTCCTTCCATTTTTACCTTTTGGAAAACTCTCCCTTATGCTTTTGCAATAATAATGAATATATAAGAAGATAGTGCATCACCTCGAAGTCCACAATATGACTTGAAGTAATCAAAAGGAGAACCATTGATTAAAATAGAAATTTTCTTAATGCGATAATAACATTTAACCCATTCACACTAACTATAATCAAAATCAAACTTTATATGAACATCATGTAAGAAATTCCAGGAAACCCTATCATATGATCTGTTCATATCTAATTTCATAATCATACCTAGTTTTTTTATGGAATGAAGAGAATGTATGGCCTCTTGTGCAATGAATATACCATTGAGAATTTGTTTACCACAAACAAAACCACCTTGTTCCTTTGAGATAACACAACCTAGAATGCATTTCAACATGTTTTCCATTTTTTGAAATGATTTTATAAATTATATTACAAAGGTTTGTTGTACAAAAATATCAAAATATTTTATCTTACCTTTCTTGGGAACCAACATAATAAAAGTTACATTGATCTCACTTATTATAGCCTTACTTTTTTGGGTCTCTTTATTTGCAACTAACATATCACTCTTTAATAAATTCTAAAATATTGAAAGAATTGTAGAAAATCCATTGGGGCATTTAGGTGCCTTGTTAGGATGGAAAGAGAAAATTGCTTCATGTAGCTCCTCCATAGATATCTTCTTCATCAAGCTTTAATTTTTTCCATGTGATAATTGATGGAATATTTTGTAAAAGCTTAACTTGTGCCTCATTATCTTGCCTAGTATATGGTAAAATATTTTTAAAATAATTAATTATTTTCTTGCTTATGTCTTCTTTGTCCTCAATATTTCTTCCATTTGGAATTAAAATATTTTGATGTGATGAAAATAAATTTTTGTTTTTGTTGTAGCATGAAAAATTATTGTATTTCTATCTCCTTCCTTGAGCCATTTCTCCCTAGATTTTTGGAACAAATATGAATCCTCCTTTTTTAATGCATAATTATAATTAGAAAGTATTTATTTTTCCTTCACATAAGGATCTTGATCCATTTCATTAGTTTTTACCATTTCTTATAATTTTTTTAGTTTTTATTTTCTTTAAAAATGTTACCAAAAATATTTGTCATTCCAAATATTCATTTGCTCCTTTAAATATTTCATATTTTGAATAAACCTATACATACATGATCCTTCAAATTTTGATTCGTTTCACCATAACATAACCATATAAAAAAATCAGGGTCTCAAAGCCACATAGACTAGAAGTGAAATGAATTTGGATGACCATTATAGGGTAAATCACAAGTCAAAATAATGGGTTTATTATTTGATCCTGCTCGCAATAAAATATCTGAAGAGATTGTATGCTTTATTTGTAACCATTTATCTATCCAATATTTTTGATATATGAGTTTGCCCAATGAGGCTATTATCCCAAGTATATTGAGAAATTGAAGGACTAACATCCCAAAGGTTATTTGAATTGACAAATGAAGCAAAATCTTGCATTGATTTAGACCATCCTAAAATACCACCCTTATTTTCCAATGGAGATAGAACAATGTTGAAATCATCCCCAAGAATCCATAGATCATATCATCCCCAATAATCATCATTGTATTTGGGAAAAATATAGTAAGGCCCTTCCAACATCTTGCATGAGGAGTAACTATAATTGGAGCATATACATTTACAACCCCAACTTTGATGTTTTCCTCTATCCTATAAAATAGTCCGACCCAATTAATTTTTGCTTCTAATATTTGCTCATCCCATTTGCATTTATCCCATATTTTTTCAATACCACATGAATCTCCTATAGAAGAAACTATTGGACGATCACCCATATTCCAAATATTCTTAAAATAATCCTTATATTCCTCACTACTTAATTTTATTTCTTGTATTAAAAGAAAAATTGGACTATAACAACCTATTAATTTCTTACTAACTCTTTTTTTAGGGATCTTATTCATATCCCTAATATTCCATGATGTAATATTCCATGATGTCATTTTCATCATCATCATTTTTTATTTTTATTACTGGGCATAGCGCCCACCTCTTGTTAGCACCTTTGATATTTTTATTTGGCTTCCCAAGTCAATATCCCTTTGATTTTTTTCTCTTTGTTCATACTTTGATGACCTTCCTCTCCTTTTTATATTTCCACAAACACTCTCATCCTCATCAATCTATTTTATTTTTCCATATTGTTCATAACGAGACTTATCTTCTAAAATGTAAGGAAGAACCTCATTAATACTTTCTTCTTTGTGTTTTCATGAAAACCCTAACATGCACAAATGATCCTCCATAGGCATTACTTTCTTATGTTGGCATGGAATCCCTAAATTTCCTTGGATATTCTCCATATGATTTTATTTATTATGCTACTCTTGAAACCCTAAAGTGCAATGAATACACTTTGCACTACTTTCATTTTTATTGTAAGGAGAATATTTTATGCTACTTGAGAAAAATGAAGATGCTTTATTTGGATTAATGATGCAACTTCCACTTGAATGACATGATGCAAATTCCACTTGTATGGTACAATGTAACTTCCACTTGAATGACACGGTGCAACTTCCACTTGTATGGTATGGTACAACTTTCGCTTGAATGATCAATTGCTAAGCAAAAAATTGGGTTGAATGACCAATCCTGACTTGGATGACAATTCCTTACTCAAACTGCATCTTCATGCAAACTATAATCATAACTCGTCCTCATCTATAATATTACACCAATAACAACCAATGTGTTGGTTGGTTATATATTACATCATCTTCCTCTTTGTTCCCCTAACTCCCATGCATAAATAAGTAACTAGAACATGTACCCTACCTTTTTATCTTTTCTTAAATCAATTTGCACAACCCTTTTTTATTTTCTCTTCATGCATGTCACTCTTATTTTTTTCTAGAGATTCCTCTCTCTCCTTTATATGTGAAATGCAACAATTACTTATGGCTCATTGTTACTGTAGTGATAAATCACTACAAATATGATAGATTGTACCCTAGAAGAAGATGAGGAGCTTGAACCTAAAACTTGGGGAGTGCAATCCATGCTAGCCTAAAACTATTCCATGTGAGATTTCACCAAATAGATATCTCCAAAAGGTAGATACATGAGTGGAAAATCTCCTTCTATGTGGGTGAGTTGATCACCTAATAAGAAGATGACCCACAATAAGTAGTCTAGAGCATTTTTGGTGATATTCGAGTCAAAACTCACTCCTAACAAAATTTTATGAGCCCTTTTGATGATGACTTAAGAGACTTCATTATAGGAGGATCAACCCAAACATCATCCATGGAAAAATCAACAAAGCTCATCATTATCTGCACTAGTTTGGGTAAATGACCTCTGGTAACTCATGCACCATCTCTCCACAAGACATGTAAGGATATCCTTGATTATGGGAGATGACAAGGGGAAACCAACAAGTGGGAGGATAGGGATATTTGTGATCACTTTGTAATAATGAAGTTTAAAGACATATACATCCCCACATTCAAAAGAAAGCCCGCTAAGGTGAAAAGCCTCTCTATAACAATAAAAGAACCAGTTAAGTCACAAACAAAGTAGGAAGACATGGAAGTATCCTAAGACAAAGTTTGACATGAACAAAGAGGAATAAGGGAGTGTAAAATAGAAGGAAGAAGAGAGAAAAGTATAAAATCAAATTGTGAGTTTTTGATAAGGTTTAAAAAAGAAGGGTTCGATGAAAAAGGCTCAACTAAATAATTGATCTAAAATTTTAAAGTCCTGAAGAAAGAATCCAAGCAAAAGTATCAATTAAGAAGATCCTAACCATATGAATAAAGGATCCTAGATAAGTTCTAAAATAGCAGATAGCTCTGAAGGTGGACAAGATCACCAAGACCAAGGAGGATGGAGGTGAGTGCATGGTTCTCTAGGAAGAAAAAATATAGTATACCATTACTAAAGAAAATATGAATATCTACCAACAATACATTGGCTCTATGAATCAAATTAAGGTAAGTAAACCATTAAATATAAGGTAAGGGGACTTGCAGCCATGGAAACTATAAACTGACATGAATGGTAATCAAAGACTACTCCATTCAATATTCAAAATCCCTAGGAGATGGGTAGACAGAAAGTCAAATCATCCTACAAATTTTGGAGGGAAAATTATCCCCCTATAATCTATAAATAGCAATGGTATTAGATTTTTAAAGGATTGACAAGTTTACAACTCTGTGTATTTGTAGGATTTTCTTTCATTTCTCTTTGTAAAAATAGTTGTGGTTGCTAAGCAGCTTGTGGGAAATTTTGCACCTCCACTTCTAGCACAAATTTGTAAAATTTTTCCTACAATATATATATATATACATAAGAGCCTATGTTTATTTTTTGGTCTTTTCCTGCAAACCCGTTGTTGTGTATGTGTATGTGTTTGTGATCTTTGGCATGAATATTGGATTTTCTAAGTGTATGTGTGTGGGAGGGGTCTGCATCTTTTTTTGTATTGAGTCACTTAATAGCTTGGCTCTCCTACGGGACCTGCCTACTCATATATACATATAATTGGTAGATCTTGATTGTACTTCATTGTGTCAAGGAGAGGAAGTGTTCACCACTAGCACATAGCGTTCAGGCCTATTTTTTTAGGAAGATCTTAACAAATATCTTGGCATATTACGTGATTTTTATTTTACTTTTCAAGTTTATTTGTTCTTGCACTCCTTTCCCTTTGTAGAGCAACTAATACCTTGAAGTTCACATCTTAACAAGGAGTTGGCCTTGTAAAAACTCTTATAGGCCCTCAATTGATCTAAACCCTATGCTATCACTTGCAGTCAGTTGTGTTGTTCTGATGCGAGGTGCAATTGTCTCGGGTAGGGACAATAAGAGATGACAACAATTTAATGGCACACTTGGTGAGACCATAATTACACATCATTGGTCCTAAAAATGTAACAATTATTAGGGTTGAGACTTGGTTAGGGTCTTAGTTTATTTCTTTCTTATTAAACCATCTATTTTCTCACCTGGTGACTCTACTTCAAAATGAACACCAGAAGAAGTTATTTTTGAAGGTACTAGACTAAGGTTTGGGTGAAGATATTTGTCTATCTTCTTCCTATAAGCAAGAAGCCGCATTCACCTAAAAACTCCATCATGAATAAAGAACCTAGAATTAACCAATGATAACTCTATATCTGGGATCTTGTGTTTGATAAATTTAATAAGGGTTGCTATCACTATCTGTAACCATTTAATGAAAAAGAGGAGCCACAATCTATAATATGACTACTCCTCCTGCACTTCCACCCCCTAGAATATTTCTTGCTTGGAATGATAAAGGTTCGCTGGTACCACTCACACCAAATGAAACATAGAAGGAGATACCCCAATCAACCTTGAAATATCTCACCTATTTCACAGGTGAAGATCTCATCATTTCCATGGAGCACCTTAACCATGTAGTAAGCCTATGTACAATCCATAACATATTAGAGCAAAATATATCTTTAAGGTTGTTGCTGACATGTTTCAGAGGAAAATATTGAGATTAGTACATCACACTATAGCTCAGTTTGATCACCAGTTGGGACCAATTCAATTATATATTCATTGAGATATTTAGAGAAAAGGTGGATGGGGTGTCTCTACTGCAACAACTAGAAATAATAAAAAAGGCTCCCATGTAGGCAGTGGAATATTTCAATCTCAAATTTCATAAATCTTGGCACATAATACTAGAGGAAATGCACCCCCACTAGTTATGGCACTTATATACTATCTAAAAGCCTTGGATTATGATATCTCAATGATGATTAAAGCTAGAGGAGGAAAATACATACTAGAAGCATATAAGTTAGCCATTCATGGTAAGCATGATCTAATTTAGATCAAGCTCCCAGGCTTCCCATACCTCTATACCATAATATGCGACCCCTAGCTCTATTAATTAGCCAAAAAAATCCCAACCATCCTCTCATTTACCCTCAATTATTGCATCCTCACAAATTCTAGTTCCATTGAACCCCAGAGACCTTGAGCAAGACTCATACCACAAGATTATTGCATTTATAGCTAAATTTTAACCATGATAAGGGATATAAATACCCTAAAATATCCCTATGAAAACAACTATAGACCTTCCTTTCCATAACGGAACAAGGATACATCAACCCACCTACAATAAATCCTAGACCTTAGTTTCAAACTACTGGAGGAAATGGTCAATCCCAAATAGTCCTAATGGCAATCCAACTATAAATAATATTACCTAATCATGCTAGGGAATTTAGCCTATACAAAATAATTATATAGAGGAACCCCCCACGTGGTACTATCCACCTATTAAAAAATCCTTCAATCAATCTAGCCTAGGAGAAAAATCATAGTTGTTGGTCACTTCAACACAAGAAATGATGTCATTTGGTTTATATCCTAAAGCTAAAAGCCAAATACTAGAGTACACTTCCCTGACCACCATCACAGAACCTGGTCATGTTTCTCAAGATCAAATATTAGTGACATGGGATGAGTAAGAGATATATACATTATCTAACCAAATCAGAAATTTAATGGGCAAAATACCTCAAGTCCAATCATATTATTTGATGAGGTCCAAGAAGTGGGTACTGGAGGAAAAGGACACAAGCAACCCACCAATCCTTGGCAGTAAACACAAGTCAAAATGATCAAAATAGAAACCTTTTACCATAACACCACAACGATCAATGACTTATGTGCCACTTGCCATCCTCAATCAAATGGCTTAAGGGCCCAAAACATTCAAACTAGAGTAGTTAAAAATGGCTCAGAATCATATACAACTTCTTTGTTGAAAACCTCAACATTTTTCAAATAGGATACCCTAGAAATCCAAAGGCATCAGTCAGTTTCACTTGAACTAGCAAAATAAGTCCAACCAGTCCTAGAGAAACTGTGCTTCATTCCTCAAAAAGAGGTATCTTTGGAATCTTTCAGCATCATGGATCATTTGAAGAAATCTACTATACCAGTCCTAGTTTAGGAAATGTTAGCTATCCCAAGGTAGAAATAATATTTGCAAAAATACCTAGAAGAAGAGGGTAAAAGAAGAAGGCAACCATAAAAGAAGAAGGCAACCATAAACTATGACTATTGCAAATATTATCCTCGAGATCTAACGGACCCAAACCTTCCTTATTTTACTTGACTTTGGTCTATAAAGACAAGTTAATCCATAATTGTATTATGGAATTTAGGGCTAGCATATATGTTATGCAAAAAGAGATAATATATGTACTAGAAGTGAGATATCAAACAACAAATAATTTTTTTGGATGGCAACTTGGTTCAAATATTAGGGGTTGCAAAAAAACTTCTACTTTTCCCTTATGCATGTTTGAATAAAATAGTCTTGCAAGATGTATCAATAATCGATCATTCTCCTTTTGGAAATTTTATATCCAACAATTTCACTACCAAATTGGGAGGATATATATATTTGGATTGGTCATTAATGGTGTTAAGGACAATATACGAAACCAGGATCAAAAGTTATTGCATCCTTATTATATAGAGACATTTCCACCATTCGAATGGAGCAATGATCAAATACTTGCAATAGAAGAAAATTAGCCAAAGGCCTAAAAAATAAATGAAGAATTAAGGCCAACTAGACATGAGGTAACAATAATTTAGGATATGGATCCCCCAAAGGAATACAGACAAACAAACATGGGAAAGGAAAGACCCAATTATTGGATCATGTATATATATGTATGTATGTAACAAATTTGTTTTTATTTATCTATTTTTATTTTGCATGAATTTATTTAGAAAAGGAGAAAGCCACAAAAGCCATTAGCAAGGCTGATCTCAAGACTAGTGTTGAACTTAATGATAAAAAAAAGTGAAGTGATAGGCTTGCATTAGCTAAATTAATTACACATAAGATGAAAATTAAGCCAAAGTTCTCACCATATCACTTTGGTAAAAAATAAAGAGGATCACCCTTATGAAAAGATAGGAGAAGCAAGCCAAGGTGTTGATCCAAGTAAGGTGAAATAAAGGAGAATGAACATCACCCTAAATAAAGGCAATAAAATAAGAACAACATCCTCCAAAAATCTATTCCTATACAACTTCACATTCAATGGATAAAGACATTTTAGCTTCTAAGTTTGATTCCTTTTACAAGTAGAAGGATGCCCGAGAGTCACAAAAATTTTAGTGATAAACCACTACAACTCTGATATATTACAACCCAAAAGAATATGAGGAACTTGAACCTAAAACCAAGGGAGTGCAATCCATGCCAACCTAAAAATATTCCATGTCAAATTTCACCAAATAGATATCTCCAAAGGGTAGATATAGGAGTGGAAACTCTCCTTCTATGTGGGCAAGTTGATCACCTGATAAGAAGATAGCCCATAATGAGTATTCTGGAGCATTTTTGGTGATATCTAAGTCAGAAATCACTCTTAACAAAAGTTGATGAGCCTTTTCGATGATGATTAAAAAAACTCCATTACAGGAGGAGCATCAACCCAAACATCATCCATGACAAAATTAGCAAAGCTGATCATTGTAGTTTGGGTAAGTGACCTCTAGCAATTTATGTATCATCTCTCCATCAGACACACAAGGATATCCTCGATGATGGGAGATGGCAAGGGGAAACCAACAAATGGGAGAAGAGGAGGGACCTTTGTGATCACTTCATAATAATGGAAGTTTAAAGACATATACTTACTCACATTCAAAAGAAAGGTTGTTAAGGTGAAAATACTCTCTAAATCAATACAAGAAACAATTGAGTCACCAAAAGAATAGGAAGACATGGAAGTATCCTAAGACAAAGGTTGGCATGAAAAATAGGAAGAAGGAAATGTAAAATAGAAGAAAGGGAGAAGCAATAAAAGTGTAAAAGCAAATTGATATTTTTTGATAAGGTTCAACAAAGAAGGGTCCAATGAAAAAGGCTCGATTGAATAACTGATTGAAAATTTTAAAGTCCCAAAGAAAGAAACAAAGCAAAAGTATTGATTAAGAAGATTTAGACCATGCGGATAAAGGATGCTAGAAAAGTTGCAGAATAGCAGATGGCTATAAAGGTGGACAAGATCACCAATATGGAGGAGGTAGGTGAGTGCATGGTTCCTCAAGAAGAAGAAAGACAGTATACCATTACTAAGAAAATATGAATACCTATCAACAATACATTGGATCTATGAATCAAATGAAGGTAAGTAAACAATTAAAGGCAAGGGAAAGAGACCTGCAACTATGGTAGCTATAAAATAACATGAATGGTAATTGAAGGCTACTCCATTCAATATTTAGAATCCCTAGGATATGGATAGATAGAAAGTCAAATCATCCTACAAATTTTGGAGGGAAAATTCTCTCCCTGTAATCTATAAATAACGATGGTATTAACTTTGTAAAGGATTGGCAAGTTTGCGACTCTATTTTTTTGTTGGCTTTCTTTTCGTTTCTATTTGTAAATGATGAGCACCAAAAATGCTTTTTTTTTGTATACTTTAATAACATAAATGTCCAACATATTATAGTAGAAATGACGTATTATGCCTAATGTGTGTTTTGAGTGAAAATTGTGTGTAGATGTAGTACCTTATGTCTTTTTTTGCACCTTTTTAGTCAAGGTCCCATGCGGACCTGGAATTTGATACTTTCATGATGCGATTAAGGAAGGGTTGGTGATTAAACGATGATAGTAGCAAAGGAGTAAGACATTCTAAAACACGTTAAGATACGATGTTTGTCTCCCAGCCATAGACCAAAATGTACGTATCTCCTACTAAAAAGGAATCACCTATAGTACATAGGACAACACCTATCTCCTAACAATAGGTTGGATAGTGAATGTCTCTCAATACACAGGACAATACCTATCTCCCAACCACAGGCTGGACGATACTTGTTTTCTTGATAATAGAATAAAAATGCGCATTGTTCAACGCTCGAAAACCAGTGATGATCTTAAACGAACAAGAGAAGGCTAAATACGATGTCTGTATCCTGATTATAGGTTGGAAAGGTTCCTATTTTCCAAAAATAGGTCAAACAACGTGTGCACCAGATAGAATAAAAATATACATGTTGACCATAAAGATTGAAGACCATGTATAAAATTAGACGTATTTTTTTAAGTAAACATAGGAAACGCTATGATTATCTTGTGAGGGTTAATTTTAGTGTGATTTCTCTATTTTTAGATGTCTAATAAATTTATGCACACCCACCTTAGAAAATCATGTTAGAAGGATAAAATTTGCAGCGCCTACAATTGTAAATAAAGTATGATTGCATTCTATATAAAAACATAGGCCACCCCTGAAGAAAGGATCCAAACTTGCTTTGTAAAAAATAGTATTGCATAATAAAATATTTAGTGTTTTGATCAATTTATTGAGTTTGAAGAGTGATTATGTGAATTAATTGAGTTGATGCATGCAGAATCCTGGACCCACTCCATGCAGTATTCCTCCCCTATTTCCTTCTACTTTCATTAATTAGTTTATGTTATTTATTTCCTATGAGTGTGTTTTAATTTTGTATTTTATTGCTTTAATTAAATTTTGCAAGTGTGTTTTGCTTTCTTACACTTTACTTTTCTGCACATTTCCTTTCAATCATGTTTGATAGCTTAATTTAGTTTTCCTACAATTTCTTGTAGAATTTACTTTACTGTAATTTAATTTTTCTGTTTTGGCTGAAATTAAACTACACCAACAACCACCCCCAAACCAAAGTGACACATAGGATTCATCTCTACTCTACTGTAGGCATATAATTTGCACTGGTACTCACAAGTATACGAACTACCAGATTGATAATTAATGGATAGAAAATGACTATTTTAGAACATGATTTTTGCTCACCATTTTGGCACCATTACCAAGGAGTGCCAATTGTAGTATTCAAATCTATAGGTTAGTCAACCCTGAAACTTATAGTTTATATTAGCTTACCCATAGATTTTCCACCTGATATTGTATGATTCCACCAAGATTAAGAGGATCAGATGGCCATTTTATTAAAAGCAAAGATATTACTTCACAAGTACCTAAAAAACTTGTAAAATTTCTTTGGAAACATCTGAAACCAATCCTGAAATTGAACTACCATCTCCTCCAGTAGTACATTGGCATAGTCACCCAATATTTGAACAAAGCTCTTCTCAACAATTAGGGAAAACATATTTTGATGAAGGACTAGTTTCAAACTTTGGTTTAGGACATCTATTTGAGAAAACCCAATATGAGGAAAATTGATTGAATATTCAACGATGAAAAGTAGTTGAAGAAGGAACCATTTCAAATGTTAAATTAGGAATACTTTTGGAGGATAAACAAAACAAGTGTGAAGCCTTGAAAGCTGACCTAGAAGCACTAGGTGTAGAACCTACATTACCTAAAAATATGATTGAAATTGAAGAAGCTTCAACCAACTTTGACTTCCTAATTGAGGCAGTAAGGGAAGAAACTAAGATGAAACACATATATTCCGCTTATATTCCTACCTTTATGCGACTTCCAACTAAAGAAACTGACTTGTTACTTTTTAAATTTGATGTATTATGTAGTTCAATGGATTACAAATTAGATGCCCAAAAGCTAAAATTATTTCCCTCCACTTTAGATGATTCAGTGCTATGCTGGTTCATCAATATGGGAAACAAACACATTACAACTTGGGAAGATATAAAAAGAAACTTCTTAGACCAATACCAAAACTTTGGGAGGGCACGAGATGTCAAGGAACAAGTCTTGGATATGACTCAAAAAGAGGAAGAATCATTAAAATAATATTGCGATAGATTTAGCTTTAATTTGAAAATATCACCCCATGCAAAGTTGGGTGAGAAGTCCTTGACATGTATTTTATTGAGGGGTCTCACAAACGAGTCTCTAGAAGTTTTGAATCTTATATTGGGAGGGTATGTTTACCAACATTAGATGATAGAAATTCAACAATTATGTTAGAATGATTCTCACAAAAAGGGTAAACCAACCACCCAAATCACAAAAATTACAAGCTTAGTAACAAACGATGAAGTAGACAACATGTTGGATGATATGAAGAGTGATATGTTTTAATATTTTGCACTTCAACTGGATACACTCTTGCTTCAAAAAAAGAAGCAGGAAACTGAAGTAGCATTAGCCTACTTTTTCCCAAAATGTAGGGTAAAACATCTTAAAAATGAGTGTCCAAAAAATAAAGTAGTGTGTATGATATGTCAAAGAGACCATAAGACTAGGTTGTGTCCATGAATAGAGAATGTCAAAGAGGAATATGAAGTAGTGAAAACCTATTTCATGGGTAATAGGAGAAAATGGTAACTGTTTCCTATGGGAAATAGTATTCCAGGAGGAGTGCCACCTTATGGGGGAAATAACTATATGAACCAAGGTCAGACTCAACCACCCAACATGGGATGGTGGGGTCAGCATCCCCGGATGAATGCCACCCAAGGGTCTACTCCTTATAACCTATATCCATGGATGCCTTATCAACAAACCAGTCCACAATGGAGGAATTACAATACATGGACTTCACCTCCATAAAATACAACTCAAACCCCACTGCAGCCTAGTTTACCTGCACCTCCTACTTTAAGACCAATTCAACTACCTACATAACCAACTCCAAATCCAAATAATAGGTCAAATTAGCCCACCTATCAGGTAGACACAGAGATGTTTCCAATGTATCATATTAGAGTAGATTGTAGCCATGTACAACTTCGGTTAGGTAGATAATTAGGAGTAGAACCAACTCCTCCTGCAGTGGAGGAAGAGGATGTAGAGTTAGAAGTAGAAGAGCCACCTTTGGTAGAAGAGATGGAAGAAAATAAACAACTTATAAAAATAGAAACAAAAGGGTTCCACATTTTTTGAAAATATTATAGGAATCTAGGAAGCCAATACAATCATAATTTGACACTATGGAAGGCTTAAAAAACCTAACAGTCACAATTATTATCTTTTAGGCTATTAGAGATGTTTCCATTTATACGAAGGCCATAAGAGAATTATGTTTAAAAAAATAGGAAGAAAAATATCAAAAGCAATAAGTATGGTAGGACAATTGGATAATCTCATGTTAGGCAATACCTACCATCCTAAATACTCTGATCTAGGAAGCCCGATGCTAATAGTTAAAATTTAGGCTTCTAATTGCCCAACACATTAGTAGATCTAGGGGTTGCCATAAACATCATGCCCCAAGAAACCATACAAAAACTACAACTTACGAATATGAGGCCAACTAAAACTATCCTTCAATTGGCTGACTGATCCACAGTACTCTCGAAAGAAATACTGGAAGATGTTGTTGTCACAGTAGATGCATGGGAGTATTTGGAAGATTTCCTAGTGTTACAATCTAGATCTGGATTGGGTGGTTATCCATTTATATTAGAAAGACCATGGATGACTGCAACTAATGCTTATATAAGTTGTAAGATAGTATAGACGATGATCTCAGATGGACAAAATATCAAAAACTTGATCATTTATTCACTTGCACAATCCACTGATTTTTTGGGAGAACCAAATTGTGAAGTCTTAAATGACAATGCATTTTTGATGCTTCAACCTATAAGAGCTCTAGATGAGATTGATGATGACATTGACAAAGAAAAAGTCATAACATACTTTTCCAAGGGGAATCTTCTCATCCTCCTCTAGAATCTGTTAGCATATCATTTTGATATCCATATTTATTTCATTATTTAGGTTTATTTAGGCGTATTGTTATTTTCTATAACAATCTCTATTTTTACCTTAGGTGGTTCCACAACCTCCGGGCTTATTTTAGAGCTGCAATGTATTATTTAAATGAGTTATTCTTAATGGAATAGTGTTCATTTATTTCAACATGGCATCAGAGCCAGTTTGATAATAGGGGGCGACAAATTTTTGTTGTAGAGCTGGTCTTGCCTGGAGAAAGCGGAAGCTATTTTTTGGAGGAAGCGAAAGATTGCTGGAAGATAAAAACATTGTTTATTTTTTTCTAGCGCTGGTCTGAGAATTTTTTTTTCTATGCATGTTTTTTCTGTGCACGCATTTCAAAGACTCAGACCCCCCCACCCCCCACCCGCGCTGCGCAACTCTTGCGCGTGATTTTTTTTTCTCACTCCCCGCCTCCCCAATGTCGTGCGCGTGATTTTTTTCACACACCCCCCCGAAGTCGCGCATGTGATTTTATTCATGCACCCCCCCGACGTCACGCGCATGATTTTTTTTCACACACCCCCCACCCCCCCTGATGTCGTGCACATGATTTTTTTCACGCATCCCCCCCTCGACGTCGTCTTTGCGACGCATAATTTTTGTGGTGCAACGCAGTAGACACCACCGCGGAGGCAGTAGCTGCCAAGCCGCACAACACAATAGACGCTGCAGCAGAGGCCGCCACCCAGCCGCATGACATAGGCGAGGCAGCCACCCAGCTGCACGATGCAGTGAAGGCAACCACCCAGCCGCGTGACGCAGCGGAGACAACTGCGACCAAGCGACCGCATAAGGGAAGGGGTTACGAGATCCTCCTCAAATAGGAGGGGGTCCTTGATCCTTTTAGATCATCCTGCTAGTCCACCTGGTGGTGGACTGTGCGGTAAGGCTCAAGGAGCCTGCAGGTTAGGGGTTCAAATCCCGCCGACCCCCCCTTGAAAAAAAAAGGTAAAATTTTTTTTTCTAAAGTTTTTTTTTAGTTAAATTAAAAATTTTAATTTTAATTTATTTTTAAATAGTTTTTAAACTATATAAATTAAAATTTGATTTTAATTTATTTTTTAATAGTTTTTAAACTATATAAATTAAAATTATTATTTTTTAACTTTAAAACTATATAATAATTATAAAAAAATGCTTTGTTAAGAGATTTTTTTAAGGGGGTATTTTTTTCAAAAATCAAAGGGGGAAAGTGAGTAATTTTTTGAAAAGCAAATTTGGCATTATTGTAAAGGTGCATTTTCGGCTACGCCCGACACCTAGTGGGTCATTCCTGTGGGCACTTTTTATGTTGTAGGGTGCATTTTTTTTTGTTTTGCACTACTTCATTAAAAAGTTAAAAAAAATCAAATTCACTCCCTAAGTCCCCAGAATAATTAAAACCCATCCGTGCAATTTATTGCACTGCAACGTTCGATATTTGTGATACCTCTGGCCAGCACTTACAGGTAAAGTTGTTGTGATTGCATTACTGTATCTGTCGCCTAATATAGCTGCCAAAATGACGTCTGAGCTTGTTCTCTATAAATCGTCGGGGAGAGATAAGTTTGCCATTTTGCATTTTTTTACTCCATCCATTACCCTAATAGTTCTTGTGTTTAGGCGTAAATCTTGATGAAAGTTCTGAAATCCAAAGTGTTTAGGGGAAGTTACGCCCCACGCATGAGGATTGTAGACTTTCTATGGTAGGTGCCATCAACAAGACTATTCCCTTTTAGTACTGCTTAAGTACCATGTATCGTATGATCTCTAAAGATTACCTATAGTTTCCCTCACATAAGGGCGGATGATTTTTTTGATCTTTCTACATACCTATAGTCTCCCTCACGTAAGGGCGGGTATTTTGTATGGTATAACGACCTAGAAAAACGTATATCGAAAGGGGGACCAATTGGTGTTATAAGGAACCTTCACCATGTCTTCAAAATTAATGACTGCTTCTCATCAGTTGTTGAAAGGTCCTAATTACACACCATGGAAAATCAAGATGAAGGCTATCCTAGTCATGGATGACTTACGGGATGTTGTATCTGGAGCAACAAAAAGAACTTCATCTGTTGCTGGTGCTACAGCTCCATCTAATTCTCAAAAAGACTTTGACAAGCTAGACAATAAAGCAAAAGTGCTCATTTTGCTTGTTGTGGCTGATGAAATTCAACCCCATATTGTTGACTGTGAACATAGTAAAGAGGCATGGGATGCCCTTAATACTATATATGAGGGAAAGAATGATTCCACTATTCTATTTATTCAATCTCAATTACACAGTCTAAGCATGAAGCAGGGGGAGACAATTGAATTTTTTCTTTGTAGAGTGTCTGAATTGAAAGCAAAGTTGAATTCTTTAGGAGAACCAATCGATGACAAGCTCCTTACCTCAATTGTATTGAGAGCTTTACCTAATTATTATTAGGTGTTGATCACTTCCCTTCAGGTATCGCAACGAAAAGCTACTTTTGTAGAATTTGTTAATATGCTTCAAGAAGAGGAGGCACGCCAACTACAGTGAGATGATTCTTCTAACATTGCCCTCTACATCAATAGGAAAGGGCAGAACCAGAAGAAGGGTAATTTTTAGAAGGGAGGGAATTCACAAAAAGATTCAAAAGGGAAACAAACTCAACAACCTCAATAGAAAAAGCGATATTGCAAGATCTGTGACAAAGAAGGTCATTATACAAACATATGTTGGCATAAGAATAAACAATCAAAACAGAAAGGTCAAAACAAATCACAAAAGAACAAAAAACAAGTGAATGTTGCTGTTGAAGAATCTGACATGGATTCTGAGAGAGCTCATAAAGTTCTCATGACTACCACAATGTCCAAGCAAACGGATCCTATATGGTATGTTGATTTTGGATCCAGTAAGCACATGACTGGTGACAAATCATGGTTTGAGTCTTTTGAGGCCAAAGAGGGCAAACCTATCACTATTGCTAATGATAAAACCTACAAGGTTCAGGGAGAAGGTACTGTTTCAGTCACTCTTCCTGATGGCAAGTGTTAGATTGACAAAGTTATCTATGTTCCAGGATTGGCAAACAATTTGTTGTCAGTCACACAAATCCTGGACAAAGATATGGTTGTGAACTTTAGTGTTGAGGGAGACAAGAAGTGTTGTTCTATTATCAGGAGGGGTAAGAACATTGCCACTACTTCATATAATCATGGCTTATTTGCCTTAGATGCTATCTCTACTCCACATGTAGCCATGACAGTCTCTAAAAATGAGGCAACTTCCCTATGGCACAAGAGATATGGACATTTGAGTTTTTGTTACTTACTTGAGTTAAGTAAGTATGAAATGGTAAAAGGTATTCCTTCCATTTATACCACTTTACCAGTTTGCTCTGACTGCTTGGCAAGAAAGTAGCATAGAGTGCTTTTGAAAGGAGCTCTACAAGAGCAAAGAAACCTCTGGAGTTGATTCACATCGATCTGTGCGGTCCCTTCACTCCCAAAATTTGTGGGGGTAAGAGGTATTTTTAGTTATTTGTAGATGATTACTCATGAAATATGTGGGTATTCTTTCTTCAACTGAAATATAAAGCATTTGGCTTCTTTCAGCAATTCAAGAAATCTATTGAAAAGGAGTCAGGGACTTCTATAAAGACCCTCCACTCAGATCGAGGGGGGGAGTTCACCTCTAAATAATTCTCTGAGTTCTTAAAAGAAAATGGGATCACACGATAGTTAAATACTGCCTATAATCCTCAGCAAAATGGAGTTTCTGAAATGAGTAATCGTTCCATCATGGAAATGGTTCGTTGTATGCTCACAGGAGCTAGTCTTGAGCAACTATATTAGGTAGAAGCTGTCACCACAGTAGTATATTTGTTGAATAGGGCACCCAAAAAGGCTTTACAAGGAATGACTCCATAGGAAGCATGGAGTGGTAGGAAACCCTCCATTTCTCATCTATGCATTTTTGGATGTAAAGCTTTCATGCACATACCAAAAGAGAAAAGAAAGAAGCTAGATGAGAAGACATTGAAGTGTATTCTTCTTGGGTATGATGAGCACTCTAAGGGTTATCTTTTGATTAATCCCTTGACCAAGAAGATACACATTAGTAGAGATGTAGTTTTTTATGAGGCTTTCACATCAGAAAACACATCAGATGTATACCTAGACCTTGTGGAAACTCAGGTTGTTAAATCTCCTTCATCAAAGGTTGGAGGTTCTTCTGGATCTTCTTCAACACCTAAGAAGAAGAATCCAAAGTGGTATACAAATACAATCAAAGACTCTAAGCTATCTACTCCACTAGATTTGACTTTGGATAGGCCTCATACTCGTAGCATGGCTCAACAGGAGAAAGTTGCAACAAAGAATACTGGGGTTGATGATCTGTGTCAATATTTTGAAGAACTTTCTGTAGATCCAGTAAGAGATACAGGGGATATGGATATTGATTGTAAGCCAATGTCAACTCCGATGGAAACAGGAATTCAGTTATCATGATATGATGATTCACCTCAGGTAGATGGTACTCTATATCGACAGTTGATTGGGAGTCTCATATATTTGACCAACACTAGGCCAGATATCGTATTTGCTGTCAACTATCTTTCAAGGTTCATTCAGGAGCCTAAGACTACACACTGGAAAACAAGAAAAGTGTGTTCTTTACTATGTCCGTGGCACAATGGAATATGGCCTAGAATATAAGAGGAACAACAAATTCTTCTTACAGGGATACATGGACTCTGACTATGCCGGATCATATGATGACCGTAAATCAACTTCAGGATATTTGTTTCATCTTGGATCTGGTCCTATCTCTTGGCATAGCAAGAAGCAACAGGTGGTTGCTATTTCATCAACAGAGGCAGAATATCGCGCCGCACGTGAAGCTATGTGCGAAGTGATATGGTTGCGTCGCATCCTAACAAGTATGGGTCTTCCATAAAAATCTCCAATACACTTGTTCTGCGACAACATGGGTGTTTTGAATCTTGTCAAGAATCCAGTACATCATGAAAGAACCAAGCACATTGACACACAATGTCACTTCATTCGAGACGAAGTTCCAAGGCACCAAATTTAGCTTCAGTACATTCCCACCAATGCTCAAGTTGCAAAAATTTTCACTAAGGCACTTGCACGTGTCAAATTTGAATTGTTTCGCAGCTCTCTTTGTATTACCAAATGATGTAATCATGGGGGATATTAGTAGTTCTTCAATTACATAAATAATGTAATAAGGGGGGATGTTAGCATATCATTTTGATATCCATATTTATTTCATTATTTAGGTTTATTTAGGTGTATTGTTATTTTCTATAACAATCTCTATTTTTACCTCGGGTGGTTCCACAACCTTCGGGCTTATTTTAGAGCTACAATGTATTATTTAAACGATTTATTCTTAATGGAATAGTGTTCATTTATTTCAACATAATTCCCACTTGTAGATAGCAAAGATAACCATGTCAATAAAAAAGAGGTAGAACCTGATAGAGTATTGAATATTTATAATAAGTTATCAATTATTCAAGAGGACAAATTAAAGGAAATACTGGTCAAACATCAAATTGCTTTTGCGTGGGATTACACAGACATGAGGGGATTGCACCTGAAGTATACACTCACAAAATATATTTGGAAGACGATGTGAGATTGGTAAGATAGCCCCAAAGGAGAATGAATCTAGCCATGAAAGAAATTGTCAAAGTTGAACTACAATTTTCTTTTTTCAACTGGGTTTATTTATCCAATATTTGATAGTTAATGTGTATCACCTTTAGTGATGGTGCCTAAGAAAAATGGCAAGTGGAGCATTTGTGTTTATTATAGGATGCTCAATAAAGCCACTAGGAAAGACCATTTCCCCTTACCCTTCATTGAACAAGTCCTCGACACCTTGGTAGGATGAATTTATTTTTTATTCCTAGATGGGTTTAGTGGATACAATCAAATTTAAATAGAGGAAGAATACTAGGATGAAACCACATTTACTTGTCCATGGAGAAATTTTGCTTGCCAGGTCTTACCATTTGGGTTTTGTAACACACCTGCCACCTTTTAGAGGGTGATGCTTAGTATATTTTCAGACATGGTTGAAGAAATTGTAGAAGTGTATGGTTTCACTGTTTATAGTGAAACTTTTGAGGAAGCTACAACCAATCTAGAGAAAGTACTCCAACGGTGTCAAGAAATAAAATTATCTATTAGTAACAAAAAGTGTTTTCTACTAATGCAATAAGGGATAGTGTTAGGACATCATATATATGTGAAGGGGATTAAAGTAGATACACAGAAAATTGAAGTAATTAAAAATCTACCCACTCCCCAAACACAGAGAGATGTCCATAGTTTTCTAGGTTCTACTAGATACTATAGGCGGTTTATCCAAGACTTTAGCAAGACTACCAAATATCTACATACATTGTTGTCTACCAGTGAATGTGAACAATAATTTCATATTTTAAAGGAAATATTGACCACTAATCCTATGCTAAGAGGTCCAAATTGGACCTTCTCCTTTCATATTTACGCTTATGCATCTAACAATGCGATAGGGGCTGCATTAGGACAAAAATATGGAGATGAGTTTTACACCATCTACTATGTCAATAAACATCTTACAGGTGTTGAGTTAAACTATACTATCATGAAGAAAGAATTCCTTGTAGTAGTGCATGCTATTAATAAGTTTCACCATTACATTACAAGTTATAATATTTTTGTGCATATAGATCATGCAATCATCAGGTACCTAATGAATAAACTTGTAGTGAGTGGTAGAATTATTAGGTGGCTTTTATTTTTGCAAGAATTTGATGTAACCATTGTTGAAAAACCCGGTAGGGATAATGTTGTTGGATATTTTCTCTCCAGGTTAACATCTCAGGACTATACAACCATTGAGGATCAATTTCCATATGAGCATCTTTTTGCTCTAGATGAACAAATTTCATGGTATGCGGATATGGCTAACTACTTAGCCATCAGTAAAGTATCTCCTGAAGTATCATCCTGAGAAGCTCAAAATTTAATAGAAAAGAGTGCAAACTTCTCATGGATTGATGGATGCTTGTTTAAAATCAGGCCTGATCAAATCATGTGAAGGTGTGTTGCAGAAAATGAAACCACAAAAATCCTTAAGGCTTACCATGATGAACCATGTGGTGGTAATTTTGTAGGAAACATGATTGCATTTAAAGTTTTGTAGGCTAGATATTTTTGGTATTCTTGTTGGCAATTTGAGTTATTTTATGTTTTCATTTATTTCACATGAATCATTGATGTCATATGGATCACATTGAGTTTTGATGGGCAAATGATATCTTGGAAAGCATGGATAAAATTAGGGTTTTTGTGAAAACCAAGGCAAGCAAAATAAAAGGTTTTATTTAAAACCATGGATGGTAGATTTGAAATGGGTTTTTCTTAAAACCCATGTTGGCATTTCGTTTCATCGAAAAAGATGCCCCGGTGATGGAGATATTTAATTTTAAATATTTAGTTTAAATTTTAATTATTTAAAATTAAAATTAAAATTTTAAAATTAAAATTAAAGTTAGCGCTGATGTCTAAAGAAAGATAGAATATCAATAATATACCAATGTCATCAAAAATGAGGAGAAGACTATATAAAGGGGGATCCTAAGGTTCATTTGAAATTAATCCTTGCTCATGTTAATCGTTGGTTAAGCATCCGAAGAGAGCTCTTGCAAAAATTGTTTTTGAAAAGGGAGACAACGAATAAATCTAAGGTTGGTAGAAAGCCCAAGATATTGTGGGCAAAGTGGTGCATTGGCAATTGGATTTTTGTTAAATTATGTGGCAATGCTTTATGTCAAGGTTCAAATCTCCTTGACTGCATTCGAAGGCATTGGAAGGAAAGCGCTCGAAGCGCTTTTGGTTTGTGTGGAAGGGAGGAAGGACTTAAGGCACGTCATGCCTTTTCCTTTCGAACAAGCATCTAGCTCATGTGGCAACCTTAGCCGCGGCTAAGGCACTCATGGTGTGTGCAAGTTGGGGGTTTGAATCCCCTTGAGGAGGTAATTACGTTTTGCTCTAATTAATTTCGTTGATGCCCTAGGATAGGAGTTATAAGGTGGTTAAGGAATAATTAAAGTTTTTAATTAAACTTTATTTTTATTAGGGTTGTGATTATTATTTTAGAGGTGGATGAGTTGTTGATTTATTTTGATATTCATGAAATTGAAAAATTAAGATTTAGGAGAAATAAGAAGTTGTTATAAAATATTTTTGAGAGCCTTGTTGATTATTATTTTTGATAAGGGTTTTTATTAAAAAGGACTTTGGTGGATGTGTTTATTAAGTTGAAGTAAAAAGGTGTAAATTGAGTTATGCTTATCTTGTGATTATTATTTGAAGTCCACTAACCCTTATTGAGATTGGAAAGGAAAGTTGTGTTTAGTGTGGCAGATTTTGTGGACAACTTCTTGGCATCAAAAAAGGTATGGGCACATTCTCCTATTGATTGTTTATGGTGGTTGATTTCTGAAATATCATTGGAGTGAAAAGGGAATTGATTAGGGTTTCCTTTTTGAAAGTGGTTGAGTTAATGCTCCAAGGTTTTCTAGATTGAGATTTGTGATTAAACCTTGTGTTATAAGCATTGTTGTTGAAGCCATTGGTTGTGCAAAGAACTTGAACTTGAGTTAGAAAAGAACATGAGTATCATTGTTATGTGAGATTTGTTATTGAACATTGTTGGAAATATTTTGAGTTGGTTGATACATGCTTAGACTAGGGTTTTTGTGAGAAAGAATAGTCCCTTGTGGTTATTGGTTGAGTTGAGTTGATTGAGCCTAGTAAAGTGATTGTGTGAGGTGATTAGTCAAGTTCCATGAAATAAACTATTCCATAATTCTGATTTGAGTTGAGATTGAGATTAGAACATATTGAGTCTCTAAAAATTCTCTTTATGCTTCTATGAGTTGACTTGAGTTGAGTTGAGATTTATTTGAGTTGAGTTGAGTTGAGATTGAGCTTAGAACATATTGAGTCTCTAACAATTCTCTTTATGCTTCTATGAATTGATTTGAGTTGAGTTGAGTTGAGATCATTGTGGATCATTATTGTCATCCATTGAAGAGTACATTGCCATTCATTGTTGAGTTCATCTTTGAGCTTTGCCTTGATAGATTTTTGGATGAGATTTGAGTGCTACTTGAGCATGATTGATTGAGCCTTTGAGAAGGCCTTTGTGGACAGTTTTAGGACAGCCTTTATGGACAGTTTTGGGACAGCTTTGTGGATAGTTTTGGGATAACTTTGTGGACAGATTTGAGACAACTTTGTGGATAGTTTTGGGACAGCATTTGTGGATAATTTTGGGACAGTTTTGTGGATAGTTTTGGGAAATTTCTTGGTGAGCTTGATAGAGCAGATTTGGGCAAGTTCTTGGTGAGCTTGCTAGAGTAGATTTGAACAAGTTCTTGGTGAGATTGTTGGAGAAGATTTTGGATGAGTTCTTGGTGAGCTTGCTAGAGTAGATTTGGGCAAGTTCTTGGTGAGCTTGCTAGAGCAGATTTGAACAAGTTCTTGGTGAGCTTGTTGGAGCAAATTTTGGGCAAGTTCTTGGTGAGCTTGCTAGAGCAGATTTGGACAAGTTCTGTGTGAGCTTGTTATTCAATTTTGGACAAGTTCTATGTAATATTGTTATTCATATTTGGACAAATTTCGTGTGAACTTGTTATTGCCTAGCTTTGAGCAGATCAAATAAATCATTGTATTGGATAAGAATCCTTATTTTTGTGTGAAATATTATAAGGAGATTATTTGGTGGAGTACCCAACATTGAGGGAACCATGTTAAATATTGTGTCTCAATTGTGTGTGGTGACTTGTGCTCTTTCTTACTACTGCTATTTGAGTTATTAATGCACATTGCTATATTTGGTTATTGTAATTAAGGACATTAATTGATATTGATATGGAAAGAAAGTAAAAAGTGGTATTATACTGTTTACCCCCCCTCTCAGTATAAGCTTGTGTTCTTCAATTCTTTATTTAAAGATGCAATCAAACATGTTAACCAATGTGATCAATGCCAATGAATGGGTAGACCAACTCTCAAAGATGAGATGCCACTTTAGTCCTACATGCACATTGAACCTTTCGATAAATGGGGGATGGACTTTTTGGGTCCCATAAATCCACAATTAGGTAAAAAAAGGTATATTCTTATTTGTATTGACTATGTGACTAAATGGGTTAAAGTGCAAGCACTACGAGATTCAAAGGAAAATACTATAGCCAATTTCATGTATGAATCTATTTTCAACGGTTTGGGGTTCCCAAAGAAATTACCACTAATCAGGGACCTCAATTCACCTTGAAAGTGATTCAGGAATTGATGTAGCAGTATCAAATTTGACACAACAAAACTAACGCAAATTATCCGTAAGCAAACAAGCAAGTGGAAGTTATAAATTAGGAGCTGGAAAATATTCTTACTAAGATGGTATAACAACACCAAAAATATTGAGCAATTTGTTTACCAGAGGTAGTGTGGGCATATCACACCACCTGGAAAATTACCATTAGATTCACACAATTCCAATTGGTTTACAGGAAAAATGCCATGACACCCATTGAATTCAAAATAAAATCCATGCAGACTATGTAGCATTAAATTTAAATTTAGATGATGCACAGAAAGACTAAATTCAACAACTCAACCAGTTGGATGAATACCAACAGGATGCTTTATAGCGAACAAAAATCATGTAAAAGCAAATGGCCCAGTGGCATTACCACCACATACGACCAAAAAAATTCAAAGTAGGATATTGTGCATTATTGTACGACTTTCGATTCAATGAGAAAAAGGGAAAGCTTATGTAGCATTAGATGGGACTGTATGAAGTGGTTGAAATTATCAACAACAGTGTTATGCGAGTCCAAACCATAGATGGGAGTGGCATTGTGTTGAAAATCAACGACCACCAGTTGCAGCCGTATCATACACCATCATTCCATGCGGTTGAATCCAAATTAGACATGGGGGAGATCCCATTGTAATGAAAAATTCTCTCTAGTAGTTAACGAACGCGTGTGCATCCACAAAAAAAATATTTTAAATTTTTTTTTTCAGTTTTGTTTTATTTACTACTTTGTAGGAAATCGTGCCCTGAATGCAATCTATAGACATCTTCGTAAATATAGGCCTATCAGGAACAAGATCCATGATTCTTATTTTATGTTTTATATGTGCATTTATTTCGTATGAAACCATGCCTTTAATGCAATCTGTAGGAATCATAGGAAACCTAGACCTATCAGGCATAGGATCCATGATGCCCTACATATTTTTAGCTTTTTAGGAGGGTAAATGAATGAACGAAGTGCCAATACCCACCAAGAAGGGGGCAATTACAATTGGATATGTGTATAGGTATCTACTTCCTCAGGGAAGAAAATACCTGTACATGGGTCAAGGCGATGGAGGTTGACTTTGTCACCAAGTAAAAGTGTTTGTATTCAAATCGATGCAAGGTGTATGACTGTGGGTCAACTTAGTGGACGTTGATTGTCTAGCCAAGATAAGGAGCCTATGTTTGATGTATAGCAAAAGGCACCTATATCCTTAATATTTTGAAGGCATCTATATTCACAAAGGTGCCTATCTCCCATATATGTCAGGAAAAAAAATTGCTTATTGTGAAATATATATATATATGTGTGTGTGTGTGTGTGTGTGTGTGTGTTTTATAGGTACCAGTATGTCCAATAAAGGTGATTGTATTCATAATAACAAACAACACCTATATCCAGTAAGATAGAGTAAGACGTCTGTCTCCTAGAAAATGGGCACCTATCTCTGCATTTCAGTGAAGGGTGCATGTATCCCAGCAAATGGGTGCTCATTTCCATATTTTAATGAAGGGTTTCTATCTCCCAAAAAATGGGTTCCTATCTCTACACTTCAGAAAAGGATGCATGTCTCCCATAAAAATAAAGGTTCTTGTATTCCAACGCAATGATGACTCCTATCTTCGGTATCAAAAATATGATTAAAGCCACATTGGAACCGAAATCCATGCATAATCAAAGTCAAACTTTTCACATATGAAAGTATGTTTGTTTGTCTTTTTATCAATGAAATCCATTTACTTATCGATTTTTGATTGAAGGAGTTCACCATTTTTCATCTGTGATCCATGCATGCTCCCAAGGCAAATAAAAAACTTCCAAGGAGGGGACGTGTCTCATCCCATAGTAAAGTAAAAATTCCATGTTTTCTTTAGTTTTTTGCACAAAACCTCAAGATTAATAAAATTGTAGTACCTAATGATGATTCAAGTTGACACATTTTTTGCACGTAAAAAAACCACACCGATCATTTGTCCTGGAGACACTATTGTCATGCATCGATCCAATCACATTGCATCACCAACATTTGCATATTATAAATCATGAAACACCATTCAGGTATGTACCAAACTTTCTAATATATGTATGAATGATTTTCATAAAGAAATATTTTTGTATAACGTGTCGACACACGTCCCATGAAACTTGTATCCAATCATACAAGCCCTAAACGTTTACTACGCCATGTTGTGCCAATCAAATTAAAGGAGCAGTTGTAACAATACCTATCTAAAATCTAGCATATGATTTTAGATTTAATTATGCAGATTACCCATAATAACTGTTGATTATGGGAGATAGGTTCCCTATATGCATGAATATAGTCACATGCTTCGACATGGTATAAACAAAAAACAATACCTATTTTTGCAAACACAACAAAGTTCAAAGAACAAATCCAATACTGCTATGGAAAAACCTAGTAATCATGCATTGAAGAAGAATGAGCCCCGATATCTTTTAGGTATAACTAGTGATGTCAAAAATTAGTTTGAAGCTACGGGATGGATGCAGTATTACCGCCTAGTTAGCTAGGATCGAAACCCTGAGGTGGCACAAGAATTTGTAGCCTCAATGGATGATGACATCTTATGAATGAACAAACTAGTTATACTAGTCACAAAATTATATATCGTGGAGGTAACTAGTCTCCCACACATATGAGATTGAACATATAAGAAGGATAGTATAGTGTGATGCATACAACGGTTTTTTTAGGAAACCATAAACACATATAACATGCCAAGGGTTGTCAAAACAACATATGCCAGACCTTTAGAGAGATGTGTTTGAGCAAGTGGATCAAATTTTCACCTGTACTTGTAAGTATTCTTGGTTGAACGTCAACCATTTTAGATTTCTTAATCATCTACTGCATGGGGATAAGATCAATATTCCCTACTACCTAATGTGTGCCCTCAAGGATGAATCTAGTAAGTACCAAGCAGGAATAATAATGACATTAGTGCATCACAGGATGATTTTAGCCCTGGTTTGATATGCTGAGACACATAGGAATGCATTGGCCGTTGGAGACAATAGTGCAGACACAAATGATGAGCAATATGGATATGTAGAGGATGACAAAGAGGTTTTTGCAGATGTATCCAAGGAGTAGTAAGGGGAAGAGGAGGCACCTAAATCCTAAAACCACTAAGCTACAAAAACAATAGGGAAGGCAAAATTAGGCCCTTTTTACCCAACACCATCATCTACCTTCCAACATAGCCATTCTATAGGAGAGGTAGGACAAAATGAACAAAATATATCATAGGCAATTTCATCACCTGTCTCCCAATATTTAAATTGGGAGGTAGACCAAAATGTTCTAAGCCCATTTTGGACTTTGTCACCACCAACAACAAAAAATTGAACATAGAAGGAGTGCCCGGTTGATTACAGTTCATTCGAAGAATAAAATTCAAAGGATGAACTGGTTTCTCAAGTGTTGCATGGCATGGCTAGTGGTGCGATATTCTTCTAGAATGATCAAGAAGAAGACCTGCAGAGCCAAATATATAACATGAAAGAACAAACCTCCAATTAGGAAGAAAAATATAAGAAAGAGCAAGCCAAATTTTAGGAGTTTCAATGGGCTACTGAAAAAAGATAATAATAAGCGAATAATGCTCTATGATAGCTATAAGAAATGGTGCAACAATTAGAAAATAGGGTCCAACAACTATATGTCATCAAACCAGATAAGGTCAATGCTACCTGTACAAACAGACTGTGCCATGAATGCAATATTTTCTTTGATGGACTAGAAGGAGAAAATTGTGTGCATAGGGGTATTTCACTACGATGCCAAAAGGACATTAGACAATTAAAAGGCTAAAATAGAGGACTAATCAGAGGCCCCTATGAAGACTACTTTGTAGGAATAGGGGAGCCTTGTTGTACAACAGGAATCCCCTATGATAGAAATCGATGATAGTGAGGCTAAGGAGTTAGCCAAAATATTAGATGCTACCCAAGAAAATGGTCAACCAAGTTAGGTAGGGATTTTGAGGTACAACTGGATGCCACTCAACTAGCTGATGACATGCAGATATCTGATTTTGCTATCCAGTCATAAACAAGGCAAGAGTAATAAAATAAGGTGGATTACCCACATGAGTCAGCTGATCCCACAAAGGTTGTATAATCATCTAGTCAACCATCGATTGACCAAAGCATGACTGATCAGTTTAATAGGTAGATCATAACTGAACCAACTGGGAACACACCAAGGGACTAGGATATGCAAGACATAGAGTCTTTTGAGGTCTAATAAATACCAGCTCTGTATAAGGAAGAGGAGGTTGGTCCTTCAACATCCATAGTTGATGTAGTAGCACCTAAACCATCCAAGAAATTATGACTCAAATGAAAAGTAGGGAGAGCACTATAGAGAAGGTAAAGGACAAGGGTTAGAGCAGCAACCCAAAGAAAATAGAAAGCATTGCAAAAAAATCTAAAGGTGCAACCAGACACAAAATCAGATGAAGAGTGGGTTGCATCCATGAAAACCTCCACCAGCTAGAAACAACAATTCTAAGAGCTCTAGAAGAACCTGAAGGAGGCTAAGAAGGAGTGGAAGGCTTAGAAAAGAATGGCTAGATAGTGAGGTGTTTGTTAGACTTACAATGGCACTAAGAGGGGGGGGTGAATCAGTGTAGCTTTTTAAACTTAAATCTGCAACTCTTAAATCTAAAATAATGAAAGCTTAAAACCAGATAAAGCAAATATCAACAAGAGAGCATCACATAACACAAGATGTAACGAGGTTCACCAGTTTTGGCTACTCCTCAAAAATAGACTGCTTGGACTTCCATCCAAATCCAACCTTTGCAAAGCACCAAATTTACAAATAATTTACCAGCACCCACTGGAAGGAGCACCAACCCCTTAATTTATCTGCACCAATAGAAAGGAGCACCAACCCCTGATTTACCAGCACCGACTGGAAGGAGCACCAACCCCTGATTTATCTACACCAAAAAAAAGGAGCACCAACCCCTGATTCCAAGCACCAACTTGGAATTCTATATTAGATCTCTCTTGACATAAAAATGCCTTTGCTTTTACAAGACCCTCACTGGTCTATTGCTCACATCAACATCATAGAAGCATAAATAGAATTGTTAGAGACTCAATATGTTCTATACTCAAATCACAAACTCAACTCAAATCAATCTCATAGAAGCATAAGGAGAATTGTCAGAGACTCAATATGTTCTATTCTCAGCATAAGAAGCAATCTCTTCTACGCTCTTACAGCCCTGTCTTATGGCTTTCTTTTCATAGCCGCACTCTGTCTTTCAGCCGCTCTCTCTCAACCATGCTCTCTCAGCCATGCTTTCTCAATCGTGCTCTCTCAGCCATGCTTTCTCAATCGTGCTCTCTCAGCCATGCTGTCTTAGCCATGCTCTCTCAGCCACGCTATCTCAGTCGTGCTCTCTTAGCTCTGCTCAACGCTCTCTTATAGCCTTGATCTAACCCTTTTTTTTTTAGCATACTTTCTCTTATGGTAGTGACACCCTTTTATCTCTTACTGTACTGAGCTCAAACCCTAAATTCTTAACTTACTATCCATGAAACATACACATTCTTGTAGCTCTGCTTACTGTGCTCTGACAACCTTCTCTGATCACTTATCGCTCTATTTACTATGCTCTGACAACCTTCTCTGCTCACTTGTGGCTCTATTTACTGTGCTCTGACAGCCCTCTCTGCTCACTAGTGGCTCTTGTAGCCCTCTATGCTCACTAGCGACTCTTGTAGCACTTTCTGCTCACTAGTGGCTCTTCTTTCTATAGCACATTTACTTTTTTTGCAGTGACACTTTAACTCTTTATGATGGCACTCTTTTCAATTCTGAGCAGCAGTTTACTTCTGCATGCAACTGCCCTTTTATAACAATATTTTCATCTTGAAACTCCAAGTCTTTTGTTACTTCCATAATCCCGCATGCAGCCTATTAATAGCCACTCCTGTAAGTAACTCCTTTTTGACACAATATTCTTACACGCAACCTATCAATAGATTTGTCTCTTTAATTGGGATTCTCGGTATAGCCACCGCTCGACGAATTGACTCCGTAACGGACCCTGTAACTGTAGTAATGACTTCTATTTACTGTCACTATAACTGCCCCTATACCTTCTGTTCTGACTTTAGTTTACTGTTCTTATTCTAGCTGCATGATTTTCTTCTACATCGGCCCCTGAACTACCGTATGACTTCAGTTAACTCTTCTTATTTTAGCTGCATGTATTTCCTCTGCAATTGCATCTGTAACTATCATTTTCCTTCAGTTAACTTTACTTCGGCTGGGTTCTTTTTGCATGGTGAAAAACAATATGTCGCAATATCGCGACATTTTTGCCCTTGACTTTTTCTTGGTCATTGACCATGAAAACATAACATGTCACAATATCGCAACACTTTTTGCCTCCTTGTTCTCTTCTCGACTTTCACCCGCAAAAATACATGTCACGATATCGCGACACTTTTTGCCTCCTTGCACTTTTCTTGGCTTGTACCAACAAAAATACAACATGTCGCAATGTTGTAACGCTTTCACTGCCTTGTGCTCTTCTCTGTATTTCATCCACGAAAACACATGTCATGAAATCATGACACTTTCGCTTCCTTGTATCTTTTCTTGCCTTGACCCCGCGAAAATAGAACATGTCACGAAATCGTGACACTTTCGCCTCCTTATTCTATCTCTCTTCGGGTCGCAAAAACCAGACATGTAGCGATATCTTGACACTTTTTCTCCTTGGCGCTTTTCTTCCCTTCGGGTCACGAAAACCCGACATGTCATGATATCGCGACACTTTTTCTTGCAAGCTCTTTCTCTTCGAACCTGTCACGAAATCGTGACACTTTTTCGTCCGTACTATCTCTCTTGCAAATTATCGCAAAATCACGACACTTTTCTTTGCGAGCTTTTTCTCTCGAACCTGTCACGAAATCACGACACATTTTTGTCCATACTGTCTCTCTTGCAAATTGTCGCGAAATCGTGACACTTTTCTTTGCGAGCTCCTTCTCCCTGAACATGTCACGAAATCGCGACAGTTTTCTTTGCTTGCACCTTTTCTCCGAACATGTCATGAAATCATGATAGTTTTCTTTGCTTGCACCTTCTCTCCGAACATGTCATGAAATTGTGTTAGTTTTCCTGTATGCGCTGCTTCTTCGAACATGTCGTGAAATCGTGACAATTTTCTTACTTGCCTTCTTTGCTTCCAACATGTCGTGAAATCATGACAGTTTTTCTTGTGCTTTCTCTCTCTTCTAACATGTCATGATATCGTGATAGTTTTCCTTTCTTATTAACATGTCGTGATATCGCGACAGTTTTCCTTGTGCTTTCTCTCTCTTAAAACATGTCACGATATCATGACGGTTTTTTCAGCTTCTCAACATGTCGCGATATCGTGATAGTTTTCTTACTTGTATTTTTCTTTGAGCTTTTGCATATGGGCCACTTCGGTCTTCTTGGAAATTCACTATGCATGCTCTGTATGACCTCTGAACTCCTGTCCACTACATCAACCGATCTCTCTATCTGTGTTGACAACAATGACAATACTTTTGCTACACCTAGCTCAACAATCTCCCCCTTTGGAATTGTTGGCAACACACGGGCAATATCCCGTAACTCTTCTCCCCCTTTGACAATAATACCAAAGGGCTGCTGTAAACTCCCCTTGAGTCCATGACCACATTCTCAAGAAAAAAAATTAAAAGAAAAAAAAAAAAAAAAAGAAAAAAAAAAAAAAAAAAAAAAAAACCCCCCTTTTGATATCAAGACCACTTCATTTCACACTGTCTTCTGAGCATCAACCCTTTGTTGCTCTCAATCCACCCAGCCAAAAATATGTCTGCAACAAGTTTTGCGCCGTTACAGCCGAACTTAGCAATCGTCTTTGCCTTTTGCATTCTCTGCGCACTTTGCTCTTTCTGCACACTCACTTCACACACATACACAACACTACCTCAAACCACTACATAAATTGAAAACACACTTTAACAACTATACGACAGTTTCCCGACTGCCTACCATTCATCCTTAGATAACCAATCAAATACATAGGAGTATTAAAATAAAACTTTAATATTACTCCCCCTGAGGATGTGCCACCTAGAGTGGCTTAGTGCAATAACGGAGTAGTCTCCTTTAGTCCAAGGAGACACGATTCCCTTTCTTCTGTCTTTCTCCAGACTTTCTTGAACTTGGGCTTGAGTTTTTCAACTACATCCCTATTTTGCACCTTTTCATGAATTTGAACATTTCTCTTGCGTGGTTGTCTCTTGTGCATCCTTGATGGATAATTATTTTCCTGTCTGTATTGCACATGATATGTTCCCTGTCTATGTTGCACTCTTTGTGTCTGATGGAATCTGTGGTCTTGCCTTAGATTAGATGCAGAGGTGCTTGGACAAAACCTTGCTATGTGCCCATGACCATTACATTTAAAACATTGCACATGGTGTTCACTTCGAAGAGCAGATGTATTTCTACCAGCATAACTCCTTGATTTATTATTCAATCCATAATAAATTGCCTCGTGACCATAATGGCTGCACCTAAAACAATAGCCATTAAAAGCATTATTATGAAACGAGTGAGAGTGAGAGAACCTCTTTTGTTGTGGTTGCTTTGTTGTAGATCTTCTTTGATGTTTTCTTCCTTTTGAAGATTTGGCTTCAGAATTTTCTTGCTTCAATCCTTCAACCGTGGACTTCTTCTTCTCTGCATATTTGGAGGATGAAGGTTGTTCAGCTTCATATCCAAGACCAAACTTAGCCGTGGAGCTTCTTTGTTGCTTTATCATTGTATCTAGCAACTCTGTGCTCTTCTCAAATTTGAGATTTATATTGGCCTCTTCTAGTTGTTTCTTCAATGAAACAATCTCTTCTTCTTGTTTGCAGCAAACAATCTCTTTCTCATTGATCTATGACCTGAGAAATTCTTCAATCCTTTTGAACTCTTCTACTTGTAGCTTTAGATCAACAATAGCTTTGTTAGATTCCTCTTCACGTTTGCTATATACATCGACTTCATCATCCAGGTGTGTCTTCAAGGCTTCTTCTATTTTCTTGGCCTTTTGAACTTGTAAGAAGAGATCTTCAATCTCATCCCCATATTCTTCCAACTTCTTGGACAGTCTTTTGTTCTTTTTCCTCTCTATACTCAACTCTTCAAGTGCAGCGATCAACTCACCTCTTAGATTTACTTCAGCCTCAGCCTCAAGGTTTTCATCACATTCCTGTTCTTCTTCTATGTTTTCTTCTTCGAATGCCATGAAAAGAGCTTCACCTGTTTCCTCTTTGGAATCCTCATCGAAACTATCTTCTGATGAACTAACATTCTTGGAGATGAAACTTTTCTTCTTGAAGTTGCCCTTTCTAAAATTTGTCTTTTTCTTCCAGTCACTTCTTTCTCGGTGCGATTCTTCATCACTTTCATTCTCCTTATTTTGTGGACATTTAGCTGCAACATGCCCAATGCCTCCACAGGTGAAACATTTGAATGGTAGCTTTCCTCTGTATTTTCCTTGTCCCCTTTTTAGTTTTCGAACAAAATTTGCTTCCATTTCATCTGATGTCTCTTCATCTTCGGATTCTTGTTTTGCTTTCATATTTTTGTGGGCTTTAAAAGTAGCTTCTCTGTCTATGGGTTTAGACTTTCCTATTCTCATCTCATACGTAGTCAAAGAACCATGCATCTCATCCATACTAAAAGTATTCAGATCTTTAGCTTCTTCTATAGCTGATACTTTAGAATCAAATCTTTTGGGAAGAGATCTTAATACCTTTTTTACGATTGTAGAGTCTTCGATTTTCTCGTCGAGTCCTCTAATCGCATTAATGACTTCATTGAATCTCAGCATGTATGCCTCTATGTTCTCATCGTCATTCATATTTAATGCTTCGTACTGAGTTTGATGTGTTTGTAACTTGGCCTCCTTGATCTTATCGTCTCCTTCATGAATGCTCCTTAGTTTGTCCCACATGTCTTTAGCCATTTTACAACTCATGATCCTTATCAGTTCACTGTCTACTAAACCGCACATGATAGCATTCTTTGCTTTAGAGTTATTCTCAAACAGTTTCTTATCAGCAGTAGCGGTTGGAGGAGTGGCGGGTATTGTGTATCCACTTTCTACTGAATTCCAGATGTCGTATCCCAAAGCACAGAGATATGTCTGCATCCTAATTTTCTAGAACACGTAATTAGTTCCATCAAACAAAGGTGCTTTGTTTGATGAGAATCCTTCACCACCTGCCATTGTGTCACTTCCAAGATCACCTTCGCCGATTAAGCTTGTTTAGGAACTTGGCTCTGATACCAATTGTTAGACTTACAATGGCACTGAGAGGGGGGGTGAATCAGTGTAGTTTTTTAAACTTAAATCTAAAATAATGAAAGCTTAAAACCAGATAAAGCAAATATCAACAAGAGAGCATCACATAACACAAGATGTAACGAGGTTCACCAGTTTTGGCTACTCCTAAAAAATAGACTGCTTGGACTTCCATCCAAATCCAGCCTTTGCAAAGCACCAACTTTACAAACAATTTACCAGCACCCACTGGAAGGAGCACCAACCCCTTAATTTATCTGCACCAATAGAAAGGAGCACCAACCCCTGATTTACCAGCATCGACTGGAAGGAGCACCAACCCCTGATTTATCTACACCAACAGAAAGGAGCACCAACCCCTGATTCCAAGCACCAACTCAAAATTCTATATTAGATCTCTCTTGACATAAAAATGCCTTCACTTTTACAAGACCCTCACTGGTCTATTGCTCACATCAACATCATAGAAGCATAAAGAGAATTGTTAGAGACTCAATATGTTCTATACTCAAATTGTAAACTCAACTCAAATCAATCTCATAGAAGCATAAGGAGAATTATCAGAGACTCAATATGTTCTATTCTTAGCATAAGAAGCAATCTCTTCTGCGCTCTTACAGCCCTATCTTACGGCTTTCTTTTCACAGCCACACTCTGTCTTTTAGTTGCTCTCTCTTAGCCACACTCTCTCAATCGTGCTTTCTTAGCCGCTCTCTCTCAGCCACGCTGTCTCATCCGTGCTCTCTTAGCTATGCTCTCTCAGCTTTGCTCAATGTTCTCTTACAGCCTTGATCTAACCCTCTTTTTTTAGCATACTTTCTCTTATGGTAGTGACACCCTTTTATCTCTTACTGTACTGAGCTCAAACCCTAAATTCTTAACTTACTGTCCATGAAACATACACATTCTTGCGGCTTTGCTTACTGTGCTCTGATAGCCTTGTTTTCTCACTTATCGCTCTATTTACTGTGCTCTAACAACCTTCTCTGCTCACTTGTGGCTCTATTTACTATGCTCTGATAGCCCTCTCTGCTCACTAGCGGCTCTTGTAGCCCTCTCTGCTCACTAGCGGCTCTTGCAACCCTCTCTGCTCACTAGCAGCTCTTCTTTTTGTAGCACATTTACTCTTTTTGTAGCGACACTTTAACTCTTTATGACGAAACTCTTTTCAATTCTAAGCAGCACTTTACTTCTACATGCAACTGCCCTTTTATAATAATATTTTCATCTTGAAACTCCAAGTCTTCTGTTACTTCCATAATCCCGCATGCAGCCTATTAAGAGCCACTCCTGTAAGTAACTCCTTTCTAACACAATATTCTTACACACAACCTATCAATAGATTTGTCTCTTTAATTGGGATTCTCGATATAGCCACCGTTCGACGAATTGACTCTGTAACGGACCCTATAATTGTAGTAATGACTTTTTTTTACTGTCATTGTAATTGCCCCTGTACCTTTCGTTCTGACTTTAGTTTGCTGTTCTTATTCTAGCTGCATGATTTTCTTCTGCATCAGCCCCTAAACTGTCGTATGACTTTAGTTAACTCTTCTTATTTTAGTTGCATGTATTTCCTCTACAA
This sequence comes from Wollemia nobilis, assembly GCA_028583015.1. NCBI lineage: Eukaryota > Viridiplantae > Streptophyta > Pinopsida > Araucariales > Araucariaceae > Wollemia > Wollemia nobilis. The sequence continues at coordinate 1,922,585 of JAQPPZ010002105.1, forward strand.
TTGCATCTGTAACTATCATTTTCCTTCAGTTAAATTTACTTCAGTTGGGTTCTTTTTGCATGTCAAAAAACAATATGTCGCGATATCATGACATTTTTGCCCTTTTGACTTTTTCTTGGTCATTGACCGTGAAAACATAACATGTTGCGATATCGTGACACTTTTCGCCTCCTTGTCCTCTTCTTGGCTTGCACCCGCGAAAACACATGTCACGATATCGTGACACTTTTTGCCTCCTTGCACTTTTCTCAGCTTGTACCAGCAAAAATACAACATGTCGCGATGTCGCGATGCTTTCACTGCCTTGTGCTCTTCTCTATATTTCGCCCGCAAAAACACATGTCATGAAATTGTGACACTTTCGCTTCCTTGTCTCTTTTCTTGCCTTGACCCCACGAAAACAGAACATGTCGCGAAATCGTGACACTTTCACCTCCTTACTCTATCTCTCCTCTTCGGGTCATGAAAACTAGACATGTCATGATATCGCGACACTTTTTCTCCTTGGCGCTTTTCTTCCCTTTGGGTTGCGAAAACCCGACATGTCACAATATCATGACACTTTTTCTTGCAAGCTCTTTCTCTTCAAACCTGTCATGAAATCGTGACACATTTTTGTTCATACTATCTCTCTTGAAAATTGTCGTGAAATCGTGACACTTTTCTTTGCGAGCTCTTTCTCTCGAACCTGTCACGAAATCGTGACACATTTTTGTCTGTACTGTCTCTCTTGCAAATTGTCACAAAATCATGACACTTTTCTTTGCAAGCTCCTTCTCCCTAAACATGTCATGAAATCACAACAGTTTTCTTTGCTTGCGCCTTTTCTCCTAACATGTCACAAAATCACGACAGTTTTCTTTGCTTGCACCTTCTCTCCGAACATTTCATGAAATCACGATAGTTTTTCTGTATGCACTGCTTCTTCGAACATGTCGTGAAATCGTGACAGTTTTCTTACTTGCCTTCTTTGCTTCCAACATATCATGAAATCGTGATAGTTTTTCTTGTGCTTTCTCTCTCTTCTAACATGTCATGATATCGTGATAGTTTTCCTTTCTTCTTAACATGTCGCGATATCGTGACAGTTTTCCTTGTGCTTTCTCTCTCTTAAAACATGTCGCGATATCGCGACAATTTTTCCAGCTTCTCAACATGTCGTGATATTGCGACAGTTTTCTTACTTGTCTTTTTCTTTGAGCTTTTGCATATGGGCCACTTTGGTCTTCTTGGAAATTCACTGTGCATGCTCTGTATGACCTCTGAACTCCTGTCCACTACATCAACCGATCTCTCTGTCTGTGTTGACAACAATGACAATACTTTTGCTGCACCTAGCTCAACAGTGTTTTAGTTAATCCATCCCAACCAAAATAATTTTGGAACCTATATGGTTCAACTAATGGTAAATCCTCAGGGATGAGGGAATATCTAAAGAAGATGGGCATATTTAGTAAAGAACCAATGATGCCATCACCAGTTCGAGCACTCGAGTCTCTACCACCTGAATATGCAGAGGAGAATGACATAGAGGACACAAAACTCAATCCAAAGGTGGTAAAATTACCAAAGGCCCAGGTACATGATACATCCCATTATCCACCATGGGATAAGCCTAATTTTCCATTGGTAGATCAGCTTCCCCCAAACCATCAATACTGGAAGTAAGTTGAGCCTACATTCCAAAAGGATGCCACTACATTCATAAGATTCTACATGGAGGAAGTTACAGGTAAGAAGGGGTGGAGCAGAACAAAGCCAAAAATAGGGGTAGGTCCCTACCAACCCCTATGTCACAACAAACTCTAGAAGGCACTAAAGATGGAAGCAAGTCCCACTTAGTCAAAATAAAGTGGTAAACGAAAACATAACAAGGAATGAGATAGAGCCACAACTAGGGAGAGAAAACATTGGAACAAAGAATACTGGTAGTCTATTGACAAAACAGGGGATTATCAGCAACAGGTGTATGAGGAGTGGCAACAATTAGGCATGGGGGGATGATGAGCACAAATAATGCTCATTTTTTGTATACTTTAATAACATAAATGTGTGACATATTATATTAGAAATGCATTTTTATGAGATTTTTGTATATATTTAATGGAAAATGATGTATTATACCTAATGTATGTTTTGAGTGAAAATTATGTGTAGATGCAGTAGATTATGTATTTTTTCATGCCTTTTTAGTTAATCTTCTATGCAGACTTGACATTTGATACTTTTATGATGCAATTAAGGAAGAGTTGGTGATTAAACAACAATAGTAGCAAAGGAGTTAGGTGTTCTAAAAAATGTTAAGATACGATGCCTATGTACCAACCATAGGCAAAAGGCATCTATCTCCCAATGAAAAGGAAGCACCTATCTTCCAGTACACAAGATGGTGCCTATCTCCTAACAACAGGTTGGACAATGCCTATCTCCTAGTACATAGGACGACGCTTGTCTATCGACCATAGGCTGGATGGTGTCTGTCTCTAGATGACAAAACAAAAGTGTACACTATTTGATACCCAAAAAATAGCGATGATCTTCAGTGAACAAGAGAAGACTAAATACAATGCTTGTATCCCAGTGATAGGTCAAAAAGGTGCCTATTTTTAGAAATGGGCTAAACAAGGCGTGCACTATACAAAATAAAAACATACGCGTTGACCATAAAGATTGAAGACCATGTATAAAATTAGATGCATTTTATTAAGTAAACATAGGAAACACTATGATTATCTTGTGAGGGTTAATTTTAGCATACTTTCTCTATTTTTAGACATCTAATAAATTTATGCGTGCCCATCGTAGAAAATCACGTTAGAAGGATAAAATTCGCAGTGTCTAAAATTGTAAATAGGGGACAATCGCGTTCTGTATAAAAACATAGGCCTCCCATGAAGAAGGATCCAAACTTTTTTTGTAAAATTTAGTACTACATAATAAAATCTTGAGTGTTTTGATCAATTTTTTGAGTTCGAAGAGTGACTACATGAATTAACCAGGTAAATGTCTGTAGGAGCCTAAGCCCACTCTAGGCAATACTTCTCCCCTATTTCCTTCTGCTTTCATTAATTAGTTTTTGTTATTTATTTCTTGCAAGTGTGTTTTAATTTTGTATTTTCCAACTTTAATTAAATTTTGCAAGTGTGTTTTGCTTTCCTACACTTTAATTTGCTGCACATTTCCTTTCAGTCGTGTATTTGACATTTTAATTTAGTTTTCTTGCAATTTCCTGTAGAATTTACTGTACTGTAATTTAATTTTGCTAGTTTGGCTAAACTCCAACTACACCAATAACCACCCCCCAAACCAAATTGACACATATGACTCATCTCTAATCCACTGTAGGTATATACTTTGCACTAGTACTCATAAGTCTATGAACTATGAGATTGATATTTAATGGACATACAATGATTATTTTCAGAACATAATTTCTGCTCACCAGTAAAAAAGTTTTGGTTCTTGAGTAGCTTGTAGGTAATTTCAAACCCTCGCTTTTGGCACAATCTTTGTAAAATTTTACTTGTAATATTTATGGAGCCTATGTTTAATTTTTGGCCTTTACTTGCAGACTCGTTGCTATGTATGTATGTGTTTGTGCTCTTTTGTATGAATATTAAATTTTCTAAGTGTATGTGTGAGTCAGGGGCCTGCATTTATTTTTGGATTGAGTCACTTACTAGCTTGGCTCTCTTATGGGACTCGCCTACTCACATATGCATATAATCGGTAGATCTTGATTGCACTTCACTATGTTAAATAGAGGAAGTGTTCATTGCTGGCACATAGCATTCAAGCTTGTTTTTATAAGAAGAAATTAGTGGATCTCTTGGTGCATCATCCAATTTTTCTTTTATTTGCTGAGTTTATTTATTTTCTTACATCATTTTCCTTTTGTAGAAAAACTAACACCTTGAATATCATATCTTAACAAGGAGTCGACCTTGTAAAAAATCTCAAAGGTCCTTGATTAAGCCAAACTTCATGCTCTCAGCTGCAACCCACTATGTCACTCTAACACAAGGTGAGATTATCCTTGGCGGGGATAATCAAATATGGTAACAATTACCCTACATATAACCCTTTAGATGATCCTACATCATACTCTTTAAGTAAGAGGAAATGTCTCATGAGCTCCAACTAATGAACATGAATTGTTGTTATAAAAAAATGCCATTTTAGCATGGCTTTCTTCATAAGGCCACCTTTTCTATCTTATCCTTGCTTTCCTTTGAGAACAAAACCTCTTCTTATAGAATGCACTCAAAATTTTTTGCACTTTGTCCCATTCCTTCACATACATCCATCCATAATAAACATGTATTTTTTGGCTAGTTTCTTTTGGTGCTAGCACCTTCTGTTGGAGTGATTATATCCTCCATAAATATTAGAAGGATGTAGGCTCTAACACCTAATCGCTACATGTCTAGATATTATACACTAACTACAACAACCCATCCTAGGAACTTCATCCCCTATATTGATTTCTCTTCTCACAAATATAGTCTCACTAGTTTTTCCGTCATATGCAATTCTTTTCATTAACTTGGAACCAAAACCTTTGGTGTGCCTTTCAAAGCACTCAAAATATTCATCCTCACTACGATTTTTAATAATATGGCCTTCATCATAGCCATCAATGAATTTATGAGATTCATCTTTATGTGTCATATCTTTATCATTTCTTTTCTCTCTTTCTCTATAGAAGCAAAAATTATTGCACCGCCATCTTTATCATAACTACTACTGGTGACTTGGGCCAATTGCCACTTTTCCATGCTTACTCTCTTGCTTGTATCCACCTTTTTCTCCACTTGTTTTACAACTCCTCTCAACATTTTTATTTCTCCCTTAAACTTTATCTCATAACCTTTCAATAATTATTTTTCTATATTCGGGCACATTTATTATCCATCTTTTCTCCTTTGTTCTTTAATCAACTTAATGTGTACTACTTTCCATATTTCTCAATAGTGTAGTTGTTTACCATACTATCATGCACTACCTTTCTATAAAACTTCCATGGCCTTCTCAACAAGACATGAAAAACATCCATAGGTATGACATCACATAGTATCTCATGTTTGTAACAACCAATTTGGAAGTATATTATACATTGTTCATTCACCAAAATTTGATGCCCATTTTGCAAGCTTAAAACTTTATATGAATTTGGGTGTTCAATCCTCTTCAACCCAATATTTTCTACCATATTCATAGACACTAAATTACATGTACTCCCATTGGCCATAATGACCTAACAACACTTGCATCCTAGTTTGCATATGGTTTAAAAAAGACTTTACCTTTGCATCGGTTCATACACATTATTAGTTGATTTTAATAAGATCATTTTCATCATAAGTGACTGTCCTTGTTCTGGTTAATCCACGTGCTTTTATGAAGCCATACCCTCTTCATATTCTTATACAATTTGGTTACAATATTTCTTTTCCCACCCATTATTTTTCTAAGCATAAGAACACTCATATGCTCTATGTCCTTCCAAGCACCTATAACAATTACTACTAAAACCACATAATTGTACCCTACCAAATCCACCTCACCCTCTTAAAAATTCACTCTTTTCTTGGGTACTTTTGTTGAAATCATTTTGAGAAGTACTAACTTCTCCTTCTTGCATATGCAACCCTCTACCACTATTTGATTGTTCTCTTCCTCTGGGATTGTTTTATTTCTTGTGAATCAAGTTTTCTTCCACCTTGAGTGTATATTGATATTCCTCCTCTACTATTCTAGTTTGAAGCAAACCAATTTCATCTTATATGGATAACATTAGTCCATTTATGTATTGTGCAACTTAATCCTCTTCATATTCAACATGACTGAATCGTATGGTCAATTTACATAATTCTTCAGTATATTCTTTCACTTCCAACTCCTTTTGCTTGAGTTTTGGAGTCTTTTAAATAATCCAATTTGATAATTAGTAGGTATAAAAATAGATTTTAGTTTGGATACAAACTTATCCCAAGTTCATATTTTATCCTTACCTTTTCCTTGTGTCTCTATTTGGATATGATCCCACCAAATCAAAGCATGTCCCTTCAACCAGATGCATACAAATTTGAATCGCTTTGGATCCTCCATAGATTCTTAATCAAAGAATATTTCCATACCTGTTATCTAGTCAATCACTCTTTTGGATTTAACCTTCCATTAAAATTGGGAGTATTCATATTTGGTTTAATTCCCATGCTTGAGATCACCCGAATCAACCACTACTTAGGTTCTTCTCCTTGCTCCTCATATCAAGATTCTAGTGACCAATCTCCTCCTCTTCAATGTCACTAACATCTTCAATATGAACACCTCTTATTTTGGAAGTTTCAATTACATCTAACTTGGTGTTGATTCCTCTTAATATTTAAGCTATATCCATTGGTTAGGATCCCAGACCATGTGGTCTTCCTCTTCCACATTGTGTCTTTTATCTAAACACTTTTAACCTACTTTGATACCAAATGATGCAACTTCCACTTGAATGGTATGGTACAAATTCCCGTTGTATAGTACAATGCAACTTCCACTTGAATGACACACTGTAACTTTCACTTGTATGGTACAATGCAACTTCCACTTGAAGGACTTGTTAATTATATAATTGAATCAAACAACTAATCCTAACTTGGATGATAATTTATTACTCGAATTGTGTCTTCATGTGAACTACAAACATACCTCATCCTCACTTATAATCCTTCACAAATAATAGTCAATGTGCTAGTTGGTTGTATATTACAACATCTTCCCCTTTGTTCCCCTAACTCCCATGCATAAATAAGTAACTAGAACCTCTACCCTACCTTTCTCTCTTCCTCTTTCCTTAATTCAATTTGCATGCCCATTTTTCTTTTCTCTCCATGCATGTTGCTCCTCTCCTTTTTTTCTACCAATTCCTCTCCCTCCTTTATATATGAAATATGATAGTTACTTATGATTGGTAGTTACCCTATATATAACCATTCAGATGCTCCCACATCAACTAAGCTTGATCTCCTTCACCGTATTCACTTTATAATTCTCCTCCCTATCTTCCTTTGCTTTAAAATTTACCTCTCCATCTACCTTCACACCTTTAACTCCTATATTTAAACTTGTGCATTGTACTTCCTCATCCCTCATGCTATTTTTTCTTCTAATGATTAATTCAAGTGAATTATAATAATTTTTTCCATTTGATGATGCAAAGGGATATTTCTTACCACTTTCTTAGGAGTAGAAAATCCTTGAATTGACCTTGCTTCTCCTATGATATGATATTATTGTTTCATATTGAAGCTACCTGATACCCAAAATTTACCATCTTTTTCTCCATTATTTTCACTTTGTAGTCTCTTGCCATGTGTCCAATTTCTCGATATTTACGACATCAAAAAAAAATATTTTCATAATCCCCTTGTTAATCCTATTCTATTGATTTATATTTAATCCTAATAGACTATCGTAAATATTTTAAAATATTCATGGCAACACATATTCGAGTGTATACAACACTCCTGGATGAACTCACCTAGAGTATTGTCAATATTATTAAAAGCCTCCATATTGATGAGTTGATAAAGAATTCCAAAAAGCCTAATCCACATGGAAAGAATTTTAATAGTATTTGTCTATATAGAAAAGTTCTCACTACATGGTATTAAACATATTACATCTTTACCCCTAAACCAAGGGACTCCATCCATTATTTAATCCCTTATTTTTGCACTAGATAAGATAATGAGGAAAAATCCTTTCGAAAGAAAAGTCATGGAGTAATTTGAATTCAATCCCCACTTCTACTTGATCTAATTTTTAATCTCATTAAAACTTGGCCAATATCCATGGAACTTACATATTAATCCTCTTGTTTTAAGAACCGTTATATCATGCTCTATCGTCTCATCCATGATAATCATGATAAGGCCTGGAAATACCTCATTTTTACACTATGTTTGACATATAAAAACTTTCATATTACAAAACATGACAAATTTAATTGCCAAATAGTTGATTAGAATATATTATTTGTTAAGTGTTTGCATGATTTTATGTTAGGAACACTATATCTCTATTTTTGACTATTTTCAACATTTTGTGACTATTTTTGCTTGATTAAATAGTGCATAAAAACATGCATTTAAATTAGACAAATTAGGTATGCTGATACCCATTAACTTCATAATGGTTTTTGAATGTTTTTCCTTCCCTTCAACTTGTTTGAAATCCACATTGGAGCCAAATTTTCAGGACTGTCATAAATTTGAAAATTTGTAGAAAACAACCATATAAAAATCATCAAGCTATCACTTTATAGGAGCACCTTGAAGTTGTCAAGAAAAGCATAAGGAAATGGATGGAACGAGTTCAGAAGAACTAAAGAAGACATCTAACCTATTTAGAAGCATTCACACATGGTCTAAATAGGCAGCAACAGGTAGAAACAGGAAAATGCAAAAATCACCATGTAAATTCCATCCAGTTGCCAATGAATGGCAAGGCCTGGAATTTACCAATGGATAAGGATGAAATCAGTTGGAATCACCTCATGGAAGTTGGATTAAATGACCTATGTAAAAGAAATAGCTAAAATAGACATTTTGAATGTATTTTTGAGCATCAAGTACACCTACAACCAGTTATTTTGAAGATCTTCAGAATAATAAGGGAACACGTTTCTTTTTGAATATCTATGGTTTATAAGCCATTGAAAAGGTAAACTAAGGTTGAGAGGATATATTAAAATATTTCTACAACTATCTCCACCATTCCTTGCTGACTAGAAGACACATATCATGAGGAAATATCAACTGATGCAGCTGGTCTTGTCCTGAAATAGACCCAGATTAGTTGCAAAATAATAGGCAAATAAGTTGTAAGATAGGAAAATGATATTTTAAAGTGGAGACATGTGTAAAAAGATATTAAATGACTCATCCAATGTACTCCTACCACTGAAGATGCCTTCTAAGGGCCAATGAGTGCTATTGTAGCACAAACTGTCCAAAATTACACTTATTTCAAATTTAGAATTATTGGCAAATCACTGTAAAATAGCTCCCTTATTGGTTGAGCTAAGTAGGAAGTAGAATAGAGGAGAGTAGTTAGTAGCAACAAATAAGACAATACAAAAATTATTTGTAACAATTTTAACATGTTTTGACAACAACAAAAGTGTAGTTCTTTTGTCAATTTTTGTTCATGAGAAAGTGTGATTTTTAATTAGTTAAGGAGTGCTTTTCCCACCTTCTAGATCAGGAAGCATGGGCCCACTTTCAGGCTTAGAAGGAGGATTTTTATGACAATTTTTTTCTGTAATTTTGCTGCGGTAGAATTAACAGATTGTTTGTCATATTTCATTTTCTTGTTTTAAGTTTGTGTGATGTTATTTATATTTTCCATTATGTTTATATGCAACATTTGTGTGTGTGTCAGCTGAAAAATTATATTAGACATTTGTTTCCTTTGCTTTCCATGTTCCCTTATTCTTTTTATGTTTCAGCAACTTTCAATTTTTAGCAGATTTCATTTTGTTGTCAATTCTTGTAGCAGAAGCTTGACGACATTTTGTGGTAGGTTATTGATAGGTTTTTTTAGCATAAGTTTTATTTCCAAGTATCATTTCAATTTTGAAAGAGTAAACTAGGTTTCAATTCTAAAAGTGTAATTTAGGATTTTAATTCAACAACATTTTAATTCTGTTATTTCAATTTTGTAAAAGTAAATTAGATTTCAATTCAACAATTTATAATTCTTGCAATTATAGTTAATTGTCAATTTTTGCAACTTAGATTTAGTTTTCAATACTTGCAATTTAATTTAGTTTCCATTCTGCAAACTAGGTTTAGTGTGACACCAAAATGCTAAACCAAAATCTGTTTCACCCAATAAATGCTTAAAATATGAATGCTTGAATTGTACTCTACCCTAACCTTCTATTGTAGACAACCTTGGACACCACTCTAGATTTATAAATCATAAGATTAAATGATGCTATTAATGACATGCATCATTTTGGCACCGTTGTTGGGGAACACGGTGTTTTTAGAGGGTAAAAGCAGTCAAATAGTTATTATTGTGCTAAGTTGTGAAGTTCAGAGTAAAATCTGAATATAATAACTAGTATAAATAATAATTATTAATAGTTGCATTTCAGTCCATTTAGAAAACAAGCAAGAAACCACATAGAGGTGATCTTCACATTTAGGGGTTAAATTGCCTATGTTTGAAATTATTGATAAAAATTGAAAGAAATTCATCATCCTCATTATCAGGAAACATAATATCTCTTGAAATATTTAGAGGAACCATCTGCTAGTATTACCCTTTTTATATCCATATCATTAGGGTAGTATAAAAAAATTAGTACTAGGTGTTGGGAAGACATCATGGCAGATATACAAGACTATCCCTTGAAAAAAAATCATATCAACTACTTGTAGCATTTGTTCACAAGGACATATCACTGATGAATACCATTTACTTCCACAACTCAAAAATATCCTAGAGATGCAAAATTTATTGCCTAGTCTAAATTATTCTCAAGAGGGATCCCAACAACAACAAATAGAGTAAGTAAATCAACCACTACCTCTAGCCCAACCTGTGGCTAATATGAATAATACAGGATATGTAGCCCCTACCTATGTAGCTAAATTTGGTAAAAATACTACAAGAAATGTTATTGACTGTAGTAACATCCAACTGTGCTCAAACAAGACCTTACCTAAGCTTGAAAAGATAAAAGTCAATGGAGATACACAAGAATCCTTTAGTCTAGAAACAAAGCAATCAACCCTGGATAAAGAGGAAGAAGAAATAGAAAAACTACACATAGAAAATTTACTTCCATTGAACTCCTTAGTAAGAAATTACAAAGGGGTAAATTTTGTCCTCCTAGGAATGAAATAAACTAAAGTACAACCAATAAAATTATTGAACATTATTAGTTGGCTGACTTATGAACAAAAAGTAAAATTGTTTGCTATTTTGAAACAATATTTCAATCCTTTTGCATGAAAATACAAGGGTATGTCAAGATTTCATCTTGATGTATGCACTCATAGGATATATATTGAAAATATTAAACTTGTGAAACAACTGCAAATGCAATTAAAGTCTACCTTAAGAGATATTTTCCAAATTGTAGTAAAGAAACTCTTGAAGGTTAGATTCATTTATCCAAATTTTGATAACCGATGGATTCCTCCATTAGTTATTATTCCAAAGAAAAATGGCAAACTGAGTGTGTGAATATTATCAAAAACTAAATACATTCACACATAAGGACCATTTTCCATTTATTGATCATATATTAGACATACTCAATTTCACACTGTATGAACTGGTTTATGATAAAAAAACCATATTTTCCTATTGAAATTGAGTTACTAATGCTTTTAACATCTTTGGGAATTGGTATTGAATTGTTTCAAGTACAGATTGACAAGATTTTGTAGACTAGGTGGCATGGACCACACTTGATTGAAGAAATTCTCAGATATGGAGCAGTGCTTCTTTCTCCCATTGGTGATTCACGGAGGAAGTTAGTGGTGAATGGATATTGCATTTGGTTATACCAAGCACCATTAACTAAGGAGAAGTTCTTTAGGGAGGTTGAACAATTGGATGTACATAGGATGGAGGAGAATTTCTCTTCCATGTCAGATTCAGAGTGATGATAAAAAGTTTGAAAAAAAAAATACAAGAAAAGCAAAAAGAGAATAATCTTGCTTGTGAACTTCCTTCATGGGCACAAGCAAGACAAGAAAAAAAACAAAAGAAAAGAGAGAAAAAAATTGCAGCAAAAGGCATGTCCCACAAAATGAGGATACATGAGGACAAGCATCAATTTCAGCATGGAGGAGGAACAATGAAGTCAATACTTCATTTCCAGCAATAAGGAGTTAATGATGACATAAAAAGGCTCTTATTACTCATATGGAAGGACGATTGCATCATTGTTGCAGGTTTTAGTAGAAAAATATGGTTTTTTCATACAAAGATTAACATGTTTTTGCAGATAAAGGATTGTTCTTATCCACATAAGAATGAGAGACATTCTCTCTCATTGAAGCATTTGAAAAAAAAGGGGACAAAATCTAGTTGAAAACCAGAAATAACAACCTCTTTTGATGAAAAAAATAAAATAATAAAGGAAAAGAAAAATGAAAAAAAAGAAAGAAAAAAAATGAATAATTCAGTAGTGAAAACCTCCTTGAGGCACTGCTGATTTGGCTTGCATGAAAACCAAATTTTTGGTGTGTATTGCCTTGTTGATCCACCCATCAGTGTTCCACCACTGTACAAATCTCACACTATACATGTGTTATGTTTATGCTTTCAAATAACTTGCTAGTGATCATCAGAAGCAGCTTGTAAGGTGCATGATCAATTTTTAGGATAGTAAGGTATGTGTTTCTTGCATTTAAGTCATAGTAAAAATTTAGAATTTAGTGTATGATAATTGATATTTGGCATAAACTATTCATACAATATTGGCAAGTTGAAAATGGAACATGTTCAAAATATCAAGAAACACCCCCTTCTGCCCTTAGTTGCATGGGAACTTCAAAACTGTACAAAAACCTGATTTTGGGATAAACATGACAAAAATTGTATTTGAATTAGTAGGGCAGGTTTTAGAATGAGAACTGCAAGTTTATATCTCACAATTATCTCATAAATATGAGGAGGATAATATAGAAAATACACCTAAAAGATTCTATTTTACTACTGCTACAATAAAATAGCAAAATACAAAATGAAGAATAACATCTAAACAAAAGGATAGAGAGAGGATTTTTGATGTTATAGAAGGCTTACATACCCTAGATATGGGTCCAAAACAAAATCTACAGCTAAATTTTGCATGTAAGGTCATTTTTGCATTTTTAGATGCATCTTCGAAATAAGCAGAGACATCTTCGGAATAACAGTCTTATTCCGAAGATCTTCAAAATAAGACATAAATTGTGCCAAAAATTCTTGAAAATATTGCAAAATAGCAAAAAGAGTAGGGCACATCAAATATTGAGGTTCTTAAAGCTCAAAATCATCCCACCACAAGTAAGTATATCTCTCAAAAAGGTTCAAAATTGAATGTTTGTCAATTTTTTTTTAGAGGTGCAAAACAATAGAAATAGGAATCTAGGTTGAAATGTTGTTAAAATAGAAAATTCCACCAGTAGTAGTGCATATGCCAAATATGGTTCCATAATAAGGCTATTGCAAGATGAATCACATGATACCAAGCCCTTAAGAGGTACCTTGCAGTACTAAAACTTGTAGAAGGACAGAAAAATAATCAAAATTGTAGGAATTGCAAAAATTGCAATATTGAAGGATGAAAGTGTAGAAGTCAAAGAGTTGCAAGTTGAAAATAAAAAAAAATATGCAAGAAATAAAAAGAACAAAACAAAAAAAAGGGAAGAAAAGAAAAATTGCAAGAACTACAAAAATTGAAAAAAATTGCAAGGTTGTAGAAAAGTGAAATACATGTGCTTAAATTACAAAATGCTTGGTGTAGTGTAGCAAGGAAAAATTTCTTGGGTAGTAGGTGGTAAAGGATGTTTTTCACAAAGATAAAACCTACATATTACTATGTCCTACTAGGATGCATGAGGGCATGCATCAGTTCAAGCTGGGGGGATGATGAGGCCTAAAAATACCTCATTTTTACACTATGTTTGACATATAAAAATTGCCATATTACCAACCATGAAAAATTTAATTGCCAAATAGTTGATTAGAATATATTATTTGTTAAGTGTTTGCATGATTTTATGTTAGGAACATTATATCTCCGTTTTTGACTATTTTTAGCATTTTGTGACTATTTTTACTTGATTAAATAGCAAATAAAAACATGCATTTCAATTAGCCAAATTAGGTATGCTAATATCCACTAAATTCACAATGGTTTTTGAATGTTTTCATCCCCTTAAACTTGTTTGAAATCCACATTGGAGCCAAATTTTCAGGACTGTCATAAATCTAAAAATCTGTAGAAAACAACCATATAAAAATCAACAAGCTATCACTTTATAGGAGCACCTTGAAGTTGTCAAGAAAAGCATGAGAAAATGGATGGAATGAGTTTAGAAGGACTAAATAAGACATATGACCTATTTAGAATCATTACCACATGGTCTAAATAGGCAGCAACAGACAAAAACTGGAAAATGCAACAATCACCATGTAAATTCCTGCCAGCTACGAATGAATGACAAGGTCTGGAATTTACCAATGGAGAAGGATGAAATAAGTTGGAATCACCTCTTGGAAGTTGAACTACCTAAAAGAAACAACTAAAAAAAACATTCTGAATGCATTTTTGAGCATCAAGTGCACCTACAACTAGTTATTTCGAAGATCTTCGAAATAACAGGGGAACATGCTTCTTTTTGAATATCTATGGTTTCTAAGTGATTGAAAAGGTAAAATAAGGTTGAGAGGATATAGTAAAATCTTTCTATAGATGTCTCCATCGTTCCTTGTCGACCAAAAGACACAGCTCATGAGAAAATATCAACTGATGTAGTTGATCCTGTCCTAAAATAGACCTAGATTAGTTGTAGAATAATAAGCAAATAAGTTGTAAGATAGAAAAATAATATTTTAAAGTGGATATAGGTGTACAAAGATATTCTAAGACTCCTCCAATGTACTCCTACCACTGAAGATGCCTTATAAGGGCCAATGAGTGTTGTTGTAGCACAAACTATCCAAAATTACACTTATTTCAAATTCAAAATTATTGGCAAATCACTATAAAATAGAAAATAGGCTGATTTGAGCACAAGATATATTGTAATATTTTATTATAAATAACACATCTTCCTTATTGGTTGAGCTAAGTAGGAAGTAGAATAGAGGAGAGTAGTTAGTAGTAGCAAATAGGACAATACAACAATTCTCTATAATAGTTTCAACATGTTTTGACAACAATAAAAGTGTAGTTCTTTTGTCAATTTCTATTCATGAGAAAGTGTGATTGTTAATTAGTTAAGGAGTGTTTTTCCCACCTTCTTCTAGATTAGGAAGCATGGGCCAACTTTCAAGCCTAGAAGGAGGATTTTTATGACATGTTTTTTTTGTAATTTTGCTGTAGCAGAATTAAAAGATTGCTTGTCAGATTTCATTTTTTGTTTTAAGTTTGTGTTATGTTATTTATATTTTCCATTATGTTTATATGCAAAATTTGTGTGTGTGTCAACTAAAAAATTAGATTAGATATTTTTTTCCTTTGTTTCTTCTGCTTTCCATGTTCCCTTATTTTTTTTTTATGTTTCAACAACTTTCAATTTTTAGCAGATTTCATTTTGCTATCAATTCCTGTACCAGAAGCTTGACAACCTTTTATGGCAGGATATTAACAGGTGTTTTTAGCGTAAGTTTTATTTCCAAGCATCATTTAAATTATGCAAGAGTAAACTAGGTTTCAATTTTGCAAGTGTAATTTGGGATTTCAATTTAGCAATATTTTAATTCTATTTTTTCAATTTTGTAAAAGTAAATTAGATTTCAATTCAACAATTTCCAATTCTTGCAATTGTAGTTAATTGTCAATTTTTGCAACTTAGATTTAGTTTTCAATTCTTGCAATTTAATTTAGTTTCCATTATGCAGACTAGGTTTAGTGTGACACCAAAAGGCTAAACCAATATTTTTTTCACCCAATAAATGCTTGAAATTTGAATGCCTGAATTGTACTCTGCCCTAAAATTCTATCGTAGACAACCTTGGACACCACCCCAGATTGATAAATTATAATATTAAATTATGCTATTAATGACACGCATCAAATCACTTATGGTGTAGTATCTGCTACCTAGACAGTGTTTACCATACATTTATTTTTCCTCTTATTGCTAAGGCATCCATACTTCCAACTAGGCATCTTGACTTCCAACTAGGTCATCCTTATTTTAATAAGAAATTAAAAAAATGACTTTCTTGCCATGTTACCTAGATTTTATTCATATTAATCTTTTATTTTTTAAGTTTCTCCTAATATCTAGAACAAAAAGTTGCACTTGCTCGTTGATCACACTTTGCTTGCTACTTCATGATTCCTAATCACACTTCCTAATTGTGCTTTTTACTTCCTACTTTCTGCTCAAGCTTCCTACTTGCTCCTTATGATTCCTACTTGTTCCTAGATCACTCTCGATTTCGGCTTGCACTTGCTTCCTCTATTGGAATTATGTTGAATATTTTCCATGTTATTCAAGAGGGATTGACTCTAAAAGGAATTTACACTCTATAAACATTTTATCGCTGGGGTTTAAACTATTTTTAGATCCATATGGGTATTTTTGGGTTAATGTAATGTCGATCCATAATTCTGTGCCCATGGTATATTAAAACCCCTTCTTGTGTTGTTGGTATATAAACCAACAATTGCATGAGGGTTTGGTAATGGATTTGCAAGAAATGTAATCGCAAGTGAAATGATATTATTGTATTGGAGACGGTCAAGTTTATACAATAATAAAATATTCTTTCTAGGTATTTTCCTGAAAGGGTTACCCAAGATAAATTCTTGTGTAATGTGTTTTTATTATCTGTTTTTCCTTTGATTATGCAATTGCTGCTTTTCTAGATTTCTATTTATTGGGGTATTATTTATCTTCATCCTCTGGGTATCATTCATATTATATCATGAACACATATATGTTTTTTGAATTAATTATATGAGATTAAAATGAATATACCTGTATTATATTTAAATTATTTTCTCAATTGATTAGATAAGATTGAAATTGGTGTCATTTATATTATATTATGAATAAAGATATGTTTTTTAAATTAGTTATATGAGATTAAAATTGATATAATTGTATTACATTAAAAATATTTTTTCAATTTATTATATGAGATAGAAATGGCCTTAATCATGTGACATCATTAATATATAGTGATATTGTACCAATAATTTAGTAATTATATATATTTGATGATGAGATTTAAAATTGAATATCTTCCTCAATACTTAAAATATTTGATTGATTGAATTTATAATATTTAATATAAACAACAAAATATTACAGATTATAAATAAGTCAATTAATTTTATTTGTAAGGTTTATTTATATGCAAAATTTTATATAAAACTATTTTTCAAACCATTTATAATTTAGTAGAAAAAAATTGTATGGTATTGTGGCTTAAAACTTGAAAATTATGAAAACAAATTGTGAAGTATTTACTATTAGCCTATACTAGAATGCATGAAACAAAGAGAAACCATAAATTACATATAGGTTGCAACATTCCATTAACATACTCAAAGTCCTTTCTTTAGTTGGTATTGACAAGCATCATATTTTTATCATGGATTTCAATGAAATTCAACTTAATTGACATCATTAACATTTAATGGATCTTTGTTCATTTGATTGTTATTAAATTAGGAATCTAGTAACTCATAGTTGAGATAATTCCTTATCATTATTTGCTTGTTAAATATAATATGCACACATATCAGGGACCTATGACCATGAGGGTATTAAACCAGAGACCATGAGGAGTATTATTATCATTATTTATTAACAATATCTTTAACTTCTAGAAAAATGACTAATATATGAAATGAAAATTATTCTTGAATTATTAGATTGATATTTCTATGTTTTAATGAAAGAGGGATGAAAGGATTATTTAGAAACATCCAATACACAATGCATTGAGCATTTTTCTTGTTAAGAAGGGAATTGTTAAAAGTGGACTATCTTCAAAACTAAAATTTTGGTCTCAATTTAACATTATAATAAAGCACTATTAATAAAGCAAATGTTTATAGGATTATGGTGAAATGGTCAAAATATGAATGAGATCCATGTATAAGCATATTAAGCTTTTAAAAACTAAGAAAAACCTTGAATGTAGCTCGTGACATGTTGGACAATGAGGTTTCTCTACCCAAAATATTTCAAACTTTAGTCTTAAAAATGCTTTGATAATCTATATTTCATGTACAATGATCCTTATTGCAATTAGATAAATCTTGTCATAACAAGAGAGGGATTGAGGTTTCGATAAGCATGTAATTTCCAATTGATAGTATATGGAGAAATCCAACCATATACTAGTTTACACTTCCAAAAGGATGTAAAAAATACTATCACTAATCTTGCCATCATTAGATGGGAGTAGTAGGTCTATGTTTTTAAAATAAATATATAATATTTGACTCTAAATTTTTGAATAAGTGTACAAGTCAACAATATTACATTAAAAGTACTACCACAACTTACATCATGAAAGCTATTCATAAGCACAAGTCCTTAATGGTTTGAATCCCTTTGTAACACAAGGTAGAATATTAAGCCAAGGAAGTTTATCCATTGGAAGTTTATAGTAAGCAACATAAATAACCATCACATATAATGATTATTAAATGAATAAACATCTTTATAAATGTCAAAAACTCACTTAAACAAGGGTTTGATAAGTTCATAGTATTTCTAAATACTATAAACAACAAACATGTTATAAACCTATAAATAAGAGCTTAAATCATAAGAAGTGCATAAAAGACCAAATTTTGTAAGTGCCACAAACTCACTTGAATAAGGATTTGATAAGCTCATATTGTTTCTAATTGTTATGTATAAAAAATATGTTATATTTTTTTATAATATATTAATAATAAGAAATACAAAAGTTAATTCTCTTTTAACAACATTTACAAACGATTACCGTAGGCAAAATATTTTCTAATACAATCTTTAATTAATCCAAGATCAACTCTAATATATAAAGGGCCTTTTAAAGTTCACGTTCACTAAAAGGATCGGGATCGGAAGCTCTCTAAAGGTTGGCGTTCACTTCCCACCGCTCTAGGGATAACATTTCCTTGCCATGATAGACATCAATGTGTAATTTCTTCTATTTAGTGTTTTTTTATTACCTATTTTGGCAACCTGTTATCTTCCATTCTTTGTATTTTCTTTAGGTACCCTAATAGCCTTATCATAGCTTCTATTTCTAGTGAAAAAGTCCCTATTTTAGCCAATAAAATGTCATATGGGAATGATGATTTAATTATGAAATTATTTATAATTATTTTAATTTTTTTTAACATGGTGGAATTAGTAAGCCACTTTTTGGGTTCCAGCTACATTGTTTGCCCCTATAACCACCAAGCCATATATTTTTAAACCTTTAACACCTATGAAAGCACTAGGAATATGAACAAGCATCCAGTTCGATGAGGCCCAAGGTTTGAACTTGGGACGTCTGTCCTACTTATGATATTTTTTTGCACCAATTGGTGTAAACCTAAAACCTATAATTAGTCTACTTTGAATTCTTTATATTTTTCTCCATTTAAAATTTGTTGTATTACTAGCCAACACCTCACACCCATATAGCACCACTAGAATAACAAATAACCTAAAAATAACCCTAAAGCTTAAGTTAATATAATTTAATAAGGTTTGTCTTTTACAATGTGTCTAAGACTACTATATATTATATCCAAAGAATTTGCATTAAAATGTACAAACAATCCAAAGTTATGCGAGGAATGGGCTATTTGTAAAGCACCCATTGAGTAGTTTTTGCTCTCCTCTTGAGACACAAATATCTTTATCAAATAACCAAGAAACTTCATTATTAAAACGATAGTCAATATTTTTAGATACAAACACATAAAACAAAAAGTTAAAAGGGTGAACATATTTAGTTGAGTAAAAAATACGAAATTACACAAACCTATGGCTATTGATATATAGTGTATAAATTATTCAAAAAATGAAATCTTATCAAATGAAATCAAAGGTTATGAGCTCAATTGGTTAAATTTCTCAACTTTCAAGGAGGAGATCCAAGTTTGAGTCTTGCCAAACTATTATATTAGCACTATATGGTACCCATATAATATGGATGGATTGTTTCAATCCCATGAAACAAATTTGAAAAATAAAACATAAGTGGTAAAAAAAGGTAAAATCCACTCCAAAAGCATCAAATCTTAGTAATGAGAGATAGGATTTATAGTCCAATAAAAAAATTATTTGGAACCCATTTAATAACACATTGTTTATTATTTATTTATTTATTGTTTATATGGGATTGAAAAAACCACGACTTGTATTTAACCATTGACCATATGGTGGTAGCATTTTGGCAATTATGACTATATCTCTAATAATATTGGTCTCCTTGAAATTAAAGGTATTCAACCAATTGATTTTGTGCCATTTTTCTATTACTGAACTACTACTATAATTTAAAGCAACAATTTTTTCTTCTTGTAAATGGGGATCTTATATTCCTATAAGTTGTGCTCACTTGGACCTTACCTATTAAATCCCACTTATATTATATGTTTTTATGCATAGTTGAGGAGTCTGGGTTCTCATATTTAGATGATTCATATATCCTATGAGTATTTCTTCCTTTCCCAAAAATATCCTAAGACTCCTACCATATAATGATGAATTAAAACTAAATTATATGAGGAAACAAGTTGGTTAAATATGCAAAGTGATCAACCCATGGAATTTACCTTTTTTCACCCTTTTTCTTTCATTCTTATTTTTACCATGAATATTAATCA
Source organism: Wollemia nobilis (assembly GCA_028583015.1). Taxonomy (NCBI): domain Eukaryota; kingdom Viridiplantae; phylum Streptophyta; class Pinopsida; order Araucariales; family Araucariaceae; genus Wollemia; species Wollemia nobilis. Next base: position 1,943,157 of record JAQPPZ010002105.1, read on the forward strand.
ATTTTTTTTAGTGTTAATATCCATCTATAAGCCATTGCTTTTGAGTAAGACTATTTTTTCATCAATCCAAAGATCATAGTTTGATTTATTTAACCTCTTAATGCTAATATTTGGAATGATTTGGTTCTTATAAAATTTGATTTTGCCATTGCTTAACATGATTCTTAGAAATTATGCAAATTTCTAAAAATTATGTGTCAACCTTTCTTTCATCTAGATCCTTCTATCCTATATTATTCTAAATATTTACCCTAATTAAGAAGGCTTCTTAACTTCAAATTTTCAACACACTCATACACTAGTGTTTGTTACAAGAGAGAGAGGAGGTAAACATAATATAAGTTTTGCAAGGAGTGAACATCATCTATATTTCTCTTTTAAGTTCTAGTTGTTGAATCTTGTATAGAATGCTTACTTGCATTAGATGCTAATTACCATAATTGTGTATATTGCATGAGGGAGTGGATATAAATGCGTATTAAAATTACTTGTAAGTTGCAATCACATGAATCCTTATATCTAGTTAACTTATTCTTTTCTACCAATTATTTTTGAATCTTTGTTAAATGCACTCAAATTAAAAACAAATTTCTTTATGTATCTTTTCCTTAGTTCTCTATCTTAGATTTGAGCACTAGAAAACATGTGTATCACCCGATGTATAAAAATGTGTTCTTATACCTTAGTGGATCATATTGTAACACCAAATGATGATAATGACATGAATATCGTTGTCTATCCACACATATTAATGATATTGACATGAAGTGCTTCATCTGCTTTGAAATATTTATCTTTGAATTTGCTATGGTAGAATTTTTTTCAAGTAATGTTAGGATCCTATCCTAACACAACAATTGTTATGTACTTATCTATTATTGGTGTATGTTTTCACATTGGGTGCTAGTGTGTATGGGCCCATTATGATGTAATCCTTACCTTTATTATAAGTAGGAGTTAGTAGCATGAGTCCCCTCTATCATGTGTTTCAACCCTTGAGAATTAGAGTTAGGGTAAATAAGATTCTATATAAAGACATGGGTTAGGAGTAGAATGTATCTCATATTATATTGTAGTTCTACTTCCAATGAGGTTACCCCTCAAAGAGGTCTACTTTATTTATTCCACCTAATTATTATAAGTTGTATTCCATCTAGTTATTTTCATGAGAACTTCTATTATTTTTATTTTTATCGTCATTTAGTTTATAAGAATTTCCATTAATTCATGCATTGCTATTGTAGTTATGCTTATTTTATATGAAGGTTCCTAACAAGTGGTATCAAAGATCTTTCTATGGTTGTTTCTATAGAAATAGTAACAATTCTTATCCTTCCATCCATTTTCTATTATGTAAATTTTTTCATTCTATTCATTTTCCAATAAAGTGACTTTTCAAAAACATTTTAATTTTTATTTTTAGTGGATCAAGTTAGAAACCCTATGCTAAGGGTTTAAAAAATCATGGAGGAACTATAATTTTTGGCTAAAATATATTACCCATAAATTTTCTCGTGAAGTGAGGGATGTTCAAGCTCCAATACCTAGGCCTTAGACAATATTTGTATATGACTACGAGCTCCCATGTACCCTTTAGGTATATAGGGATATCCCCTAGGAATATGAGAATCCTTCACCTATAGGAATATATTAGTTGGTTGGGTTTTGTAGTGCATTGATAAAGGGTTGGCCCTAAGAAGTTACTCTCATAGTATCGATAAAAAATAGGTAGTGTGACAATGAGTATGGTGGAACCCTTCATAGTTAGAGCTATGAAATATTCGATCAACTACTAATCATAAATGAGCTTGTATATCAAAGAGCCCAAAAAACTAGACACACTCTGACTTAAGTTATCCCTATTGAAACCTTGTTTTAGGTCCTTTACCATTTAAAATAAAAAATATATCTGAGCATACTATAGAAGAGACTACTCTAGTCATAGCCTATAGTGCAAATAATATCTGGTCTGATAATACAAAGAATATATATTCTAATAGTATAGAGAATATATAGTCTAATAGTAAAAATAATACCTAATCTAATAGTGCAGATAATGTCTAGTCTACCAGTCAAAGTAGTCAGTTGTTGGTAGTCTACCAAAAAATACAAAAATCCAAAATTTTCTATTTTGTGATATAGCCCATTATGATCCCCTCTTCAATTTGATTGTTTTGAAATCTAAGTCCGAAAACCCATTTTTAGAACCCTAACTTCCAAAAGTCATCATTTTGTGGTATAGTCCATTTAAATCCTCTTCAAGCCAATCGTTTTGACATATAACTCTAATAAACCTTTCTAGATACCCTAAAATGATAAAATGGTTGGTAGTACTAAACTACCCAAGAGTTAGAGCGATTGGGAAAATAAGTGAAACACATTAAAACCTCTCAATCACAAATCCTTTAGGCATTATCCAAATTAGAGAAATTGCATACAATTGATGATCTCAGGAGTTGTTTAAAAGGTAAATGAAAAATATGATGTTTTGGCAAGACATTCACTAGAGAGTCAAGATGGTAGTTTCAGGGATAAAGCATGAAATACCTTACCTCTAAATATAAATCAAAGAATTCCAAATTCAAAAATTTCAAAATTTGATGGTGATGATCCAACTAGTTGGTTGTATTAGGTTGACCAATATTTTTCTCTTTATACCACTTCTTGTAATCCCAGGCTCATATTACATATTTAAACCTTGTAAAAACCTACCAAACTAATCCAAGAGAGATACGCTATTTTTTTCAAGTAAAATTCACAAAAAAATCCCAATATTTTTTAGCATTGTAAGGCATGACCACATTTTGAGTTTGATGTCACTACATACGACACTCAAATGGATAGGAATGGCTAATATCCTATATTTTGGGGGTTCACTCCTCTAAACCTCACCATTTAGAAATGATACCAATAGTGGTCTCCTCACATTTCCTATACCCTCACTAGTATAAGACAACATGACCATAGTGTAGGGATTATCCTTTTAAGGCCCATATCACTTAAAGGGGGATGTAATTTATCTAACCCTAAATAAGTCAATCTATATAGGATTATTCTAGTGTAATGACTTAGTGCTTAGTTACCACACCTTTGTAGGCTAACTAAGGCTATTATCACCCACCTGATAATAACATGGTCACCCAATCATCACTGTTCAAGGTACCACCACTATACTTTCTTGTGAATAATTCTAAAAACCTCACTACTTTGGAATAGCCAATCCTCACCATTTAAGGTGTATCATTTTATAAATATCTAGTTATTGTATCATAGCAACTCCTCCCAAATTTATGAATACTTAGCTATTACATCATCACAACTCCTTCTAGGGTTCACATTTTCTTGGTTATTGCATCATCACAACTCCTCCCAGATTTTGGTTACCTTCTTGCATCTAGGGTCCTAATATGACTCTAGATCCATGCCCAAGAACCCCCTCTAACCCCAAGATTAATATATAAAATAAAAATAACAACATCTCTCCCATTAAAGGAATTAAAGTGCTATAATAGAAATAACATGCTTAAATATAATACAATGTTAGAACTATGATAAAATACTTCCATCCATAATACTAACATTTAGCAATTCCTTTATTTTATAATGAAAGAAAGAACAACATCTAGAACATTATAATCCACCATCCATGAATTGAAATCTAAATTATTCTTTCCCATTTGTTCATAACTAAAAAATTCAAATACCTCGTAAAAGAAATCATTAAATTTAATCCTTCCATTCTTTGTTCAATTTCAAGAATAATAAGATTATTACATAACATCTTTATTCTAGTCATTGACATAATGAATACAATGCAAAATTTACATCTTGAATACAATAGTTCAATTCCATCAAGTGGTCTCTATTATCATCTTCTATCAATGGTTCACTTCATGAAGATCCCCTCCTCATGAAATTTGAGAAGAAACTTAGGGATCAGGACAACTCATGTATAAAAATACAACTTAACATGCATTATGCAAGAAAAAACCATGTAATATATATTTCACACATACAAGAGATAATCCCATACTTCTGTCAGTATTGAATTCCTTTATCCACTCAAGCCTCATAAATATAGTACTATAAATTATGTTCTTTATTTATTTCAAAAAAAACAAATAACTCTTCAACAAAAAAGAATACTCCATTAACTAAAGAACCAAATATTGTTTCTTTAACTATAAATTCTAAATAAACAACCATCCTAATCTATTCTATACTAGTATCTATTCACTTCCATATAATATTTGATCCAATTCATATTTTCCTTTAATAAAGCATAAAGTCTTCCAAAAAGATCCTTTAATCTACATCATTTTTATTCTAATAAGTTTAATCATATACAAGATTTAAAATTTCCAAGTACAACCATACAATAAAATATTTAAATAAACTTTTTACTCCAAAACACATGCAGACAAGAGCAAGCAATCAATAAATCTAAAGACTAAGCACCTACCTTAGCCTTGAAGCTAAGAGCTAACTAAAAAAAAAGGCACTTAACTTACTAATTGGTGACTCATAGATTAGAACCCAAACAAGAACAACACATCTAGAGATGAAGCACAAGAAAAAATAATGATGCCACCATAGATCAACTTAGGACTTCACACAACTAACAAACATAACACAACATCAAATAAAGCTTAGAAATAACATGTATATGATGTTCCAAAATGAAGCAAGACACCTCACAAAACATCAAGCTCTGTGATAGCACTGCCACTACATTATATGAAAAGGATCTAAGGCCAATAGTCAAAGCAACAATATCCAACAATACATTAAACAACAAGCACTTCCCTAGAGATGTTTACATAGCTTAAAATAATGCTCAATAAAGAAATACAAACAAGGCGTAGCTAATACAAGCTTCAAACAAAAGAACCCAAGCATTGAAAATTATAGTAACAAGAAGTCAGGCAAACCAAAAGAAAGCTTAAAATATCATTAAAGAGTTCTACATCAACACAACAATATTAAGCTTACCTTCGACATCTAGGCATTTTTTCTTCTAATCTGCTTTCCTTGTTTCCAAATATTTTCCTCCTACAATCATCTTTTTCCTCTACTAGCTCCAAAATTGGCCATTTTCTCAATATTATGATCCTACTAGATTTACGTTAAAGTCCTATCTTCTTGCATGCCACCAATGAGCACAAAGTTAACATAGATTCTCTAAGTTGCAAGAACTCACTCACATTGCCACCCAATGCAATGTTTCAACATTAGCCACCTTAATTGATATAAGTTAGGGTTAATTAATCTTGCTCTTTTTTTTATTTTATTCAAAATTTACCTAATTATAAGGTTAAAATATAAGTAATTAATCTAATAACTCATCCAATAATATTATTACCTCTTAATGTTAATTACTAACAATAGGGTAATTGGATTAATTACTTACTAGTTAATATCAGATGTTAATAAAATATTTAACATTGATATTAATATTCCAAGTATTAATATTACTAACCTTATTAATAATTGATTGGATTAACAAACCAATTCTATGCTTCCAAAACACAAGTAATATAAAAACTATGTAAATCAATAACACACCACATTGTTTTTCCTTAAGTAGGTGGATTTTTAAGACAACAAAAACATTATCCCCTACTTACTAAGAATTGTTTTGCCAATAGAAACCTCCTTGCTCAAAAACGTATTCAAACAACAAACATATATGCAATGCATCTACATGATGGGTATTCTTTTACCCTTGAGACATCGATGAGATTTTCATCCATCATTTCCCATTTTTCTCTCAACTCTAGTGGTTGTCCCATGCCAATCCACTAGTGAGAGTACCTAGTCCTACTACCACAAATTCATGCGCAATATCATATTCTAAAATAATGTAATCAAGCATAAAGTGCAACTAAAAACATATATCAGTAACATAAAATGATATTATGCATTAGATATTCACACATCAATACATAAATCAAATGTCAAGAACAAGTCCTGCCAAGGAGGGCCATTACATATTCTCCCCTTAGACTAAAATGTCAAAAAGCTTGATTTATACTTCGAACTCATATTCTACCTGGCCTAGAGTGCTTTGGATTTTGAGTAGGTATGCTAGTGTGGGTTTGGCCCTCATTATTATCTGGCTCACCTTTTTGAGCATCTCTTTTTGGACTATTTTTTATTTCTCTTTGGTCAGTCCGCTGGTATTGTATGCACTATCAGATAGCTACTTCTTCAGGTTTTCAATTTGCTGCTTCAGTGCTCGAATTTGTTCTTTGACCTTTGCTGCTCTCTCTTTATAGGAGGAAACCTCATTGAACCTCTCATCCCATTTCTTAGCTTCATTTTTCAAAGCCTTATCTATGATTTTATGTTGGTGAAGGACTTCTTCTAAACACTTTCTTGATTACTCCGCCCGAAGGAATTTTTTTTTGTAATACTCTACGTTTAGATAAATTGTCCCCATATGAATCTGAGCCTTGATCCACTCATCATCCATGGGCAATTGAGTCATGTATTCCTAAGTCATCTCATTCGTGTAGTCCTCCAGAGTCATTTCCTTTTTTGTCTTCTATACTAGCGGGGTCATCTTCAGCATGGACCACTGGATGCTGATGGGATCTAACATTGTTCCTTCTTAGATGTGGGCTACATCTATAGAGAATTGGGATATCCATGATTTCAACCATATTGTGGCATTGATGCTGGCCTTATTCAATTTCTTAAATTTGGCAATAGTAGGGTTGTTTGTAGGGGAAGTAGTTTGCATGGCCTAGAAGCTTAACAGGTTGGCGAAGAAGGAGAAAGAAGTGGTGGCTAAGGAGGCTTCCATACTTAATTGTATATAAGGGGACCCTTCATGATCAAGGGGAGATGCTGGTGGAGTCCTCTATTTTAATGGATTAGTTGGTGAAGTTTTTTGAGTAGATGAAGGAGTTTTATGAGGAGGTGATGGAGGAGGTTGATCGGAAGATGATGGGTTGCCCTATATTTCAGAATGGGGAGGGTAATTTCTATGGGAATGATAAGAAGAAGGAGTATCAAGGTCAATGGGATACATACTTGAGGCCTTTGGAAGAGTGATGTCCTCGGTCCCCTACGAATTCTTGGTATAAACCTTTGGAATTTGCTTTAGGCTCGAGTTGTCAACATCGATTGTTACTTTTGTAAGGGTTTGCTTCTCTCAGGGGGTATCTTTTTGGATGAACTCTTCAGCTGATTTGATCATTTGCTCATAAATCCTATGTTTCTTAGAAGCCTATTCTGGATTATATCCTATTTCTGTTTGATCCCTAGTCTCCTCATGTTCTTCTAATTTTGTGCTTTCCTCGGACTCTTCATACTGTTCCAATTATTTGTACTCTGACTCTTCTGAGGATGTTTCTATTCTTCTCCTTTTCTATGGGCCTCCCTTCTTCGACTATGCTTTTCTTTTCCTATGTTCAAGATGAGCACTATCATCTAACTCTATGTTTGATCCCTAAGGGGGGATGAACTTTTGATGTCTTCTCTTTGGGGTTTTTATTTGTTTAACTGCTATTGCTTTCCTCTTATCTTGTTTTGTGCTACCTTTAGCTTGTCTAATGGGAATGCCATCAATTCCCAGGGGAACCTTGTCTGCTAGAGTCCCAAACCATTCATCGTGACTTATGTCATAATTATTTGAGAACTTTGTGTCCATATTCAAATCGTATCTGGTGAATGTTTGAATGTGGAACCTCATTTGCCACCATGCTAATATTTTAGCGTGATCCTAGTATTTTCCTCTTCTCTTCATATTTTTGATGGTTTCATCAGTAAGCTTGTACTTTGTGTTTGAATATGGGTTTCAATATACCAGATGCTCGTAGAAATCATGCCATGGGGGAAGTGGTTGCATCCTCTCGACATACCATTCTAGTGGCTTGTATTCTTTGTTGTTCTTGCCCTGTTTGTCAAGTTGCCTATCAGAGGCGTGGAATTTCTTGAAAGGAGTCTTGTTTAGGGTGGTCTACCTTTGGGTGAATTTGTCTTCAGGATCATATTTCCACTTGTGAGGTAATTATATCAATTTTAGGCTTCTTAGACCCTGAGCCATTTTATTGTGATCTCCCTTCTTCAACACTGTAACTCCCTCATATTGGAAGGGCATGAGGAAAGTGTGTGTCCTCTGAGAACTTGTCCCATATTTTCTATTGATAAATTCTGTTTGCCTTACGTACTCAAGAGTAAATAGTCGCTTGGTGACATAGTAAGGCAATAAGAAAGGCTTCTTTGTGAAGCCGTAAAACCTAATAACTACCCCCTGTGTTAGGACAAACTAGTCCCCTTATTTTGCATGGGGGTGTCTCAAGGTGTCCTCCATATATTTAGGAGTTCTTGGCATCTGGTTGTTTATGACTTTAAGAGCAGGGCCTAAAAGTTCCATATTGAAGTGGTAATATGAACCCGTGTTCGATAGAAGAGGTGTCCATTCGCATACTGGTAAGTGTTCCCATTTTTGATCCTTCGTGGTGGTGGAAATAGAAACCAAATGCTTGGCTTGAAAGAAGAAAAATATCCATACTAGATACGAAGAATACCTGAATGCATCTAGGATCTCCCTTTGCAGCTTGGAGAGGCCTATGTGTAGCTGTTGGGCCAGGTACACTAGCCAATTGAAAAAATATAGGCACTCTGCCTAGATCTATGCATGCTTTGTCATTGAACTGGTTAGACATACACTGCACTACTGCAATCTACCATCCATAAACTTGGGTGTCATCCTCCAATACTGCCACCATGTCCAGCATGGAAAAGAGTTCTTTGTTCTTGAATATGGATAGGGGAATGGGGGACTTGGGCACAAACTTCTCTAAAAGAGTGTCTGAAAAGTTTTATTGTAATAATACCTTGATTTTTGGGGCATTAGCGTAGTACTTCACAAAATTCACAAGGTCAAACTGGATGGGGGGACCGCAGGTTTCTTTTTACAGGTGAAGATGACCCTGATCGTATCTGGGTCGAGTGTGAACATGGCTTCCCATTTGAAATTATTTACCATCCTATGCTTGACATCATACATTTTTGCCATTGCCTAGATTAGCTCTAGATAGGAGTGAACCTGGAGGTAGACATACCAGTAGATTAAATAATGGTACAACAATGTGCTTGGATTATATGGAGATATGTTTGTGGTGATCCTTCCAGCTATATCCTTCCAAATTTGTTCTGGCTCCTTTCATGTCATCTTCACATCTGTAATATGAGCATTGGGTTCCATGAAGCTAATTCCCTTTTTTCTTGAACTTATATTTTTATTGGAGGGTGTTTTCGAAGAACTAGCAGCTGAGGGTGTGGCCACCATGGTCATGCTTTGTAACTTGGTAGTTAAGAAACATTGGGAGAGTGAATAGCAGTGTTGTAGAGCTCTCTGAACATAAAATAGACATAGGAAAAGCAGAAGGTGAAGAAAGGAGATGGAAGATGGGCGATAAAAAAGGGCTATGCATGCTTGTTCCAACCTGACATGCAATAACTATCAAACTAATATGGAATAATTTTGGTTGGAGGTACTCATTTCAATGCAAATTTTGAATACTACTTAGAGCCCTGGTTCATGTACAGTATTCAAAAAGCTACCAACCATCAGTTACCATTTTTGATTAGGACCAATGATTTACTCTACCACTATACTGGGCTAATAAATCGGTGTTGTTTCTATATTGGGCAAATAGATTTCTACCACTTTTGCTTTGTGCCAATTGGTGGGTATGGTAGTACCTTAAAAAGAACATTTTTTAGAGTTTCAAGGTCATTGCTTTTATTGACAACAATCCCCTGCTGATCTGACAAGGTGCTTTCTATTCCTTTTAATAGTTCCAGGTTGTTGTGATGTGGTAATTTTTGAAGAATCTTCCCTTTTGTCTAATGTGGCACCCACTACCAACCTCGTGAGTGCTAGGTCTGATGAAGAGTTCAGCTACCCTTAAAGTTACAAGATCATGACAAATTTATTTGAAGGGGTATTTGTGCACCAAAAAGTCATGCCATCATGACATTTTGCCTTGGCAAAGTGCTCAACTGCCCAAAAGTTATGAGATCATGAAAAATTTCTTTGAAGGAACCTTTGTGCACCGAAAAGTCACACCATCATGATATTTTGCCTTGGCGAAGTGCTCAGCTGCCCAAAAGTCATGAGATCATGATAAATTTGTTTGAAGGGGCTTTTATGCACCAAAAAGTTGTGCCATCATGACATTTTGCCTTGGCGAAGCGCTCAGCTACCCAAAATTCATAAGATCATGATAAATTTATTTTAAGGGACCTTTGTGCACCAAAAAGTCATCCCATGATGAAATTTTGCCTTGGTGAAGCGCTTAGCTACCCAAAATTTGTGAGATTGTAACAAATTTTTTTGAAGGGGTATTTGTGCATCAAAAAGTTGCACCATCATGACATTTTGCCTTGGCAAAAAAAATGCATAGTTACATAAAAATACATACAAGGGAAGGAGGAACTTATTACTTGAAGTACAATTTCAGATGGAAGTCGTTAATAGGGATAGGTTGAACATGGCCCTGCTCATATTTTAGCTAGAAGGAGTTGTGTTGATTTTATTCTATTGTCTCAAAAGGGCCTTCCCAAAATGTATCAAATTTATCATGATTTCCAGGTTTAGACTTCTTCTCATTCCATCTGAGGACTAAGTATCCCACCTTAAATTTCATGAGGACTAAGTAGACCCATTACTTTTGTTCCTCTGAACGTAGGAGTTGGACCAATATATTCTCCATTGGTTCTACCTCTTCTGTACTAGCGTGATTGAGCAACTTTAAAGCTGGTATTTCTATGTACACCGGTAGGATTGCTTCTTTACCGTAGACCAAGGAATAAGGATATGTGTTGATGGATTTCTTAATGGTTATTCTATCAGTCCATAGTGCTTGATTTATAGGGGAGTGCCAACTTCTATTGTTGTCCTTTAGAGTTCATTTCAAAATTTTGAGTAGGTTTTTATTTGTAGATTTAGCTAGTTTGTTTCCTTGAGGACAGTAGTTTGAGGACGTTTTTAAATAAATCCTATATTTGCATGCAAAGTCGATCATATTGGTGCATATAAAGGAGGAACCATTATATATGACTAACACCTTTGGGATGCTGAATCTAGTGATCAAAATTTCCATAAATTCTATCATGACCTCTTGGTATGCCTTTTTTGTGGGTATTGCCTCTGACCATTTTGTGAAGTAGTCGATGGCTGTCATGATATACTTATGTCTGGCAGACAAGTTGGATCTATTATCCTGATGAAATCTAGTCTCTATTTTTGGAAAGGTTCTTCAACTTGAATGGACTTTAGGGGAAATGGAGCATTCCTATTTCTCTCGATGTACCTTTGGCACTCCTCACAACCTCTTCTTATTTTGAAGGCATCTACAAAGATGGTTGGCTAGTAGCACCTAGTCTTGATGATCTTTAGGGTATTGGTTCTCCCTGAATAGTGTCCTAACAATCCCCCATGGAAATCTTCCAGGATCTTCTATTTTTGTTCTTATTTTATGCAATAGAGAAGTACTCCATCCAAGTTTTTTTGTACAACCCTTCAGGAAGTAGGGTGTATTTCAAAGCTTGGATCCGGTACTTTCTTCTTTGTGAGGAATTTAATTTTAATGGGCATCTCCCAGTTTGGAAGTATTTGATCAATTCATCCATCCAGTCAAGTCGTTTCAGGGGTTGGTCATCATATGATATTGATTCCTGGGTCTAGCACGCTACGTACTCTGGAAAAGCATGCTCGATGAGTTCTTGGCATAATTCTATGCCTCTTACTAGCTTGGTCGGGTGTATTTTTGCATCATATTATTGTATTTTGGTTACCCAACCAGCTCTTGTGTCACCAAGCTCTCCTTTTCTGATGAAGCTTCATACATCAGGGTGGATGGTGTAGATGATTATCTTGCTATGTGATAAGAAATACCTAAAATTTTTTAGACTTAATTATTGCGTATATTTTTTTCTCAATGAAATTATATTTTTCTTCATGTTCCTGCATAGTTTTGCTCAGAAAAGCTATGGGTCTTTCTTCATTGTCATCTCCCTTCTGTGTGAGTATTGTGGCGTAGCTTTCTTGTTTGCCTATAGCACATAAAATAAAATCCCTGGAATAGTCTAGATTTACTAAGATAGGGGCTTGAACTATCTATTATTTGATCTGCTGGAAGGCTTATTTCCTCTCATCCATCCACTTAAAAATGACATCATTTTTTAAAAGCTTTGTCATCGGTTTGACAATTTGTGTGAAGTCAGCTATGAATTTGCGCACAAAATTGATCTGGCCAAAGAACTACTATAAGACTTTTTTGTTTGGGGGAAGGGGAAGATCTAACAATGCTTTCACCTTGTTAGGGTCTATGGCTAGACCAGACTTAGAGAGAACATGATGAAGTAGAAGTCCTTCATCCATAGCGAAGATGGATTTTTTGGGATTTATGAAGATACCAAACTCCCTACACTTTTCAAATACGCTTCTGAGATGCGCTATGTGATCTCCTTTCTGGTGAGAGAAAACCATCATGTCATCTAGGTAAATCATTATTATCTTATTCTCAAATTATCTGAACACTACATCCATAGCTCTTTAGAAAGTCGCTCCAGTATTGGATAATCTAAAAGGCATTCTCTGGTAATCAAACGTTCTTCACTTAGTTATGAATATGGTTTTAAACTAATCTTCATATTTGACGTGTACCTGATTGTACCCAGAGAAGCCATCTAGGAGTGAAAATATTTTTGCTCCTACTACTGTGTGTAGAATCTAATCAATCTATGGGAGGTGATAATGATCCTTTAGGGAAGCCTTGTTCAAATTTCAAAAGTCAACATATAATTGGATGTCTTCGTTCTTATTTCTAACTAGGACCAAGTTAGCAACCCATTTCGAATGCTTGATTGGGTAAATTATTTTATCTTCAAGGAATTTTAGTAGTTTCTATTTCATTAAGGCTTCTATTTTGGGGTTTACTAGCCATTGCTTTTGCCAAAATGGCTTTATACCTTCCTTGAGTTTGATGGTGTGTTGGATCGTTTCTTTTGAATATAATTTCAGGTCTCTTTAGGTCTAGGCAATGATGCTAAGGAATTCCTTGCATAATTCTCTGATTTCCTCCATTTATACTTCCGTAGTGTTCACTCCCAATTTGGTGGCTTTATCAGGCTCCATTTGAGTTTCTTTGTATCTATGTTTGTCGAATTTAATTTTGTGACCAATCGACCTATCATTATTGTCAACTAGGCTCTCAAGCATAACCAATCCTTTTGATATGTGGTTATTTTTCAACTAGATGATGTTCTCATCTTCTTCATATTTAGCCATTCTATTGTTAGAGTAATTCATCTCATGGACGAGGAAATCTACTATTTACCGATCATTCTCGAAAACTTGCCAAAAAGTATCTTTATCTGGCATAGAAGATTTGTAAATTATCTTGACTATTTTAGAATTTTGGATGACATTGCTTATAGGGCAGAAGTTTACCCCCACTGAAGCCAATAAGTCTACATGAGACTATGAATATTTTTATCTCTAGTAGATCCAAGACTTTGTTTCGGTAAGCTTTACAATAATGCTGTTTGCTTACGCATTTTTCAGTAACCTGATTCACTCTAAACTTAGAGAAACCGAATATTTGTAGTTGCGTGATGCCCATATTTTGAATTTCTTGAGGCATAAATAGAGTACCTCATACTCTACTGCATTGTTAGTGCAACTCCAGGTTAACCAGTAAGAAAAAACCTTTTCCTCACCTATTGGAGAGGTTAGGACAAATCATGCTCTAGCTCTATTTTTACATTTGGCCCCATCGAAGAAAATCTTCAAAAGCTAATCAGTGGGTTGGTTTACCAGAGGGGGATCATTGGGACTGCTCTTATTAGGTGTTATAATCATATAACTCCCAATGTCAGTATCGATCATAGCATTAAAATCTTGGAGGGAGAACTAGTCTTCTTCTTTTAATATGTTTAGAGCTTCTTCCATCAAGTTTAGGTCTTCTAGTTCCTCAGTCATCATGTTCACTGTGGTGGGTTATTTACTTTCATTTTCAAGTTTTTTGATATGGAAATTTTATGGTTTCTCATTGAATATTTTCACCCTTTTACCTTTGAATGATATTTTTAGGTGTGAAAAATCCAATGATAGATTTCCTCCTATATTGGTTGTGAATTCCCTGGAAAGGCACATACCAAAATAAGGCTTTAAGTCCACTACTACCACTTCCTGTATGACTGTGAGTTGGGGCAGCCTGTGGAGTACTATCAGAATATCTTTGATTACCCCTATAGTTTTCGTAGGGGTCCCATCTAGCTGTAATATGCCCTTATTATATATTCCATGCCCTTTATGTCACATACTTCTTTAGGCATCACAGTGGTTGCAGCTCTGGAGTCTATCATGCAATTGTGAACAACCCACCCTTCCATTTGAAAAGACAATTAAAGGGGGGAGGTCTATATTTTCCTGAAGTGGATGTCAAAATTGCTTGTGCAAAATCCATATGAGTGGGGGTCTTGTTATTATTTTTCATAGATCTCAAATATTATTGCAGCAAATCAATCTATCTTGGAAGTTGCAGAGTTTCATACATAGTTGCTTTAGAGGGAGTTTTCTTTATTTCTTCAACTATGTTAAACGAGAGGGGTTCAACACTCTTTTCTTTTACTATTGCATCATACTTGTTTCTATACCCCTGAGTAGTATCAATCCTTTTATGTTTAGTAAGTGAAGGATATCTCAATTTATCCTTGGCTTACTCTTGCATTTTAGTTTCTTTCTGTCGTGGTACTTCCTTGCAAGTCTCTATATCTTTCTGGTTTGAACTCGGGGGAGATGTTTCATAAGAAGTCATTTTATCAACAGGTTTCCTTAAAGGTGAAGGTACTTTAAAGAGGTTGAGGTATTGGGGATCAACCTACAAAGGTTTCTTTCCTTACCTGGTAAGGACGAATACTTTTTCCACAGAAGGCATCATGAAATTCTGATTCTCTTCCTTGATTATGTTAACTTGGCCATTTTGGCTTATTTCGACCTTTTCTCCAGCTACCTTCTATATTTTATGTTGATGGATCATGCAATAAGTCTCACCATGAGGGTCATTGCATGTGGAACACCAAAAAATTGATTCTACTGAAGCATCAATAGGCTCACTATCTTCATTAGCATAAACTGTACTAGATTTATCATAGTTCCTAGCACTCGTAGAAGCTTGATATCTAGTCACTTGTGGAAACCTTATTGGTTAGGAATTTCTTTCTACCTCTCTTCATTCCATGGATATGAACTTGTTTTCCAAAGTATTATAAGAAACTTGTAGATATTGCAGAACTGCCAATTGGGGATATGTGGTTGATGGGACCATAACTGTGGGGAGTTCATGGATAGGGGGAAGTAGTGGAAATGTAGGAGGAGCTTGTATTAATGGGATATTAGGCTGTATGATCCACTTGGGGAGACTAGTATTAGTTGGGAAAGTCGTATTTTATTCCTGAGGTAGATTTAGAAAAATAGGCATCGTTGATTTGGGTGGAAAATGACCAATAGCAATTAGGTCTTTCTTTGCCCTTTGTGCTTCTTGATAAACCTCAAGGAAAGTGTGTACATGAGACTGTATAATTGCCATACTTATATATGATTTAAAAGCTCTCAAATAATAATACATTGCTTGTTCATGAGTTGGTCTCAAACCATCAAGTATTCTTTGCCAAATTCTACTGAATCTGATATTAAAATCCATGATCTCCTCTTGTGGGTGTTTTTGAACAATAGTGAATTGGTTCAATAGAGAGAAAGGATCTATCTACTCATTGAATTATTCCACTAATTTATTGGTAAGCTAGACCCATGTAGATATGGACTAATTTTCAAGAGCTCTATACCAATAGATAATCTTACCTTTCAAGGAAATTACTAGCAATCTTATCATGACATCCTCTTCTTGGATGTCATGGATGGGGGTCAACACAGCCACATATAGAAAATGGTCATAAGCCATATTTCCAATGTCTTCATACTAGGGTAAATATTTTAGGGCTACTGTGGGGATCAGATGTTGAGCTTCCAAGTTCAAGGGGCCTGTATGGTTCCATGTAGGGTAAGGTAGAATCAACTGATTCCTGACCATTGCGGTTGTGTGGATAATTGGAGCAAAAATTCTACTAGTGGCAATGCTAGGAAGGCCTACAAGAGAAATATAGGAGTGTTTTGAATTGTTGATGTAAGAAAAAGTTGTTCTAGGAACCAAAATAGGGTTATACCGGAGGCTACCAAGGTGTAGTTCAAAAAACTCTCTGGATTCTTCTAAATTTTTGGCCTTAGATCTGGTTATCATGAAAGAAAGTTCATGACCAAAATATGGATAAGGGATTTTCTAAGGTTCTTTTCTAGTGCGGATTTTCCAGGTGAAATAAAAATATTGATAGGGAAAAGCTATTCACCAAGGCTCTATATAATGCATGCGATTTGTGTCCCATCGGGCGTGCCAAAAAATGTTGGAGCAAAATCTACCTTTGGTTACATTTGCACCCAAGACTTTGCCAACATTGAAGGACCAGGTTAGAACAGAGTCTACCTGGTTCAATCTCTAGAGGAGGTTGGTTCCT
This sequence comes from Wollemia nobilis, assembly GCA_028583015.1. Classification (NCBI taxonomy): domain Eukaryota; kingdom Viridiplantae; phylum Streptophyta; class Pinopsida; order Araucariales; family Araucariaceae; genus Wollemia; species Wollemia nobilis. The sequence goes on from JAQPPZ010002105.1 coordinate 1,959,747, forward strand.
TTACTTATTTTAGGGAAAATGGAGAGAGAGGAAAATGCATAAAGAGAGGGAAATATAGCTAATGCTAGAGGATTAAAATGGTACAGATTAAGCAACAACAACTACTACCACAACCTTTTGCAGAGAAGCATAATAGAACCAAAATGTGGAAACTTAAACCCTCGGTGAATACTTTATGATAATACAACTCTATTTGTGAAGTTAAATTACAGATCTTAACAAAATGTTAATGTAGGAATTTAGATTAAGAATCGATGCATATTACATTAAAACTAGATTTAATTAGCCATAGACAACACATACATACTTGTTTTCACAATACCAATGAGCCAAGAACCAGAATGTAGATCTTTATTTAGCTTTCAGAAGTTTGTATACATAGCCTTGTAAATGCCTAAGAGCCAACCATTTGCTTGGGTTGCTCATTCTATATATAAGATTTTTATATAATAGAAAACTAAAAGTTGTTATAATAGTATACCTGTGGGCTCATTATGGTACAGAAGAAGGTTAAGGAGTGATGGAGTCTCTAAAAGAAATAGGTTAGGATATTCTTGTTATGTAAATAGTTCTTTGATCTCTCAGTAATCGTGGTCTCCTTGGCCTTCAAAATGTCACGCCATCATTTATTTTAGCCTCTTCTTGGTCCTTGGAATTCAAAATATTGTGCCATCATGAATTTTAGCCTCTGCTTGGTCCTTGGCCTTCAAAATGTTGTGCCATCATGAATTTTGGCCTCTGCTTGGTCCTTGGCCTTCAAAATGTCGTGCCATTACAACTTTTTGCCTTTTATTGGTCCTTGGCCTTCAAAATGTCACACCATTACGACTTTTGGTCTTGGTCTACTCCATTACTTCTAAAATATCGTGTCATTGTGAATTTTGATCTCTACACTTAGTATCTTTAGGAGATTATTTCTTATTTCCCTAGATGTGGTCATTTTGACCAACACTACCTTAATGATTGAGGATTCTACCATCTACAATTTTAAAATATTCCAAATGTGAGAAGGATCAATAACATATTTTCTAAGTAGGGATATGTGGAAAGTATCATGGATTTTTGATAGGTTGGGCAACAAGGTGATCTTATAGGCTACTAGACTAATCTTATCAATGATCTCAAAAGGCCCAACAAAATGAGAATCCAACTTAGTTGAATTGATGGCACTTTTCATGGGGATAACCCTTAAGAAAATTATATATCCCATAGAGAATTATCTTGGTGATATTTTTAGATTAGCATTGCTCTTCTAGCGATCAACAACTTCCTTGAGCCTTTGTTGAATCACTCTAAGCTGCTCCTCCATCTCTCTGATAGTGTCTGGTTTGATCACCACTAGATATTTCAAATTATCCCATGATAGATGTGTTTTGCATCTTATGCCATATAAAGCCTCAAATAGAGCCATTATTAAAGATGCATGGTATCCATTATATGCAAATTCAACTAGATGCAAAAAGTCTTCCCACTTAGACTTTGATCTATGCAGTACATGTGAAGCATGTCCTCTAGGACTTGATTCACCCTCTTTATTTGTCCATCTATTTTTGGATGGTATTAAAAAATAATGTTCAACTTAGTACCCACTGCATGATGAAGAGCTTGCCATAACTTTAATGTAAAGCTAGAATATTTTTCTGATATGACCACCTTAGTAAAATCATGTAACCTAAAAATTTCCTTGGTAAACTTATTTGCCACAAGCGATGCATCATCCTTGATGTTTCCTGGTATAAAATATGCAACCTTGGTCAGTTTGTCGACCACCACAAGTATTGTATCATGTTGGTACCTAGTCTTAGGTAAAACCATAATAAAATCCATAGATATTACCTTTAACTTTTGAGTAGGTATATCATGTGGGTATAATTTTCCTACTAGATGTTGATGCTTTGCCTTAATATTTTGACATTCTAGAAATCTAGTAATAAAACTAGTGATATCATATTTCATTCTTGTCAAATAGATCTTTTTTTTCTCATATTTACCCCTCATGGATGAGCAGAATATGGAGGATTATGCACATATTGCATAATCATCCTACTTAAATCACCAATTTTGGGTATGGCAACCCTATCCATAAAGCATAAAAGTTTGTCTTTTAGGTTAAAATCCTTATTTTCCTCAATACATCTATCAACTTTTTCTTGCATTTCAATGCAATACTAATCCTATAACTACATATCCTTGAATTTGTCCATCAAGTCTATATGACTTCGAGTCAATGCTGCTATATGTTTTCTCCTACTGAAGGCATCAACAACCTTATTTTCTTTTCTTTTGATATACTCAACACCAAAGTCATATTTGGCTAAGAACTTTGTCCACCTTCTTTGTCTCACATTTAACATAAGTTGGGTAAAAATATACCTTAGGATTTGGTGTTTTGTTCTTAGCTCAAATGGTTTCCCCAAAAAATAGTGCCTCCAGACCTTTAGTGCATGCACAATTGCTAACAATTCTAGGTCATGTGTAGCATAATTCAACTCATACTTCTTGAGTTTCTTAGACTCATATGCTACTACAAATTAATTTTGGGACAACACCCCACCTATGCCTTCTAAGGAAGCATATGTACATACTATAAAATTCTCAAGAGGATCCAATATCTTGAGAATCAATGTTATAATCAACTTATTATTCATAGTTTCAAAGGATGATTCATACTTATTTGACCATTTGAACTCTTTTCCTTTCTTTGAAGGTTGGTGATAGAGTAGGTAATCTTTGAATAATCCTTCACAAAATACTTTTAATAACCAATGAGCCCCATGAAGCTTCTAAATTTTGATACATATGTGGGTGCATGCCAATGCAGAATGGCCTCAATTTTATTAGATCTATTGTAATTCCTTATGTAGATATGATATGCCCCCAATATTGAATTTGTGAGGCATAAAATTCACACTTAGATAACTTTTCATAAAGTTGATTTTTCCTCAACACCTCTAACACTAACCTAAAATTTTGGTCATGTTCCTCTTTGGTGGAAGAATATATGAATATATCATCTAGGAATATAAAAAAAAAACTGATCTAGATATTTTTGGAACACATTGTTCATCATATTCATAAAAGTTACTGTCATATTTATCAACCACATGGTAAAAATATGAACTCATAGTGCCCATATATGGTATTAAAAGTTGTTTTGTGAGTATCCTCCTCATAAATCCTCAATTTATGATATCTTGATCTTAAATTAATATTTGAAAATATAGTGGTATCCTTTAGTTGATCAAAGATATCATTAGTCCTTGGTAAAGGATACTTATTCTTGATGGTCACCTTATTCAAAATTCTATAGTCGATACACAAAATTAAGGAACCATCCTTATTTTTTCATAAATAACACCGAAGCTCCTAGGGTGACACACTAGGTTTAATCAAATATTTCTCCAATAAATCTTGAAGTTGCACCTTTAACTCTTGCAACTCAATATGAGTCATTATGTATGAAGTCATTGTAATAGGTTTGAATCTAGGCATTAGTTCAATGGTGAAGTCAAATTCATGTTGAGGTGGTAAACCTAGGAGATATTCTAGAAATACATCCCTAAATTCATGTAAAATTGGATGTCTCTTAAATATTTTCTCATCCCCTTTTCACCTAACTTACCATTTATCTTGACTATGTATAACATACCACCTTTTTTAATGGATTTCTTTAGTTGCATAGCTAACAATAGATATGGTCAAAAAGACCTTTGCATACTTTGAACCGTTACTCTCTTCTTATCCTTATCGGTGTAATCCATCCATATCTCTTGGAAGTTGGTTAAGGCTCCATGAGCCTTCAACTAATCCATCCCTAGGATAATATCAATAGTATGGAGTGGTGATACATATAAGTGCCATGTAGTGGATTCATTGGGTAAGATAATATCGTCTGTAGGAAAACATTATCTAGTGAGTAGGTCTATCCAAAACCATACTCAAATTTCCACCCTTGTGCCAAAAATCTAGGTATTTTTGACATATCCTCGATAATACTAGTGGAAATAAAACTATCTGTAGCTCCACTATCTATTAAAAATTTAACATTTTTGTTAAAAAACTTAGAATTCAACGACATAGGAGTTGCTTGTCCATCCAAGTTTTGACTTCCAATAGCTACATAGATTTGGTGTGGTTGCTCCTTTGCTCTATTACTAGACTCTGGTCGTTGGGGATACTTATTTTCATAATGAAGACCCCCACATATAAAGCAACATATCTTGGTTGCCTAAGATTTTACCTACATTTTCTCTCATGTTCCCTCTTTTTGAGCTAAACCATTCTGATTCTAGGGTTGGGGTTTTGAATTATTTCTTTTCCTGATATTAGGTGCCTCTTTTAAATTTTCTTTACCTTTATCATTTTGGATTCTAATTCAACAATTATCTCTATCATTGATCTTTGTTGCTTCATATGCTCCTATAGCGACCTAACTAAGGATGCAAGATACTTAATTTTATCTTGTAGCAACTCAAAAAGGGAAGTAATATTTATCATTCTACTAGTGGGATCCTCCATTCTCCCAACATCCCTGTTGGGCTCCATTGTTCTTCCAAAATTCTTGCTAGAGTCCATTGTTCTTCTATATTTCCATTGGGATTGTACTACAACTTTATTTTGCATAGAAAACCCCACCTTGAATGATATTAATATAAGTGCCATATATTTTGTTAAGTAAAAACCCCTTGTGGGGACACCTTGGTCTGAGAGACCATGATTAGGGGGTTCTACACCATCAAAGTCACCCGAGAGTCGTACCCGACCCTGCTCGCACCAACATAATCAATTGGATTTTGGGTACCCAATTCAAATTTTTGTTAGGGTGGATATTCAAACCTAGGACCTCCCTTGGAGGATTGCCCTCTGCTCTCCAAATCGCCTACAACACCTGGGTAAGTACCATATATTATCCATAAAAGAAGTTGGATAGATCATAATTTTCTCCTAATTATACTTCAAATGGTTAGATACATCTTCCCATGAACTAACTTAGATTATTAATACATTCTTTCTATTGATTATGGTCACACTTGTCCCCCTACAAGGTGCCTTCTTTGTTATGACCATTATCACTTCCTTGATAATGATCTTGTTCATGCTTACCTCATCATAAGGTGTCATTTTAGTTATGACCATTATCACTCCCTTGAAAATGATCTTGATGATGTTTACCTCGTTGCAAGGTGTTATCTTAGTTATGACTATTATCACTCCTATGACAATGATCTTGGTCATGCTTGCATTGCTGCAAGCTACCATTCCCAATAAGAAACTATACTACCTAGGATTCTTACTCATTGGTATGACTAGTCCATTCAACATACAATACCTATCTTATCATAGATCAAGTTAAGGTCCCTAGAGGCATAAATATCCCTAAAGTAGCACATAAAGTAAAGGCTTATCCTAGGTTCACTCTATAGAAGCTTCTAGTTCTATGACCTAGAGCTCTAATACTAACTGTAACAACCCACCAAACCAAGCCAAGAGAAAGATATAATATCTTTAAAGTAACGTTCATAAATAAGTCCCAATAGTTTTCAGCATTATAAGGCATAACCACTTTTTTTTTTAATGTCACTATAGATGACACTCAAGTGGATAGGAATGGCCAATATCCCATATTTTTGGGGTTCACCCCTCTAAACCTCATCATTTAGAAAGGATACCAAGAGTGGTCCCATACCTTTCCTATACCCTCATTGTTATAAGACAAATTGACCATGGTATAGGAATTATCCTTTAAGACCCACAAAAATTAAAGGGGGATGCCAAAAACCTTACTGCTCAAGGTTCAAGGTACCACCACTATACTGTTTTGTGAATGATTCCAAAAACCTCACTACTTTGGAAAACCCACGCCTCATAATTCAAGGTGTATAATTTCACAAATATATGGTTATTACATCACTGCAACTCCTCCTAAATTTGTGAATACCTAGCTATTGCATCACCACAACTCCTTCCAGGATTCACATTTTATTGGTTATTGCATCACCACAACTCCTCCTAGATTTGGGTTATCTTATTGACTCTAGGGTTCTAATATGGCTCTAGATCCATGACCAAGAACTCCCTCTAACCCCAATATTAATACATAAAATCAAAATAACATCTCTCTCATTAAATGAATTGAAATGCTATAATAGAAATAACATGCTTAAATATAACACAATGCTAGAATTACAATAAAATACCTCCATCCATAATACTAACATTTAGCAATTCATTTATTTTATAATGAAATAAATAACAACATCTAGAACATTATAATCCACCATCCATGAATTGAAATCTGAATCATTCTTTCCCATTTTCTCATAACTTAAACATTCAAATACCTCATAAAAAAATCAATAACTTTAATCCTTTCATTCTTTGTTCAAGTTCAAGAATAACAAGAGTATTACATAACATATTTCTTCTAGTATTTGACATAAGGAATACATTGCTAACTTTACATCCTTAATACAATAGTTCAATTCCATCAAGTGGTATCTATTATCATATTCTATCCATGGTTCATTTCATGAAGATCCTATCCTCATTAACATTGAAAAGAAACTTAGGGATCATGACAACTTATGTATGCAAATGCAACTTAATATGCATTATGCAAGAAAACCACCATGCAAGATATATTTCTTACATACAAGAGAGAATTCCATACTTCTCTCAGTGTTGAATTCCCTTATCTACTCAAGCCTCAATAATCTAGTACTATAAATTATGTTTTTTATTTCTTTAAAAAAAAAAACGAGTCTTCAACCAAAAACAATACTCCATTAACTAAAGAACCAAATATTATTTCTTTAACTATAACTTATAAATAAACAAACATCCCAATCCATTCTATACTAGTATCGATTCAATTCCATATAATATTTGATCCATTTTATATATTCCTCTAATAAAGCATAAAGTCTTCCAAAAAGATACTTTAATCTACATTATATTTATTCCAATAAGTTTAATCATCTACATGATTTAAAATTTCCAAGTGAAACTATACAACAAAACATTTAAATAAAATTTTAACTCCAAAACGCAATGTGTAGACAAGAGCAAGCAATAAATAAATTCAAATACTAAGAACCTACCTTAGCCTTAAAGCTAAGCACTAACTCAAAAAAAATGCTTAACTTACTAATGGGTGACTCAGATCAGAACCCAAACAATCATAGCAAACACATCCAGAGATGAAGTACAAGAAAAACATAATGATGCCACCACATATCCACTCAGGACTTCATGGAGCTAACGAACATAACACAAAAACAAAAAAAACTTAGAACTAATAGGGATACAACACTCCAAAATGAAGCAATATGTCTCACAAAACTTATAACAAGCACAAGGACTATGCAACTTGGTTAAACAAGGTTCTAAAATCTTATCTCTACTTGATAAAATATCAAGCTCTATGGTAGCACTGCCACTACCTTCTATGAAAAGGATCTAAGACCAATAGCCAAAGCAACAATATCCAACAACATGCTTAAATTCAAGCACAAACCTAGATGTTTTTACACAAAGCTTAAGCCAAATCTCAACAAAAAAATTTAAAAAGGGCATAGCCAATACAAGCTTTGAACTAAAGAATAACCCAAGCATTATAAATTATAGAAATAGCAAATCAGGCAAACAAAAACAAATCTTAAAATATCATTAAAGAGTTCTACATCAACATAGTTATCTCAAGCTTACCTTTGATGTCCAAGCCCTTGTTCCTCTAATCCACTTTCCTTGTTTCCAAAGCTTTTCCTCTTAGGATCCCCTTTTTCTTCTGCTAGCCCTCAAATCAACCATTTCCTTTATATTATAATCCTATCGGATTTAGGTTAAAGGGCTATCTTCTTGCATGCCACAGATGAACACAAAGGTATTGTAGATTCTTTAAATTAAAATAACTCACTCACATTTCCATCCAATGCAATGTTGCAACATTAGCCACCTTAATTACTATAAATTAGGGTTAATTAATCTTGCTTTTTTTTTCTTTTATTAAAAAATTACCTAATTAAAAGGTAAAAATATAAATAATTAATATAACAATTCATCCAATGATATTATTACCTCTTAATGTTAATTACTAACAATAGGGTAATTGGATTAATTACTTACTAATTAATACCAGATTTTAATATTAATTATTAACATTGATATTAATATTCCAAGTATTAATATTACTAACCTTATTAATACTTTATTGGATTAACCAACCAATTCTATGCTTCCAAAACACAAGCAATAAAAAAAATTGCAAATTAATAATACACCATATTGTTTTTCCTTAAGTAGGTGGCTTTTTAAGACAACCAAAACGTTATCCCCTACCTACTAAGGATGACTCTTTTGCCAATAGCAACCTCCTTTCCCAATTATGTATTCAAACAACAAACATATATGCAATGCATCTACATGATGGGTATTATTTTACCCTTGATCTATTGATGAGGTTGTCATCCATCATTTTCTATTTTTCTCTCAATTCTGGTAGTTGTCCCATACCAATCCATTGATGAGAGTACCTAGTCCTACAACCACAAATTCATCAACAATACCATATTCTAAAATAATGTAATCAAGCATAAAGTGCAACTACCAACACATATTGGTAATATAAAATAAGATTATGCATTAGGTATCCCCACATGAATACATAAAACAAATATCAAGAACAAGTCCTGCCAAGAAAGGCCATTACAAACCTAGAATAGGAAGCAATCCAGTGGTACCAATGGTTAGAGAAAGTGCATATCACTTGGACTAAATTTGATATAAAATTACTCATTCATTTTATCCCTAGTGAGTATGAAGATTTCATTAGAGCCCTCACCAAGTTAATACAAATGAGATATGTGTATTATTACTAGATATTTTAAAAAGCTTACAAATCGCACTAGGGGATTGAGTGTTGAATTTTTCTAAAGTTGTTTCATTAGTGAATTAAAGGAATATATCCATGTTGAAGTGAAAATATTTAATAAAAACAACATGATGGTAGTTGTAGGATTGGCTAGGCTTGTTGAAGATAAATTCACAGCAGAAGGTCTACTTTTTAAGTCTTCATAGGCTTGAACCTTATTTCCATCATCAAAATCAAGAAACATACCACCCTAGGTTAAACGTCTCACCAAAGAAGAAATGGATACATGTAGGGCACAAGGACTATGTTACAACTACGATGAAAAATATTATTCAAACCAAAAGTGTGTAAAAAAACTATATTTATTCAATGTAGGAGAACCTTCAACTAGGGAACCACAATATGAAGGAGAGGACCATAGAGAGGAAGATAATATAGAGTCTGAACTAATAAAGGATCCATAACCTAAACTTTTTGCACATGCGTTAGTTGGGATTTCTACTCCCCACACCATGAGAAGGGTAGGGTATTTCAAAGGCCAACAACTTATCATACTTATTTATTTTGGTAATACCCATATTTTTATTAATCCTCATGTATCTAAACAAGCAACATGTTACGTATGCTCTTGCAATTAATTTGAAGTCATTGTTGCCAATGGGGGTCCTCTACCATACAAAGAAAAAAACAAATATATAAATGTGATGATGGGAAACTATAACTTTAGGGCAAACATGTTTTCTCTTCCTTTGGGTGGTTGTGACATTGTGTTGGGAAATCAATAAATTTGTACCTTGGGATCGATAGTATGGGAATTTTTTGAGCTATGGATGTAGTTCATCAAAGATGGAAAACAATACACTCTCCATGGCTTGACTATAGGTCCTACTCAACTCATCAAATCACATATGATGGATTTTTTTTTAAAGAATTTCCTCAAGGGGTGGTGGCATAACTATTTGCACTACAGGCCTTAAATACCAATGATATATTTTAGCCAATTGAATTACAATAAATTATGGATAACAATGCACCCATATTTGTAGAACCACAAAGGTTACCACCATGATTCACCCATGATAATGCCATCAAGATTGTCCCAAGAAGTTTACCATGAAACATTCATCCCTATTAATACCTATATATGCAAAATACTAAAATTTATAAGATGGTATAAGAATGATTAGCAACAAGGATCACTCAATCGAGCGTTAGTCCATATTCTTCCCTGGTACTTTTAGTTCATAAGAAATATGAAACTGTTAGCTTTTGATGCTAAAATACTTAATGAAATGCAACCACAAGGAATAATATGAGCATGCAATATTAAATATATGATAATAACAATATACTAAGCATGTAAAACTCATATTAAATTTTTTCAACTACTCATAAATCTACCATTAATGAAATAGTACATTGCTATAAAATAGAGATCCCAAAACTTTTCAAAACTTTATACATGTTCTACATTGCTTCTATCTTGCTTTCTATTCCTCTATATTGTATCATCTACAATGTTGCTACTATCATATTTCATCTTTCTCTATATCTCTCACCTATAAAAAGCCTATATATAATGAGATGTGACTCTTGGCATTTCACCTTCCTATGACTTCATATTCCTATTCTATAGACTCGTGCACATGGACTACATTCACATTTACATCATTAAGTACTTTGCAACACTTGTGCATTTATTACATTGCATAAATTAAATATTCAAACCCTAATCTAAGACACACTCCTAATCTAAATATGTACCCAAGGTGGTACATTAGCATATACCAAATTGTAGACAAGAAAAATTGACCCACTTGAGTGAGTTATTTTTCCTAGGTCCTCAGAGAGACCCTCTAGACTTACCCAAAGAAAGACTAGGCCTCTCTTTCCAATTTTCCTTCTTTTCCTTATATTTTGGAAAAAATATGATCACCCCCGATGGGGCATAATTTTACCTTGGCAAAATTATAGTCGGTCCTGACGGGGCACGATTTTGCCTAATTAGAGTTTTTTTCTTAGAAAACCCTAATTTTCCAAGTTGGCATCTTTAGACGTTGGCTTCCTTGGTTTTCCTGCCCATTCTTCTTTCAAATCCACTATAAAAGGAGGGTTTGAAGTCTTATTTTTTTAATATAGATAGAAGAGAACGAACGAATCAATCAATTTCAATCCAAGTTCCATTTTATTGAGGTCTTCTCTTCTGCAAGCAAGCCAAACTCGCAAGTTGACAAGTGCTCATTGTTCAAGTGTGAAATATAGTCTGTTGAAGCTCTATTTTCTGTTGCATTGGATTGTGTGTCACTGCCCTTGGTGGATAAGTGTTGAAGCCCTAAGGAGAGATTTGCTACACATAGGTCTTTGCCCTTATGTCTGCTTTTTTGCTATCTGCCAGGTTGTTTCTATTTGCTCGCATCTACATATTCATCTAAAAATTCTATCGCACATTGGTAATTCACATTTTCATTTTATTTCTATGAAATTGTGCTCGTTAATCTTAAGGTACAATTTTATCGATCTGAGACTGATATTTTTTGTGTTTTATCTCTACTTTTACGAAATTGTGTTCAGTATTTTTAGTGCGTGTTTTCATTGGTTTACAAAATCATAGTCGCTCCGCTAGGGGCATGATTTCACATAGACCACATTTGGGGGCAACCTGCTACCCCCAAACCCTATATCTATATTATATGCTATGTTTAGACCATATTAGTGCATTATGTGCCTTGTTCATCATTCTATTCTATTGCATTTCATTGTGCTTGTTCATCTTCCAAAGGTCAACTTTCACTTTTGTTTTCAAAGGTCAGCTAAAAGGACCTAGGGGGCTTGACTGTTGTGCCTCCAAGCATTGTCATACAATGGCCTAAGAAGGCCCCCTAATGCTGATCATATTTTTCAAAGTGTTTGCCAAGCTATTTTGCAGGAATTATAGGAGTCTGGATCAAAGGATATTGTTGGATGAAAGACAAAGCTAGGATCAACCATCGGATAAGATAAGTGTTCTTATATATCTATAGGTTGTTTGTTGTGTGATTTCTATTTCTATTAAAACCCTAGATCATAAATATAAAAGGAAATGAATTTAATTCAAGTTTCTAGGCATTTAAAAGATAAATAGCATATAGTGTGCATTTAGGGTTTAACATTGTTTGTGCATCTTCCCTTGAACCCTTGCTTGAAGGATTTCTATTTTGCAACCTTAGGTTAGAAATCATTCAAACAAAGAATCATTCTAGGGTTAGCTCTTGTTTTCTTGCATTATGTATTTTTGCATTGTCCTTTATCTTTCATAGCTTAAATCTAGAAAGGCCAAACATAGGTGATTGTCTTAAACTGAACACATCAACACATTCCACCCTCGAACTTGGAGCGAGTCCTAAAACCATTCCTGGTGAACCCTTCCCTCTCTTTTTACATTGAGGTGTAGAGAACAACATACCCCTACGATCACCTCAGCTTCCCTACGGATCCAACCGAGAATCGTACGTGGTAGGGCAGTTTTCCCCTCTACATTCTTTGGTGAACCCGACGTGAACACCTCCTTTTCTTTTGAAAACTTTAAATAAGACCATTAATTTGCTTGTTTGGTTTCAGAACATTAATAACACCTTAAAATCTTTTCTTGTGTGTTTTTGTTAGTTTTCTCCTCTATCCTTTTGCTTCTTCTAATGGCTCCTTTCCTTAGAAGTCAGTGAAAGCATCTTGAATCTGATTATGTTCCTTCGAAAGATGATCAGATTGATAGAGAGAATCCTAACATGGATTTAGAAGAACAAGATAATGTTGAAACTGAAACAAACTTTGATCCCTTTGAAGGGCCCGATGGTGGGTTCCTTTTTACATCATTTGAGCATATCTAGGGTTTTATGAAAATTAATAGAGACAAAATACTGAAGGGTATGGAGCGGGAGGCTCAACTTGAAAGAGGTGAGACTCCTCCTCCTCCTCCAGTAGATTCTCCTAAGCATGTTCAAAACAACCCCTTGTCTGAATCTTTGCATCTTGATAATCTGAGACACCAACCAACTTGTGCCACTACTATAACCACCAACATTGAAAGGAGTCCACAAGTCCTTCCAACTAGTAGTGTCACTCAAAATTGTATTCAATTTCCTCCTCAATTCTCTAATCTCAACACTCTTGCTTCTATTCCACCAAATGTTAGTTATCCTCTCGCAAGGTATCACATATAACAATAGTATCAATGCTTCCAACACAAGCCAAGCACTTGTTCAGTGACCTACTTATACCCCTCCTTTGGTGAATTCAGGAATATTGCATAACAATAATCCAGAGGTGCAAAACTTGGAAAATATGGTAAAATAGTTAGTTTCAAAAGTGGAGATGATTCAGCCTTCAAGTTTCACTTACAGTTATAAAGAGATGTGCAATCAACCATTGGATCCCATTGTTGCTGCTAGACCTTATCCTAAGCACTTTTCTATGCCAATTTTACCTATATATAAGGGGACAGAAGATCCAATAGAGCATTTAAGAAGATTTAGAACAACATGCCATGATCTCATATATGATGACATGTTGTTACTAAAAACATTCCCTAAAAGTCTTGGTGGCATGGCATTGGAGTGGTACTATCGGTTACCTAATTATTCCTTGAGGAATTTTGAAGAAACAACATAATTATTTGTTCAACAGTTTGGTGCTTATGTTGAAAAGGATGTGACAATGAAAGATGTCTATGATTTAAAACAAGGTAAAGAAGAAGTTTTTTCAGAATTTTTATCTCGTTGGAGGAGTCTAGTTGGACATTTGAGATATACTTTACCTCCTCGAGACATGCTTGAGATATTTATTGGAAATTTGCAAGAACATTTATCTTATGCATTAGAGACGACAACTATCACATATTTTGATCAAGCAATTGAATTAGCAAGAAAAGTAGAACAGGCTCTCATTAGAAGAGGCCAACTCAAAATAAAAGAAGATAAAAATATCAAGTCACAACACAAAAATAAGCATACAGGAGGTGATGGTGCAATGGACAGTAGGCCTGTTAATAATATTATTAACAACCTACAAAATATGATACTTCAAAGACCTCCACAAAGGAATTTCACAAAGCTTAGCATGTCTATGGAAGTAGTTTTGAAACAACTTTTGGAAGCCAACATGATTGAGTTACCTCCCATAAGGCAACCAGATACTACAACTAACTGGTACAAGGTAGGTCAACATTGTGCATATCACAGGGTAGAAGGACATTGGATAAATTCTTGTAAGAAATTGAAACATGTGGTACAAGATTTGATTGATGTAGGATGTATTGATGTAGGGAATTCTCAATCATCAAATAATCAATCTTCTACTCAATAGACACCGACAACAAATCAAGATATGGGAATATTCAAGGATCCATTACCAAAGCATGGTCAACAAGTAGCTAATTAGGTATCCTATCAGAATGAACCTCCTCCCTATGGTAATATGGTTGGCATGGTTGGGCTAACTACAAGAAGTCAAGCTCAGGCTTAACCGACTCAACATTATTAGCAAGAAAAGAACTCTACATCACAACCCACTTTGTTTTTGAGGAATAATCAGAGAAATATTTCAGAGATAGGAACCCCACCTTTGATATTGAGACCCCAACCTAAAGTTTCCTTTGATCTCCAACAATAGCTAGCTAGTACTCCAGCTAAGATCTCTATCTTAGAGCTCTTACAAACTTCCCCTACCCATCGAGAAGCTTTGTTGGAATTTCTAAAGCAACAATCTGTTCCTCCAAATATTTCCCCTAGTGCTGTAGTTAATATCGTAGGTTCTCTTGGGATACATCATATCTCATTCTTAGATGATGATAAGCCTTCCTCAGACTTGCAAGAAGATTCTTCTCTTTACATTACAACATTTATTGGGGATACTTTTATCAAGCGAATCTTGATTGATAATGGTTCTTCCCTCAATTTGTGCACTTATCAATTTTTTCAAAAATTTGGGTTAAAGGAGGAAGACTTGACTAAATCTGATATTATCATCAAAGCTTTCAACAATGAGTCCCAAGAAGCCTGCGGTGTTATATCCCTTCCCCTTAAGGTCGGACCCAAGATCTTGGATACTTTGTTTTATGTGGTACATTGCCTTGCATATTTTAATCTTCTTCTTGGACGTCCTTGGATTCATGCAATGAAGGTCATCCCTTCTACCCTTCATCAATGTTTGAAGTTTGAATTTAAGGAACAAGTTATCACCATTTTGGGTGACCCCCGACCATTTGAATATTGTTCAATGGTTGAGCAAGCTCAATCTGATTTCAACCTTTGTCCTTCTATTTCATCAATTGTTTCTCCATGTTCCTCATCTCAAATATCAGAGCAATTTGAAAATTTAAGAATGAGTGAGGAACCTCGAATCAATATTTCATCAAGGGATCAAGATAATCAGTTTCTTCAAGAGCCTCTTCTGGATCTTGCCAAGCTACCACCTTCACCAAGGACTATGGGTTTGCCCTATAAGAAAGGTGATGTTGTACACATTGGCACATGTACCTTTATCTTCGTAGGAACTACCTTCAAAGAAAATATACGTGGTAGCAACCCCTCTCCCATTGAGCATTCTTTTGCTCATTGTTACCTTTCCAATGACTACCCACTTCCTAAACAGATCCTATCTAGTATGGGATATGTAGGTAAAGGTCTAGGGCCACAATAGAAAGGTATTCAAGAGCCCTTGGATGTCGAGATCTGGCCTGGGAGATGTGGCATAGGTTTCATACCTAACAAAAACCAACCTTTACCATTTGACAATGATGATCATCTTATGACTTATGCTGAATATTTGGATCATCAAAAGTCAGAAATGGGTGATGAGGATGATGGTCCCCCTTATTCTTCTGAGATCTTGTTTTGTAATATGATTAATTTTGTGTGTTCAAGAGATAAGCTTTTTATTTCTAGGAAGGACCCTACTTCGTTGTCCTATAGAGACCTTGCAAAATTAGGGATTGCTCCTCCTTATGTTAAGAATGATGGTTTTGTTCGAGAATGTATTGATTATCATACTATGGCTGTCAAAGAAAAAGCTACGAAGGAGCCTCTCCATGATTCTAATCATCGAGATGGCTTACCTTCTAGATGTTTCTTTGATGAAGCAGTTCATGGTACACCTATTCTCTTTGTCAAGATAGGAGGCACATTCAAAATATGTGTTGACTATCGCTCTATTTGCTTAAATTAACCAACTAAAATTAATCATCAATTAGGCATGCATTTTATATTCCATTGCATCCATCTACTTGCTCATAATTGCACTATTGCCTATCATATTCTGCATGATTTGCCTATCATTTAATTCAACTTGCATGTTTGATTGACATATTTTGCATGGCTGCTTGTTCATGACTACTTGATCATATAGATTTTTAGGAATTTCATGATAATGGCATGTGATGATACCTAGTTAGGTCATAGCTCACATGCATTGCACTTTCACTAGGGCTATGATGCCTAGCGAAATCCCCACCCTAGGGATTCTTCCTCTTCTTCCTCTTCTTCTTCTTCTTCTTCTTCTTTGTTGTTTTCTCATCCTCCTTGGCCTTGAAAGTATTATTCATGCCCATCATTTTCCCTCAAGTCAAGGATGACAACTTCTTGTGGATATGTCCTTGTCACCTTTTTCATGATATTTTATTTTCTTTTATCTTTTTCCTAGACAAGGATATATGTCCTCCTACCTTCTTATGGTTGTTCTCTACTTCTTCTAAGCACTTGCACACACTCACAAGCGATCTTTCTTGGCTTTTGCTTTCACATGTTGCACACATCACACCCCTATCGAGGGTAGCACTCATTCACTCCTTTCATCTATATATATTACACCCCACATGGGATGGTATACATCCTAGTGGGTATCTTTCATCCATAGGGACATGTTCCCCTATCGAGTTATACTCCTCTTGACTCAGTGGGTCCAACACCCCATTATAGGATAAGCTCCATGGCCATTTCAGTAGGTCACGACATACATCCTAGTGGGTAATCACCCCATAGAAGTCACTAGCGAGCAACCACCCATAGCGGGTCATGCTCCAACATTTGATCATCTTAATGAGTGCTACACCCATAGCAGGTTCAACTCCATATTCATGTTTGATTCATGATGTTTGGTCACATTAGTCTACCATGATCTACATTGATTCAAACACCATGCTTCGATCACCCCTTTTCATTCTCGATTGTTGACCTTTGCTTCTCATTCTTCTTCCCTTATTCTTATTTTCTTCCTTGTACTTCTTTTGTCTCACATCCACCACCTCATTTTGCATTCATATAGTCCATGCATTGCATAGTTAGTTTCATGCATAAAACATCACAATTATAAAAATCATAAAACATAACAATAAATAATATGCATACACACAAAGCACACACAAATCAATGAATCATAATAAAAGTAACTTAGTATTACTCAAAAAGAGAGATACATAGATGTATGGTCAGTGTACCATAGTCTAACCCTAGTACACTCGACCAATCCCTAGGGATGCATGCCACAATTAAAAATTGGCAAGTCATCCCGATCCCTAGCCCTAGCTCTGGGAGCCTATCTCCTCAGCTCACCCATCAAAGGTGGCCCCGGTGGGGGCATATTCATAGATCGAGAGACCATCCATGATTGAGATCATGTCCTACTCACCAATTGTAGGGATGGAGGGAGTCTCACCTACTGTCCCTTTAGTACCACTTGGTAGTACATGGTCTCATAGAAGGTAGCCTTCTACATGACCACCTCCAACCTCTCTCCTATCCTCTATAGCTCTGCCTATAGCAGGTGGATCCCATCACTAGCTTAGTTGCTCCCAATAATAGCCATCCCCTCTACCTGAGCCCTCTAATGCTCTATATCTAGATGGCTCACCTCCCCTCAAAGATGATCAACCTCTACTTAAGTTGCATCCCTCTCTATCTCTATAGTGCCTAAGGCACTCTATAGCCCCTCGATCCTCTTGGACCTATCCTCTTAGAGTAGGTCCATCTCCCTCTGAAGAGTCACTACCTATGCTCGTAGTGCCTCTATCTCCCTCCTTAGATCCTCCTGACCTGAGGCCTCACCTAGGCTAGCTACTATTGATGTGGAGGTCTCTCCCACTCCTCTACTCGATGGTACCTCAACCACTATAGGGGCAACTCCAGCTATCCCTACCTCCTCGATCCCTGTAGTGATAGTGGCCTCCATCACTATCTCAACTCAAACCCATACCTATCTCTATCTTAGGGCTTCTTAGCCCACTGCTCCCTCCTTATGGCTCTATGAGCAACCTCTTAAAAATCTCATTGCATACCTAAGCTCATCACCTAGTACCTCTATATCAATACTAGAGGGGAGACCCTCTAGGGCATGACTCCTCTATACCACCTTGGTATCCGAAGGCCACTCCTACATCATCAACCCTAGGATCCATGTAAGGAGGATCATCTAGATCCTCCTCCTCCCACCTAGCTAGATCAAGGTCTCCTCTAACTCCTACTAGATCTTGATACACTCTCCTGTACTAGTAGTCTCCTAAGTTTAGGATCCCCTACAAGATCTTAAACTACCATAAGACTCTATCAAATCGATAGAGCTTTAACTCCCCTCTCTCTATAGTTAACCACTTGATCCTCCTCACCCTGGCTAGCTCCTCTCCATCCTTAGCCCATCCTAGGTGTAGATGCTAAGGTCACCAAATAATCTTGGTCTCCCTCAGCTCATCTACTACCTACCTCACTAGTGGTAAGTTCCTGGTATAGGTCCTTTAGACCCGCTCAAGTGATATGGACCACCTATATGCAACTAGCCACTCTAGGTTGGGTAGTGGTCCTAGTAGTGCATCCGATCTCCACACCACTATGTGCTCCTAGCTCCACACCTAGAGAAATATCATGTAGACTATCCCTATATACCACTTGTACACGATGTTGTACAATATCCTATACAACTAGGCCAACACATATGGGCCCCATGTGAACCACACTCCTTGGTCTCACATGTCTGCTACTACACCCACCATCATCCATGGTAGATATTGCCTACTAGTGTGGCACATCAACAAGCCCACCACCACCCCATAGAGCACGATCATCAATGGGTCAGCTCCATACCACCCCACCAGGTCATCTACTACCATCATGCTCTCTCGCACCTAGTGGGTCCATCCTCCTAATAGTCATTGTAATGTAGCCAACCACCCTCAAGCTCTATAAATAACTCTTCCCATGATGGGGATGCACAAGATTCACCACACATCCTCTAGTGTGATGATCATCTCCCCTATCGATAATTGGAAGGTCGACAACTCTGGATACCACCTCTCAAGGCATCCTCTCCAGGTGGTCTAGCCCCACCACCCCTAGAGTATCTCTCTTCATCTACCCAAGTTCACAAAGCTCCACCTCCAAGGAGCCCGGTCGCCACTCGTGGCTCTCGAGTACGCGAAGCTGCATCCATAACAAAATAAAAATTTAATCAGTATATTTACACATTAAATAATATAATTAAATTAATGCTAGCTTGCTTGCCTCTCTCTTTCCTCCTTTTCTCCTTTTCTTTCTTTTCTTTTTTTCTCTCTTTGAAAAAATCATTCTTGGTTTTTGTAGGTGCGATTTCATCATTTTTACTCCTTTTGTGAAATCGTACCCCATTTTTCATAGACACGATTTCACCCACCACTACGAACCAAGGCAATATTGCGATTGGATCATGAAATTATGCTTGGTTCATACATGATAAACCTACCATATTTGGCTGAAAAACCCAAATTGAAAGCCAAAAATGAAAAACAATTGATCAACAAGATGGTTTTTTCGATCTTACCTCTGCTCACTCCATTATCATGTCGGCCTCACCCCTCACAATTATTGAATGATGCACTGGTAATGCCATCTCTAGTTTTTATCCAGAGCTCTTTTTCTTCCTTTGTGCATGGTGAAAATGAATTAGGGTTTTCACCTCTTTTCCCCTTTTATGCATAT
The DNA here is from genome assembly GCA_028583015.1 of Wollemia nobilis. NCBI lineage: Eukaryota > Viridiplantae > Streptophyta > Pinopsida > Araucariales > Araucariaceae > Wollemia > Wollemia nobilis. Next base: position 1,979,586 of record JAQPPZ010002105.1, read on the forward strand.
TTTGCTACTTCCTTTTCTTCTATTTTTTCTTTCGCTCTTTATTCTTCTGAGTCTGCCATTTTGAGTTTCATTAGGAATTTGGAATTCCTCATGAAACTCGAGGGGGCACCCTAGCCTAAGAGGCATTAATGTCCCTAATGCCTTGATTTACATGCAAAACAAGAAAGTGTCCAGAATGACACCATTTTTGCACCACCCCTTTTCTTCTAAACCAACCACTCCTTTTCTTCTTGTTGTCTTCCACTTATAGGAGTCTACATCCTTCTTTGATGCATTTATTAGGCCATAAATGCATCAAAGAGGGGGTAAAATGTAGACACAAAAAATTGACCCACTTGAGTGAGTCATTTTCCCTAGGCCCTCAAAGAGACCCTCCAACTTTCCCAAAGCAAGACTAGGCCTCTCTTTCCCCTTTTCCTTCTTTTCCTCCTCTTTCGAGGAAATCGTGGTCACCCTCGATGGTGTAGGTAAAATAACAATCATCCCTAATGGGGCATGATTTCACCTAATTAGGGTTTTTTCTTAGAAAACCCTAATTTTCCAAGTTGGCATCTTTAGGCATCGGCTTCTTAGTTTTCCTACCCATTCTTCTTTCAAATCCACTATAAAAGGAGGGTTTGAAGTCTTCTTTTTTAAATAGATAGAAGAGAATGAACGAATAATTCAATTTCAATACAAGTTCCATTTTCTTGAGGTCTTCTCTTCTGCAAGCAAGCTAACTCACAAGTTGACAAGTGCTCATTATTCAAGTGTGAAATATAGTCTGTTGAAGCTCTATTTTCTACTGCATTGGATTGTGTGTCACTGCCCTTGGTGGACAAGTGTTGAAGCCCTAAGGAGAGATCTACTACTTGGAGGTCTTCACCCTTCTATCTACTTTTTGCTATCTACCAGGTTGTTTCTATTTATTTGCATCTACATATTCATCTAAATTTTATTGCATATTGGTAATTCATGTTTTCATTTTATTTCTCCTCTCTCATTTCTATCTTAATTTTCTATATTTTATCTCTACTTCTATGAAATCATGCTCGATATTTTTGGGGCATGATTTCATCGATCTGCGAAATCGTGGTCGCTCCGCAAGGGGCATGATTTTGCACAGACCACGTTTGGGGGTAACCTACTACCCCAAACCCTAGATCTATGTTATATGTTGTATTTAGATCATATTATTGCATTCTGTGCTCTTGTTCTTAATTTTTTCTATTACATTTCATTGTGCTTGTTCATCTTCCAAAGGTCAACTTTCGCTTTTATTTTCAAAGGTCAGCTAAAAGGACCTAGGGGGCTTGACTGTTGCACCTCCAAGTATTGACCATACAATGGCCTAAGTAGGCCCCCTAATGCTGATCATATTTTTCAAAGTGTTTGTAAAGCTATTTTGTAGGAATTATAGGAGTTTGGATTAAAGGATATTGTTGGACGAAAGATAAAGCTAGGATCAACCATCGAATAAGATAAGTATTATGATAGATCTATAGGTTATTTGTTGTGTGATTTCTATTTTTGTTAAAACCCTAGATCATAAAAATAAAAGGAAATAAATTTATTTAAATTTTTTAGGCATTTAAAAGATAAAAAGCATTTAGTGTGCATTTAGGGTTAGCATTGTTTGTGCATCTTCCCTTGAACCCTTGCTTGAAGGTTTTCTATTTTGAAACCTTAGGTTAGAAATCATTCAAACAAAGAATCATTCTAGGGTTAGCTCTTGTTTTCTTGCATTCTATATTTTTGCATTGTCCTTTATCTTTCATAGCGTAGATCTAGAAAGGCCAAACATAGGTGATTGTCTTAAACTGAACACATCAACACATTCCACCCTAGACTTGGAGTGAGTCCTAAAACCATTCCTGGTGAACCCTTCCCCCATTTTTTACATCGAGGTGTAGAGAACAACATACCCCCATGGTCACCTTGGCTTCCCTAGTGGATCCAACCAAGAATCATACACGGTAGGGCAATTTTCCTCCTCTAAACAAATAAAGTAATATATTCCAACACCCACTGTATTACATTATTTGGTTATTGTAGTATTCAATACAGATCTTCATCTTGTTCCTTCAGTTCACTTTGATCTACCTCCTATAAATTGATATCTGGATTCAACTTGAAAGTATTTTCTTCCATCTTCATATTTTCTTTTATGTCATGCTTCCTCTTCCTGTTTCTTCTTCTTCTTCTTTTTATTTTTATTATTTTTTTCTACACCTTTACTAGTGATATATATTTAGCATGGTGAGTTAGTACATCATCACAATAGTATTGATCAGAATTCAGAACATCATTTCTAATATGTTCATATTTTTGTTTCATGTCTTGAAATAATTCAAAAATAATTAATGATAGATATATCATCAAACATTCTTCTAAAGTAAGCATAACTATGTTTTGAGCATTCCACCAAGATTTGAAGAGTACTTCATGAAGATAACCAATTAATGTCATAAAATTTCCTTCTTTTGCTTCCTTGAGAAACAAAGAATTTTTTTTAAACTAGTAGACAAATATTTGTATCCATCAAAAGTATCTATTAAGTTTTGTGAATAAAAAATTAGTTCATGAAATAGTTCTTCATTATTAAATGCATTCCTTACTATTTCATCCATGCTTCTTCTAATTTAATCTTTGAAGTAGAATTCCTTATAGATCCCTAGTATTATATATTGAAAATATTTTAACTTTCAAATACTGTCGAGGTTGACTACCTTATGACTCCCTAGTTTTGAGTATATAATCAAATTTGATAATATCTTTTCAATTCTCAAATTCTGTAAATACCTTGTATCTCTCAAGTGTTTTTGAGTATAATATGGCTTTGATAAAATACTTAGCTTTCTTAATTTTCTTTGAGTTGAATCCCTTTTGTCTCCCTATTTATGAATAAAAAGCTAAAGATAAATTTGATGCAATTTTAATTTTTATAAGATTCTATCAATTGGCATTAGTTCAACTGGTTAGATTCCTCAACATTTCAAGGAGGAAACCTAGGTTCAAATATTGCTAAGCGATACATGGATAATATCCAAGCTTTGTTGTAATACCACTATGTGGTGATGATGTAATACAGGTGGGATCCGTTTCAATTTCATATAACCTATTGAATTTTTTTTATAATATTCTCTATTTTCAAGACCTTAAAGTTGGATTCCTTATGTCTCGTTAATTTTATCAAGAGACTAATATCAATTTTTTTTCCAACTTTCAAAAACTCTAGGTTGTGTTTCTTATACCTTTCAATTTTCAATAGTATGGTTTCTAAATTTCAAGAACTTAAATTGGTGTTGAATTCCTTATAACTCCCTAATTGGAAATTTAGAAAACAAAGGTATTTGCAAATTTAATATTTCTATTTTGATGTAGAAATCCTTATTCCTCCAAGTTAAATTATTTGTAAATATTTCAATGCAATATGAATTTCAAAATTTAATGGAGTAATTTCAAAATGCTTCTTACTTCAAAGATATTCTAAGGCATCCAATACTTCTTCTAAGGTTATAATTCATCGCCTTGTTTCTCCTATTATTAAAATAACCTTAAATATAATTAACTAATCTTGAATTTAAAATTATTATACCTTATACCTCATTATTTGCGAAGGTTCTTAATTCAATTTAAATATTTCATACCTTATTGAATATGGTACGTAAAACTTTGACTTGCCGCTCTTTGAATCTACAACCTACACTCTAAATATGCTCTTCCTACATTTAATTCTCCTTGGCATTCATAAACTCAATCTTCCAAAGTTTAACTCTTCAATGCATCCTTTTCTCCTCTTCTTGCAACACTTGTGCAATATTCTTACACGCCTTACTCAATTTTTTTTATTTAGTGGAATTATGACTCATGCCTTTATTGCATTTAAGAAGGCATTACTAACATGGTGGTTGACGCTTCTCTTTTCACTTGGATATTTGGAATTCAAATTGGTGATTCTACTAGGGGGCTTGAATGCTCCTTGGTAGTTATCACTTCTTTTCCTAGGTGACAAGTGTCTCTAACACCCTTCAACTTCTATAACACTTGGCGATGAGCATTACAAACTCCTTCATTCTTGGTAATGTTTAAAATTCCTCCGTGCTAGACTTGTGTGTCTCCTATGCAATGATGGTCTAGCTTCCTTGGTGCTTAGACTATGTTTTATTTCTCTTCACGGTGATTGGCCCTTTTGTTTTTATGTGTCAAGTGGCAAGCAACAAATTTACTCCTTCAACTTAACTATCATACGAATGCATTGATTCTCCAACGCTCTTCCTTGCTATGTAACACTCATTAATGAGTAGTCTTCAACCATATTTGGATCTTCTCCTTTTGTGAGGTGACAAGTGGAAAATAAATTCTTCACTTGCTCAGGAAGATGTTACCGAGTATCACTCATTCAATTTTTTATTCCTCTTTGCCCTAATGCTCTAAATTTTTATTGCACCATTTTTTATTTTTTTGACTATTACGTACTCCAAAAACTCCCAAATTATCTTTTTCTTCTTTCAATATTTTACCTTCAAATGATGTTTCACCTTTCCTTGGTACTCAAGCTGCTTATCAATATCTCTTCGTATTCTCTCTAATGGCACTCAAACCTAAATATTGGATTCCTATTTGATGGTTTCTCAGTTGCATTCTAATGGCACCTATTTTTACTCTTCAATGGTTGCTCAAACGATGCTATTTCTTCCTTCTAGTGGCTTCTCTACATTGGCTCGATGGTTCCACCTCTCAATGGTGGCTCAACTTGTCCAAAAACGATGGTTTTTCTTCTCAACCAATCTCCTACAACTTCTACTATGCTAATTTTGGTGTCTTTAGACACTCTAAAAACTTTCCCTTTTTATAAAACTTATTCGGTCTTCTCTTGTTGTTCTATGCAGGCTTCCAACAATATTCACCTTTTAACTCTCCTTTTGACTCTCTATTTTGGTGTTGTATTTTGTAGTTTCAATGATGATAATGATGTCTCCTCCATTGAATTGGAGATACTTAACTTAAACTATATTTTTCTTCTTAAATAACTTAATATGGTGGTTTTAAAAAATTATAATAATGCTTAAATAATAAATTTTCATAGCACTAATATTACATACATTTTGGCCTACTTTGTAGCTAGTTTTATTGGTGATTTTTTTCACCTATTTGTTGCCCCAATAATCTAGTTTTATGGCTTAAATTCTCTTCCAAATTCATTCTCTTAAACTTTGAAATTTACAACTATTAGTGCTACCCAAATGCTACCTTCTTGTTGTTCAAGAATCTCTTCTAGCTTCTCCAAAATGTTGTATTATTTTGCTATGAATTCCTCTTTAATTTGTTGTTCAAGGGAACTTCAAAATCAGCCCAAATCTTCTCCAAATCACAAATTTATGTCACCTTCAACTTGCTGTCCCGTGACCTTTCAATTTTTTTGCAAAAATCAACAATCTCCTTCTTTGCAAACCAACATTCAAAACTTTAATGACAGTCTTTAATTTTATCAAATAAATGGCTTCTTCTATCTCATTTCTCCTCCTTATATCTCACTGAATTTTATCTTCAAATTCTACCTCTTCCTTTGGTCTCTTACTCAAGAATCCGAATGTCTTGAGATCTTCAAAAATCCTTTCCAAAATTTGATAACTTCTTGCCAAATCCTTTTTCATTTTGGGCTTGTTGCTGGATGGTGATAATTATCCCAATTATTCTTTTTAGGAGCTCCTCCAATTTTAAATCTTCTACCTTGAGCTTTGTTTAAATATTCTTCAATGGCCACTTCCTCAACTTCTTCAATAGGGCTTATCTAGCCTTGTTCTTCTTTCTCCTTTCAAGTTTTCTTGAGATCTCTTCTCTTGGATCTTCAAATTATGTAGCTTCTCAAATCTCCAATAGGAATTTTTCTAGTCCTCATTATATTTAATATTTAATATTCTATCTTCCAAATATAGAAGATCTTCAATGGGACCTCTTTCTTAGGTCTCCTCATTCTTAATTTGTATTTGAGCTACTTTTTTCTTCCTTCAATCTACAATTTGCAATATTCAATATTCAATGAGAACTTCTTCTCTTTTTTAGCTCAAAAACTAATCTCCTGTAATCAAATTTAGATAGAATCAAGCAAATGCATCTAAATATCTAGATCTCTAAAAATAAAAAAACTTCACTAGTTATCCTTCAATCTAGTGGAAAGAGATCTATGTTGAGTCTTAGTCTTCACGAGTTTTCCTATGAATCTGTGGAAAATATCTAGCCAAAAAAAAATTCTAATTTTTTTGAAAATTAGATATCCTTATCTCCTATAAATATTTCTTGTGGCTCTCCCTATCTCTATCAATCTCCCTTGTGGATCTGATACCATTGTTAACTTTTTATGCTAAAATACTTAATGAAATGCAACCACAAGGACTAAAATGAGCATGCAATATTAAATATATGATAATGATAATATACTAAGCATGTAAAACTCATAAAAAACTTCTACAACTACTCATAAATCTGCCATTAATGAAAACTCATGAAAATAGTACATTGCTATAAAATAGAGATCTCAAAACTCCCCAAAACTTCATAAATGCTCTACATTTACTCTACCTTGATCTCTACTCTTCATCTATATTGTATCCTCTAAAATGTTGCTACTATCATATTGCATCTCTATCTCTACATATCTCACCTATTAAAGGACTATATATAATGATATGTGACTCTTGGTCTTTCACCTTACTATGACTCTTCATCTTCCTATTATATGGACTCATGTGCACATGAACTACATGCACATTTACATCATTAAGTACTTTGCAACACTTGTGCATTAATTACATTGCATAAAGTAATTACTCAAACCCTAATCTAAGACACACTCCTGATCTAAAGATGTACCCAATGTGGTACATTAGCATGTACCAAATAATATAACATATTCCAACAATGACTTGGTAGGTATGTGTGGACTTTTGAGAACTTAACAAAATTACCATCAATTACAAATATCCCATTCCTACCATTGATGAGTTACTAGATGAACTCCATGGTGCTTACTTCTTCTTAAATTTGGATTGTTATCATTAGATCAGATTGTAGGAAAAAAATATTTTGAAGACAGCATGTAGACACCTAAAAGTCGCACATAGCTACCTCTACATACTTGTAGATCCTTTTGGACACTTGTAGGTTTACATAGGCCATCCTAGACACCTCTAGGCTATTGTAGACCAGCGTAGACTATTGTAGATCCCTCTAGACCTATGTAGACTATTGTAGATATGCGTAGACATGCGTAGACTACTGTAGACATGCGTAGACTAGCGTAGATCGCTCTAGATTAGCGTAGCATATCGTAGACTTACATAGGCTACTTCACTAGTTTATAGGTACAAAACCCTATTAAACTACTCAATCCATATCATAACCACTTTGCATCCATCAAAGGATCACTCATAAATCACCTAAGGCCACTTAAGCCCTTCCTAGACTTAATTAGGACCCCACGAGACTATTAGTTCCCAAAAAGTCTTAATTAAAGTTAATCCAAATTCTAATTTTAAAGTGACTTCACTTAAAGTGCACTTTTTGGATTAAAAAGGTTAATTAGGTTCCTAAACCCTAATTAGTCCTAATTATTCCCTCCCACATGTGTGTGCACAAAGTTGGTTAGGATATTTCTTAGGAAACCCTAACCTAACCCTAATCTAACCTTAGAGTTGACTAATCCTAGTTAACCCTAATCTCTCCTCACACATGTGTGAGGATGAGATATTTCCTAAGGGAATGTGGGGATGACACCTCACAAACCCTAACCTAACCACCATAGAACCTGACCTTAGGGTTTAGTTCTCCTAACCACACCCCCTACACCTTAGGTTTATCTATAAATAGTGGACCTAAACCCTCATTCTACCTCTCTCTCTCCTTTTAGCCAAAGCATAGAAACTCTATCAAAATATGTACAAAAGCACAGACACAACAATATGAACCTGAACAACAATAGTACAACACCTGAGGAGCCCATCCATGCAAGGATCTCCAACAGAAAGCACTTATAGCTGAATTCACCCCCTAGCCTATGAATCTAGCACCAATTCACCCCTCGACCTATGAATTGGGTCTACAGGTCTCAAATCACCCCAAATTTGTTAGGTAAGCCTTATTTGACAATATTATGATGTTTCCCATAGTTTTTATAGCATTTTAGTACAATTTCATTTCCTATTTTCATCATCTTTCATCAATACGGGGCCTGACCAAGGCAAGCCCCCAAACACTCTAACCCTATTTTTTAGGTCATAAAATAGGTGACAAAGCATCCACATCAACAAAAGTAGTGGCCCACATACATAAGAAGCCCACCTACATCGAGGAACCCAAGAGCAACTATCAGTCTATTTGATGTTCATTATGAAAAGGATTCCTTATAATCCTTATTGTAACCTATGAATTCCATTTCAAATGAATAAAGAATAATTTTTTGGACATGTGCATTTACTTTGTATTTATGTTTGAGAAAATAGCAGCTTTTGCACATTTCATTCTAGCATGCCCGATGGGACCCCCACATAGGATTGTGTTGGAATAATTTTTAACGCAAATCTAACTCAATATCCTATTTTTATGTTGTTGTAGGTACAAATCTAGACTTCCCAGAGACCCCTTAAGCCCTGAAAACCCCTTCAAACCTTCAGAATGGGGATTTCAGGCCTCTAGATCTGATTCACCCCCAACCTATGAATTCAGATCCAATTCACCCCCTAGCCTATGAATTGATCCTACAAGCCTCAAAACCCCCAAAATTGTAGGGGTGAGCAACAGAGAAGCAAAGAAGACCACCTGTAGCATCAAAATCTAGGTATTCCCCAAAAATTTCTCTATTCTAACATTTATGTGCGAAGAAATATTTACTAATAAATGCATCGGTACATTTGGTAAATTTCCTTTTCTTACACATCCATCATGCTTTGAATGTTGACTTTAGTTGTAGAAACCTACACCAAACCAGAAAGTTCAACTTCCTTTATTTTCAAGAAATGTTTGATTTCTTTTTGCAAATCGCATGTTGCATAAGTTGTGCATTTCTTTCTTGTTCCATTACATCAATTTCCTTCCAAAAGCATTTCAGATTTTAATTCTAAAAGTTAGATTTAGAATTAGGGTTTTGCAAATCCCTTTTGCACATTTCTTTTGAAGAAATTTTGAATTCCTTGTTTGTACAAAAATCAAAGTCAAATTCCTTTCATGCATTTAAGAATTAGGATTTTTCAAATTTCTTTTTGCACATTTCATTAAAGCAAGTTTCAGATTCCTTTTTGTAAATACAAATTTTAGATTCCTTCTATTATCATTAAATTAGGATTTCCCCATTTCTTTCGCAAATCCCTCGGGTAAATCACAATTGTTACATTTCTTTCTACATATTTAGTTTAAGATTGCCTATTTATCTTTGTATAAATCCTTCTTACATTTCTTTCATGCTTCAAAATTAGGGTTCCATAAACCCCTTTTCTCACATGTGTTACATTGCTTGTTTACATGCTTTCATAGAATAAATCCTAGTTTCTTTTCCAAAAGGCACATAGGATTAGATTTCTTTTACAAAATGCATCTTACTTTAGCCTTTGCTTCCAAAAAGTGCATCTAGGGCTAGAATTTTATTTCAAAAGAGCATTTAGTTAGATTTATTGCTTTATACATCATCGTTAGAAAACTCAAACCCACACACACACGTGGTTCAAAAACAAGTGGTGAGATTGGACTTCATCCCCAATCCATCACTCGAGACTGGTGTGGTAGGAGTAGTACCCTCCACCATCTCACCTCCTTAGACACCTAGTAGCCATACGAGAGGTTTTCTAGATTTCATCACCAGAAAACCCCCACTTTTGAGACTGGGCTCCTGGATTTCATCACCAGAAGTTACCTTCGGAGTGGGATAGGATTAGATGCCTTCATCCACAAGGCTCACATAATTCATGGACACGGTAACTATCATTCTTGACTAAGCCCACTCGAGGGTGAAGTGAAAGCATGGGGTTGTTGACCATGCCTAGCACATCTTAGATAGTGCCACCTCTTCTCATGAGAGGATATAGTGAGCTCATTCTAGCATATTGAGTTCTCCCCTTTTAGGTTATCATTTTACCATGCCTTCCATACAGGTCACCATTCACACATCATGATATTGTTCTATTCTATGCATATTTGGGTGTTGCAGGAGGTTCGATACCGATGACACTCCTGATCTTCTAGAGCATTCACTCCACTACCTATGATTCTACCTAGGAAGTATCAACATCAAAACACACTAAAATGAACAACACACTTTATTTCTTGCATTTAGAACTGATTCTAGTTTAGCATTGTTTGCATGATCACAAACTGGTTTCAGCACATCACACCATACAACACTTTATTATTTAGCTCCACATAGCTTATCACCTTAGTTTGAGTCCATACCTCATAGGGTTACCTCCAACCCCCTTCACACATCATCATGCCAGTTATTACCCATAGCCATGCATGCAAGCAAGCACACCCTATAGAGGAGGCACCTAGCACCCCTTCTAGTCAGGTCATCCCTCCTCCTTCGATCATGAAGGGGAAGTCCACATACACACATGATCCACTCACAAATTTTGATCCATGCTATCCACACATGATGACTCATGGTGAGACATCCACTTCGAGTGAAGCCCTCACTACTTCACTCACAAAATATTATCCACTCCTTTTCCCTATATCATCACCTAATCCACCCACCATATTCTATGATCATGTGATCTACACTACTCTAAGACAACCTAATCCATTATTTACCATATATGAGGAGACTCCACCTACATCCCCCACCTTTGCACACCCTTTCTTCCAGAGTTTATCTCAATCCCTCTTTGAGAATGACTCTTCCCTATTGAACCGCACTCACCCCAAGGTTGCATCATTTACCCCTACTATAGGGATGATCTCAGACCCTTCCTCCTCTACCATAGGTACCCAGATGCCATCCTTCCAAACCATGCAACAACAACCCCCTTGTAGGAGCAACAAGCGCCCCCTCAAACATCACATCCATACTCTTCTCAAGAGTCCCAACCATCATCATCCCAACAACCATTTTTTACAATTTTTGAGGACCTATCACAGCCACCTCTCCAAACCCAAAACATGCAATACCAACAACAACAACCAACAATTCCCACCCAATCAGGAGTGGACGCATTCCTCACTCTAGTTTCCCAAGCTCCTACCCTAGAGGCTTACCCTCCTTCCTCCTCATCATTCCCACCTCCATCTCAGGTGTCTGGAATGTACCCTACCCAATCCTTTGCTCAACCTTCATCTACATCGACATTTAGGTTACCTCCTCCTCCTCCTTTTTAGGCCCCAACTACTAGTCTTCCTCCCACCTATGGATCAAGACCCACAACCTACACTCCTACCCCTCTAGGCTACTCTACATAGTTTAGCTATGCCACCTCCCATCCTTTAGGATAGAGATAGGTTCCATATTTTGACACCTCATATCGACCACCCCTAGCATCGATAGCCTCGATACCTCCACCATTACCTACTAGATCTACTTTCTTTATACCTCCCCTTTATGGTCATCACCACCTATGACCCAACCATTACAGTAGGCTCCTACCCAATAGGTACCCATGCCACAACAATACATCCCACAATCACAATACTACTATCCCCAACAAACAACCATTCCACAGCCTAGTGTCCCACTAGCCATGACATCATACGTCACTCAACACCCATCCTACTAGGACCAGTTGCAACAATTCCCCCTCAATACTAGGAAGAACAACAACTACAATACCCACCACATTCCCAAGCTCAACCCACTATAGCATAGTCCTCCATACCCTTAACACCTAAGGTTCAACTCCTACAAGATGAAGTCAAGATGTTAAACCTACGCACAACCAATTATGGACCACAAAAACCAACATATGATGAACTCTACAATGAGCCAGTTCATCCATCAATTCCTATCCCACCTTACCCCTACCACTTTGAGATCCCAAAGTTTAATAAGTACAAAGGTAAGGAAGATCCTAGAGAACACATCAGTAACTATCACTCAACTTGCTACCAACTTCATAGTAGCAACCCCCTTATGTTACGTACCTTCTCCCTCTCCCTTGTAGGACAAGCCTTAGACTGGTATAACATGCTTCCATGCCATAGCCTATATACCTTCGAACAATTGGCCAACTCCTTCCTAGAACACTTTTCCATAAACATTAAGAAGAAGACTAACTTCTCAGATATCTATACCTTACGATAGGTTGATGATGAACCCATCACCAAATTTGTGTCGAGATGGAGATCGATCATCCATGATCTCACCCATAGCCTCCCTACCATTGAGCTAGTGACACTCTTCTCCAAGAGTTGCCACAAACACATTTCCACCTCCCTACAACTTCACCAAAGTCATACCTTTGAAGAAGCTATTGCCCAAGCCAAAGTAATTGAGGACATCAAGGTCCAATCAGGAAAAATCAAGTTAAGACAGAAGCCCAACTACAATTCTAACTTCCATTTTAATAGAAATACACCCAACCAACCTTTCCCTCGACCACCACAAGCCAATCAAGTGGTAACTACTACCTTAGCACCCACACCGATTCCACAACCTCCTCTTCCTCAATGCCAAATATTTCAAACCAATGCACCTCCCCTCCTAGGCCTCAAAAACCTCAAAGACATGCACCCATAGGCCCAACAATGCAACCTCACCCCACTTTTTAAACCATTACCAACCCTCTTCCAGAGGTTATATGAGGGAGGTCACATCTTATTACCCAATATCCGACCATTGGATCCAAACCTACCTAAGCCTCATGGATACAATGAGCAAGCCTTCTACCAATACCACCGATAGCATGGCCATGATATCGATTCATGTCACTCTTTCCATGCTCAAGTCCAAGACCTAATTGATAGGGGTACCATCCAGGTTTCAAACCCTCTTGCCCCACAAAATCAAAACCTAGGGATCTTCCAGAACCCCTTACCTGACCATAGGGGAACTAACCCCCAAAGACCACCATTCAATCCTCCAAGGCCACCTAGGCAAGTCAACAATGTCCAACATGATCCCCCATCATGTGGTGTAGTGGGTATGATCAACCTTACTACATGCAACCAATGATACCCATCACACCAAACAACACCTATTGTTTCCCCATCGATCCAACTCACATCACCATAACCCTCCATGACTCCTAGCACCATACCACCTCCACCACAAAATATCATTACAATCTATGGTAGCCTTACCCACCAATTATAAAATGCCCCCACTCGACTATCCATTTTTGACCTCCTACAACAATCTCAACCCCATCATGAGGCATTGAATGATATCCTACACTCCATCGATCTAGAGACACATGACATGAATGCCTTCATAAACTTTGTAGGGAACATCCCATGATGCCTTCAACCCTCCATTAGTTTCCATGATCATGAGATTACAAAATTGGTAGGAGAAGGAGCAGATCCTCCTCTCCATATCCAAGCAACCATCAATGACATCACCTACAAGCGTGTCCTCATTGATACTAGTTCTTCCATTAGTATTATCTCTACAATGGCATTGCATCACTTGCATATCCCACCAGCCCATTTTGCCACTCCATCTCTCGACCTTCATGCCTTTGATGGTTCCATGAGACCCATGATAGGATCCATCATCTTACCTATCCGAGTAGGTATCCATACCATCTCCATCCTTTTTCACATCATCCAAGGGGAGATGTAGTATAACATCCTCCTTGGTCACCCATGGATTAGGGACATGTAGTGTGTCCCTTCCACACTACATCATTACCTTAAATATATCCATGATGGACTAGTCCATTGCATTCCTACCGATGGGGATCCATTTAAGTTCTACAACATAGTAGACCTCCCACCAACACCTTCCTTTTCTTCCATACAACTCTTTCCTATCTCTTCCCATCAATCTATTGGAGCATCGACATCTTCCCCAACATCCACTTCACTACCACAAACCTCATCAAGGACACACACCTCGATGTCAGCACCATTAGCACCACCTTCAGTAGCACCTAACCCTACTACCATACCTTTCTCACCACCATCCTTATGGCCACCACCACCATCATAGCCATCATCATCCAAAATTCCACCCATGATACCACAACCATCATCACCTTCTTCCTCATACCCTACCACTTCACCTAGTCAATCCTATCCCTACACCACAAACACCTCCCCTTCCCTTTCACCCATGGCCTAGGTCATTCACTTCCTAATATAGTCTAGCACTGACACCCTCTCCTCCTCCTTCATAATTCCCATAAGCAAACCACCCTATCCTAGCTACCATAGTTGAATGCCATGAGTGGGAACAATGAGCTTCTCACCTTGATGACCAACTATTACACCCCTCCTCTACCACTATAAGAGAGTCTCATATTGCACCATCATATTCTGATTTAGACTCACCACCTCAGTCACCATCATGTACATCACCATGTATTTCTATATTCATGACAAATTTAAGCCAAGGGATTACAATGTGTATGATGCCCACATACGTCCACCTGTCATCCAGTCCATACGAGACTTCGACGCCCCTCAGCCTCAATGTTGACCATTGGAACCATTATACAACTAGGATCCCCCGATAATCATACCAACTTTGTCTATGTAGGAGTTGATTCCTCACTCCCACCTATAGTACCTCCACCACCACAATCTAGCTTTTGTGGTACACTTGATCACCTGGCTAATCCCTATTTCACCTTACACTACCTTCGATATTTCCATTGGCATAGATTTGGATTAGGCCACTATGAACAAGGGTTGCATACACCCATTAACCCTCATGTCCAATTACCTACGGATAAATCTAGATTAGGTTATCATCCCACTACCATCCACACACTTGAGGATGAGTTACAAGATCTCACCCTACATCCTTCTCCTCTTCCAACACACACCTTGGAAGAATACATTGACATGGACATCCTAGAGGACACTCCATCACCTCACTCTACCATCATAGTTCCATGTGATTTCTTCCAAGAATCCCCTTACTTCGACACCACATATTCATGTTGTGTCGATGAATTGATAAGCCAATTTGTGGCCCTATCCTTAAATGCTCATCACCCAAAGCAGGACATGACATCTCCACCACCATCACCAACATATTTAAGCCACATTCCTACCTATACATCGACAACTCCACCGAGCTGCTACTCGACCATATTCTCCACTAATTATCTTGCACCCTCCATTAAGCCTTTTAGGATGCTCACAGGTTATTGAGTCATCATCACCAAACTCTTCACCACCAACATCCCCCACAACATCAATTAATATGGTCAAGGTGGATCTCTTCTCCCCACTTTGATACACACACCAGCCAACACATGATGACACACCAAACCCTAATTTCATCGATCTCATACACATCTCACCCATACCGGTACCCCAATATTTCCTACTTTCACCTCATATCTTACATACTACAAATGCCCCTTCATCATCTACACCACCTCACATACCATAGGTGCACCACACAGACATCTATCTAGATGATGAGTATGACATTACCGAGGCCATCGATGACCTCCACCTCATTCCAATTCCAAAACAACTACATGATGGTTCTCACATGCTCATAGAGGAAACCATCGATGTAGATATCGATGATGATCCTAAAAATCCCCACATCGTCAAGCTAGCCACTAGCCTTTCCATTGAAGAACATGCTCTATTCACTACTTTCCTTCAAAAGTATATTAGAGTCTTTGCGTGGTCCTACAAAGATATGCCAGGCCTCGATCCAGCTCTTGTAGTACACAACCTCATGCTAGACAAAGATGCTAAACCGATAAGACAAAAACTATGATGCATGCACCCAATAGTTGCATTACTCATCAAAACTGAGCTACAAAAGCTCCTCGATATAGATTTTATAGTACCCATAGATTACCTCGAATGGGTCTCCAACATGGTTCCAGTACCAAAACCATCCGGTAAAGTCCATGTTTGCATTGACTTTCATGATTTGAACAAAGCTTATCCCAAAGACAACTTCCCACTACCTAACATCGACTCACTCATCAATTCTATCATAGGCCATGAGATGATCTCCCTCATGGATGGATTCTCTGGTTACAACCAAATCAAGATCAACCCCATTGATCAACACAAGACATCATTCACAACCTACTGGGGGACCTTTTGCTATAAGGTCATGCCTTTTGGCCTTAAAAATGTTGGGGCAACCTACCAACATGCCATGACTTATATCTTTCATGATTACATGCACAAAAGCATGGAATATTATGTAGATGACCTCATCACAAAGTCTAAGAAATGCTCGCAACACCTAGATGATCTCTGCTAGATCTTTGACCATTTATTAGAACACAATGTCTACCTTAACCCAAAGAAGTGTGTCTTTGGAGTTACCTCAGGAAAAATATTAGGGTTCATTATCACTCAATGCAACATTGAGGTAGACCCTAACAAAGTAAATGCCATCATCGAGATGCCCCCACCTACTACCTTAAAACAACTATGCAGCCTCCAGGGCAAGATAACCTCCATTCACCACTTCATTGCACAACTGTCAGACAAGTGCAAACCGTTCAACCATCTCTTACAAAAGGGAGTAAATTTTAAATGGGATGATAACTACCAATAGGCCTTTGATGCTATCAAAACTTACCTCACTTCCCCACCAATTATGTCTCCTCCACACCCACAACTACCACTAATTTTGTACATCTCAACCATAAATTTTGTGCTAGGTACATTGCTAGCTCAAAATAATACACTCGACAAAGAGCAAGCCATATATTACATAAGTCGTACGCTAGTCAGCTACGAAGTTAGATATGGGTACATGGAAAAGCTATGCCTAGCTGTAGTCTTTGCCACCCAGAAACTTTACCATTATATGTTAAACCACACAACCTTTGTCATCACCCGAGACAACCCCCTTTGGTACATGATGAACAAAAGCTATCACAACTCCCGAACAACAAAATGGATCATGCTCCTAACTGAATTTGACCTAGAATTCATTTCACAAAAATCCATTAAAGGATAGGTCATCGCAGACCAACTTGCAGAAGCTCCCTTGCTTGATGACCAACCTCTCCTCATTCAGCTTCCTGATGATTCCATATTCCACATCATAGAAGTTGAAGAGTATGTCGAGCCCAAATCATCGACCGATTTAACCCTATACTTTGATGGCTCCCGATGCACTCATGCTAGGGGTGCAGGCATTGTTTTCTTCACACCCAAAGGGGAACCACTCCCCTTCTCATTCAAATTGGACTTCCCTTGTACAAACAACAATGCAGAATATGAAGCCTTGATCCTAGGATTAAAATAGGCCCATGCCATGCATATCAAATGCCTCCACATCATAGGTGATTCCCTCCTGATAGTGAACCAAGTGAAAGAGATCTAGCAATGTCATTGTCTAGTTCTCCAACAATACAAATAGATTGCACAATAGCTTCTTTCACAATTTGAGTGGTACGACATCGAAGCCACTCCATGATCATCAAACCATTTTGTAGATACAATGGCCTCCTTAGGATCATTAATACTACAAAACCCATTATCAGATACCACATCAGTATCCATTCATACACTCACCCAATCTACCATATCACCTACATCTCCTATAGATGATGGTGGCATTCACATGGTCGATACTGAACCACATGACCCTTGGTTTGCGTAGATAAAATATTATATCAAATTAGGATTCCTACCATGTGACTTACCACATGCTCATCATCGAGCATTCAAGCAAAGAGTGATCCACTATACATTGTTGGGGGACATCCTCTATCACCGTAGCTATGATGGCATCCTCTTGCATTGCCTAGAACCCCATGAATCTCAATGGGTTGTACAAGAAACCCATGATGGTACTTGTGGTGGCCACTTCAGTGGCATGGCAATCACAAAATGCATCCTTCACATGGGATATTATTGGCCAAATATGGAGCATGATTATTGTGAATACGTGAGGCATTGTGTCAAGTGCCAACAACATGCAAACCTCACACACCTTCCATCTCAAGCGCTCCAACCAATCCAATCCATGTGGCATTTTTCGCAATGGGGCCTCGAACTTATTGGAAAAATCACACCTACTTCATCAAGCAATCACAAATTTATCATTACAGCCACAAAATATTTTACAAAGTGGGTCGAAGCCATCCCACTTGTCCAAACCATAGGAGCCAAGATCATAATATTTATTATAGACCATATCATATGCCACTTTGAAATTCCTTCCCAAATCATCTCTGATAATGGGAAATCCTTTAAAAACAAAACTATTTATACCCTCTATACCAAATTCAACATCCATCATAGTTTCTCTACCCCATACTACCCATAGGGTAATGGCCAGGCAGAAGCTACAAATAAAATAATCTATTCAATACTTCACAAAATAGTAGCAGAATCTCATCATGACTGGCATAACCAAATACCCTTAGCTTTATGGGCTTACCGTACGAGCATACGTACTCCCACTAGGGCAACCCCTTTCTCACTAGTCTATGGCACCGAAGCCATCATGCCCCTTGAACTCGAGATACCTTCCTTGAGAGTATCTATGAAGGAATTCATTGATGATGACACCGCTCATCAAGCCCACCTTGATCAACTAACACTCCTCGATGAGCATCGTATCCATACCATCGAGCACACACATGTCTACCAAGATCACCTTCATCATGCCTACAATAGTAAGGTACATCAACATGAATTCCAAATTGGTGATCTAGTTCTCAAAGAGAACCAACAAATCACAAGTCAACCTCACCAACAATGAGACAAGTTTACCCCAAACTGGTTGGGCCCCTTCATAATCACACACAAATTTGGTTTAGGTGCCTATCATTTGGCTAATCTCGAGGGTCTCACTAAACCCAAACCTATTAATATCCTTCACCTTCATGCATTCAATGCCTAGCCCACATAGGCATTCACTATCACAAATAGTACACATTACTATTCACACACACATCACCCACTATGCACACCATGATACATGCATACATTTACTTTACAATTGCATTATACATGTACTTTTGCTTTTTATGTCATTTATATGTTGTTGGTATCTATTTATTTTTGTAGGATTCACATCATCTACCACTATGCCATCAGTAGGGATACATGATCGTACACACTTGCTACCAACATCACAATGTCCCACCATGCAGGACCATCCAACACCACCCCTAGTACCGATTACATCGATTGATCTAGCTAGACCACCCATTACTCTTCAGACTAGATAATCTTCACCTTCCTCCCATTCAGACCATCACACTCCACCTCGATGCCTCTCACCTCACCATAGAGGGTCATCCTACTCACCTCATTCAGGAGACAGCCAAGTCTCCCTATCCTCCTTTGATGAAAAGGAGGAAAGCTCCCATATCCACACCCAGGGGTCTCCTCCACCTCCACCTGAGGATGCGAGGAACCCCTACTCACCAACCTCTCCACCTCACCATATTTTAGGAACCTACCACCCTCCCAATCAAGGATACACACCTCATCCTACACATCCTTCATGCCTACCTCCCCCACTTCCAAGTGGGATGTCTCCCTATGCTCAAGCCTTGTAGTCACATGCTTCCCAAGCCACTTCTACATGCATACCTCCATCCCACACACATCATTATCCATAGCCAGTTCCTATACCAACCATCCTCTAGATGCCACCCTCACCACTTCGTGGCCTACCATTCTAGCCAACCTCACACTCTATGAATGTATTCCACTCACCCCCATTATCACCTCATGCAAGTTCCTCTTCCCATGCATACCACACTACTCCCTATACATTGGAGTCTCACTCTCCACCTTCTCCAATCCCATCACCTCCACATCTTGATATCCAACACATCCTAGCTCGACTCGATGCCCTCGAGTTACATTTGAGCCATTGTCATTGCCTCACATCTACTCACCAATCCACCATACCTCATACATCTTCACCTCCACCCAGGTCTATTCCTCATCCTAGGGTTCATCCCACATCTAAATCTTGACCCACTCCTCCACCATTCGACCTCACTCCATCTACTTCTCACACACCTCCAATGGATCCCTACATCTACCCCACGCCTATCCCATCCTCACCATTATCCAAAATGTTTCACCATATCCTTCACCAAGGCCTCTTGGTATTACCTAAAATCAGGCCTATTGACCCATCACATCCCAAACCATAAAATTACCATGAACACCAATTTTGTATATACCATCGACAACTAGGTCATGACATTGATGCCTACCATACATTTGAAACCCTGGTAGACAACATGTTGATTGGTGATCATATCCCATCATCTGAGCATTCCCATTCATCCACCCAACTTCAGAGTCCCCCACATCACATTATCCCCTAAACTTTACCATCACGTGAATCCTTGATAGTGCCATTCTCGCTACATTCACCATATGTCCAACTACACAAACCATCAAAGCCCAAGCAACATCATCGCTTCACCTCCCCACTCATGACCTGACCCACATCACTTCACCCATCAGTAGTTTCTCTTCATATTCCTCCTTCACTCTTCTTCTACTTCTTCTTCTTACTTCCTCATGCATAGTTGTATGGTCACGCTTCGAGTAGCTACATACCTACGTTGATCTATTTTATTTCTTCTATCTTCATTAGTCTTTGGTAATCCCCTCATCTTGTTGGTTACCAATGCCTATTTCTTCTCATTTATTCTATTTGTAAATCCCATCTTCACATCCTTCCTATTTTTGTCATTATCACATGCATTCCCATAGATCACAGTTTACTCACCTATCATCACACACACCCCACATGCTAGGGCAACCATCATCATACACACCTACTACACACACCCCACATGTTAGGGCAACCATTATCATAACATCTCACTTTTGTCATGACGATACACCATACTCATCTATAGATAAGTTTCCCAAACTTCTCCCTCTACACTTCATGAGCTTCCTCTTGTAAATATTGCATTCCCCCACTTACATCATTTACATTACACCCATTGCATATATCCATATATTTTTCATTATAATTTCTTTTCAAGTTTGTATATTCTTCCCCAAAAATGCACCTTCAATAGGAGTAACACATGCACTTGTTAGCATCACCACCTGGATGTCCATTCCCCCTTTTTAGGATTAGGGTATACATAGGTGTCATGTTAAGCTTTGACCACTCACTAGTTCAGTCAATCAAATGTCACCTCTAGCTGATAGGTTTTACACACTCCTTATAGTTCTTTAGGCTGGTTCAACTTCTCTCATGGACCATTCACACAGGTTACACATTAAACAAGTTTTGAGTCTAGGGAAGATAACACCTTGCGTAGATATCACCATCTAGAGAATGGTTTCCCCTACTCATCCTATCACTTGCATGGTCAACATACGACCTAGGGATAAACAAAGGGATAAGCATAAGCAAAAGTAAGACAAATAGGCAGAAAACAAAAGACAATGCCCATACAAAAAAAAAAAGAAAAAAGAAAGAAAAAGAGCACCACAAAACATACAAGAACAATAAATGAGGGGTAAAAAACAAAAGGAAAAACCTCTAGATATCACCAGTGTTATGCTTCATCACCTTTGGTCCTTAGGTTCAACATAACATCATGGGATGATTTCCATCGCTAGCAATAGGCTCCAAGAGCCTGCCTACCAGTGGAATAGTCTTACAAGTGGTGACATATCTATCACATTAGTGACCTTCTTTTGTACAGATCATTATTCACTTATGGATGAGCTAGCTAGTTCAGCCATGTCTACAATGGGTTAATCCTACCTCCCTCAAAATGGATAAATGAACCTCACTCATTTACACACACAGGTCCATGACAGACTCTGAACCAGTCAGATTAGTTATGAGTTGCCACAAAAACTTGCACAGTTTTGGGTCTGAGATTTGATTATCAAAACTACATTGGTCAAAGTCATTACATATACCTTATACCATCCTACATCCCTGAGATTATGGAATGGATCACATTCACATAGGTACATGCAATGATACAAGTGCTTCCTTTGCGCATTTTAGTCTTCTCATACATGCATCATCGCATCTATGTTACATGCATTTACTAAAAATTGCATCACATCACATCATATTGCATTGCATTTAAACATACAATCCTTTACATCATTCTATAATATATCTACACTACAGTTTGATCATACATCTACACCCTACCACATATGTATATCCATGCATTATACATTTACTTACACATTACATTATGCTATCTATGCAAACACAATTCAAACACATTAAAATTAACATCAAACACACATGTATATATAAAATCCAACACCAAAAAGGTATATATATATCATCCATCAAAAATACCTATAGGCTACAACCTGGGACCATGCCCATCATACAAAATATAAAACTACCCATAGGCTACAATGGTAATCGACCTAACTACCACCAGGAGCCTCTCCACTCCCCTCATGGCTCACCATCCCTGGTGCTATCCCACATGCCACTGCAGCCCTACTAGACTCTACCTACTCTCCCGATCTTTGAGCCCCTATAGGAGATAACATTGCTACTAAACTAGCAACCACATCTCTACCTACTACCACATCCTACATCCCAACTCTCGTGCCTCTTCAACAACTAAAGATGCACTCTGATGACTCCACTAAGAGGGTACCTATACACATGTCTATGTCCCTAACTATGACACCACCTGATCATAATTCAGGAGTAGGATCCTATTAATCCCTAAAGAGTACTCACAAGCTACCCACCTTGCTACCTCTACAACCAACATCCCTCTCCCAAACTCAATACCCTTCTATAACTACTCTAACTCTACTCTCAGAGCAGCCACATCAATTGGAGCCTCCACATGTGCTCCCTCAACCCCCTCTCATCCCTACCACTACCTCACCAACTCAACTCATAGCTCTATAATCTCTACATCTCGAGAAACCAATGCAGATCGATCCCTCTCCATATCTACTACCATCTGAGCACACCTATCCTCAAGAGCCTTCTAAGAAGCATCACTAGAAGTCTCTAGAGATATCAACCTCTCCTCCAAATCTATCATCTCTACCTACCTATGACTCTCACTCTCATGAAGCTCACCCTCTAACTATCATACTCGAGCACATAACAATAGTACCTCCTCCTCAACCTCCTACCTCTCCTACTACTCGATGGGAATCTCCTCCATCCCATCAAAGAAACCCATATCTAAGGTATCATCAAAACCACCCATAGCCATACCTCCACCTAACTCCTCCATAACCAAAATCTCCCCCAAAGGCTACTCTCCACCACTCATAGGAACCTCCTCCACCCTCTCTATAGATGAACTCAAGGTACCACCCAACCATCACCTAGAGCATCATAGAGGTACCTCTATCTCACCACCAGGTCTATCCTATGACCTCACCCAAGTGCCTCTCACTACCCTCCTCCCTACTATAGGTACCCCACCACCAGGTGGTACCCATCGATCAACCACACCAACACCTAACTCCTAACTCTACATCACCCACCAAGCATCAAACTCTAGTGTAATCCCAACATCACTCACATCTAGGATCACAATCGATGGGTCCCTCTCACCAATCCATGGCAACACTATAGGTGGCTACCCCCTATCACCCCATCACCTATAATATACAACAGGAGCCTCTAGAATATCCTATTGTAAGCCAAACTATCACCTGACTCGATCAAACTAAAAGTACTTAACCTACCGAGTATATCACCCCACCAACCACCTCCCTCGATGAATGGCTTCCAACTACTCACCATCCTTCTCCCATGTCACCCCACCCATCCAAGGCCTCCACTCAATGGCACTAGGTATCAACTCCCCAAACTTGACCCTCCAAAATAGAGGATCACCCTCATGTGGCCTCTTAACCCCCTTCTCCTCATCAGTCCTCCATATGAGAGCATAAGGTAAATGTTCCTATCCCTCCACATGAGCCTTACAAGGCAACAATGATGGCCTCTCAATAGAAATATGCTCCCATGCCCACACCTACAGCAAAGGAGTCCAACTCAATCCCTTTCACCCAACATGCACCACATCATGCAACTCCCTATACACCTAGGCCAACAATGTAGGTGCCCATGCAAACATAATATTACACTCTACCATATCACTGACAATATCCAACATATTCTAGGTAAACAATACCCTGAAAGTGTCAAGAAGAGCATATGTCGAGATCATCATCATAGCTACACACTGACGCTTAGATATCTTCTCATTATTCCATAACAGCTCATAATCCATCTTCTTGATATCTATCTCCCTCCACTCCTCACCAAAGAATTGCTCCATCACAAACTCCTTTGTATCATCATGTGTTGCCCTCACTGGCACACCCTCGATAGATAATTTGTAGATCTTGTATACATCTTCCAAGGTGATAGTCATCTCACCCATAAGAAAGTGGAAAGTATTACGATATACATCCCATTGATCACACAAAGATGATATATACACCCTGTTGGCATGAATGCTCTTGCACTCCCACACACCTCTAAACCATATGGTATCCAACCACTTCTGATCATCCTCATTGTCCATAAGCTTATCAAAATCATGCTTCATCATACGGACACGATGATGTGGCTCGATCATTTTCACCTATTCATACACAAACAACAAAAAAATTCACATCATTCTAATACACAATCATCCAATTAAATAAAATTCAATTTTATTTAAACACATTCACACAAATTAATTTATTTTAATTTGACATGCACTTCGAGACATAAAATAATGCACAATCCACATATCAAAACAAATCAAAAACACAATCACATATTTGGATACCCATTTTGCCATTTCATGGTAAAAGTTCAAACAGATGTAAAAAATAGTACATATTTGGCTCCCAACAATCAAATTTACAATTATCCACATACTTACTATGGCACGAAATTCAAAATCATGTCAATCCATCAGACATACAAAAACAAAATACATTTTTGAACACCCATTTGCCCACTTCACAATGAAAGTGTCGACAAATTTCAAAAATAGTATACAAATCCACATGAAGTTTGAGGTCAAAGTTACCACAACCTCCCCAAAATGGTACACATGCCAAATCACATAACATCACAAACACAGTCACATTTTTGAATACCCATTTGCCCACTTCATGGTGAAAGTTCAAACAAAAATAAAAAATAGTACAAATCAGGCTCCCAACAACCAATTTTAAATTCAACATTATCTACACCTTGGCACGTAAATCAAACACACACCAAATGCAATCATATACCAAAACAAATCACATTTTTGGATACCCATTTTGCCCTTCTACGATGAAAGTGTCAACGGTTTTCAAAAATAGTATACCTACAGTGGAAAACTTAATAGTCAAAGTTTTCTAATTTACATCCTAACGACTCACATTCAGATAACATACCAAACGAGGATAAATCAAAAACATAATCACACAATCACATACCCATTTCCTACTTTTACAGAGGAAATTCAACCACATTGCAAAAACAGTGCACCATCGCTCCAAAAATGGAAAGTCAAACTACAAGACTACTCTACCCATCACCCAATCAAACTACAATAAAAAATGGTCAAACCTAAAAACCGATCACACTTTTGGGTACCCATTAAGCCCGTTTAACACTTTGTGTTCCAATTTTAATAAAAAATTACCTAAATTTTTAAAATAACATGAAAACCTCCCCCCTATTTCATGCTTTTTGAGAAATAAAATAAAAAAATAAATAAGAAATAGAGCACTTATCGATGGATCACCACATCGAGCTCCAGTGCCAGTACATCCTCTCATCATCCTGCACCTCGATCCAATCAACTACAAGCGCTCCACATCACCAAACGTCACTCCCTCCTCACTCTCCAAGTCCACCAACATCAAAATGACCCCCCCACGCTTCCAAAAAAGCTTAAATACACCTAAAAAACCCTAATTAGGTCAAATTCACCCCCTAACCTATGAATTTGACCCAATTCACCCCTCAACCTATGAATTAGCCCAATTCACCCTCGACCTATGAATCCAGATCCAATTCACCCCCGACCTACGAATTGAGCCTAGAAGCCCCAAATTGACCCAAATTTGATTCCAAACCCTACCAAACCATCCCTCTTCCTATCCATATAATTTTTCATCAATTTCATCATGCATTTTTCTTCTATCAACCGATTCATCACCACATCACCACATTCCATTCACCTCATTGTTGATTCCTCATTTGAGGGGGTATTCATATCCAAAATCCAGCTTTGCATGCAACCAAACAACCAAACATCCAAATCATGGATATCACATCTGTCTACAAATTTTTTTACTGAAGATTATCTTATGATTATAATCTCAATCCCAACCAGATATTTGTTAGATCAGGAGAGTTATGTGTAACAATGGAGAGGTCACTTTGGCATTCATGATACACAATGAATGACATGGTTGACTAATTCAACACAACATTTGGAGAAGGATTTCACTCTGGCATTCATGATACATAATGAATGACACATTTGAATAATCCAAATGTTAACTAGCTCAAATGGTTTGACACTTGTCACCATGTACTCATCAATCAATCAACAACAAATATTTGAATAGGCATTTGTTCTATTCATATTTTGGACCATCCTGCATTGGTCGCAAAAGCAAAGCAGTCAAAAGTTGCCACCCCCAAGCAACTAGTATGACATCAAAAAATGTCATACAGACTCAACAAAACCATCGCGTTGCATCCGCAATCATCCATTTCCATTCACCGACATTGTTTTTCATTTTCTCTCTTTCTTTGTTCCTCTTCTTCTTCTTCTTCTCCCTGGCTATCCTGATCAATGTTGTATGGTCACGCTTCGAGCGGCTACATACCTTTGGTTGGATTCCATTCCCTTCTCCTCTTGGCTATCGATCAATGTTGTATGGTCATGCTTCGAGTGGCTACATACCTTTGATTGGATCCCATTCTCTTCTCTTCTTCATATTCTACTTTCTCCCATCATATTTTTGTATTAAACTATGTGCCACACAGTATAGTACAAAAAGGGGTAAAATGTAGACACCTAAAAGTCGCACATAGCTACCTCTACATACTTGTAGATCCTTTTGGACACTTGTAGGTTTACATAGGCCATCCTAGACACCTCTAGGCTATTGTAGACCAGTGTAGACTATTGTAGATGCCTCTAGACCTATGTAGACTATTGTAGACATGTATAGACATGCATAGACTACTGTAGACATGCGTAGACTAGCGTAGATCACTCTAGATTAGCGTAGCATATCGTAGATTTACATAGGCTACATCACTAGTTTATAGGTACAAAACCCTATTAAACTACTCAATTCACATCATAACCACTTTGCATCCATCAAAGGATCACTCATCAATCACCTAAGGCCACTTAAGCCCTTCCTAGACTTAATTAGGACCCCACGGGACTATTAGTTCCCAAAAAGTCTTAATTAAAGTTAATCCAAATTCTAATTTTAAAGTGACTTCACTTAAAGTGCACTTTTTGGATTATAAAGGTTAATTAGGTTCCTAAACCCTAATTAGTCCTAATTATTCCCTCCCACATGTGTGTGCACAAAGTTGGTTAGGATATTTCTTAGGAAACCCTAACCTAACCCCAAATCTAACCTTGAGTTGACTAATCCTAGTTAACCCTAATCTCTCCTCACACATGTGTGAGGATGAGATATTTCCTAAGGGAATGTGAGGATGACACCTCACAAACCCTAACCTAACCATCATAGAACCTGACCTTAGGGTTTAGTTCTCCTAACCACACCCCCTACCCCTTAGGTTTATCTATAAATAGTGGACCTAAACCCTCATTCTACCTCTCTCTCTCCTTTTAGCCAAAGCATAAAAACTCTACCAAAATACGTATAGAAGCACAGAAACAATAATATGAACTGAAACAACAATAGTACAGCACCTGAGGAGCCCATCCATGCAAGGATTTCCTTCAGAAGGCACTTACAGCTGAATTCGCCCCCGACCTACGAATCCAGCACCAATTCACCCCTCGACCTACGAATTGGGTCTACAGGTCTCAAATCACCCCAAATTTGTTAGGTAAGCCTTATTTGACAATATTATGATGTTTCCCATAGTTTTTACAGCATTTTAGTTCAATTTCATTTACTATTTTCATTGTCTTTCATCAATACGAGGCCTGACCAAGGCAAGCCCCCAAACACTCTAACCCTATTTTTTAGGTCATAAAATAGGTGACAAAGCATCCACATCAACAATAGTGGTGGCCCACATACGTAGGAAGCCCACCTACATCGAGGAACCCAAGAGCAGCTATCAGTCTATTTGATGTTCATTATGAAAAGGATTCCTTATAATCCTTATTGTAACCTATGAATTCCATTTCAAATGAATAAAGAGCAATTTTTTGGACATGTGCATTTACTTTGTATTTATGTTTGAGAAAATAGTAGCTTTTGCCTGTTTCACAACATTCTACACTCATGAAGTCCATTATGCATTCCTCATCATGCCAAAGAGTTGTCCACTTTTTAGAGTCTCATGAATGCAATATTTTACCATTTTATGTAAATTTATTTTGGTTTTTTCTATGATATTCAGCTTTATAATTGTACATTGGAAAAACATTTACAACACTTAGACCAGGTGCTTCAACTCTTGGCTAATAGTAAACTATGTGCCAAATAATACAAATGTTATTTTGGGATGTAGGAAGTGAAATACTTGGACCATATAGTTTTAGGGTAAGGGGTCAATTGGATACTAAAAATATTACCACCATGCAAGAATTAACCAAACCATACGCTTGAAAGTCTTTAGGATTTCTTATTATAAATTTTTTATTTGTAATTATGGAAAGATTACTTTTTGTTTGATAACTATGTTGTGGGAGAACTCATTTCTATGGTCAGAATTATTGAACATGTTAACTTCTTATTAATGTTAATGTTGACGCATGATTCAGCCTAAAATAAGAAAAGGGTATTTTTTACACACCCTACGAACCTCGACCAACATTGAAAAACCATGGGGCCTAAGAAGGTCGGGCGGTCAATCTATAGAGAAGTTTAATTCCTTTTCTAAGTCCTAGATAATTATGCATGGGGGGAAAATGGAAAAAGAACAAATAGAAAAGGAGAATGTAGCCAAAAATAACAATGATGGGTTCAACCGCATAAAAATATATGCATGATAAACTAACACCACCACCAAAAAAATAAGCAAACTACCTAACAGATCAACCAACCTTACTCTTATCTAACAATTATCCCACTCTATTGAAAGTGAATTCTAGAATTAATGAATGAAATGTAGGAAATCCAGAGAGTAGAATTATTGCATGTCCGCTTGATTAGCTTTTATCGAAATAAACCTTCAACATTCACATACACACATAAGAGTCAATTTGGAAACCAAACAATAATATACTTGTATTTACAGAATAGCAAAGGCTTTACATATGAGTTGTAATGTCTAAAGAGCCACCCTTTGGAATGATTGACATTCTAGTATTTATAATATTTTCAAAATGAATTCAAATTTAAACATTAATGGTTCTAGGTGGGAAAATGGTTGTGGCAGTTGGATGATTAGCTGGTACTCTATCTCATTTAATTGAAGATAGTTGTGTGAAGGAGGTAGTTGGTTTTGCATAGATATGAGATTTTGATCATTCTAACAATCTTAAACAAGCCACAAATCTCACCTAATTTACCTCTTCAAATAGACAGCTAACCTTTACTTTGAAGATTTGGGTAGATGAGCTCACATTTCCATGCATAGGACCATCACTTGTATCCTGGTAGCTGAGTGTATTAATTTTTATCTTTTAGGATTTATTCTAATGGATGAATATTTTTTGCACTAATAGGCTATATGGAATCTACCTTCCTCATTTTTATGACCTAGAACTCTGCTCGATGAATTTTCAATAGGGTGAGCGATTGAGCTTTGTTTACCTTCTCCTGATGTTCTAAAATTCTGCCCATTGGGATGAGCAGAAGACCAAGATAATATTTCATCTTTCGCTCAAGGTGGCACTTTGGGAGACAACTAGGTTGGTCACCATCCTATTTATCTACCTTATAATATGATGGTATTTTGAACTTCTGAATATTCATTCATGCTTTGGGCAGGGATCTAATATTCTTTCAGTGGTAACTTTATTCTTGTTTTTTCACTTGTCTTCTTCCTCTTTCACTTTGGGTGGTGCTTCAACACCTAACCATGGTCTATTGATGTCCCATTTCTTTGTCCTTTCTAGGGTGGGGATTTGGGCTACTATTTTTCCATTCATGAACTGGGTGATGATTTGGGATCCACCTCATAACCATGCTTGCCAAATTGTTCACCCGAATTTACTTAGCCAATTTTTGTCATC
Organism: Wollemia nobilis; assembly: GCA_028583015.1. NCBI lineage: Eukaryota > Viridiplantae > Streptophyta > Pinopsida > Araucariales > Araucariaceae > Wollemia > Wollemia nobilis. The sequence continues at coordinate 2,010,017 of JAQPPZ010002105.1, forward strand.
TTTGCCTCAGGACTAGCCTTACAAAACCATGAGTTTCATATCACCAAATACTCAAAGAACCAGATCCAAAATTTAGCCATTTAATAGGGATATCATCTTGTAAAAAAATAAAGAGTGGGTGAAAAGATATCAAAATATCACCACACTCTTGGAAACCCATAGGGGTTTTCCACTCCGTGAAAAAGAAGAACCCATAAAGCTAGGACTCAAGACACTTTCAAATGGAAATATAGGGAGGAAAGGGGTGGAATACAAACAAGTGGATGGACACCCACAATCCCATGCAATATAAATGAGGGTGGTGGGCAACGTGGAATAATCAACAAGGTGGAATACTATGAAGTAAAAGAAAATAAGGGGGATAAAAAGTAGAAACATAAAGCAAAACCAAGAAAAAAGAACAAGAGGACATGAAAGGAAGGGAGAGGAAATAGGAAACATAAAAGGCAATAACATGAGTGGCACTAACCAAGAGAATTAGTGACAAAAAACAAAAGAAAAAATAGAGGAAGAAGAAGGATGCAAAAAAGTAAAAACACAAAAGGGAAGGCAATCCGAGGACCGTCACATAACGATGTCAAGATGAATATCCCAATCTGTGGGACACCTCACTAATTACTCTCCCATAAATATACCTTTCCAAGGCCTGAAGCTATTCCAAAAGTAGATATATTACCAATAATTTTCATTCATATTGTTAGAATTTTTTTTATTTACACAATCCAATAGAGATCTTATTTTCTTATCATCGTCCTCCATGGGATCACTCAACTCCAACTGCACTTTGAGACTCATGTTTCTTGACCACATATGTAGTTGTGCTTGTGGGACTATTTATAGAATGTGTACCCCATTTTGGATAGATTTAACATGCACCAAATCGTGCAGAGGCATGCGAGTCTAGTTCCTTCTTTCTAGGAATTTTATTCACCAGTGATTTCATGTCCATGTAGGTATGGTGTATTGTCCTACTTACACGAGTTCCAAGTATTTATCCATGTGATATTCATTTCCAAGGATAGTGTGTAGAGACTTTGTACTTGCTGGGCATATCCATTGGGCTACGATGTCACAACAACAAAAACAAAAAAACAATGAACAAAATAGAGGAAAATGAGGAAGTGGAAATGAAAGTGTTTTGATTCCAAGATGTGACCTGGGAAACCTTATTATGTTCTTCACTTCATAATTTTTGATGCACTGGTTAGTTTTCAATTCATTATTGGAGTGCCTACAAGCTATGAATAAGACGATGCCACCTTGCAAGTGACCAAGCTTCTGCCATTATCGATTATTTGCACAAAATTTCGGTATACCTAGAACACATGGGTAATAAATATCATTATAGTTCATCCTATGAACCTACAATGTTTGAACCAGATGGAATCAAACCTAAGCTATTCTTCATGTTGATTATGGTACTATCTATGATCATTCTCAGGTCTCACAAAACACCATTTGGATCCAGTACTTTTCCTTGGGATCAGTAAACCAAGGTTGTGACCAATCAACACGGGGTGGATGTCCATCCAATAAGCTCTGATACTTGAGTCATCTAGAGAGGGGTACGAGGGTTTTTTCTTACTTGGAATAATCTAATTCAAGGCCCATGCCTCTCTTTGATCTATTCTCACAACAATTTGAGTTATCATCCAATCATCATAATCATCATTCATTGGTTGCCATGTGGATCAAGAATTGATAGTTGATTCTCCAAAGAGTGTTGAGTTAGGGAATACATCATGTGTCCCATATTATAATGATCATGCTAATTGTACCTCTTTAGAGCTCACACCACATCACAAATCAGTTGGATGAAGAGGAGATCCTCCAAATAGGTTGTGGAAGATAACCAACCTTCCTTCTCTTTGCTTGGGATTGTTGATTGGGAAAAATGGCCTTTTTTGATTCATGAAAATTTTTTGTGGGAGGGAGGATTGTGAGAGCACTAGTCCCTAAGGACTTATGCTTTGCACTAGTTGGGGGAAATATGCGGTGCTAGCACTTTGCTCATAGTCGAATATCGCATGGCCTACATTTTCCTCTACCCGCATTTGAATCTATGCCAATGCTCCTTGCTTTATCAAGATATTGGTGGGGAGGATATTATCCATAGTTTTAGCTAAGCCTATCCTAATTTCTTCATGGGGGAGGGCTAGGTATGAGCTTGCCAAGTTTTGACATGAAGAAGGAACATCCATGGGAGACAATTTTCCCACTTGAATTAGTATGTTTTCAGCCCGTATAGCCTCCTTATAAATCTATGGGAATCTCCTCTCCTCAGACTATTGAATAATTAGGCCTATGTCCAGGCTGAAGGTTCAAATGTAGTATAGGTACGCTTGGGCAGGGGTCGGCCTATACTCAAGTGGGATCCTTCTCCAGCTCCTTCTAAATCATATATTGAAGTTTGAAATAGTTTCTAAAGGTGCTTGTTTAATGAATGATAATTGGATCATCAACAAGAATGGATATTGAGAGATATATAATATATTAGTGAGGGCTTTTGCGAAGTCAACCCATGTGCATATGCTACCTCACTGTAGGGACTTATACCATAGCAATGCTCTACCTTCAAGAGATAGAACCAACAATATAACCATCACATATTCATGTATGATGTTGTAGAGGGTAGCTAGGGAGGCTATACCTTCTAAGTGTTTAAGCCTAGATCCTTTTATACCATCATAGCTTGGTAGGGTCTTTACGACACTCTTAGGAATTTCATATCAGGTAGTTGTCTCACTCGGTTGAAGGTAGTTGCATGGAGGAGGTTGTTGGTTTTGCATAGATTTGAGCTCTTGATCATTTTGAAAATATTGAATGAGCAATAAATATCACATACTTTACCCATTCATATAGACAAATAGCATTAATTACCTTGAAGATCCACGTAGACAAGCTCACATCCCCATGTGTGGGCCCATCACCTATATCTTGGTAGCTAAGTGAATTAATTTTCATCTCTCAAGATTTCTTCTAATGGATGATGATTTCTAGCACTAGGAAACTATTTGGGATCTACCTTCCTCCTTTTGATGACCCAGAACTGTGCCCGATGCATTTTCAACAGGGTGGTTGAAAAAGCTTTGTTTAGTTTTTGATATCCCAAAATTTTGCCTGTTAGGATGGGCAGAAGACCAAGATAATATTTCATCTTTCACTCAAGGTGACACTTTGGGAGAAAACTGGGTTGGTCACTATACCATTTCCCTACCTTAGAATATGATGGTCTTTTGAAATATTAAATCTCCATCCATGCTTTGGACGGGGATTTAGGATTCCTTCAATGGTAATTTTATTCTTGTTTTTTCCACCTGACTTTGTTCGCTTTCACTATGGGTGATTCTTTGAGACCTGATCATGGTCCGCTAATGTCCCATTTCTCCCTCCCTTATTGGGGTGGGGATTTGGGCTGCTATTTTTCCGTTTGTGAGTTGGGAAATAATTTGGAATCCGCCTCACAACCATGCTTGCTCAATTATCTGCTCTACTTTACTTAGCCAATTTTTTTTGCCTTTACCTCAAGTCTAACCTTCCACAACCATGAGTTTCATTCCCAAAAATACTTAAAGAACCAGCTCCAAAACTTAGACATTTATTAGGGGCATCATCTTGTAAAAAGAAAAAGAGTGGGTAAAGATATACCAAAATCTCACCCACAATTAACATATATTAATTTATTCATTAATCTATTCATGTTCTAATATTAGTTTGGGGAAGTTATAGGGGATATACTATTACAAATTATTTTTAATAGATCCTATTGTATTACAAAAATTATGTATAGGTGGCTGCTTGAAATTAATGAAATACATTGTTCGTTCTATCATCTCCTATCCAACATGTGGTATCAAAGATCTTTGATCTAGGAACCGTGATAAGATATCCTTATTTTCAGCCTGTTAAATCCATATATGTGCATTTAAACCTTTCATAAAAGAAGAAGCAATCTAAAAATAACATGTAAAGGTCATTTGGGAATGAAAATAAACTAGTTTATTAGGAAGTAATCTGAGAAAAACATGTACCTTTTGTAAAGATCTTTTAGAAGTATGTCTAATATGTACAGGATAAAAATATTTGCACAGTATACTTGTTATGTCTAATATTATAGTCTTTGTGTGGTAAATATAATTGCTTGCATATTTACTTTTGAAAGAAAAAGTGCTTAAGAAATAGATGCTCTTCGAACAATAGTAGTTTTCAAAGTCAATATTATACATATTCGATATAAAAAATGAGTGTTGTGTAATAAGTTCTCTTTTAGCACTATTGTTTTACCAATTTTCTTATTTTGAGCAATGGTCGAGTAACATTCATTGATGAAGGAAGAATGATGCAATTATTTTTACTTGAGAAAGAAAATTTACGAAGGTCTGCTTCATTTATGAAGACTAAAATCCAAGCAAGTTATGAAGAATACCACTGCTTCAACAAGATATTCAACAACATATACATCTATGCTCATACTATGAAAGAGCAACAAGACTTAATTGATTAGAGATTAGCATTACTCGTATTTTTCTTTAGTATTTTACTGTAAACTATATAAGCATTAAGAAAATTACTTGAGCTCTTGTTAATAATTATTTGAATGTGCATTTCTCTTTGATATTTGTAAAATTGCACATTTTTCCTTATAATTAATTTGGAGTTGAAATTTTCACGCTACAAAGGCATGTATTGATAAATTAAAGTTTAACTCAATTTATTATGCTAAGAATTAATACATTGATGTAATCGTTGAAAGATTAAACTCGTGTTGAAATTTATGTAGATTAAGTTCATGTGTGGAGGAATAAAGAATGTGGTAAAATATTAATTTCAAGATAATGTGTAAGCCCTAAGTTCATGCATATATTAATTTTTGGAAATTTAAATTTGTATGAAATATTACTAATGATGTGCATAATCCTAAATTCATGTGCAAATTGAATTTCTTGAACACGAATTAAAGTTTGTGATGTGTTGATATATTTAAAGATGATGTGCAAGCCTTTTTTGAAGCAAATGTTGCTTAAAATCATAATGGATAGAGCATAAGTGCAAAGAGAATATTCAATGAACCAACTTAGGTTCGAATCTCTTAGACATATATATTTTAATTCTTGAAGGCACAAGTTTGATATATTTTTCTGTAGTTCAAAATAAAAATATATTTCTTACTTAAAGGTATTTTTGAACTATAGAAAAATATATCAAAGGTGTACTTAAGTATCCTTTAAGTAATAAAAATAATTTTCTTATCTTAACTATCGATGGGTATATCGAGAGGACTAACTTCTTCCATGTACGAACGAGTTTATCAAAAAGGTATGTATATCAAAAGGATTGGTATATCAAACTGATGGTATACTAAGATGGAGATCATTTGGAGATATAAGGAACCCTCACCATATCTACGTCAAAAATCCTACTTATAGAATATTAGTTGTTCAAATCTTCACATTTTTCTAAAATAAATAATTCAAAACAAAGATAAATTATCTATTGAGCCAAAAAACCAAAGACCACAAGAAGCAGTACATTATAAGGAAGGCAAAGAGGAACCAAGCAAATAAGTAACATAATATTCAAAAGCTTACCTCATAAAAAAAGCAAGTAAAAATCTAAATATATGAGATAAAATATTGTCCTATTTGTGATAAATAATGACATGATACTAAATTTTGTAAATACAATTTGATGACTCATGGTAATCAATTTCAATCACAATAGGAGAATATTATTCAAGAAGAACCCGGATTAGAATCCATTTGTAAAGAAAAGCAAGTAGAAATTCAAAAGCATGGGTCATCAACTAAATGAGGATAAGAGCAAACTAGAGACCTCTATTTTCAAGATGAAAATGAAGAATTGTTAGCACTAAAGTCCTATTTACATTCCATTATTAGAAAATCTCAAAAGAATTTATCACCAAAATTAATATAGTACTTACCAATTATTCGTAAAGTAGCTAAATATGGAGACTTATCAACACTTAAGGACTATTTAAGTCTTATTCTTGATGAAGTTGTTGAATGCTCAAAAAAATGTTACATTATCTGCTGATATAGGAAAGATATTATATATGACATAACTTACTCTTAATGTACTTAAATGGAAGTACGCAAGGCAAGAAAAAATAATGGAAAGGTTATGCTTGTTGTAACACAAGTGATCTAAAACTTGTGATGACAAATACTTGTTGTGACATAGATGATCTTCTCCAAAGAAAAGATATTTGTTGTGATACTTGTGATTTAAAACCCATAATGGCTAATGTGAGCTATGATATAAATGATTTTAAACCCATAATGGTAGATAATTATTGTAATACATGTGACCTTGTTCAAAGAGAAGATACAACTTGTAATACAAGTGACCTTCAAAGAACAAATTTTGCTTTGAAGCCTATAGTGGAAAATATGAGTTGTGATACAAGGAATCTTGTCTAAGGGATATATATATATATATATATATATATATATATATATATATATATATATATATATATATATATATAGCATGTGGTATCGGTGATTTTAATATTGTTCACGAAGATAGAGGCTTTGTAGAAAGTGATTGTGTTAGCCATGACAAAGGTGATAATATTGAGGAAGAATTTTGATATTTTAAAAATGATATCAAATGTTTTAGATCATTTTTTGAGAAACATAGGATATAATGGTACACATTTGGGAAGAAATGGGTAAGGTGTGAAAGAACCCATAATACCAAGAATAAGGTCAAAGAATGAATTTCTTGGATATACAAGACATACAAGTCAAGTAGGTGAGACCAAATTTGAGAAAAGGGAAACTTTTACAAAAGATGAAAATAGAAATCAAGAACAAGAAGTAACATCAACACAAAACTTGTGAAAAGCGAAACCTTTGTAAAAGATAAATATATAGGTCAAACAAAAAGCTATGGAACCAAATTTGTGATAGGCAATAATAACACAAAATTTGAAAATAACAAAGTTCCTAAAATGAGTTGTTGGAGACATTGAGGAAGATATGGATATTTGCCAAAAAGATGTTAAGACCTCCATTCTTGTGAAGTTCATAGAGGAAATAATCATTCCCCCAAAAAAATTTGATATATAAAGAGAATAAATAATAAAATACAAATAAATTATGGTTGGATGAATGTGTGAATGGAATAAGACAAAATAAATATTGTGTGGTTTCTATAGAAGGAGACCAAGTTTGTTGAATATGAAGAAGAATGTAAGTTTTCCCATGCAATCATGGGAAACTTGTGACACATAATTTTTGTATCAACAAATGACTTGAGCAATGCTCGAAAGCTTGAAGTGATAGAATCTATAGAAGAATATGAACCAATCCATGCTTTGATGTTTATAGTGATAGAACCTGTAGAAGTATTGTCATGACCCGCCCTAGTAGGACTTTTGCATAATATACTATGTATTGATGAATGACTATTTGATGCCTAGTTTTAATGCATTTAGATGGTTATACAATGATATATATATATATATATATATATATATATATATATATATATATATATATATATATATATATATATGTATATTGATTTATATTTGAATAATATGGTACTACTAATGTATTATCGATGTGTAGGACCAGGTACATCGTGGGTGGAAGAGGTAGAATCAACCATTGAGAATGGGGTACTTTAAAAGGGAAATGATGATTATGGTAGCTCAAGGTAACATGAACGACTACCCTCATATAGATGCATGATTCTTGTTTTGGTGGTCATAAGTGATCCAACTATCTAGATCCTGAAGTTGGTAACCTAGAAGTTACTGTAAGTCTTCAGTTGGGACAGGCAATTGGACTTGCAAAGAACCACCCACCTTGTTTGATGCATTTGATTACTCGCTTTTGTTTACATGCATGTTTATATGTAAGTGGATTGGGTGTATAATCCCCTTCAAAAGGGATTAATAGGCATAGAGGCCCTATTAAACCTAGGCCACTTGAATACCATACTAATGTTTAATATTAGTATTGGTATTTTATTTAAATTAATCAAAATAAGAAATGATTAATGATTTATTTGATTTGAATTAAATTTAATACTATAAGTATTAATGCTTGGAAAGTTTTATTTAATTCTCTTTTTACTCTTTTTGATTATACAAAAGAAAAGAATAACTTTTTATATTTCAAATCAAATAAAGAATTGAATCTTTTAAATTAAATAAAGGTAAGTGGTTTGCATTTGTGGATGCAGGATTTTGAAAGAAGGAAATAATTATTTTAAATTTGAAATTTCTCTCCCTCTTTCCTCCATGGATAGGCATGTTTTTAATTTTAGTAGATAGCATTAATATCCAAAAGAGGACTTTATGCTTGAGACATATAAGGTAGATGGAATTAATGTCCAAAAGAGGACTTTAGGCTTGGGGTAGATGGGTGGCCTTGTTAAGAGGGCCAAGGTGGAAAAGGTTTGGGGGATTCAAAGGAGGAGGGATCGAAGGAATTATAGGCAAGAAGGAGAACAAAGGCAATGAAATCAATTTTCAAGCACGCTTTATTTAGGTTGGAATTTAACTTGAAATTTTATCCTTTACCTTATAGTAAATTAAAATGGTGATTAATTATTTTTTCCTATAAAGAACCCCTATACGACCTCCTTTCTCCTTACCTAGGCATCGTGTGGAACACCACCACCAACCAGTGCTCCTACACCTTCGCTCATCTGGGTGCGAGGGTTCCTTGGCCACCAACTGGTGGTCGATTAAATTATGGCTGCCTATTTATTTTTAAGTTCCAAAATGTTAACCATATGATGTGTGTGGGATTTTTATGATGATATTTTAAAGATATTTATGTTAAAAATTAATCAAACTTATCTAGATCCCTACCGATGGGCAGAGTATTTCATTGTCAACTGAATCCACTTAGATGAGGGTAAAACCCCCCTTTCACCATTGCACGGCCATCAAGTGGTTGTCGGATAAACTTGGGTGCTCCATAGATTTTAAGGACCTCTAAAGCCCCCCACATGATATGTGTAGGATTAAGCTTTGTGAGCCCTAAAGATATTATGCTTTATCCCACATGCATGGTGGGAGGGGTGTAGACCTCATTTGAAAGAGCTAGTGCATCCTATGTAGGTAGCCAAGCCTAAAGGTTTGGTGGATGTTGGTGAAACCCCCTCCCTTGTGCATCTATTATGGTTGATTCTCTACCCTGCCACCACTTGTCACGTGTTAAATTTATATATTGTTATGGTTTGGATGATTTTAGCACCTTTTGTTTGGTTATGAGAATAGTGGAAAACCCTCCCCTCAGTGGTGTGACCATTGGTGGTGGTCATACGAACCTTTAGGTTTGCCACTATGGCACCAATTTTTAGGTGTCAATGATCACACCTATGGCAGACTCTTTGTCTGCAGGGCTATGTTTCGGCCTTGGTTCTCTTTGTCTGTGGGCTTGTGTTTCAGCCCTAGTTCTCAAACCGCTTGTTCACTGAATTGTTTGACCCACTATGATTACATTTTGACTATGGTTTAACCTCTCTTTTTTTTGTTAGAGGGATTTTTAATTAATTAAGGATATTAATTAAAAGATATAATTTTTTTTATAATAAAGATATTTTTGTTATAATAAAAGATAAGCTTATTGTTATAATAAAGAAAGGATTTTGTAAGTATTTAATTGATTAAGGGTATGGGACCTTAGTTGATTACAAAAATGGATTTTTTATAAGTATTTAATTGATTAAGGGTATGAGACCTTAGTTGATTAAAGAAATGGATTGTTTTGTAAGTATTTAATTGATTAAACTTATGCGACCTTAGTTGATAGGGATTAATATTATATTCTACAATATTATACCTTTTCACATGGATCATGATGTATTACATTTAATACTCACACGGATCATGCGTATTAAATGTTGACTTGTAAATGCAAACATACCTATAAATATGTTTTTGATTAATGCAATTGACAATTTTTATTTGTGCCATTTTGTGTTGCCTTTTAAGAGTGTTTCCCACATCATTGGTATCAAAGAAAGGTGTAAGGGTTTGGAGAGTATCCTCTTCATGAGACCAGATTAGTTTAGAAAGGAATGAGAAAACCAACCCATATATATTAAGTGGTGAACATTTTTTTCCTTCTATGAACACCTTCGTGCACTTATGATCTTGAAAACTCTGAGTTGGGGTCCCTCTGACTCTGACCCTAAACTAGCTAGGGTCCCTCTGACTTTGACCTTCAGATTTTGATCTAAGCCTTACCCTTGGATTTGTAATTTCTTTTATATTTGCAATCATAATTATGCAAGTGTGCAATCATGCATTGATATGGTGGATTCCTCATTGTTACCATACATGGGGTGATATCTATTTTCTTCTGTGGCAACATGATCTTGTTAGTCAGCCACATAATGAATTCAACCATCATTTTGATGGCTTTCCAATACTTGTTGGTATTAATCCAATGAATTCTCACTGTCACCATTCGCTTGCATGATATTCATTTCTTCTGGAAACCTTAATAACTTAACAATGCCACTTTCCTTATGATAACACTCTACCGTATGACACCATCGCTCAGGGAAATTTCAACAATTTTTGGTGATATTAAAGGAATGGTGTGAATGCTCATGTGATTTTGATAACATTTTCAATCATTCCTATTTGGCTAGCACACAGATCCATTCTCTATTGTGTTACCATGATGTCCTGAATGATTTTACTGCTTCTCGATGCCAATCTATAATTCTCAGCATCCAAAACACTCAACTCCAAATAAATTTCATGTTTACCAGTGATCACGAAGAACTCCTGTGTAGCGGTGACAAATTTTTGATGATAATAAATTATGCGCCCTAAGGTAATTTTAATTTTTAGTAAATTCTATTTACCGATGCTATGTTAACATTTTGGTCGGGTGAATTTTAGTTGAGTTTAAAAAAAAAATCCATGGGTTTTCTCCCACATTGCACATAGCATCACTGTCAACCACCCTTATCTATGGGATATCTCACATTAGTCAGTAGCTAGATTACATTGGCTACCCTCCCTCTACTATAATTTACGTAGACTTCCCATTGCCTTGCCCACCTGTCATAAGCTTCGTACCCTACACTTGCCTTGCATTTATGCTGGACCTTAGTTGATTAAAGAAATAGATTTTTTTATACATATTTAATTGATTAGGGTATGGGATATTAGTTGATTAAATAAATGGATTGTTTGTAAGTATTTACTTGATTAATGGTATGAGACCGTAATGGATTAAATAAATGGATTGTATGATGAAAAGCATGAACCTTTGATTGATAAAAGAGAAGGTTGTAAATTACTCTATGTTTGAAAAGAAAGGAATCCCCTTTACTAATAAGAATAAGAGTGGGTGTATGAGATTCCCTCTAACATTGAGTAAATGAGTTATGAATGGATGCATTGATTTGTTTGTATAGTTGCAATTTTCCATCCAAATTATAAATGCATTTGTTTCTTAGTTATCTAGTAGATGCATTTAGATGCATGCTTCATAATATCCATGAGCTATCCTGATCCCTTACCACCATCAATTGGGCTATGAAAAGACAAGAAGGACCAAGGCAGACACTTAGATCCAAAACAGTTACCTAATATATGTGGTAGAAAAGACTTCTTATGAAAGCATATTATGGAGTAAACTCTAGTTGAGCAATATCCTAGTTGGATAATGTTGTAATACTTATTATTTTAAGTATGGAAGTTTTGCCATACTTGGATTATGTAATGATTTAATAAATGAATGAAGGATGTATCTCTTGTTTTTTTAAGAATATTTGATGCTATATTTTTATAAACTATTCTATTTTGTTAATGTTTTAGCTAGATCCTGATGTCTTATTTAAGTACCTTCTTCATGTTTTTGTAGATACTATTCCATGTTTAAATTAAGTAGATAGACTTAATGATATACTTCCAAATAAGAATGATTAGAAGATATTATGTTTTAATATAGATTAGATAATTAGAATTGATATCTAATTATGGTTATGCTTATGTGTTATAAGTAGAAAAGGAATCCTAAGGGATTATGGGATCCCTTAGGAAGGAAATTGGAGTAACCTTGATTCTAAGATCTCTCTAAAGAAACTCAACTAGATAATTGTTTGCAAAACATCTAGTAGTTTTAAATGAACTTAGTTATAACCAAGAGAAATCAAAGGAAATAAGTTAGCTAATTGTGAAGATGAGATTTATGGCTTATTTATAATATGCTTATTAGACCTACACAGATAAAATTGTGTATGTTTTGGTGATGGACGTATCCCTTTTAATGCAACAAAGGGGATAAGTTAGCTCATCGTGGAGATGAGATATCTTATTTGTGACAGGTCTAATATACCTACATAGAAAAACTTGTGTATGGTATAGGGATGGGTATATCCTTTGATAGATTAAGGGAAGAGAATGTTGATTCATTGTAGAGAGGACTGGAAAATTTAAAAAATATATTAATTTAGATATCTTCATAGTAACACATATGCTAGTTAGGGATATGTAAATCCCTCTCGGGTATATGTTTGTAAAAAAAATTGCCTTAGTTAGATTAGTTATATTTTTGGGTCATTACATCTAGTATCAGAGCTCTAGGTATGATGGAATAGAAGCTTCATGGAATGTGCTAGGGATTCAAGTATCTTCCTATTTAGGCCCTTGCTTCGTTCTTAAGCTAAAGTTAGGAGGACCTAGAATTTCCAAATGCTAGAACTCTAGAAATTTGATCATAATGAGGGTAGATTATTTACAACACCTTACGTATAGTAAGTGTGGCCATTAGTAATGGAATTAGATGGTAGTTTTTAGAGCAACACCCTACATAAGGTGAGGGTGGTCTTAGCAAGAAAAATCTATGTTTAGCTTATGCGGATGATGTGTTTGGCTAGAGTTAGTAGTACAATTCAAGGAAGAAGTTGTAACCTAACATGATATTCTCTCTTTTGTGTGACCAGGATAGAATGGTACCAAAGACAAGAGGAGGGAAGTCTATTTACCAAAATATAAAAATACATGGGGATAATGTTGAGGGTAAAGCTAGAGATAAATGTTAAAGTTAATTAATAAAGGAGGTGAAGGACCTCACTACTATTGCCACTCTATTACAAGAACAAATAGAACAACAAGGGGAACTAATAAACCAATATAAGGAATAAATGAAATAAGACAAGTGATTGAATTTTACCTACTTTAATTTTGCAAACTTGCCAAGGGAAGATCAATAGTCCTTAAAAAGGAGAGAAAGTGTTGGCCTTATAAAAAGGGAATATAAGCAAAACAAGACAAGTAGAGGTAACCCAAAGTACAAAGGAAAGAACAAAGAAAATCAAAGGGATTCCAAGGAAAGGTTCCAATCAAGGAATAATTATAATACAAGAAAAATGAACTCGAAAGCTAAAACACAGAGTACACCCAGGACCCAAGGGTGGGTGATAAAATTATGGAGCTCTACACTATTCTAACCAATATCCACACCAAACAGGACCAAGTACATCTAGTGCAAAGGGAAGAGAATTTACCTACAATATTTTTGTTGTAATCAAAAACTAGAAGTTGGAAGGGCAAGCCACCCTATTTCTTTTAAGGGGTAAGATTTTTATCAAGTAAATATTTTAATTGATAGTTAAGTTATAGATAACTTTATTTTTATAGTACTAAGGGATATGCCAATAAGACCGAGATATTTTACACAAGGGTGGAAGTTTGAGTATGGTTCTGGATAAACCTACTTAGTGGATCAATGTTTTTATATGGTAGAAATTACCCAAGCCAATGATGCTACCATAGGATGTTTGTGTGAAGTATCGTTGCATACCTTGACATCATTTAGGGAATGGTTAAATATTCATGGAAACCTGATTAATTTTCAAGTTAAATGGATTTTACTACTGATAGATGGAATAATTATTTAGTGAATACCCAATTTTCACAAGAATTTAAGGATGGTTCCTTACATATAGTAAGTGTAACCATCGACATTATCAAGGAATGATAATAATGTTGATAGATCATGGGGATGAAGAAACTAACCCCATTTGGAAGTACAATCCTAGAGGAAATTATAATCTAATTCAACTCCCTTATGATTAGGGAGAATGAAACCTTATAGTAAGTCAAGAATAACCAAGATCATTGCTAGAAATATCGAGGGTCATAGCTAGAGTAACACCTATGGGGATACAAGTGCATTGATAACCATTAATGATTTAAGTTAGTTCATGAGAGGATGTAACTAACCATTGGAAGTATAATTGGAGATATATATTTTCCTTTATGAATTACTCTTTAGTAACCCAAATAGTAAGGGTTACCCTTCTTATGCTTAATACGGTTTAAAATGGTGAAATGACTTCAAAGCCGGAAAGAAGACTCAAGAAATGAAAATTTAAGTGGTATGGTTTTGTTCAAAGACTTAAGCAATGATCAAGATGGAATTGTCTATTGTTATACACGTTTTTCTTGTTAAACAGGTAGAATTCATTCTTAAGTAATAAATCAAGAAGATATTTTTAGATGTTCAAAGGAAGAATGGTCTCTAAAGATGGGTAGACTTTGGAAAGGTTCTAAAATTGCATAGCTTGAACTATGATAAATACACCATGTGGTGTTATGAACATTAACCATGGATCCTTGTGAACTTGAACTATGAATATGACATATAGAAGAAATGTTTGGAAAGGAATAGGCAAGGAATCTATTCTTGAGAGGATTATGGGATCCTCTCTAAGCTGATAAAAAATACACAAAATTTTGATATATGTAAGATTAAAGGGGTACATAAATCTATCTTAGGAATACATCCTAAGATTAAGAGCAGGATAGACCTGCTCAAGATAAAAATTTTGAATAAGGTATATAATTATTTTTATCTGTAATCATGTTGACTTAATGAACTAAGTCAATAAAACACAATAAAGATGAACACTGTAGGGGAATTTGGACCAAGTTAGAAGGAAATGTTGAAAGGGATAAGGATTTTGACACCAAATATGATATTTTATGCTTCAAGGATAGAGTAGTTGTACCCAAAATAGATGATTTTAGGAGGATGATCATGCAAGGGGTACATATATCTCCTTACTATGCTCCTCTTGGAAGATAAAATATGAGAGAAAAATGATAAAGACCTTTTTATTGGTTGGAAATGAAGAGAGTAAAGTAATAATTATCTTTAAAAAAAACTAAGGATGGACCCGAACTTGAAGATGTTGTGATGTAGAAACATATGAGGTGTTTGTAGTTGGAACTTCGATGAATAACTTTTGAAGTGGACCCAAAGATAATGAGTTATTTAGAGAGAGGTTTAGTGGATGTGGCCTAAATATTCTTTTCCAACCTTGAAGGTTGGATCCCACTATCAAGAGAAAGATATTTGTGATGGAACTTGAAGGATTACCAATATTTCCATATGAGGGATGTCACACAGAGTGATAGTCACCTCAATCAAACCATCGTGAAGATGAAATGATTTATAATCATAGAGCGCTCATGGTGTAGTAAGTAAACTAAGAGTTTTTACACCTGAATACTAGCTTAACCTCACCTTAGTAATGGAATTGGAATCCCTTTTCTCTAATTATGAAGATAGGGTTAATCCCTATATTGTGGTCGAATTATCCTACATTCATGTAGAATGTTCAAAAATAGGAAGACCTTGTGAAGGCATTCTTTAAATTGTATGGATAGTGTACAAGGTTAACCCTAGCAAACTATGAGAGAATGATCACTCATGTCCACTTAAGGGATGTATGTAGCATCTAAGAACTTGAAACATGGTGGAACCTCTATGATATTATCTAATATATCCTTTGTGAAACTTAAAATAAATATAAGATCTACATATCATCCTAATATTGATGGTTAAATCAAGAGGGTGAAGTCTCATTGGGAATACTATCTACATATGGTAGAGTTTGCTTATAACTATGGTTATCATTATTTGTTAGGTATGACCATGTTTGATGCCTTGTATGGTATGATATATAACACATATTTGTTAAGAGATAATTTAGAAGATCAGGTTGTGATTATACTAAACATGGTCAAGGAAATGGAAGGTAGCTAAATATGATCATGAAAAGGATCAGGGAAGTCGTTGACTATTTGAAAAGCTACACTGATTAGAAAATATCCCCAAGGGAATACTTCATGGAGGATAGAGTATTATTAAGGGTTAGGCTGATGAAGAGAACCATCAAACCCATGAAATTGGATTCTCAATTTATTGGACCCTTTGAGATCATTGAAAATATTATCCCAGTTATGCATAGACTCACCTTGCTACCTAACCTGTCAAAGATCTAGGACACCATGCTTAGGAAGTATGTTGTTGATCCTGATCATATGTGGGATGTTTCTAAATTATAAATGGCAAACCCTGAGTTTATTGAAGTGATGTCAGTGAACATTATAGTGTTTCATTCCAAATCTAGGAGGACACTGACTTTAGAACAATGTAAGGTCCAATGGGACCGTTATTCTAAAATAAGTACCACTTGGAAGAAAGTGGATGATATGAAGAAATATTTTCTCTTTTTATTTGAAAACATATTGTAATAACATTTTTATGATAGGCTACACATATGACTATGTTTAGCCCAAGGGCGGTAGTATGTCATAACTCGTTGTGATAGGAATTTTGCATAATATACTATGTATTGATGAATGACTACTTGATGTCCGATTTTAATGTAATTAGACGATTATGCAATATTATATATATATATATATATATTGATATTGATTTATCTTTGAATAATATGGTACTACAGATGTATTGTCATGTGCAGGACTAGGTACATCCGTGGGTGAAGGAGGTAGAATCAACCACTAAGAATAGGATAATTGAAAAGAGAAATGATGATTATGGTAGCTCAAGGTAACATGAATGATTACCCTCATATAGATGCATGCTTCTTATTTTGGTGGTCATAAGCAATCCAATTGTCTAGAGCCTAAAGTTGGTAACCTAGAAGTTATCGTAAGTCTTTAGTTGGGACAAGCAATTGGACTTGCAACAAAAGCACCCACCTTGTTTGATGCATTTGAATTTTTATTACTCACTTTGTTTACATGCATGTTTATGTGTAAGTGGATTGGGTGTATAATACCCTTTTAAAGGGATTAATAGGCATAAAGTAGCTATTAAAACTAGGCCACTTGAATACCATACTAATGTTTAATATTAGTGTAGACACCCAAAGTCACACATTGCTATTTCTACATATCTATAGATGATTCTAGACATACCTAGGCTATTGTAGACTATAATAGTAATGTGTAGACATGTGTAGACATGCGTAGT
Source organism: Wollemia nobilis (assembly GCA_028583015.1). Lineage (NCBI taxonomy): Eukaryota > Viridiplantae > Streptophyta > Pinopsida > Araucariales > Araucariaceae > Wollemia > Wollemia nobilis. The sequence goes on from JAQPPZ010002105.1 coordinate 2,027,317, forward strand.
CATGTGTAGACATGTGAAGACATGTGTAGACATGCATAGACATGCGTAGACTTCCATAAGTTCACCATAGTAATGTGTAGACTTCCACAAATGGCTTTCAGGTCCAAAACCCTAATAAGCCCTCAAAACCACATCTTATGTGTCAATATATCTTTAGACGGCAACCTGAGGTGATGCATAGCCCATTTACACTCAATTGACACTCCCATGGGGTATTAATTGGTAAAATCAATTAAAAGTCAATTATCAAATTCTAATTTAATGTTGACTTCAATTAAGCCGCTTTTTAAGGCAAAGTTGGATTAGTTAACTCTTAATTCATAATTAGTGTTAATAAAATCCTCCCACATGTGCCAATTTAGGGTTTCCTGGGGTTTTCTTTTAATCCTCCCCTAAACATGCTTAAGTCCTAATTAGGATTAGCACTAATCCTTCCTCACACATGTGTGAGGATAGGATATTTCCTACTTAGAATGTGATGTTGCCACATATAATTTCTTAACCTAACCCTAGTCATAATCAAACCTAGGTTTAGTCTATCTAACCCCCCTTGCACCTTGCATTTGCCTATAAATAATGGGTCCCAAACCCCTAATCAAGTTTGATTCCCATATTCAACAAAGTACAATTACTCTATAGAAATGGAAATTCAATAGTACACAGTCCATTATTGATGCACACATATGGATTATGATAGCATACAGAGGTACCCTAGCTACCTTAGGATCGATCTATCGAAGAGATTTTACTAGAAGAGCATCACATCTCAATTCGTAGCCTGCCCTACGAATTCGACCCCAATTAGTAACCCGGGTCGTGAAGTGCATCTGCAAGCCCTAAATCACCCCAAATTTGGGAGGTAAGCTCTATTTTAGCATATTATTACCTTTTGCATATTTTATTTTGGTTTATGTTATAGTTTTACAATCATTTCATCTTCTTAAATATGGGGCTTGACTAAGGCAAGCCCCCAACGTATTGACCCTTTCTTGTAATTTTATTTCATGTTATTTAGAAAATTTGAAGAAAAGAAACACCACAAAACAACCTAGCAGTGTCCCACATACAAATAATCCCACCTACACTGAGGGACATCATAAGGAGGCATCAGGCCTATATTGCTTATTCATGAAAAGAAATAAAAGGGAAAACTCTCCTTATTTGTAACCTATATAAAATTTATAATGAATAAAGCATATGTTTTTGAATGACTTGTGTTATTACTTGTTGTTAGATAAAATGTCAACTTCTGGTTGTTTCATTATGGCACGCCCGGTGGGACCCCCACAACGGATAGTGCTAGATTCATTTTTTGTATAAATATGACATTATCCTCTATTTCTGTGTTATGTAGGTACCAAAACTATATTTCATTGAATCCTCCAAAGCCCTAGTAATCATTATAGGCCATAAGATCTTTGATTTGAAGCCTTTGAACCTGATTCGTGACCCACCCTTCAATTTAGATCAAATTTGTGACCCGGGTCGTGATTTGAGCATAGACACCTCAAAAACCCCAAAATCAGCTGGGGTGATATTTTCAAGGGCCAAGTAAACCCCCCTTAGCATCATAATGTAGGTATTTTTATTTTTTCTACCTTTATTGCAATTTTTGGAAGTAGAAATACATTAACTAGTTGAATGACCATTACTAGGCCTAGTTTTGGGTTCATTGCAAAGTGGTTAAAGAATTAGGGTTTCTAAAATTTTTAGGACCTACAACTTTCCAACAAGTGTATAAAATTTATTTCTCAAATAAATTTGCATTTGTCTTTTGTTTTTACGTATGGCATAAGCCTAAGTTGTTCTTCCTTCATTCATAGCTTACATTGCTAAAAGGAACTTTACATTCTAAAGTGAAATCAGGGTTTCTAATCCCCTATTACATTTATGAAAGAATTTTACATTTTGAAAGTTCAAGTTAGGGTTTCATAATCCCATTTACTCCACACACATTTTTATTACATGTTTCTATGTTTTGCAAAGTATATTAGTTTGCTTCACAAAGGCATTTAGGCTAGCTCATTTCTTTACAAAGATTGTAATCTATCTAATCATTTGCTTTTGAAAAGGCATTAGGATTAGTTTTCTTTTGAAAAGGCAACTTGTTAGTTTCTTATATTGTAAACATCATTAGCAAAACACAAACCCACACACACTCACATGGTACCTTAAACAAGTGTGAGATTGGACTTCATCCCCAATCCATCGCTCGATACTGGTGTGGATCAAGTTTCACTCTCCATCAGATCACCCCCTAGACACCTAGTAGTCTCATAGGAGTGGTTTTCTAGATTTCATCACCAAAAAATCCCCCACTTTTGTGATTAGGCCCTGGATTTCATCACCATCGGTTACCTGCGGAGTGGGATAGGATTAGCGCCTTCATCCACAAGGCTTGTATAATTTGTGGAATTGGTAACTGTCGTTCTTAACTAAGCCCACCCGAGGGTGAAGAGAAAGCATGGGTATGTTGATAGCAGGTCTCAGACAATGCCACCTCTTCTCATTAGAGGATATTGTGAACTCGTTTCAGCATAGTGAGTTCCACCCCTTCAGGATACCATTTTACTGCACCTTCCATATAGGTCACCATTCGTACATTGCGATACCATTCTATCCTGTGCATTTTTGGGTGTTTCTGGAGGTTTGTTATTGAAAAAATTCCCAATTTGCTAGAGTATTCACTCCATTACTTGTGATTTTACATAGGGAGTATCAACATTATAATGCATAAAATGAACATAAAATTTTTATTTTCTCAACATTTAGAATTGATTCGGGTCTATCGTTGTTTGCATGATCATAGACCAGTATCAACACACCACACTATATATTGTTTTGCTACACACAACATGTCACTTAATTCACACTCACAGTAGACATAGTTGAGTCTACATAACATAGGGTTTATTCCTAAAAACCCCTTTTTCACATGCCACTATGCCTATGGTCACCCATAGTAGAGCGCATGAGCAATCACACTCTATGGAGGAATGACCTCCCCCTTCCTCTAGTCAGTCCACTCTTACTCCTTAAATCATGAAGGAGAAGATTATAAATACATCTGATTCACACATAAAATCTGATACATCATTCACACACATGATGCCTCATGAGAAGATGACAACTTTGAGTGAAATTCTTGCTACTTCACTCGTAGATGATTACCCGCTCTTTTTAGTCCCATCCTCACCTAATACCTTGACCATGTTTTGTGCCCATGTGATCTACATAGCACTTGGACAATCTCCTCTAGCCTTCACCATAGATGAGGAGGTCATGCCTACGTCATCCACCTTTGCACATCCCTTCTTCCAAAATATATCTCAATCCCTATTTGAGAATGATTCCTCCCTTCTAAACCATACCTAACCTAAGGTCGCATCATTCACCCCTACCATAGGAATGGTTTCTGACCCATACTTATACACTGTAAGAAGCCAGAATCCATCCTTGCAAACTGCATAATAGATTCCTACCCAGCAGGAACTGCAAGAATTCCCTCAAACCTCACACCTTTACTCTTCACAAGAGTAGCAACCATCCTCTTCCCAAGAGCCATTATTCACCATATATAAGGGTACCTCCAAACATCCTCTTTAGGAGTAAGAGATGCAAACCCAAGCAGGAGTATACACTTACACTTTACCCTCAACCCAAGCTCCTACCTCGATAGCTTATCCCACCTTTTTAGCAACATTCTTGCCTATCTCATAGGTATCTGGAGTGCATGACACCCAACCCTTAGATCCACATTTACCTACGATGACCTTTAGGATACCACCACCTATGCCTTTTTAGGATCCCACTACCCATATCCATCCTACCTATGGACCGACACAAGAAGTGTATGTACCTACTCAACCAAATTATTCTACACAGTTTAGCTTCCTTACTTACTACCCTCTAGGGCAGAGACAGATCTCATCTTTTGATACCTCATCTCAACCACCCCTAGCACCAGTAGCATCGACACCTACATTACCACCAACTACACCTAGTTTCTTTATGCCTCCTCTAGTTTGGTCATTGCCACCCATGGTCCAACTAGTACAACAGGCCCTAAACCAACAAGTACTCATGCCACAACCACACGTTGCTTAGTCATAGTATTATTATCCTCAACAGATGCCTACCCCATAACCTAGTGTGCTTGTAGACACGACAACACATGTCATCTAGTACCCACATTTGAAGAACACAGGCTTATACTGAGAGGGGGGTGAATAGTATAAGACCACTTTTTACTTTCTTTCCAAACCAATATCAATTAATGTTCTTAATTGCAATAACCAAATATAGCAATGTGCATTAATAACTCAGATAGCAGTAGTAAGCAAGAGCACAAGTCACCACACACAATTGAGACACAAGATTTAATGTGGTTCCCCCAATGTGAGGTACTCCACAAAGAAAATATTTTACTAAAAATTTCTCAATCAATATCTTTGGGAATCATTCCCAATTACAATTTTTATGGATCTCTATCCAAAGGAGATGTTGATCCCCTAATATCAAGTTTGTGGATCTCTTCCACAAGAGAACTCTTTCCCCTTCTGCTCTGGCTATGTGATCTTCTAGAATACTCTTTCTCTCTACTGCACTGACTGGTGGACCTCTCTCCACTTGAAGACTCCTCACTCAGATCTGTCTTCAACTGTGTTGGCTACTAGATCTCTATCCACTAAGACTCTATCCTCTATACTCTGTCACCTCCAAAGCTCTTTCAATAGGCTCACTAAGAACCTACTCAATAGGCTCACACAAAACATGCTTAACAAGCTCACACAAAACTTGTCAAATCTACTTAACAAGCTCACACAGAACTTGTCAAATATGCTCAAGCAAGCTCACCAAGAACTTGCCCAAATATGCTCTAGCAATCTCACCAAGAACTTTCTCAATTTTTCTCTTGCAAGCTCACCAAGATCTTACCCAAATATGCTCTAGCAAGCTCACCAAGAACTTGCCAAAATATGCTCTAAACTCTGTCCACAAATATGTCCTAAAACTTGTCCACAAATCTGTCCCAAAACTATCCCAAAATTGTCCACAAAGCTTTCTCAAAACTATCCACAAATGCCTTCTCATAGGCTGAATCAATCATGCTCAAGTAGCACTCAAATATCATCCAAAAATCTATCAATACAAAGCTCAAATATGAACTCAACAATGAATGGCAATGTACTCTTCAATGGATGACAACAATGATCCACAATAATCTCAACTCAACTCAACTCAAATCAATATCAACTCAACTCAAGTCAATCTCATAGAAGCATAAAGAAAATTGTTAGAGACTCAATATGTTCTAATCTGAATCTCAACTCAACTCAAATCAAATCTATATCAACTCAACTCAAAATCTCATAGAAGCATAAAGAGAATTGTTAGAGAGTCAATGTGTTCTAATATTACTCTCAACTCAAATCAGAATAATTGAATAGTTTATTTCATAGGACTTGAACAATCACTTCACACATCACTTGACTAGGCTCAATCAACTCAACTCAACCAATCACCACAAGGGACAACTCTCTCTCACACAACCCTAGTCCAAGTATGTATCAACCAACTCAAATGTTTCCAATAATGCTCAACCACAAATCTCACATAACAATGATACTCATGTTATTTTATAACTCAAGTTCTTTTACAACCAATGGGCTTCAATAACAATGCTTATAAAACAAGGTTTAACCTCAACTCTCAAACTAGAAAACCTTGAAGCATTAAACCAATCACTTTCGAAAAGTAAACCACAATCAATCCTTTTATCTCCAATGATATTTCAGAAATCAATTGCCATAAATAATCAATAGGAGAATGTGCCCATACATTTTATGAAGATGAAAAAACCTCTTTTTAAATCTACCACAATCACAAAATTCTTTTGCCAGTCTTCACAAGGGTTAGTAGATCACAAAATAATCAACATTACTTCACTTTTCAATAATCATCACCAAGGCCTTTAATTGCACAACTTCCTTATCTCTCCTAAAACCACTTGTACCATAAAATAAAATAAATCAAAACATTGCATAACCTTTTCACTCCCAAAACCACTTATACCATAAAATAAAATAAATCACAATATTGCATACCTTGTCACCTCATGAAAGAATTAATCCTCTTGAAAAAGAACAAGGCAAACTTCACTTTTGGAACCCCTTTGTAAAATCAGAAATATCTCTTTATACACACCTTATTTCTCCTTCTAAATAAGTTAGTCAAATAGCCCTCAAAATAAGCTTTCCAATGATATATAATATGCTCCATTTCTGAAATAAATTGAAACCTTTACATATATATATATATATATATATATATATATATATGCCAACCTCCATTAATTGCACATAGGTCGGCCCTCCATTAATTTAAACTTAAAATTTAAACCTTAATATCTTCATCACCGGAGGTCCTTTTTTGATGAAACAAAATTCCACCTTGGATTTTATGAAAATCCCTTTCCACATAAGCCCACCATGGTTTTAAATAAAACCTTTTATTTTTCTTGCCTTGGTTTTCACAAAAACCCTATAAATAGCCATACTTTCCAAAATATCATAAATGCTTATTTATGAAATATTTTGGCCACCAAACCAAATATGATCCATGTGACATCAATGACAACATAAAATGCCTCAAATTAACTCAAATTTCCAACAATATCCCCCTTTTTCATTGATGGCAACACCTCTAATGCAAACACCACAATCACTGCAAAAACCATCTCCGAGAATCAAAGCTACTCCCCCTAACTCAATACTCTCTTTGGAGGCTACTCCCCCTAACTCAATGCTCTCTTTAGAGGCTGCTCCCCCTAACTCAATGATATCTTTGGAGGCTACTCCCCATAACTCAAATTTCTCCCCCTTACTCAAATCTCTCCCCATTTGACATCAATGGCAAAAGGGACACCTATGGGGCTAAAAGATATAACTCTTAAGCTTAACCCCCTCACCCCCTTTTCTTTTAAGGTGATTAATTTTGGGGTGGGAGTACTTTTACTCCCATCTCACTTTGTTTCTTTCCTCTATCAAATTCCTTCCATGTTTTTCTGATATCCTTCTCTTGATGAATTACTTGATTTTCTTGTCTATAACCTTTTTCACCTTCTTGCCTTGAATGTGTTTGGAATTGAGTCCTACACCATATTTCAATATGCCCAAAGTTATTGCAATTAAAACACTTGATATTGTAGCCTTTGGTTGGTGCCCATATCCTGAAATTATTCTTAAAATAATTTCCATTTTCATTCCTTTCCTGAACCTTGTATTGTGAAGCTTTGTTTTCAAGACCATTACAACCATGACTTTTGGATTGTGTAGCTCTAAAACAAAAATCATGTTGCTCATTTCCTTTGCACTGAAAAGCTCTATGACCAATCCTATTGCATGAGAAGCAATGTCCCTGAAAACCATACCTTCTTCCCTTGAAGTTTCTTCTAGCAAAATCAAACTTCTTTGGTCCATGTATCCTACAATGTATAGCCCTATGTCCAAATTCATTACAAGAAAATCAATATCCTTGAAAAGCCATTTTTTCATGCCTTGGTCCCTCATACCTTTCTTGATAATTATCCTTATGATCATCTTCAACTTGTGCATTGCATTCTTGAACCTTTTTTGTAGCATCTAAAACCTCTTACTTGCATTTCTCTTCAATAATTTATTTTCCTTTTGAGCTTGATTAACCTATCTCAAAACAAGAACCAAACTGAATATTTGGAGCCATAGGAACTTTGGAACTTTCCTCACAAATGCTAGATGCTTCCTTGCTTTCATATTTTAGAACTTCCTTTCCTTTTGAGTGTGATTCCCAAAAATTTAAATATGGGACCTTTGGTTCTTTGAAACCTTTCCAAAAATTGTGCAACTTATCCTTGGAGTCTTTAACTTCCAACCTTATGGAAACAACTTCATGTTCTAATCTTTCACATTCTTGATTCCTTACCTTTAATTGTTCAAGCATATCTTCTTCAATTTTCTTTGCCTCTTCAACTGTGATTTTTAGATCAATGAAATCTTGTAGGAGCTTTACCTTTATCTTCTCATATTCTTGTTCTTGAGACTTTAGTCTTGAGTTTTCTCTTTTCATTCCTTCAAAAGCTTGTTTTGACACTTTCTTTTCTTTATGATCATAACTGTGCCTGTTTTTCTCTTCATGATAAATTCTTACTTGAGATTCCTACTTTTGATCTTTAGTAGGAGATTCTTCTTTTTCACTATCACTAAGATCATTATAATCTTCTATAGCAAACAAACTCTCAAGATTTCTTTGACCATGCATGTTTCCTTGATGTGTCATCTCATCTTCACTATCATTGAAACCATTGCAATATCCTGATTTGTGATCTCTTTGACCACACACAAAATATTGTTCTCTTTCACCTTCTATTTATAGGAATAAATGTTCTTCTTTTTATAATATGATTTGTTTCTATCACTATGATATGATCTATCACTTGCCTCTACAATGTAGTAAGATTTCTTTGCCTTACGAAAAAATTTCTTCTTTTCATACCTGTTTTGCTTGTATCTGTTATCTTTGTCATGCTTGTGCTTTCCATCTTCTTTTCTTTTGTGACCCTATTTTTCATCATCACTATTTTCTTCATGTGGACACTTGTATGCATAGTGACCAAGATCACCACACTTGTAGCACCTAACTTTCCTTATATCTTTGAAATTCCTTGAGTCCTTATTATTTTTGATGAACTTAGCTTCCTCATCATTTTCTAGAACTCTATCTATTTTTGAAACTTTTCCTTTATATTTTTCTAAAGCCTTGAATGAAATCTCTTTTATTGGAGCTTGATGCTTACTTACCCTCATCTCATAAGTTGTGAGAGTACCTTGCAGTTCTTCCATTGTTAGCTTGTTGATATCCATTGTCTCTTCTATTGCTGAAACCTTAGAATCATATTTCATGGGAAGTGATATCAAAACCTTTTGAGTAAATTCTAATTATTTCATCTCAAAACCTAGGGCTCTCATGGTGTTAGTAATATCATATTGCAATATCTTCATAATCTTCCATTTTCAATTCCTCAAATATTTTTCTATGAGTTTGTAGTTTTGCCAAATTTACCTTGGAATCTCCTTCATAAGTATTCCTCAACTTTGTCCACATCTCATTATCTAAAGTACATACCATGACCTTTGCAAAATCTATCTCACGTAGCTCACTCAAAATATAATTTATTGCTCTTGCATTGATCTCAACCAATTTCCTGGTAGTCTTATCTTCTTCGGGATCACCTTCAACCTTATACTTTTTTTCAACCATCTGTTATTCCTCATATCCTTGTGATATCAAGTAGTTCTTCATTCTCATGCTCCAAAAAGCATAATTGTTACCATCAAAAAATGGAGCCTTATTTGAAGATAATCCTTTCTGTGAAGCCATCTGTGTTCTTTGTAGAATCTACCCTCAAGCTGATAGCCTTTCTGAAGGAACCTGTTGTTATACCAATTTAAGAACACAAGCTTGTACTGAGAGGGGGGTGAACAGTATAAGACCACTTTTTACTTTCTTTCCAAACCAATATCAATTAATTTCTTTAATTACAATAACAAAATATAACAGTGTGCATTAATAACTTAGATAGCAATAGTAAACAAGAGCACAAGTCACCACACACAATTGAGAAGCAAGATTTAACGTGGTTCCCCCAATGTGAGGTACTCCACCGAGAAAATATTTTACTAAAACTTTCTCAATCAATATCTTTCGAAATCACTTCCAATTACAATTTTTATGGATATCTATCCAAAGGAGATGTTGATCCCCTAATCTCAAGTTCATGGATCTCTTCCATAGGAGAAATATTTTCCATTCTACTCTGGCTATGTGATCTTATAGAAGACTCTATATCTCTACTACACTGACTGGTGGACCTCTCTCCACTTGAAGACTCCTCACTCAAATTTTTCTTCAACTATGTTGGCTACTATATCTCTATCCACTGAGACTCAGCCCTCTGTACTCTGTCACCTCCAAAGCTCTATCAATAGGCTCACTAAGAACATGCTCAATAGGCTCACATAGAATCTGCTTAACAAGCTCACACATAACTTGTCAAATATGCTTAACAAGCTCACATAGAACTTGTACAAATATACTCAATCAAGCTCACCAAGAACTTGCCTAAATCTGCTCTAGCAAGCTCACCAAGAACTTGCCCAATTTTGATCTAGCAAGCTCACCAAGAACTTGCCCAAATATGCTCTAGCAAGCTCACCAAGAACTTGCCCAAATTTTCTCTAAACTCTGTCCACAAAACTATCCCAAAAATTATCCACAAATCTATCCCAAAATTGTCCCAAAACTATCCACAAATCTTTCTCAAAACTATCCACATATGCCTTCTCACAGGCTCAATCAATCATGCTCAAGTAGCACTCAAATCTCATCCACAAATCTATAAAGGTAAAGCTCAAATATGAACTCCAAAATGAATGGCAATGTACTCTTCAATGGATGACAACAATGATTTATAATGATCTCAACTCAAGTCAACTCAAATCAATCTCAAATTAACTCAAGTCAATATCATAGAAGCATAAAGAGAATTGTTACAGAATCAATATGTTCTAATATCAATATCAAATCAAATCAACTCAACTCAAACCAATCTCAACTCAACTCAAGTCAATATCATAGAAGCATAAATAGAATTGTTAGAGACTCAATATGTTCTAATATTACTCTCAACTCAAATCAGAATAATGGAATAGTTTGTTGTAGGTGAGTTGGAGAGGAGAGGGCAATCCTCCAAGGGAGGTCCCAAGTTTGAATCTCCACCCTACCAAAAAGCTGAATTGGGTACCCAAAATCCAATTGATAATGTTGGTGCGGTTTGGGCTGGGTGTGACCCCTGGGTGACTTTGACGGTGTAGAACCACCTATTCGTGGTCTCTTAGACCAAGGCAGCCTCGTAAGGGATTTTTTGCTTTAAAAAAAAATAAAAAATAAAAAATAAACAAAAAATCAGAATAATGGAATAGTTTGTTTCATAGGACTTGACCAATCACTTCACACATCACTTGACTAGGCTCAATCAACTCAACTCAACCAATCACCATAAGGGACAACTCTCTCTCACACAACCCTGGTCTAAGTATGTATCAACCAACTCAAATTTTTCCAACAATGCTCAACCAAAAATCTCACATAACAATGATACTCATGTTCTTTTCTAACTCAAGTTCTTTCACAACCAATGGGCTTCAATAACAATGCTTATAAAACAAGGTTTAACCTCAACTCTCAAACTAGAAAACCTTGAAGCATTAAACCAATCACTTTCGAAAAGGAAACCACAATCAATAATTTTCTCTCCAATGATATTTAAGAAATCAACCACCATAAACAATCAATAGGATAATGTGCCCATACCATAATCAAAATTACTCCACTTTTCAATAATCATCACCAAGGCATTTAATTTCTCAACTTCCTTATCTCTCCTAAAAACACTTGTACCATAAAATAAAATAAATCAAAACATTGCATAACCTTTTAACTCCCAAAACCACTTATAGCATAAAATAAAATAAATCACAATATTGCATACCTTGTCACCTCATGAAAGAATTAATCCTCTTGAAAAAGAACAATGGCACACTTAACTTTTGGAACCCCTTTGCAAAATCATAAATATCTCTTTCTACACACCTTATTTCTCCTTCTAAATAAGTTAGTCAAATAGTCCTCAATATAAGCTTTCTGATGATATATAATATGCCCCATTTCCAAAATAAATTGAAACCTTTACATATATATATATATATGCCAACCTTCATTAATTGCACATAGGTCGGCCCTCCATTAATTTAAACTTAAACTTTAAACCTTAATATCTTCATCACCGGAGGTCCTTTTTCGATGAAACAAAATTCCACCTTGGATTTTATGAAAAACCCTTTCCACATAAGGCCACCATGGTTTTAAATAAAACCTTTTATTTTGTCTGCCTTGGTTTCCACAAAAATCCTATAAATAGCCATACTTTCCAAAATATCATAAATTCTTATTTATGAAATATTTTGGCCACCAAACCAAATATGATACATGTGACATCAATGACAACATAAAATACCTCAAATTAACTCAAATTTCCAATAGCCTTATAATGATCAGGCACAACAGTATTCCCCATAGTATTGTGAAGAAAACCAATACCAATACCCACCACATCCATAAGGTCAGCCTATCATAGCCCAACCTTCAACTCCTATGACACCCGAACTTCAACTCTTGCGAGATGAAGTCAAAATGTTGAACCTACGCACCTCTAGCTACGGGCCACAAAATCCTTGCTATGATGAACTGTGCAATGAGCCAGTACATCCATCAGTCCCTATCCCTCCTTATCCCTATCACTTTGAAATACCAAAATTCGACAAGTATAGAGGTAAGGAAGATCCGAGAGAACATGTGAGCAACTACCACTTGTCCTATTATGAGCTTCATAGTAGTAACCCTCTTATGTTGTGTACCTTCTCCTTGTCCCTCGTTAGACCAGCATTGGATTGGTACAACATGTTACCGCGCCATAGCCTGTACACTTTTGAATAGCTGGCCAATTACTTCTTAGAGCACTTTTCCATCAACATTAAGAAAAATACCAAATTTTTTGATGTCTATAGCTTATGACAGGTGGACGATGAACCCATTACTAAGTTTATTATCATATGGAGAGTGATTATTCATGATCTTGGCCATAGCCTCCCCACCTCAGAGCTTGTGACACTCTTTTCCAAGAGCTACCACAAAAACATTTCCACATCCCTACAACTTCACCAAAGTCATACTTTTGAAGATGCTATATCACAAACAAAAGTGATCAAAGATATTAAGGTGCAATCTAGGAAGATTAAGTTGAGAGCTAAAACCAACTATAACTCCAACTTTCGCTTCAACCGACCCTCATTGAATCTACCTTACCCATGACTACACCAAACCAACCAAGTCGCAACTGCTACCCTAGCACTAGAATTGACTCCTCTGCCCTATACACTACAACCACAAGCACTCCAAGCTAATGTGCATGCCCCAAATCGACCACAAAAATACCATGAAATGCGCCCATAGGGTCCACTGCATAAATTTACACCCTTATCTGAACCATTACCATCCCTGTTCCATAGATTGTACGAGGGTAACCATCTTGTTCTACCTAAAATCCACCCATTGGATCCAAATGCACCTAAATATTGTGACTACAATGAGTAGTTATTTTGTCCTTTTCATAGGAAACATGGCCATAATATCAATTCATGTTGCTCCTTTCGGGGGCAAGGTCAAGACCTAATCGATAGGGACATTATTCAGGTAGCAAACCCTTTAGCCCTGTAGAATCAAAACCTAGGAATTTTACAAAATCCTCTATTAGATCACAGAGGATCCAATCCCATTAGACCTAAAAAAATCCCTCTAGTGCCCCCTTGCCAAGTCAACAATGTCCAACATGATCCTCCATCACATGGAGTAGTAGGCATGATCAACCTTACTATGAGAAACCAATGGTACCCGTCGCACTAGACAACACCTATTGTTTCTCCCCCTATCTAGTTTACATCCCCGTAAATACCCCAAAGGCCTAATACCGTACCACCACCACCTCAAAATATGATTACCATCCATGGTAGTCTAACCCATCAGCTACACAATGCCCCCGCGTAGCTATCTATATTTGACCTCCTACAACAATATCAACCCCATCGTGAGGCATTGAAAGACATCCTACATTCCATTGACTTAGAGACACATGACACAAATGCTTTTGTAAATTTCATAGGGAACATCCCACGATGCCTTCAACCTTAAATTAGCTTTCATGACCACGAGATAATGAAACTCGTTGGTGAAGGAACAGGCCTTCCCCTTAACATACAAGCTAATATCAACGATATTACCTAAAAGTGGGTACTCATTGACATAGGATCATCCATCGGTATCATATCCCAGCCCTACATCACCTATACCTCCCTCCAACATATTTTGCCACACCTTCCCTAGACCTACGTACTTTTGATGGTTCCATGAGACATATCGTAGGATCCGTAGTTCTGCCCATTTGTGTAGGCATTCGTACGATACCCATCCTCTTCCACATCATTCAATGAGAAATGCAATACAATATTCTCCTCGGTCACCCTTGGATCAGAGACATGTAGTGTGTCCCATCCACATTGCATCATTGCCTCAAGTATGTACACAATAGACTTGTTCACTATGTCCCATTCGATGGAGACCCCTTCAAGTTTTGTAATGTTGTAGACCTTCCCTTGGTGCCTTCATTCTCATCTTCCCAACTTTTCCCTGTATCTTCTCACCAGTAAGTAGGAGTATCGGTATCCTCTTCAATTTCCACCCCAACATCCCAGTGTTCATCAACAACACAAGCCTCGATATCTGCACCATTAGAATCATCTAATGGCAAACCTAAAATTGATACCATACCTTTCTCACCGCCATTCTCATGGCCTCCAAAACCCTCTCAACCTATACCATTCCAATTTCCACCCATGATGTCACAACCACCATTGCCACCCATCACACAATCGACTACATTACCTCCTTCACTTTGCATATGGAAGCCCCTATCTTTCCTACACCAAAGACACTACCTCTTCCTTTCTAACCAAAACCTAAGACATTCATGTATCCACGCATCCCTGCACCTGCACCAATGCCATCACATATGCAGAACAAACAACCTATTCAAGCCATAACAACCAAACATCATGAACCCAAACAACCAACACCCAAATCGGATGAACCTTCACACCCTTTAACTACCACCATTAGATAATCCCAACTTTCTCCTTCATCATATAATTCGGATACACCACCCCAATCGCCAGAGCGTGCTACACCATGTATATCCATCTTCATGACAAATAATGGCTTAGGAGACTACAACTTATGTGATGCCCGTATATGTGACACCCCTATCCAATATACCCAAGATTTTGATCGTTCCTTAGCCTCAATGTTGACTATTGGAACCGTCATATAGTTTGGAAGTCCCAAAAACCATACCAACTTTGTGTATGTAGGAGTAGACTCTTTGATCCCCTCACCAACTTCTTCACCACCACAATCTAGCTCTGGTGATGCAATTACACACCTAGCCAACCATCAATTTGCCTTGCACTACCTACAGTGCTTTAATTGGCATGGGATTGGGTTAGGTCATTATGATCATGGCCTAGGTACACCCATTAACCCTCATGTCTGCTCACCTACCGATAAAATTGGTCTAGGTTATAACCCAACCATCGTTTACACATTAGAATATGAGATCCAAGGTCTATTCTTACATCCTCCTCCATGCCCAACACATGCCTTAGAAGAGTACATTGACATGGACATGCTAGAAGACATGCCTTCATCCACATCAACCATCATCGTCCCCTATGATTTCTTCAAATAATATCCTATGCCCGATACCTCCTTGTTCTGTGATGTTCAGAGATTGGTAGAACACTTTTCTACCTTATCTTTGGCTACACCACCAATAGATTCGGATGTACTCCTGCATGATCCACCACCTATAGAGTCAGACCCGATGCTGCTTGACCCACCATCGATACACATGCCCGTATTCCCACCTATACATAGACAGTTGCAGAGAGTAGCCTCTCGTTATCGTTCACCACCAGTCGTCCTATGGCCTCCCTTGAGCCTCTTAGGATGCGCACAACCTATCCAATCTCCATCATCGGATTTTACCCCACCTACTTCATCTACAACATTGATTAACATGGTTGAGGTAGATTTATGTTCTCCTCTCCATTACAGCCATCAGCAGATTTGAGACGATACCCCAAACCCAAACTTTATTGATCTTGTACACATCTCACACATACAATAACCAAACCCCTCAAGTATATCACATAGGCATTTACATAGATGATGAATTTGAGTTTAGTGAGGCCATCGATGACTTCAATCTCATTCTTGTCCTTGAATAGTTGCGCTATGGATATTGTATGCTCATCGAGGACATGATCGATGTAGACATCAGTGATGATCCAAAAAATCCACACATCCTCAAATTAGCCGCTAGCCTCTCACCCGAGGAGCGCATCGCCTTCACAAAATTCCTACATAAGTATATAAAAGTGTTCGCATGTACAAAGACATGATGGGACTTGACCCTGCCATAGTAGTGCATAATCTCATACTAGATCCCAATGCCAAACTAGTGAGACAAAAGCTATAATTCATGCATCCAACTGTTGTATTTATAGTAAAATTTGAGCTTCAAAAGATCCTAGATGTTGATTTCATAATACCCATTGACTATCCCGAGTGGGTATCAAACATGGTCCCTCTCCCTAAACCATCCGATGATGTTCACGTTTGCACAGACTTTCGCAACCTAAACAAAGCTTGTCCCAAGGATAATTTCCCTTTACCCAACATTAATTCCATTATTGAATCCATCACAGGTCACGAGATGATTTTTATCATGGATGAATTTTTTGGATATAGTCAAATTAGGATCAACCCAGCCGATCAACACAAAACTTCCTTCACAACATCTTGGGGGATGTTTTTCTACAAGGTCATGCCCTTTGGCCTTAAAAATGTTGGGGCAACCTATCAATGAGCCATGACCTACATTTTTCATGACCTAATGCATAAAAATGTGGAGGACTATGTAGATGACCTCATAGCCAAATCAAAGAAATGTGCCGATCATATCGAAGATTTTCGTAAGATTTTTGATCTACTACTAGAACACAACGTGTGCCTCAATCCATAAAATGTGTGTTTGGTGTTTCATCAGGAAAAATACTAGGATTCATTGCCTCCCAATGAGGCATTGAAGTAGATCCTAGTAAGGTTAAATCCATCATCGAGATGCCTCCTCCTACCACCTTAAATAAATTATGTAGCCTACAGGGCAAGATTACCTCTATTCACATATTTATAGCGTAATTATCAGACAAATGCCAACCATTCAATCATATCCTACAAAAAGGAGTACACTTTAAATGGGATGAAAATTGTTAAGCCGCATTTGATGCTATCAAACTTACTTTATATCACCATTGGTTATATCACCACCACACCCACAATTACCACTGACTCTATACATCTCAGCCATAGAGCTTGCGCTAGGTACACTCCTAGCTCAAAATAACACTCTCGACGAAGAGCAAGCTATCTACTACATCAGTCACATGCTAGTTAGTTACAAAATAAGATATGGGTACATGGAGAAGCTATACCTAGCAGTACTATTTGCCACCCAGAAGCTAAGATACTATATATTAAACCACACAACTTTTGTCATTGCTCGAGACAATCCCCTTCAGTACATGATGAAAAAAAGTTATCATAACTCATGTACAATCAAATGGATCATACTCCTAACCGAGTTCAAACTAGAATTTTTATCTCAAAAGTCTATCAAAGGGTAAGTCATTGTTGACCAACTGGTTGAAGCCCCTATAATTAAAAACCAACCCCTACTCATCCAACTCCTCGATGACTCTATCATTCACATAATCAAATATGAGGAGTACGTCAAACCAGAATTCGTGGCTGACCTCACCATGTTCTTTGACGGGTCCAAGTGTCTCCATGTTGGGGGTGCAGGCATTGTTTTATTTACACCTGAAGGAGAACCATTCCCATTTTCATTCAAACTTGATTTCCCTTATACCAATAACAATGCAGAGTACAAATCCCTAATCCTAGGACTGAAACAAAGACACTTTATGCACATCAAACGCCTCTACATCATAGGTGATTCACTTTTTATTGTCAATCAAGTGCAGGAAATTTGGCTATGCAATTGCCCAGTTCTCCAGCAATACAAGAATATCGCCCAACAACTCCTATCCCAATTTGAATGGTATTACCTCGAAGTCACACTGCGCTCATCAAACCATTTTGTAGAAACCATGGCCTCCTTAGGGTCCCTTATCCTAAAAAATTGAATTTCTAGCACAACATCGATATCCATTCATACACTTACACAATTAGCTATATCACCCACACCTCCCATAGATGATGGTGGTGTATATGTGGTAAACACCTAACCTCATGACCCATGGTTCTCACAGATCAAGTAATACATCAAACTAGGTTTCCTACTGTGTGATTTGCCCCATGCCCAACACCGAACCTTTAAACAAAGAGCGATACACTACACCTTACTGGGGAACATCCTTTACCACCGCAACTATGATGGTATACTCTTGCATTGTCTAGAACCGCAAGAATCACAATGGGTTGTACAAGAAGACCATGATGACACTTGTGGTGGCCATTTCAGTGGCATGGTGATTACCAAACACATTATTCGTATGGGCTAATACTGGCTTAAAATGGAGCAAGACTACTACGAGTATGTCAAAAATTAAATCAAATACCAACAACATGCCAACTTAACACATTTACCTTCCCAAGAACTTCAATCAATCCAGTCCATGTGGCCCTTATCCCAATGGGTCATAGATCTAATTGGATAAATTACACCTGCATCCTCTAGCAATCATAATTTTATCATTACAACAACAAAATATTTTACAAAATGGGTCGAAGCCATCCCACTAGTCCAAACCACAGGATCCAAAATTACAACATTCATCATGAAGCATATCATATGCCACTTTGGAATTCCCTCCCAAATTATTTTAGATAATGGGAAATATTTCAAAAACAAAACTGTATGACCCCTGTGCAATAGATTTCACATACATCATAGCGTCTCGACCCCATATTACCCTTAAGGAAATGGCCAAGTAGAGGTCACTAGCAAAACCATCTGTTATATTCTCTATAAAACTATAGTGGAGTCTCACCGATACTGGTATAATCAAATACCCCTAGACTTGTGGGCATATCATACAAGCATTCGTACTCCTACTAGGGAAACACCTTTTTTACTTGTCTATGGGGCAGAAGTTATCATGCCCCTTGAGCTGGAGATACCCTCTTTACTGATATCCATGAAATATTTCATTGACGATGACACTACTCACCAAGCTCATCTAGATCAACTAACACTCCTCGATGAACGTCGCATCTAGACCATCAAGCACACACGAGTATATAAAGATTACCTTCACCATGCCTACAACAGTAAGGTACATCAACACGAATATCAAATTGGTGACTTGGTTTTCAAGGACAACTAAAAAATCACAAGTCAACCTCGCTAGCAATGCGATAAATTCACCCCAAAATGGTTGGGACCATTCATTATCACACACAAATACGGTTCATGAGAATATCGTTTGGCAAACCTTGAAGGCCTTAATGATCCTGAACCCATCAACATCTTGCACCTTCGTGCTTTCAATGCATGATTCATAAACACAGTCACCATCATGAGTGTCACATAGTATTAGAAATAAATCACCAAGCACATCACCGTATGAATCTGTTATTTTTGCTTTATTATTTCTCTATACATGTACGTTTTAAATTTCTACCATTTTTATGCTCGGGGTATTTATTTTTCCTTTTACAGGACTCATGTCATCAATAGGAGAGCACTACAACAGCATCACCTACCACCATGCAGGACCATCTATAGCCACAACAAAAACATATTACACTAATCGATCTTGCCTGACCACCAACCGCCCTTCATACCAGGCACTCCTCACACTCATCTCATTTAGGTCACCACACTTTACATTGACACCATTCTCCTCGCAAGCGAGGTTCATCCTATTCACCATAATTTGGTGACAGCTAGATCACCATGTCCTCTTTTGATGATAAAGAGGAATCCACCCAACTACAATCACAAGGATCATCCTCCCATCCGTCTAATGATCTTAGATGTCACTATTCACCTCCAATTCATCCATAGCACCCCATAGGATCTTACCACCCACCTAATAGGGAATACACACCCCATCAACCTTTCCCTATATTTATATCAGCTCCCCCTCCTAATGGTGAGTCTACCTATGCCCAGGATTTGCAAGCCCACACGGCCCAAGCTATTCAAGTTGATCACACAAACATCCCTCTTTCTCATTTGCATCACCACCTAGGGCCATTGCCTATGCCATCGGTCCTCAAGACACCACCTTCACCACCATGAGGCTTACCACCCCAGCCAATGTTACGATCACCATAGTCATTTCACTTCATTGCTTCCTCATCGTAGCCATATCCTTTTTCTACCACGCATCGATCTATTCCATTCACCTTGGAATCTGAACCACCCATTTCCTCAATACCATCATTACCACACCACAAGATACAAAATCTCATCTCCTGTATCGAAGATCTGGAGTTGTAGATGAGCCACTACCATTGCCACATTCACCCACGATAGTATTCCATGACCCATCCATCCTCACCACTGCGCAGATCCCTTCCCTAACCCTAGAATTGACCCATATCAAAACCCAGACCCATGCTTCAATTACCAAATAATATTTCACCCAGAACTCACTCACCTCTAGTAGAGCCATACGTCTATCCTATACCTATTCCACATATACCCCTTTTTGAAATGTTCCATCATCTCATGCATTAGGATCTTATTGAACTACATAAAATTCAACCTACTGACCCCTCACATCTGAAACCATGCAATTACAATGAGAATCAATTTTGCATCTAGCATCACCAGCCAGGTCATGATATCGAAGAGTGCAGATCATTCAAAACCTTGGTGCACAACATGTTGCATGACGAGCGTACCCCATCACCAAAGCACTCTTTTCTATTTAGTCGACTTGTTAGTCCTCTGCGTCGCACCACTCCCAAGACTTTACCACCCCGAAGCACCCTAACATTGCCCACCTACTATATTCATAATATTTCCAACTATGGCTCCAACCATAGTTCTATCCATGTCATCACTTCACCATCTCGCTCCCATCGAGATCTATGCCATTTTGCCCGATAGTAGTGTTAGTTACTTGTCTTCTTCTATCTCATTCTTCTACTTCTTACATACGTTGATTCGTTTCTTATCTTTTATCATTGTCTACTTTTGGTGATCCCCTTTTCTTGATTGGTTACCCATGCCTATTTCTTCTCACTTCCACATGTACATTCTACTCTTACATTATCCTTCTTCTTGGCGACTATTACATACACTTATACAACTCACAACCTATACATCTACTACACACACACACCCCACACACTGGGGCAACCATGATCATAGCATCACATTTTTTTTCATCATTACACACTTCACTCATATGTAAATAGGTTCTTCTAAAAATTCTCTTTTTAAACATCGTCACTTTCTTCTTGTAAATATTGGATTCCTCCACTTGCATCACTTATAGTTACATTCATTGCACATATTCATATGCTTTATAGTTAAAATATCAATTCATGTTTGTAAATTCTTCCCCAAAATGCACCTCAACAGGAATAATACATGCACTTGTTAGCATCACCACCTGGATGTCCATTCCCCTTTTTCAGGATCAAGATATACATAGGTGTCATGTTTAATTTTGACTACTCTGTAGTTAAGGCAATCAAGTGTCACCCATAGCTATTGATTCTTGTATATTCTTATTATGGTCTTTTAGGTTGGTTCAACTTCTCTCATGAATCACTCACAATAGGTTACACATTAACAATTTTGAGCCTAGGAAAGAGGACATCTTGAGTAGATATCACCATCTAGCGAACGGTATCCCCTACTCATCCTATCGCCTACATGGTCAACATATGACCTGGGGATAAAAAAAGGGATCAAGCATAAGAAAAATTAAATAACTGGGTAGAAAATAAACTTCATCACCCATACAAGAAGAGCAAAAAAGAAAAAAAAAAAAAAAATGAAAAGAGCACTACCACAATCAAATAGGTCAACACTAGAACAGGGGCAAAAAACAAAAGGAAACACCTCTTGATATCACACATGTTATGCTTATCGCCTTTGGTCCTTAGGTTCAACATAACACTATGGGATAATTCCAAAAACCTACCTACTAGTGGAATAATCTTACAGGTGACAACACATCTCTTACATTAGCATCTTGCTTTTGTAGAAATCACTGTTGTGGACGGATGAGCTAGCTAGTACGGTAGCATCTACAATGAGTTAATATCCTAACTCCCACTAGGATTCTCCCCGTGGCCCTCATGGCTCACTCACATCCTAGCAGCCTAGCTCGACTCTACCCTGAACCCCGACACCGGATCCATAGCAGGCTGATCCTACACCTTAGTCCTAGCACCTCTCTATCCCACCATAGAAGCACTACATTGAATCTGATGTGATGGCACCCACACCTATGACTGTGATCCATACTGCACCATAATCCTACTATAATTAGGTAGAGGAATCCCGTGCACCAACAAAGTAGTCTCACACATCATCTTCTTAGCGACTTCAATCACCAACTGACTAGTCAGAGTATCGATTGCCTGCTCCTACCTAAACATAGCAACCCTCATATCCACCATGCCTGCCTCCAACTTATGAGTTTGATTATGCAATCCATGTACATCCTTTGTAGTTGGCCTCTCTAAAATATCATTGGGAATCTGCTATGTTATATCAGCAAATACCCCAATATCAATGGTATCATCGATACCACCAATACCGGACATCCTACCTCCCTCAGCCTGGCTCCAACAGTCTGCTCTACCCCAGTATCTACATCCACATCCACCTCCTCTACCCTCACATCCTGGGTACTCATTGAAGAACCTATGTGATGTTGTGACCATCGTGCAGGAACCTCCTCCTTAGTAGCAGTCGTACTCGCTACCCCATCTCGAGTCCTCCTGCTCGCCCTCCTCTCTGGTGGAGGTGCCCCAGCTATAGGTGCCACCCATCGATCTACCACATATCTCCTAGGCTCCCAAGACTATAGTGACCACCAAGCATCAAACTATGGTGTCATCCCTGCATCCCCTACATCTTGGATATCCATAGGAGGTTCCATATCCCCAACCCAAGGCGGTATGACAGGGTGCTCTCCTCTATCCCCTTGTCACCTGAAGTAGATAATAGGAGTCCCTGGAACATCCTAATGCAAACTGAACTAGCGTTGTACTCGATAAAACTAAAAGTACTTAGTCTTTTGAGTATATCTCCCCACCAACCATCTACCTCGTCGTATAGCCTACAACTGCTCATCATCCTCCTTTCAACTCACCCCAACCAACCACGGTCTCCACCTTATGTCATCCAATGTCAACTCCCAAAACTTAATCCTCCACAAAACTGGGTCACCCTCATGAGGTCTCTTCATACTCTGCTCAACCTCTTTACTCCACCTCAAGGCATTAGGATATTCTTTACCCTCCACATGTACACGATGAGGTAACAAAGAGGGCCTCTCAATGGCTATATGCTCCCATGCCCATACCTACAGTAAGGGAATCACACTCAATCTTGTCTGACTACCCCGAACCACATCATGCAACTCATGGTATACTTAGGCTAATAGTGCAAGCGCCCATGCAAACACAACCTTGTGCTCCACCAGATCAATAACTATATCCATCATTTTCCAAGTAAACAACATCCCAAAACTATCATGAAGGGCATATGTAGAGATCATAATCATCGCCATACACTATCTATCTGAGATCTTCTTCTGTAGCCATAGCCATTCATAATCTATCTTAGATATATCGATCTCTCTCCATCCATCCCAAAATAATCTCTTCAACATCGCATCCTTCCTCCCATCTTCGACTGCCCTCACAGGAACACCCTCAATCGGTATTCAGTAGATGCGATACACATCCTCCAACGTCACAATCATTTCCCCTATAGGGAAATGAAATGTGTTCTTGTTTGCATCCCATCACTCACATAAGGCAGACACATATTCCCTGTTGGTGAAGATGCTCTTACACTCCCACACACCGCGAAAGTGTATGTCATCCAACCATTGCAGCTCCTACTCAGTCTTCATCAGCCTCTCAAAACCCTTCTTAAACTTCCTCACCCGATGACGGGGCTCAAGCACCTTCACCTGTTCAAAACAAAAAATCAGTAACCTACATAAAAAATTAATCAAAATTCAACTTCATTACGCAAAATTTACAAATTGAAAATATTTAATTTGGCACACATATCGAGACAAATTAATGTACAAACAAAATGATAAAACACATCAACAACACAGTCACATATTTGGATACCCATTTTGTCATTTCATGGCAAAAGTCCAAGCACATACGACATACAATACACATTGGTCACCCAACAACAACAAACTCAACTATACAACTACTATGGCACGCAATCCAAAACATGATCAATTAATATGACATACAAAAATAAATCACATTTTTGGATACCCATTTGCCCACTTAATGGTAAATGTGTCGACAAAATTTAGAAACAAAGCACCAATCAACATAGATCTAACAATCAAATCTGTCCTAAAAATACCAAAACCAAACACACATCTAGGAACACAATCTAAAAATAACAGTCACATTTTTAGATACCCATTTTCCAATTTAGTGGTGGAAGTTAAAACTGACATCGAGTACAGTCTACATCGGGCTCCCTATAGCTCATTTTCAGTTTAATACTATCTACACCATGGCACACAAATCAAAGGCTTGTCAAATGAAGTCATCTACCAAAACAAACAATATTTTTGGACACCCATTTTGCCCTTCTGCAATGAAAGTGTTATTAGTTTTTAGAGATTCTACCTCTAATATGGCAGATCTAACACCCTAGAGTTCACACATTACACCTCAAACCATCGAATACTAAAATCACATCAAACGAAATTAAAAAAAATAAAAAAATCTCATAACGAAACACCCATTTCCTACTTTAGCGGACAAAGTGCAAAAACATATCAATGTCAGTACACCTCAAAAACTGACAGTCAAACTTCACACCTACTCTACCCATTACCCGGTAAAATTGGTGATAAAACAAATCCAATTGAAAAACTGACCGTAATTTTGGGTACCCACTTGGCCCATTTATCACTGTGTTCAAATTTTACTTAAAAGTTACAATTTTTTTAAATCGGGATGAAAACCTCCCCCCCCATTTACATTTACCTGGAAAAATAAGAAAACAAATAAAACAAGGCAGACGATCACTTACTGGTGGGTCCTTGTGCTTGATGCCAGCTAATTTGTGTCCTTTCATCATTGTCACCCTCATAATCGCCACCCGTGCTCCTTTCATGCTGTCAATTGCTCTCCCAAACTGCTTTCCAAAGTCGTGTGTCGTGCAAATGAGCCCCCCATGCAATTTTGGGCTTAAATATGCTTTAAACCCCGATTCGTGACTCGGGTCACGAGTTAGGTCAAAATCGCTACCCAGGTCACGAATTGAGCCAAAATACCTCAAAACATCTCCAAAACCCTAGGAAAGTAGGGACATGCCCTCTAAAACCCTAGGAGCCTCCAAAAACTTGTGTTTTGACACCATTTGCAAACACACATTGCATTTTACCGGTAAACTTTTCATATTCATACTTTTGGACCACACTGATTTGGTCGCAAAAGCAAAGCAGTCAACAGTTGTTCTTAAGCAACTAGTATGGCATTGTAAATGTCATATAGACTTAGCAAAATCACAGCATTGCATTCGCAATCATCCATTTCATTTTACCAGCATTGCTTTTTATTTCTTTCCTCTTCTTCTTCTTTCCTTCTTCTCTTCTCCCCTTGGCTATCCAGTCAATGTTGTATGGTCACGCTTTGAGTGACTGATTAGATCCCATTCTTTTCCCTTCTCCTTCTTGGCTATCCAGTCAATATTTTATGGTCGTGCTTTGAGTAGCTATATACCTTTGATTAGATCCCATTCTTTTCCCTCCTCCTAGGATATCCAGTCAATGTTGTATGGTCACGCTTTGAGCGGCTACATACCTTTGATTAGATCCCGTTATTTTATCTCCTCCTTCTAGGCTATCCAATCAATGTTGTATGGTCATGCTTCGAGCGGCTACATACATTTTATTAGATCCCATTCTTTTTGCTTCTCCTTATTGGCTATCCAAATCAATGTTATATGGTCATGCTTCGAGCGACTACATACCTTTGATTAGATCCCATTCTTTTCTCTTAGTACTAGCAATCATATTCATCATGCATTGGTATCTTTATCAATTGCTGCATCATCAAATAACCACATTCCATTCACCTCATTGTTGATTCCTCGTTTGAGGGGGTATTCATATTCAAAGTTAGCTTTGCATCCAACCACAATATCGAAAATCCAAAAGCATGATTAACGCATTTATCTACAAAATATTTTGCTGAATATTATCATACGATTATAATATCAATTCCAAACAGACATGAGTTACATCAGGAGAATTACGTGTTACCATGGAGAAGTCAATCTAGCATTCATGTACGTCGAGTACACAATGGATGATACGTTTGATTAATCCTAGCGCAACATTTGGAAATGGACTTCGCGACCACGCTGATATGGTCATGAGTTGACAATCCAAATGTTAAAGTAAATCAAATGGTTTGACACTTGTAGCCATGTTCTCATCAATAAATTAACAAAAAATATTTAGTTAGGCTTTTGTCCTAATCATACTTTTGGATCACGCTAATCTGGTCACAAAAGCAAAGCAGTCAAAAGTTTCCATTCTCAAGAAACTAGTATGGCATCGTAAATGTCATACGGACTCAACAAAATCACATCATTGCATTCATAATCATTCATTTCCCTTACTAGCATTGTTTTTATCTATTTCCTATTTTCCTTCTTTCCTTCCTCTCTTCTTCCTCTGTGGAGATCCAATTGATGTTGTATGGTCATGCTTTGAGTGGCTACATACCTTCTATTAGATTCCATTCTCTCTTCTTTTCCTTAGATACCCGATTGATTTTTATGGTCACGCTTTGAGCGGCTACATACCCTTTGATTAGATTCCATTCCTATTCTATCCCTTTTCCTTCTACACAAACCATTCATATTTTTGTATTAAACTATGTTCTACATAATATAGTACAAAAAGGGGTAAAATATAGACACCCAAAAGTCACACATTCCTACTTTTGTATATCTATAGGTGATTCTAGACATCCCTAGGCTATTGTAGACTATTGTAGTCATGCGTAGGCATGCGTAGTCATGCGTAGACATGCATAGACACGCGTAGACATGCGTAGACTTCCACAAATGGATTTCAAGTCCAAAACCCAAATAAGCCCTCAAAACCACATCTTATGCATTGAGACACCTTTGGACGACAACCCGAGGCGATGCATAGTGTTAAACTTACAATGGCACTAAGAGGGGGGGTGAATCAGTGTAGCTAATTAAAATCTTAAATCTGTAATTCTTAATGCTGAAGTAATGCAAACTTAAAAATAGATATAGCAATTATAACAAGAGAGCATCACACAACGCAAGATTTTAACGAGGTTCACCAATGTGGCTACTCCTCAAAAATTGATTGCTTGGACTACCATCCAAATCCAGCCTTAGCAAAGCAATCAATTTTACAACAAATTTACCAGCACCTACTGGAAGGAGCACCAACCCCTGATTTATCTGCACCAACAGAAAGGAGCACCAACCCATGATTTACTAGCACCAACTGGAAGGAGCACCAACCCTCGATTTATCTACACCAAAAGAAAGGAGCACCAACACCAGAAGCCAAAAAAAAACAGGAACACAAAAAAAAAAAAAAAAAAATAAAAAAAAAAAAACCTTTGCTTTCACAAGACCCTAGCTGGTCTAGAGCTTACAGTTTGCAAGACACTCGCATCTGCGGTACTGCTACAGCCAAGCTCTGTGATCAACTTCACCTTTTGTGCACTCTTGCACACTCTGCTTTCTCTGTACTCACACTTCACATAGTCTGCACCGTTACAACCGAACGATCTTCTCTGCCCTCTGTGCTCTCTGCTCTCTGTGCGCTCTAACTTCGCACTTAGCTCGATTCGACACGACTCGCTCACTTTTTGCACTACGGATAGATATCACTCACACAATCGATACTTCAAAACTCCAAACTGCCCTCCTTTTATATTAGAAATCTCATGATGAAAAATCAAACTTAGTCGGCTATGAAAACCCTAATTTGCGTCGACTGCAAACCCTAATTTTTGTCGGTTGTCATCGGTCTTCGTCGGCTTCAAATTATCTGACTCTGTGGCTTCTTTTTGTTCCTGTCATCGTGAAACCACAACATGTCATGATATCATGACACTTTTTCCTCCGTACACTTTCTTTTGGCTTTTGTCACGATAACGCGACACTTCTGCCTTTGTCGACTTCAACTAAGCTCTTGTCGTGATATCGTGACACTTCTACCTTTGTCATCATCAATTTTGCTTTTGTCATGAAATCGTGACACTTCTCCCTTTGTTGACCTCCTCTCTGCTTTTATTGAGAAATCATGACAGTTCTCACTTCGAAATCTTCTATCTGCAGCATGTCATGAAATCGTGACAGTTCTCCCTTCGAACTCTTCTATCTGCAGCATGTCACGAAATCGTGACACATTTTTATCTCTCCTCTTTCTCTTCCCACAAAACATGTCACGAAATCGTGACACTTTTTCATCCATACACTTTCTTCTACCTTTCAAATCCATCGAAATCGTACACTTTTTCTCCTTACTTCCTCTTCATTGTCATGAAATCGCGACACTTTCCTCCTTTCTTAACATGTCACAAATCGTGACACTTTCTCCTTACTTCCTCTTTCCAAATCGTACTTTCCTACACTTTCTCTCAAACATGTCACAAATCGTGACACATTTTCGTCCGTACTGCCTCTCTTGCAGATTGTCACGAAATCATGACAGTTTTCTTTGCTTGCGCCTTCTCCCTGAACATGTCACGAAATCGTGACAGTTTTCTTTGCTTGTACCTTCTTTCCGAACATGTCACGAAATCGCGATAGTTTTTCCACTTGTGATTTTTTCTTTCCAACATGTCGCGAAATCGTGACAGTTTTTCCTGCTGATTCTCTGTCTTCCAACATGTCGCGAAATCATGACAGTTTTACCTGCTTGCGCCTCTGCTTCGAACATGTCACGAAATCGTGACAGTTTTCCAACTTGCCTTCTTCTCTTCCAACATGTCACGAAATCGTGACAGTTTTCCAACTTGCCTTCTTCTCTTCCAACATGTCACGAAATCACGACAGTTTTACCTGCATTTTCTCTCTCCTTCGATATGTCGCGATATCGTGACATTTTTGCCAGCATTTTCTCTCTCCTCCGATATGTCACGAAATCGCGACAGAAAACATGTCGCGATATCGCGACAGTTTTCTTACTTGTCTTTTTCTGTGATCTTTTGCAAATGGGCCACTATGGTCTTCTTGGAAACTCACTGTCCATACTATGAATAACCTTAGAACTCCTGTCCTCTGCATCTGAATGGCTTTTGAACTGCCTTTCCACTGCATCATTAGATCTAACTGACTGTGTTGACAACAATGACAATACTCCTGTTGCACCTTGCTCAACAATCTCCCCCTTTGGAATTGTTGGCAACACATGTGTAATTTCCTGTAACTCTTCTCCCCCTTTGTCAATAATACCAAAGGGCTACTGCAGACTCCCCCTGAGTCCATGCACAACATTCTCAGGCACAATTTGTTGCACTTAGCACAAATTATGATTATGAGCAACAGAATAATCAAATACTCAAATGCTCCCCCTGAGAAAGTGATCCCTGTAGCTAGTCAATTCTTGGGAAGTGTGACCACTCCCAATTTGTTTCGAAGATACTCAAACACTTCCTTGGGCAATGGTTTTGTGAAAATATCTGCTACTTGTTCTGTAGTTGGAACAAAATCTAGCTTAACCTCACCTTCAACAACTTTCTCTTTCAAAAAATGATATCTGATAGCAATGTGTTTTGTCCGTGAATGCATTACTGGATTCTTAGAGATGTTAATTGCACTGGTGTTGTCACACTTAACTGATATTGGCTCACTGAAGTTAATACCAAGATCTTTCAGAGTTTGTTTCATCCACAAAACTTGTGTACAACATGTTGTTGCTACAATATATTCTGCCTCTGCTGTTGATAAAGAAACTGACTCTTGTTTCTTACTGTGCCATGCGACCAACCTGTCTCCAAGATAGAATGCACCTCCATTGGTACTCTTTCTGTCATCGACACATCCTGCCCAATCTGCATCTGAATATGAAATAAGAGTGAAGTCCTTGCCTTTCGGATACCATAACCCATACTCCATAGTACCCTTGAGGTACCGAAAAATCCTCTTTACCGCTGTCACGTGAGTCTCCTTGGGATTAGCCTGAAAACAAGCGACCATGCAAACTGCCTGCAAAATATCTGGTCTGGTAGCTGTCAGGTATAGTAAGCTCCCAATCATAGATCTGTATGTGGTTTGATCAACAAGTGGAGATTTGTCATCCTTGCTCAACTTGCAGCCTGTCATCATGGGAGTGCTCACTGGCTTACAATCCTCCATTGTGAACCTTTTTAACATCTCTTTCACATATTTGATTTGGGAAATAAATATGCCCTTCTCATTCTGATTAACTTGTAACCCAAGAAAGTAAGACAGTTCACCAATCATAGACATTTCAAATTCTTTCTGCATCTTATCTGCTAAGTCTCTGCAAGACTCATCTTTGCTGCTGCCAAATATGATATCATCTACATATACAACAAGAACAATAAGATGTCCATTTTCTATTTTGACATACAAATTGCTGTCCACCATACCTTTCTTAAACCCTTGATGAGTGAGATAGTTGTCTAGCCTTGCATACCATGCTCGGGGTGCCTGTTTTAATCCATATAAAGCTTTCTTCAACTTGCAAACCAAGTTGGGATCATCACCAAGTTGAAAACCATCTGGCTGCTCAATATAAACCTCTTCTTCAAGTTTCCCATTTAGAAAAGCTGATTTTACATCCATCTGATAAACTTTGAAGTTCTTGTAAACTGCTAAGGCCAAAAACATTCTAATTGCCTCAAGTCTTGCTACAGGTGCAAAAGTTTCCTCAAAATCAATACCTTCTACTTGAGCATAACCTTTACATACCAATCTTGCTTTATTTCTGATTACCTGTCCGTCTTCATTCAGTTTGTTTCGAAAAATCCATTTAGTACCGATTACATTCTTGTTTGCAGGTCTAGGTACCAACTCCCAAGTTTTATTTTTCTCAATCTGATCTAATTCTTCATCTATAGCCTTCATCCAACTTTCATATTTGCTTGCTTCATCAATATTTTTGGGCTCAATACTGGATAAAAGAGAGTAATTACTTACTGCTTTTCTTCTTGTTTGCACACCAGCTGTGGGGTCTCCAATTATTTGCTCTCTAGGATGGTTTTTCTGCCAGCTACCTATTTTGAATTTCTTATTTTCTTCCTCTTCTGAATCATAATTTAAATCATCTGAGACATTCTTTTGATTCTGTTCAGTTTTGTCTTCCTCATCTCCTTCAAAAACTTCTTCATAAATTGGGTAGTTTTCTTCATTGCTAACTACACTTTCCCTACCTTCATCAAATGTAACACTGGCACTGTCCACAATTTTCCTTAGCTTTTTGTTGTAGCATTTGTAGGCTTTGCTTGATGGTGAATAGCCAACAAAAATACCTTCATCTGCTCTATCTTCAAATTTACCAAGATTATCTTCAGTTCTTTTGATGAAACACTTACAGCCAAAAACTCTGAGATGTTTTGTTGTTGCCTTTCTGTAGAACCACAACTCATAAGGAGTTTTGTTTTCATGTGTTCTCAGCATGTACCTATTTTGAATGTACACAGCAGTATGGACTGCTTCTTTCCAAAATCTGTCTGCTACTCTGCTCTCAGTCAACATAGTCCGGGCCATTTCCTGTACTGTCCTATTTTTTCTTTCTACCACACCATTTTGCTGAGGTGTCCTGGCTGCTGAAAACTGTCTCCTAATGCCATATTTATCATAGTACTCTGTAAACTCAGCTGAAATGAATTCTCCTCCTCTATCTGATCTTAAGTTTTTGATCCTCTTTCCTGTTTCATTCTCAACGTGGTGTTTGAAAGACTTGAACATTTCAAAGGCTTCTATTTTCTGCTTCAAGAAGTATACCCATGTCATTCTGGAATAGTCATCAATACACAACATAAAGTATTTATCACCATTTATGCTTTGCATTCTCATAGGTCCACATAAATCAGTATGTATTAGTTCCAATGGTTTGCTTGTATTGTACTCTTTTGCTTTGAATGTGACTCTAGTTTGCTTCCCCTTTTGACATGAGGCACAAATGCTATTTGAAGGTTTGCTGATAGTGGGAATATCTCTCACTGCCCCTTTTGAGCTGATTTTCACCAGATTATCAAAACTGATATGACCGAGCCTCTTGTGCCACAACCAATTTTGTTCTTCTTGACCGATGAAACAGGCTCCCTCTGAATTCTCTGAAAGCGTGTACAGGTTGCCAGTAGTCCTTGACCCAGTTGCTATCAGTTTTCCACTGCTTGTTTTTCTAACTTCATAGCCCTGCTTCTTAAAAACTACTTCATGTCCTTTGTCACAGATTTGACTGACACTCAACAGGTTATGTTTCAGACCATCCACGAACAACACTTCTTCTGACTTGATTTTTTCATTAATAATCTTAACTGAACCTTTCCCTACTATCTGAGCTCCATCATTATTCCCGAATTTTACTGAACCACCTTCATATTTCTAAAACTTTTCAAATTTTTGTTTATCACCTGTCATATGACTTGAGCATCCACTGTCAAGTATCCATGGTACATGTTTATTCTGTGCTTTGAAAGTTGTTTGCACTATCAGGGATTCCTTAAGCTGCTCTTTCTGTTTCCATTCTGTTTTGACTACCGTATTGGGCTCTAATTTTGATTTTCCTTTTTTAGTATCTCGTGCATGTTTTTCAGGAAGTTTTCTATTTAGTTTCATCCTATTTGATTGGAATTTTCTTTCCTGAAAGTGATTTGAAGTAAAAGCACTTCGAAAATTTCTTGCAATGTGTCCAAAATTATGACAGTTAAAGCATTCTACTGTATAATTCATCAGAGGTGAAAAAGCATTTCTACTTGTGAATTTTCTTGGACCTACATTATATTTGCAGTCTGCAATCTTATGACCATAACCATTGCATTTAAAATAGAAACCAGAAAAAGGATAATTGAACCTGGGTGATGGTCTTTGCCATGCTGTCGTAGGGGCCATGAATCTTCTCTTTCTTTGATGCGTGACCTTGGTGAATCCATCATTATCAATATTCTTTTTGTGCATGGCATTAACGTCATGAGTCATTTTACCTTTATCAACCTGTTTCTTATCTTCAATTTTTACAGGTTCTACATTTCTGGCCTTAGAACCATTTGAAGATTCTCCTTCGATGAAGCCCAGACCAAATTTGGTGCCTACAGGTCTTTGGTCATTTAAAATCTTATCCAATTTCATAGAGCTTTCTTCGCGTTTGTGATAACAGCTAATTTTATGCTCCAACTCTGCTATCTGCATACGAAAACTAACATTCTCTTCTTCTAGTTTGCAGCAGACATCTATTTTCATGGTAATCTGAATTTCAAGCTCTTCGGTTATCTTCTTGTATTCTTCTGTCTGTACTTTCAAACTAGTTATGATGTCGTTTGCATCCTCAAGCCTCTTTGAAAGTTTCTTATTCTTTTTCTTCTCTATTTTCCATTCTTCAAGTGCAGAGGTCAACTCACCTTCTAGATCAACCTCAGCCTCAGATTTTTTACCACAAACCTCACAGATTACTCCTGCTTTTTTTGATTCTTCTTCTTCAAAAGCCATGAAAAGAGCTTCACCTGTTTCTTCTTTAGAATCCTCACTCGAGTTGTCTTCAGATGAACTGGCATTCCTTGAGATGAAGCTTTTCTTTTTGAAGTTGCCTTTTTTGAAGTTTGTTTTCTTCTTCCAATCACTTCTCTCTTGGTGTGATCCTTCATCATTTTTGTTCTTTTCATTCAGAGGACATTTAGTCGCAAAATGCCCGACACCTCCATAGTTGAAACATTTAAAAGGTAGCTTTCCTCTGTATTTTCCTTTTCCTTTCTTTAGTTTTCTAACGAAGTTAGCTTCTTCTTCATCTGATGTCTCTTCTTCCTCAGTTTCTTGTTTTGCATTTTTATTTTTAATGGCTTTGAAGGCCGCTTCTCGGTCTGTGGGTTTAGCTCTTCCTATTCTCATCTCATAAGCAGTCAAAGAACCATGCAACTCATCCATACTAAAGAAATTTAGATTTTTTGCTTCTTCTATCGTAGAGACTTTAGAATCAAATCTGTGAGGAAGAGATCTTAATACCTTTTTCATGATAGCAGAGTCACTTATGTCATCACCGAGTCCTCTCATTGCATTTGTGACTTCATTAACTCTCAGCATGTATCCCTCTACGTTCTCATTGTCATTCATCCTTAAAGCTTTGAACTGAGCTCGATGTATTTGTAACTTGGCTTCCTTGATCTTATGGTCTCCTTCATGAATGCTCTTTAGTTTGTCCCAGATTTCTTTTGCCGTTTTACAGTTCATGACTTTAGCCAGTTCACTGTCTACTAATCCACTCATGATAGCATTCTTTGCTTTTGAGTTATTTTCATATAGTTTCTTTTCTTCAGCCTCTTTTGGAGCAGTGATGGGATCTGTGTATCCACTACGTACTGAGTCCCAGATGTCGTATCCCAAAGCACAGAGATATACCTGCATCCTGACTTTCCAGTATGCGTAATTAGATCCATCAAACACTGGTGCTCTGTTTGATGAGAAGCCTTCACCGCCTGCCATTGTGTTAAATCCAAGATCACCCTAGCCGATTAAGCTTGAACAGGTACTTGGCTCTGATACCAATTGTTAAACTTACAATGGCACTGAGAGGGGGGTGAATCAGTGTAGCTAATTAAAATCTTAAATCTATAATTCTTAATGCTGAAGTAATGCAAACTTAAAAATAGATATAGCAATTATAACAAGAGAGCATCACACAACGCAAGATTTTAACGAGGTTCACCAATGTGGCTACTCCTCAAAAATTGATTGCTTGGACTACCATCCAAATCCAGCCTTAGCAAAGCAATCAATTTTACAACAAATTTACCAACACCTACTGGAAGGAGCACCAACCCATGATTTATCTGCACCAACAGAAAGGAGCACCAACCCCTGATTTACCAGCACCAACTGGAAGGAGCACCAACCCCTGATTTATCTGCACCAACAGAAAGGAGCACCAACTCCAGATGCCAAGCAGCAACTTGGACTGCAATTCTGAATCTATAAATGTTACAAAAAAATACCTTTGCTTTCACAAGACCCTGACTGGTCTAGAGCTTACAGTTTGCAAGACACTCGCATCTACGGTACTGCTGTAGCCGAGCTCTATGATCAACTTCACCTTTTGTGCACTCTTGCACACTCTACTTTCTCTATACTCACACTTCACATAGTCTGCACCATTACAACTGAACGATCTTCTCTACCCTCTATGCTCTCTACTCTCTATGCGCTCTAACTTTTCACTTAGCTCGATTCGACATGACTCGCTCACTTTTTGCACTATAGATAGATATCACTCACACAATCGATACTTCAAAACTCCAAACTACCCTCCTTTTATATTAGAAATCTCATGATGAAAAATCAAACTTAGTCGACTATGAAAACCCTAATTTGCATCGACTACAAACCCTAATTTCTATCGATTGTCATCGGTCTTCGTCGACTTCAAATTATCTGACTCTATGGCTTCTTTTTGTTCCTATCATCATGAAACCACAACATGTCACGATATCGTGACACTTTTGCCTCCGTACACTTTCTTTTGGCTTTTGTCGCGATAACGCGACACTTCTGCCTTTGTCGACTTCAACTAAGCTCTTGTCACGATATCGTGACACTTCTACCTTTGTCATCATCAATTTTGCTTTTGTCACGATATCATGACACTTCTCCCTTTGTCAACCTCCTCTCTACTTTTGTCATGAAATCGTGACAGTTCTCACTTTGAACTCTTCTATCTGCAACATGTCACGAAATCATGACAGTTCTCACTTTGAACTCTTCTATCTGTAGCATGTCGAAATCGTGACACCTTTTTCTCTCTCCTCTTTCTCTTCACTTAGAAAGAAACATGTCACGAAATCGTGACACTTTTTCATCCGTACGCTTTCTCCTGCCTTCGGGTCACAAAAACTCGACATGTCGCGAAATCGTGACACTTTTTCTCCTTAGCGCTTCCTCTTGCAAATTGTTGCAAAATCGTGACACTTTCCTATGCAAGCTCTTTCTCTCAAACATGTCACAAAATCATGACACATTTTCATCCGTACTACCTCTCTTGCAGATTATCATGAAATCGTGACAGTTTTCTTTGCTTGCGCCTTCTCCCTGAACATGTCGTGAAATCATGACAGTTTTCTTTGCTTGTACCTTCTTTTCGAACATGTCACGAAATCGTGACAGTTTTTCCACTTGTGTTTTTTTCTTTCCAACATGTCACAAAATCGTGATAGTTTTTCTTGCTGATTCTCTGTCTTCCAACATGTCATGAAATCATGATAGTTTTACCTGCTTGCGCCTCTGCTTCGAACATGTCACGAAATCATGACAGTTTTCCAACTTGCCTTCTTCTCTTCCAACATGTCACGAAATCGCGACAGTTTTACCTGCTTGCCTTCTTCTCTTCCAACATGTCACGAAATCGTGACAATTTTACCTACATTTTCTCTCTCCTTCGATATGTCACGATATCACGACATTTTTGCCAGCATTTTCTCTCTCCTTCGATATGTCACGAAATCGCGACAGAAAACATGTCGCGATATCGCGATAGTTTTCTTACTTGTCTTTTTCTATGATCTTTTGCAAATGGGCCACTATGGTCTTCTTGGAAACTCACTGTCCATACTCTGAATAACCTTAGAACTCCTGTCCTCTGCATCTGAATGGCTTTTGAACTGCCTTTCCACTGCATCATTAGATCTAACTGACTGTGTTGACAACAATGACAATACTCCTGCTGCACCTTGCTCAACACATAGCCCATTTACACTCAATTGACACCCCAACGGGGTATTAATTGGTAAAATCAATTAAAAGTCAATTATCAAATTCTAATTTAATGTTGACTTCACTTAAGCCCCTTTTTAGGGCAAAGTTGAATTAATTAACTCTTAATTCATAATTAGTGTTAATCAAATCCTCCCACATGTGCCAATTTAGGGTTTCCTAGGGTTTTCTTTTAACCCTCCCCTAAACATGCTTAAGGCCTAATTAGGATTAGCACTAAATCCTTCCTCACACATGTGTGAGGATAGGATATTTCCTACTTAGAATGTGATGTTGCCACATAGCATTTAACCTAACCCTAGTCAGAATCAAACCTAGGTTTAGTCTATCTAACCTCCCCCTGCACCTTGCATTTGCCTATAAATAATGGGTCCCAAACCCCTAATCAAGTTTGATTCCCATATTCAACAAAGTACAATTACTCTATAGAAATGGAAAGCCAATAGTACACAATCAATTCTCGATGCACATAGATAGATTCTGATAGCATACAGAGGTACCCTAGATGCCTTAGGATCGATCTACCAAAAGGATTTTACTAGAAGAGCATCACAGCTCAATTCACAGCCTGCCTTGTGAATCCGACCCCAATTAGCGACCCGGGTCGCAAAGTGCATCTGCAAGCCCCAAATCACCCCAAATTTGGGAGGTAAGATATGTTTTAGCATATTATTACCTTCTACATATTTTATT
The DNA here is from genome assembly GCA_028583015.1 of Wollemia nobilis. Lineage (NCBI taxonomy): Eukaryota > Viridiplantae > Streptophyta > Pinopsida > Araucariales > Araucariaceae > Wollemia > Wollemia nobilis. Next base: position 2,064,995 of record JAQPPZ010002105.1, read on the forward strand.
TTGGTTTATGTTACAATTTTATAGTCATTTCATCTTCTTAAATATGGGGCCTGACTAAGGCAAGCCCCCCAATGTATTGACCCTTTCTTGCAAGTTTCTTTCAGGTTATTCAACAGATTTGAAGGAAAGGAACACCAAAAAATAGCAAACCAGTGGTGGCCCGTATACAAAGAAGCCCACCTACACTAAGGGACATCAGAAGGAGGCATCAGGCCTATATTGCTTATTCGTGAAAAGAAAGAAAAGGGGAAACTCTCCCTATTTTTAACCTATACAAAATTGATAATGAATAAAGCATATGTTTCTAAATGACTTGTGTTATTACTTGTTAGATCAAATGCCAACTTCTGGTCATTTCAATTAGTATTAGTATTTTATTTAAATTAATCAAAATAAGAAATTATTAATGATTTATTTGATTTGAATTAAATTTAATACTATAAGTATTAATGCTTGGAAAGTTTTATTTAATTCTCTTTTTACTCTTTTTTATTATACAAAAGAAAAGAATAACTTTTTATATTTCAAATCAAATAAAGAATTGAATCTTATAAATTTAATAAAGGTAAGTGGTGTGCATTTTGGGGCGTGAGATTTTGAAAGAAGGAAAGAATTATTTTAAATTTGAAATATCTCTCCCTCTTGCCTCCATGGATAGGCATGTCTTTACTTTTAGTAGATAGCATTAATGTCCAAAAGAGGACTTTAGGCATGGGGTAGATGGGGTAGATGACATTGATGTCCAAAAGAGGACTTTAAAATTGAAGTAGATCGATGGACTTGTTAAGAAGTCCAAGGTGGAAAGGTTTGGGGGATTCGAAGGAGGAGGGATCAAAGGAATTACAGGCGAGAAGGAGGACGAAGGCAACAAATTCAATTTTCAAGCACGCTTCAGTTCAGGTTGGGATTTAGCCTAAATTTTTTTTCTTTACCTTATAGTCTATTAAAATGGTGATTAATTTATTTTTCCTCCAAATACCCCCCATATGACCCCCTTTTTCCTTCCCTAGCTTCCACGTGGAACAACACCACCAACCAATTCTCCCACACCTCTACCCACCTAGGAACGAGTGTTCCTCAGCCACCAACTGGTGTCCAATTAAATTATGGCCACCCCTTTATTTTTAAGTTCTAACATGTTAACCACATGATGTGTGTGGGATTTTTATTTTAATATTTTAAATAATTTTAGGTTAAAAACTAATTGACCTCTTCCAGATCCCTACCGATGATTAGAGTTTTTTGTCATTGATTGAAGTTGCTTAGTTAAGTATATAACCCCACTTTCACCACCACTCAACCATCGAGAGGTGGTCAAATATCCTTGGATGATGCATAGGTTTTAAAAACATATGAATCCCCCACATGATGTATGTGGGATAAATATTTACGAGCCTCTAAGAGCTTATGCTTTATCCCACATGTATGGTGGGAGGGGCACAAGACCTGTTTGAAAGGGCCAGTGCACCCTATGTAGGTTTCCAATTTCGAAGGCATGGTAGAGACTGGTGAAACCCCATCCCTTGTGATGAGGCCTGGATAAGCTTCATTTATAGCATGTTTTAAATAGTTAAAACTGCCTAAAACTCTTGTGAATTATCTTATATGCTAGTTAAGTTGATTTAATATGTTGTGTATTAATTGTTTGCATGATTGAAGTGTTAAGGACATTATATTCTAATTTTTAACGGTTCTTGTATAGTTTTATGTTATCTTGTCATTCTTAGGTTGACAACAGCACTTCAATAGTCTTGTTTTGATGATCATTAAGGATTAGTTTCTCTAAATTCAGCAAATAGTACAAAGACTTATTACTGTGCAGCAAAAAACTGGTTTTTCCATATAAATTCTAGCCAGCTGCCAATGAATGGCAAGGCATGGAATTCACATTCAAGGAAGAATGATGACTATTGCAATTTGATCCTGAGGGTTAATCCACCTGAGAAATGCAGCCAAAACAATTTGGAGTCAACACAGTTGGTCATTCTAAAGATCTTCAGAATGAACACAGTATCCTCGAAATGAACACAATGTCTTCGAAATGAACAGATATCTTCGGAATGAGAAAACATAGTGTCTTCGAAATGAGTGGATCTTAAAAATAAAAATTATAGTATCTTTGAAATGAGTGGATCTTCGGAATGAGAATTGCAGTATCTTCGGAATGAGCGGATCTTCGAAATGAGCCACTTATCTTCGGAATGAAAATAGAATGTGCTTTTTGACTTGTTGAATGAATTTTGGTGGTGGAAAATGGGATAATAAGGTTGATAAAGTTAAGGGAAAATATCTCCCATATAACTTTACCATCCTTTCCATCCAAATCCACCATTTATGAAAAATATCAAATTGATCCTCTTCTAGGATAAACCTAGGAAATTCTGCAGGATATCAGGAACAACATATTTTCTGTTTGTAATTAGATTTTAGGCATCTATAAAAGATAGCTCCCATTCAGGTTGATCTATTAGGATTAATTAGATTAGATATATTAGATAGAGGAGATAAAAAATAAATAGGGAGATAATAGAATAGTGATTTCAGACCTGTAATAGATTTCAACAGAATTGTAATTATGTTTCTGAAGCAATAAAACTGCAGTTTCATTCCATTTATTTTGTTATGTATGAGTGTGAGTAAGAATTAAAGAAGAATTTAAACCTTCTTCTGAGAAAGGAGACTGGCCACTTCCAAACCTAGGAGGAGGACTGACAGATAGGTTTTATTCTGATTTTGCTACAGCAAAATAAGTTGTGAACTTGTCATTTTCATTCTTTTGCACATCTAACATTCTTAGTTGTTTAATTATTGTTCATAATGTTTTTGTGATATTATTAGTGGTAGATCTAGTTATTATTTTTATTCCCAGCAACTTTCCAATTCACTGCAAATTTCTATTTCCAACAATTTACAAGTTTTCTATAATTTCCCTGCATTCTTGTTTTTGTTGTCAAAACCACCGCATGGAAGATTGACGACCTTACGCTGCTGAGCATTGACAGGATCTAGTTTTTATGCTTCATTTCAATTATTGCAAGATTAAATAGACTTTCAATTCTGTAACTATAACTAGAGTTTCAATTTTGCAATTTAATTAGATTTCATTCTTGCAACTATAACTAAGGTTTCATTTCTGCAATTAGCAATTAGTTTTCATTCTTGCAAATAGATTAAAGTTCAATTTATGCAATTTAGGGATAGAAGTGACACAAAACCCCCACACAATCAATCCCACCAATAAGACCTGCTACTTCCAAATAAACTGAACTACAACCCTTCTTGAACTTTCTCTTATAAATAGCCTTGGACACCACCCTGGATTGATAAATTCATTAAGAATTAATGGTGTGCTTAATGACAACCCATCATTTTGGTGTCATTTTTGAGGAACACGGTGTTGTTAGAAGGTGAAAAGCAGTCCAATAATTATTAAATATGCTAAGTTGTGAATTTTAGAGTAAAATCTAAATGTAATGACTGGTATAAGTAATTGTTATTGGTAATTTGTATTTCAGTCAATTTAGGAAATAAGCAAGAAACCACAAGAAGAAAAATTTCACAAGAGGTTGAAATTATGTCAAAAATTTCTAAATTTTTTATTTCCAAAAAAGTTGAAATTTTCAAAGAATCCCAATCATCCACTTCCAACACTAGAAGATCCTTTGAGAAATCATTACAAGGAGGAAAATCAAGTAGTTCAACACCATTTTCTCTTGACAAATCCATATAATTAGGAAAATTTGACAAGATTTATAATTGTTTTTGGGAACCTACAATGGAAGGCTCATAAGAGAATCAAGGTAGAGCCAACAATGTGCTCCACCCTAGTGCAACTAGTGCACCTGCTAGAACTTTTAAAAATCCCATCAAACTAGATCTTAATCAAAATGCTTCCATGAAGGTCATTTCACCTGTAGTATTACCAACTTTCAAGGGAATTACATTCGAAGATCCTGATATGTTTTTGTTTGAGTTTAAAATTGTATGTCAAGCTCATGATTACACTAATGACAATCAAAAGCTCAAACTATTTCCTTCCACTCTTAAAGAGTTAGCTCTACGATGGTTTATCACCTTAGCACCTAACTCAATTAGAACTTGTAATGAGATGGAAAACATATTATTGGAGAGATACCAAGAATATTGTCAAGTCAAGAATCAAAATGATGAAATTCTTACAATGAAACAAGAGGAAAATGAAATCTTAGAAGATTATATAGACAGATTTTATTTTGTTCATAAGAGATGTGGAAGTGTTGAACCTGAAATTTGCAAAGTCATATTCTTAAGGGGACTACAAGATGAATCTAGGGATGCATTGGATATCTTGGGAAGAGAAAATACAAATGCACTTAAATTTTAGGAAATTATTAAACTTTGTAAAAATTACTCTCATTCAAGGCATAGAAAACACAGAATTGGTAATGAAAAACATGATTTGAAAGAATGCATGAAAGAGGCTGATATTTTAGTACATGATAGAACATTAGATGAAAAAAATGAATCTACTGAATCTTCAACCATCTATTGTTCAAAATGTAAAAAGCAACACTCTCTTCATGATTGTCACTTGATCAAAATATTTATACTTGCTACATGTAGCATTTTTTAATTAGGACACCCCACAGATCAGTGTAGTTTATTGCCAGAAATTAAAAGTGTCTTTGAAAAATAGTCTCAACCTATGAAAGAAATCAATTTTGTAGGACAAGGACAAGGGAATAATTTTCATAAATTTCCATATCAGAATGCTTCTCAATTTCCTGCACATTGGGGAAATAATCCTTGGTATATGCCATGGCCAAAATGATGGGGTATTGTTAAGCACACCATTAATTCTTAATGAATTTATCAATCCAGGGTGGTGTCCAAGGCTATTTACGAGAGAAAGTTCAAGCAGGGTTGTAGTTCAGTTTATTTGGAAGCAGCAGGTCTTATTGGTGGAATTGATTGTGGGGGGGTTTTGTGTCACTTATACCCCTAAGTTGCATAAAATAAACTTAAATCTAATTGCAAAAATGAAAACTAATGCTAAGTTGTAGAAATGAAACCCTAGTTACAGTTGCAAGAATGAAATCTAATTAAATTGCAGAATTGAAACTCTAGTTATAGTTGCAGAATTGAAAGTCTATTTAATATTGTAATAATTGAAATGAAGCATAAAAACTAGATCTTTTCAATGCTCTGTAGCAGAAGGTCATCAATATTCTGTGCAGGGTTTTGACAGCAAAAACAAGAATGCAGGGAAATTATAGAAAACTTGTAAATTGCTAAAAATAGAAATTTGCAGTGAATTGGAAAGTTGCTGGGAATAAAAAGAATAACCAGATCTACCACTAATCATATCACAAAAATATTATGAACAATTAATTAAACAACTAGGAATGTTAGTTGTGCAAAAGAATGAAAATGACAAGTTCACAACTTATTTTGCTGTAGCAAAATCAGAATAAAACCTGTCTGTCAGTCCTCCTCCTAGGTTTGGAAGTGGCCAGCCTCCTTTCTCAGAAGAAGGTTTGAATTCTTCTTTAAGTCTTACTCACACTCAGACATAACAAAATAAATGGAATGAAACTACACTTTTATTGCTTTAGAAACATAATTACAATTCTGCTAAAATCTATTACAGGTCTGAAATCACTATTCTATTATCTCCCTATTTATTTTCTATCTCCTCTATCTAATATATCTAATCTAATTAATCCTAATATCTCAACCTGAACGAGAGCTATCTTTTATAGATGCCAAAAATCTAATTACAAACAAAAAATATGTTGTTCCTGATATCCTGCAGAATTTCCTGGGTTTATCCTAGAAGATGATCAATTTGATATTTTCCATAAATGGTGGCTTTGGATGGCAAGGACGACAAATTTAGATGGGAGATATTTTCCCTTAACTTTATCAACCTTCTTATCCCATTTTCCACCACCAAAATTCAGTCAACAAGTCAAAAAGCACATTCTGTTTTCATTTCGAAGATAAGTGGCTCATTCCAAAGATACTGCAATTCTCATTTTGAATATCCACTCATTCTGAAGATACTGCAATTTTCATTTCGAAGACACTGTGTTTTCTCATTTCGAAGATATCTGTTCATTTCGAAGACACTGTGTTCATTTTGAAGACACTGTGTTCATTTCGAAGATCTTTAGAATGACCAACTATGTTGACTCCAAATGGTTTTGGCTGCATTTCTCAGGTGGATTAGCCCTCAAGATTAGATTGCAATAGTATTCATTCTTCCTTGAATGTGAATTCCATGCCTTGCCATTCATTGGAAGCTGGCTGGAATTTATATGGAAAAACCAGTTTTCTGTTGCACAATAATAAGTCTTTGTACTATTTTCTAAATTTAGAGAAACTAATGCTTAATGATCATCAAAATAAGACTATTGAAGTGCTGCTGTCAACCTAAGCATGACAAGATAACATAAAACTATACAAGAACTGTTAAAAATCAGAATATAATGTCCTTAACACTTCAAACATGCAAACAGTTAATACATAGCATATTAAACCAACTTAACTAGCATATAAGATAATTCACAACAGTTTTAGGTAGTTTTAACTATCTAAAACATGCTATAAATGAGGCTTATCCAGGCCTCATCACCTTGCACATCTATTATGGTAAATTCTCTACCCTGTCACCACTTGCCATGTGTTAAATTTATGGATTATTATGGTTTGGTTTATTTTAGTACCTTTTGTTTGGTTCTAGGGATTAAGTAATCCCACATGAGGAGTGTGGAAGGTATAGCATACATTATAGGGGAAAACCCTCCTCTCAATGGTGTAACCATTGGTCGTGGGCATGTCAACCTTCAGGCTGACCATTATGGCACTAGTTTTTAGGCATCAGTAACCGTACCTGTGGTGGGCTCTTTGTCTATGGACATGTATTTTGGCCCTGGTTCTCTTTTCCCATGGGCTTGTGTTTTGGCCCTAGTTCTCAAACCACCTATTTACTAGATTATTTGACCCATTGTGATTGCCTATTGACTATGGTTTAACCTCTCTCCCCTTTTTTTTGTTAGAGGGCTTTTTAATTAATTAAGGATATTAATTTTAAAAAAAAATTGTAATAGTAAAGAGATTTTTGTTGTAGTAAAAGATAGACATTTGGTTATAATAAAGAAAGAGTTTTGTAAGTATTTAATTTATTAAGGGTATGAGACCTTAGTTTATTAAAGAAATGGATTGTTTTATAAGTATTTAAATGATTAAAGGTATATGACCTTAGTTGATTAAAGAAATGGATTATTTGTAAGTATTTAATTGATTAAGGGTATGTGACCTTAGTTGATTAAAGAAATGGATTGTTTTGTAAGTATTTAATTGATTAAGGGTATGGGACCTTAGTTGATTAAATAAATGGATTGTTTTATAAGTATTTAATTGATTAAGGGTATGTGACCTTAGTTGATTAAAGAAATGGATTTTATGTAAGTATTTAATTGATTAAGGGTATGGGACCTTAATGGAAGTAAAGACTTTTTATGGAAGCATATTATATATTAAACTCTAGTTGAGAAATATATTTGTTGGATAATGTTGTAATGCTTATTATTTTAAGTATGAAAGTTTTACCTTGGGTTAAGTAATGATTTAATATATGAACGAAGGATGTATCTCTTGTTTTTTTAATAATATTTGATTCTATATTTTCATAAACTATTCTATTTTGTTAATGTTAAAGCTAGATCTTGATGTCTTATTTAAGTACCTTCTTGATTTTTTTGTAGATACTATTCCATGTTTAAATTAAGTAGATAGACCTAATCATATCCTTCCAAAGAAGAACGATTAGAATATATTATGTTTTAACATAGATTAAATAATTAGAATTGATATCTAATTATCGTTATGCTTATGTGTTATAAGTAGAAAAGGAAGCCTAAGGGATTATGGGATCCCTTACGAATGAACTTGGAATAACCTTAATTCTAAGATCTCTCTAAAGAAACTAAATTAGATAGATTTGTAAAAATCTAGTAGTTTTAAACAAACTTAGTTATCACCAAGAGAAATTAAAGGAAATAAGTTAGCTCATCATGGAGATGAGATTGATGGTTTATTTACAATATGCATAGTACACCTACATAGATGGATTTATGTATGGTGTGGGCTTACCTCTTTTAATGCACCAAAGGGGATAAGTTAGCTCATCATAGATTTGAGACATATAGGTTATTCGCGACATGCCTAGTATACCTACATAAATAAACTTGTGTATGGTATAGGGATGGGTATATCCTTTGATAGATTAACGAAAGAGAATATTGATTCATTGTAGATAGGACTATCAACTTAAAACATTATTAATTTAGATATATTCATAGTAATGCATATACTAGTTAGGCATATGTAAATCCATCTTGGGTATATGTTTAAAAAACAAAATTGCCTTAGTTAGATTAGTTATATTTTTGGGTCATTACAAGTATATGGCCGAATGATACTTGGAATAATTACACTAATTATATGCTTGCAAAATAATGAAAATTCCTAAGACGTGAATATAGTTTAGTGATGATTTCCCAAAGGCAATGACCTAATGACTAATCTAGTGGATGACCCATAGATAATATTAATAAAATGAGACAAATAAGCAACCTAGAGGTAATAACCTAGAGAGGTAACCCAAAGTTGAAGTATGAGGTGACCTAGAGGTGAATTATAAGTCAATCTAGAGGTAACAAATTAGAGGTAGAGACCCAAATATAACCTAGAGGTAACAACCTAGTCTAGTGGTAACCCAGAAGACAATGACCTAGATGTAGAGACCCAAAAGAAACATGGAGGAAATGATCCTATGACAATACCCAGAGGCAAACCCAAAGATAATCTAGAAAATAAAAGGTTATTTAGTCTAGCTGAGCTAGAGCCAACAAAAGAAAAAGCTAATATCAGAGTCAAAAACCAAGGATAGAGTAAGTGCTAGAGCTATAGCCTAAGGTAGAGCTAGATCTAGATCATGCATTAGTGCCCAAATCAATTTAATTCTCAAATTTATATCCTCTATATTAATGGGGATTAGTCATTTATTTGTTATTCCAAATAATGTAATAAGGGGGATGTTAGCCTCTTATTAATGTTAACCTATATTACATTATTTGTTAATCTATTCCTATACTAAGGTTGGTTTGGGGAAGTTTCAAAAGATAGACTATTCTAACTTCTTTGTAACAAATCCTATTGTATTATATATGATGCAAATATGATGTATGGGCAATTGCTTGAAATTAATAAAAATATTGTTCATTCTATCATCTCTTCTCCAATAGAACATGCATTTTTATGAATCAAACAAGTTGTTCTCTCTACTTACATGCTAGCTATGCTTGATTTCTCCAAGTCATTTATGGTTGAAATTGATGCCTCCCAAAGTGGAATTGGTGTAGTGATTATGCATAAAGGGTGGCCATTGGAATTCACTAGTAAGGCATTATCAAACTAGAGTTTAGAAAAATTGACTTATGAGGAGATGATAATGATCTTACATGTAGTAAACCAATAAATGCCTTATCTTATTGGGTGGCATTTTTCCATAAAAATAGACCACCTTAGCCTTAATTTCTTTCTTGAGTAGTGTGTATCTATACCCAAACAACAAAAATGGGTTACCAAACTACTAGCGTATTATTATGAAATTATTTATAAGAAGGACAAGTAAAATGTAATGTTTGGTGCACTATCCCACCAATATGAGGCTCAAGGTATGCTATGTGTCATATATACTCCACTTCCTCAATGGACCCACCAAATTCAACGAGACCTGACCCAATATTTCACCTTATAATAATTAATTCAACAACAAATTGATCTTGACTCTCACTCAAGATATACATGGGATGGGTAGTATTTGTGATACCAAAGTCACCTCATTATCCCTTAAAATTTGCTACTATATGAGTCTATTATAAAAGATATGCATGCTTATCTGACTATAGGACATTCATGCTTCTTAAAAATGTATGATTAGACTAAACACATATTTTTCTAAAAAAATATGAAAAAGTATATCAAGACCTTTATTGTAGAATGTGACACTTGTTAGTGTGTCAAGGGAAAAACTATTCACACATTTCACACACTCTAGCCTCTTTCAATTTTAGAGATCATTTGGATGGATATTTCTATGGATTTTTTTAAGGGATACCAAATTATGGAGGTAAAATAGTTATTCTCATAATGGTGGATCATTTCTCTAAGTATGCATATTTTTGTCCTCTAGCCCACCCTTACAAGTATTCAATTATTATCTAAATATTTCTTGATTTTATTTGTTGCCTTCATGGCATGTCCAAATCCATTAAATATGATTGTAAACCCACATTCACTTGTCATTGTTGTTAGGAACTATTCAAACATAACAATACACAACTCAATATGATCTTTGTATACCATCACTAGATCAATGGACAAACTAAAATTATCAACAAGTGCTTGGAGACTTATCTCCATTTCTTTGCATCTGAGCAATTGACTCATTGGGTAAAATGGATTCCTTTGGCTAAGTGGTGGTATAATACTTCCTATTACTCCTCTCCTAATATGGCACCATATAAAGTAGTTTATAGACACCCTACATTGTCACTTTTATCATACATTTTGGGTAGTTCCAAGGTTCAAATAGTGGATTCCACTCTCATAGAGCATGCATAAATACTCCAACATATCAAAGATAATTTGGACATACCATAGAACTATATAGGACAAAAAATATATAAATATCATTCTAAGCCCATTTTTAATGTTGGAGACATGGTTTTCCTATGCCTACAACCATACAAGCAATCATCACTAAAAAATTGTGGAAGTCAAAAGACAACACCAAAATTCTATGGACTATATAAAGTGATCTAGTAGGTTAGATTCGTCACCTACAAGCTAGATTTCTTGCATTTTTCCCTAATACATCCAATTTTCCACATCTCATATTTGAAGAAAATCCTTTGAAATCATATACATGTCCAAACCACACTACCCTAAATGGATAAGAAAGAATTCTTAATCTTAGAATTCGTAAGTATTTTGGACTAGTGTATATGCATATTTTGTAACCACACTGTCATTGATGTTCTAATTGTTGGACATTTTGAATCTCTAAGTCAATGTTGTCATTGATGTCACCGGATGAAGTCATCATTAATGTCAAGGACTTTGTCAAGAAACAAAGTTGTCAAGGTTGTCATTTGATGTCCAGGAAGAAGCTTCAAATAACGCCAAAGGTCAAGAGAATCAGTGCAGAAGTTAAAGGCAAAATGGCTCCATAATATTTTAATTTTATATGGAAGCTTAGATCAAAAGGTGTTTCATAAAAACTTGAGGCTTATTGCAAAGTTAAAAAGGAGATATAATATTTATTTTATAAATTCTTTAAATTCAATGTGAATTTAAATTTTATAAATAAATGTTACTTATACCAAGTTATGCAATGAGGAGGACTTAATAAGCCCAAAGGTTTCTAAAAGAAATAATTTATAATATTTAAATTAAAAAAAATTATATAAATTATAAGTTAATAAAGTCTAAAGCACCCATGTTCTATAGTTGGAATAAATTTGAAGCACTGACATCACGTGGTTTACAGAAAATTCAAAGCGTCAACGTATTCAAACAAAGGTGGAAATTATTATATAAACCATGCCCAAGGGGAATTAATTTTGTATCCTTGCTCGAACGAAAAAATTGCATGTGAATTGGAGCTCGTGAAAAAGACTACAAAATTTGTGTTTGTGCCATCAAATAGAGATAAAAGGAAATGCATAGATCAGTTGGAAGTCATCCGAGTAGTGTGGCATAGTGGCAAGAGGGCAATGGCTAGAGTGCTTGGACACAAGGAGACCAACGTTCGAAACATGGTGGTTGTGCTTGGCAATTGTGTTGGGTTGAAGGCACCAAAGACGAGGTGCACATTTTGCAAAATGCAAGGTGGGGATACTTTTTGAAACACGTGGTGGTTCCCACACTCCAAGTGAGCGCATAGCTCACGTGGTGGTTGGAGACGTAGCTAATGCGTTGGTCATGGGCTGCGTTGAGGGTTCGAATCCCTCCAAAGGTAAGGTAATTAAATTTTGCTTATTTTTAACATTGCATAAATTTGGGAGTTAAAAGGGGTTGCTAGTTGGAAATGGTTGAAAGGGTTGCTAGTTGAAAATTGGTGTTTGTTGGAAATTATTTTTAATAAAATTTGGAGTTATAAGGAGTTTGATTTTATTTTTAAATAAATTCTTGATTATTATAGTTGCATATTGGAGGAGTAAGACTTTAAGAGTGTTGATTTTATTCTTTAAAGGGACTTTTGCCAAAGAGATTATTATGAAGGTGTTGGATATTATTTTAAAGTTGGAGTGATAGTACAGATAGACAAGGTGTTTCTTCTATACTCACCCATATGTAAATAAACCATTATTATATAAACCATGCCCAAACAAACCATGCCCAAACAAAGGTGGAAATTTTTGCTAACTGTCTTAACGTGTGCCTGAGAATAATGTGCACAGACTCAAGGGGAGTCTACAGCAGCCCTTTGGTATTATTGTCAAAGAGGGAGAAGAATAACAAGAACTTGCATGTGTGTTGCCAACAATTCCAAAGGGGGAGATTGTTGAGCAAGGTGCAGAAACAGTATTGTCATTGTTGTCAACATAGTCAGACAGATCAGTTGATGAAGTGTACAGGAAGACAAACAGATCAGTTGATGAAGTATATAGGAGTTAAGAGGTCCTTCAGATTATGTACAGTGATTTTCCAAGACGACCGAAGTGCCCCAGTTGCAAAAGATCAAAGAAAAATATAAGAAAAGTGTTGTGATATCGCGACATATTCAGCAGGCAAGAAAAACTGTCATGATATCGTGACATGTTTAGAGAGAAAGAGCAAGAAAGCAAAATTGTCACGATATCGCGACATGTTTGAAGAGAAAGCGCAAGAAATAAAAACTGTCATGATTTCGTGACATGTTCGGAGAGAGATAGTACGGAAGAAAAACTGTCACGATTTCATGACATGTTGGAAGAGAAAAAGACAAGAAGAAAAAGGTGTCATGATTTTGCGACGTGTTTCATTTTCGCGGTTCAAAGCGAAGAGAAATAGGAGAGAGAAAAAGGTGTCGAGATTTTGTGACATGTTTCATTTTCGCGGTTCAAAGCGAAGAGAAAGAGGCGAGAGAAAAAGGTGTCGTGATTTCGCAACATGTTTCATTTTCATGGTCCAAAGCGAAGAAAGGTTGTACGGACAAAAAAGTATCGTGATTTCATGACATATTGCAAGGAAGGTTGTACGGACAAAAAAGTGTCACAATTTTGCGACAAGTTCGAGAGAAAGAGCTCCCAAATAAAAGTGTCACAATTTCGCGACAATTTGGAAGAAGGATTGTATGGCTGAAAAAGTGTCACGATTTCACGACAGGTTTGAGAGAAAGAGCTCGCAAAGAAAAAGTTGTCACGATATCGCGACATGTCGGGTTTTTGCGACCCGATGAGAAGAAAAGTGCCAAGGAGAAAAAGTGTCGCGATATCATAACAAAAGGAAAGAAGGAGAGTACAAAAGCGAAAGTGTCACGATTTTGTGACATGTTGTGTTTTTGTGGGCGAAAGACAGAGAAGAGCACAAGGCAACGAATGTGTCATGATTTCATGACATGTGTTTTCGTGGGTGCAATCCGAGAAGAGGACAAGAAGGCAAAAAGTGTCATGATATCATGACATGTCATGTTTTCACAATCAACAACCAAGAAAAGTCAAAGGGGAAAAAATATCACGATATCGCAACATGTCATGTTTTTGTGGTCAACAGCCAAGAAAAGGTCAAAGGGGCAAAAATGTCGTGATATCACGACATGTCATGTTTTCACAGGTAAAAGGCAAGAAAAGTACAAAGAGACAGAAGCTTCGTGATTTCATGACAGGTCGCAACAGCATGATTATGGACAGTTAACTGAAGTAGAACGATAGTTACAGGGGCAGTTGCAGAGGAAAATCATGCAGCCAATATAAGAAGAGTCAACTGAAGTTTGTGTGACAGTTATAGGGGCAGTTACAGATAGAAATCATGCAAGCTAAAATAATCACAGTGCATTAAAGACAGAACGGTAGTTACAGGGCCTGTAAAGCAGTGTAACCATCGAGTGGCAGTTATACTGAAAGTCCCACACAAGAAACAGAGCTATTAATAGAATGCATGTACAAATTACTATGTGATAAAGGAGTTACTTTCAGAAGTGTCTATTAATAGGGTGCATGCAGGATTATGGAAGTCACAGAAGAACAGGTGTTTCAAGATGAAAATATTGTTATAAAAGGGCAGTTGCATGGAGAATTAGGTTGCCACGAAATGTGAAAAAGTGCTGCCGAAAGAGGGTTAGAAGAGTGTTGTAAGAGAGTGACAAGCAGAGCCATAAGTGTTTACTATGTTTTGATAAATTGTAGACCAGTCAAGGTCTTGTAAAATCGAAGGTATTTTTATGTCATTAATATAGTTTTCAAAAATGTAATCCAAGTTGGTGCTTGGATAGGGGTTGGTGCTCCTTTCTGTTGGTGCAGATAAATCAGGGGTTGGTGCTCCTTCTAGTGGGTGCTGGTAAACGGATTGTAAAATTGGTGTTTTGCAAAGGCTAGATTTGGACCATAGTCCAAGAAGTCATTCTTGAGGAGTAGCCAAATTGGTGAACCTCATTACATTGTGTGTTGTGGTGTGCATTCTTGTGATAATTGCTTTATCTACTTTTAAGTTCTCTTTGCTTTAGCTTTAAGAGTTGTAGATTTGAATTTAAATAGCTACACTGATTCACCCCCCCTCTCAGTGTCATTGTGAGAATATCAATTCCAAATGGGGAGACTATTGAGCAAGGTGCAGAAATAGTATTGTCATTGTTGTCAACATAGTCAGACAGATCAGTTGATGAAGTAAGTAAAAACACTAATTATGCTAGTCAAAGTTCTCTAAAATCCTAAATAAACCATGAAAATGCTAAATGTAATCTAATTAAGCATACTGGAAATGAAATAGTAAGGAGAAATCACCTCTGTTGCAAACTGTATCTCTGATGAGCGGTCTACACTGTAGACCATGGCTAAAAGCCATGATGAGCAACCAAGTGGTTTGCCCTCCAAATTTAGGGGTTGTGGGTTTGATCTCCTTGTCCAATTAATGTTCAAGGATCGCCTTCAGTGTCCTATGACAAGTTTGGCAGTTGAATTGTTGAATGGGGCCTCCGTTTGCCCAAATTAGCGTTTCTTGGCTCTCCTAGGTCTTTAGGGCATCCATGGCCTAATTCGTCATGATGTTTGAAAAATTGGCAATGGGGATGGCAAAAATGCTCTCTCTATGCACTCAAGTGAGTCTACAATTCTATAAGGCTTCGCTGCTCTAAACTCCAATGCTTGCTTCTTTCTTTGCCTTAATTCTTAGGGGTACTTATAGGATGTCCCAGGGCTAGGGGTGGCTTCATGGAGAAGCCAAGATCAAGAAGATGTGGTTAGGATAGTTGGATTGAAATCTTCCATCCTCTAACCACCGTCTTCTAGAACAAATGGCTATTCAAACCGATTTGGCTCGAATGAAGGCCAACTGAACTTCAGTTAAGACTGTAGGTTGCAACTATGGTTCAGACTGTAGACCGTAGGTCTGGTTTGCGGTTCAAACTAAATAGGACAAGGATCCCAACTTGAGTGGTTAGAACCACTAATCTATCTTGGAGTCTGTCCAAGATCTTCCATATGGTCTTGTAACATTTCCATATGAGTAGTCGCCCTCGACATGACGCATTTTAGGTGTCTATAGATGCCCCTTTTGAGATGCATTGTGAGATCAAACAATGCTGAGCAAAAATAGACCTCCTAAATTGATGTTGAAGGATATTGATTATCATTAGTTAGATCAACATTAGATGCTCTAGGTCCTGCAAAAGGATGTGCATCCTAGAATCATTGCTTCCAACTCTTTGAAGGCTTAAACTTGAAAGAGTTTGCACTCATCATCATACATTCAAGTAGCTTTGGTGCTACAATAGGAGTTAGGCCTATATAACTGAAAGGATGAGAGTTACAAACAAATTATCATATTTGCTATTTTCCCAAAGCAAAGGGGTAAGCTTATGATAGTTGTTGACAATGATTCGCAAGGACGAATGCAATTTTGACAAGATCAAGGGATATACGATCTCAGGGATCTTCTGCTAATTTTGATTATGATTTGATATTATGACTACCCCCTCAAGAGACGATTCAATGAGGGTAATTACAATGATTGAAGTGACGAGGTCGCTTGACCACTATGAATGATCTGAACAAATTTATATTTGAGCATTTTAATGCCTTGGCTAGGCCTAGTTCAGCTTATGATTCCAACTGTTAATAGTATTTGCACATTTCTATCCCATGGAGCAGTCAAGCTGCAATAGCCATCTTAGGGAATCAAATTGATACAAATCCAATTAGATTTGTGTTGAATCAAATTATCAATGATTTGCTGAAAATATGTCATAGGAGAAATGACATGCAATGCCTCATTCTTGTGGAGCAGTCCGGCCTCGAAGGCCTTCTTAGGGATTAAAAAAAAGCATATCATATCAACAATGATAATTTTTGCCCCAAATGTCTTTATGGTTATTTACTCATCTTGCCAAATTGCATGGATCACAAGTCGCTGTAACCACCAAGTGTATAGGGTAAACTATTGAATACGAGGTGCATTTGGTTTTTTAGTTATTTGATTTTTTGTTAATTTTGATTTATTGATAAATCTTGGTGCTTTGAACATCACCAAATTTTACAATATTGATTGTTGTTTTTGAAATTTGATCCATTAGGATTCATTAATTTTCCATTTTAGACCTTCTCACAGTGGGGTTTGAATGCATTTAATTCTGGTTGCAAAATGCAGGTACGATCTGTGGTTGAAAATTTCCAATTTGAGAACCGCAAGTCGGGGTTGTGATCCATTGAAATTAGGGCAAACTATAAATAACTTTACCACTTTGAAAATTTTATTATTATCATTCCAATAATTGCATTTCAGAGAGCTCTGAGAGGTAAGAGACATTCCTTGATTTGAACTGCCAAACTTCACCTCAAATTTCACTCGTACCCTGATGGCAGACCTGGGACAACCATCCACTAGCAGAGGCCATGGTGTAGGCAAGGTAACTTGAAATTGAGTCCTCGCACTCATTACCAACTAAGATAAACTACATTAAGTAATGGGTTAATGAACTTCACTAAATTGTTGGCAACGAACCTCACCATAGACTAGGCTAGGTTAGATTTTATTATTTTATTTAGCTAGCTAGGCTAGGAAGGGACCTGAAATGGGTCTCATTCCTAGACCACAACTAGCACCTACAGATCCCAATTGTCAATTTGGGAATTGTAGCTATCATTTGTGGTTAGAATTTAAATTTCCAACGATCAAATTTGACCACCGTCGAACCACAAGGTTGACCCATAGTTCGATGAATTTAGAATTTTTTTCTAATTTTTTTAACTTTTCTAAGGTTTTCTGGCAATAAATGCCAGTTATTGCATGTCTGAGATGCCCTTTAAATTTTCTTGATATTTTTTATGTTTTTAGAATCATTTTTAATCTATTTTTGCTTATTTTAGTTAGCTTTTTCTCTTATGCATTGTTTATTTCCAGACATTAACTTCTAGGGCTCGAGAGCTAGACATACTTTGTACCCTCCATGGATAGCTTACCATAGGGGAGCGGGAGTGGTTCATAACCATCAGCTTCAGCTATGTCTTGGATCTACCCACGATTAGGGTAGATACAACATATATGACCACGTTGGCCCGGAGCTGGAATGCCCGGACCAACACATTTCATCTGTCGATGGGTGAAATGACCATCACCCTAGAGGATGTCTATCGGATATTTAGGATACCTATTTATGGTGAGGCCATCACCTCCTCTTCCTCTCGAAGGAAGAAGGTTGTTTGCGATGCTATTTTTGGTGATCAAAGCGACGAGGCCCAGAGGTAGATGGATCACGGAGGCATACACATCAGCTATTGGAGGGGGAGCACATCTTATTTGTCAGATAGGTAGTCTTCATGCACCTAGTCATGTATATAGTCCTTCTAGACTCCTTAGGTGCGAGGATCCCCTAGAACCTTCTTACCAACATCAGGAGGGTTGTTCAAAGCACCATTTATTAGCCACTGCTCCTAGCCTAGGGGAGTACTTTACTATGCCAGCTCTATCAGGAGCTATATCAAGTGACCTGCAAGAGTCGGGTAGGCATCAACTATAGCCTACTATTACATATCTGGGATTGGCAACATGTCCACATTGAGCATCATGCGGAGCTACCACTTGACATCACTATCATTGATGATGTGCATCAGTGCTATGCAGCTTGTTGGCCCTGTGAGAAGAAGGGTTTCTGGAGCAGGTCCCATGCAGGGAACATCGGGCATTACCTCAACAGATTCATAGGATTGAGGCCCAATGATATAGTTTCATGCCCATACATGGGATGCCCTACATGATCAGAGGCTGACGAGCAATTACATTGGGCTCATCGGGACAATTGGCTCCTAGGCTACAAGGACAAGATCAGGGAGTACCAATTTTACTTTCATTTCTTGCGATAGTTTGGATTAGTCCAATACATACCAGAGTTGTCGATCATCTACAGGTGGCTACCTATAGAGACAGGTTTACAGTGGGTACAACAATAGCACTTAGTGATGCGATTGATGATTTTTAGGAGTCATGGGTTTCTATGGCTGGGACTACTCCTGCATATGATGCTTGGTGGTCGCTACTATAGTGGCAGGGATATATACCCCTCAACTGGGTTGATGACGAGGCCGAGGCTGATCTACAGGGGTGCAATGTGCACCCATAGATTGAGGGTGGCTGGAAGTCAGAGGCTATAGCAGGATATGCATCCCTCCAGATATCAAGGAGGAGGCACTAGATGAGGGTGAGGTGCCTCTAGACAGTGAGGTAGGCTAGCTGCTAGCCTAGGTAGCATATCTGTAGAGCTAGGTTGGGCGGTTCCATACTAAGATGTTGCAGAGGGACACTAGCATCACCATGTTAGAGGCAAAGCTAGCTCATAGTGAGAGGTAGCGATAGCAGATCTAAGAGGAGTTCATAGGTGCCATGACTCATACCACAGTAGCAAAGGGTTATATTAAGGAGCTTACGAGCTCACTAAAGGTATTAGAGACACGGTGAGCTATAGTTGTAGCAGAGAGGGACTTGGCTTAGTCCTAGACTCATATAGGAGACCCTACCTCATCTTAGGCTATCATGGCGCCACTAGTAGCACCATCAGCTACACTGCTAGGAGGTGGTGATCCCATTGTAGATGTTAGGCGATTCACTTACCTTGTAGAGAAGGAAAATGACCTTTGTGATGTGATGGTAGCTTGCATATCCTAGCTAGAGGGATTTATCATATTGTGGGACTTGGAGGTGCCAGAGGATAGACATGCTATGGGATCTCAGAGGATTAGGTCTAGGACTACAGGAGAGTCTATGGTGAGCTCCAGCCAGTGGACTCATAGGATAGAGAGAACACATAGGTCCTCTAGCACACATGGAGGTAGTTCTCATAGGAGTCACAAGGAGACGGGTGTGACCTCTAGTCATAGGTCTAGCTGCATAGACATACCAATATCCTGCACGCTAGGCCTCTTTGGGTTAGGTGGCACATAGGGCCCTCAGCATGGCACATTGCAAGCACTAGAGCCAACTACAGAGCAAGCTCCAGAGCACAAGGTTGAGGGAGGTGGTGAGAGCTTCAGCTCAGGGGAGCAGGCTAGAGCTAGGGCTCTACTAGATCTAGGCTACATTTTTTGCATATGTACCATTTTTGGTGTAAGGTCTAGGACCTACACGATTGTAGCCTACGGGTATTTTGTACTCTTGATGTACTCTATTGGAAACACACACACACACACACACATACATATATATATATATATATATATATATATATATATATGAGATTGATCATTTATGACTCATTATGTGTACTTGTGTATTTTTAATTTTATGTTTATTTGATGCACATGGATGCAATGCTTATGTTAATTTGATGCTATATGATGTGATGTATGGATGACATGCACTAGATAGCTATTTAATTTATGATGATGATGATATGCAGTGATCTAGATGCTTAGATGTGTGATGTATGTACTGCATTATTTACATGATGGTAATCTAATGTAAATGAACCTGTATGCTTTAATCACTTAAAAAATAAGGAATGAATGCAATTATGTTTATCAATCTAATGGATGACACCACAAAATGTATAAAAATCATGAATGTAATTTAAAAATCCCTAAATAAGAATTTAATCAATTAATCACCCATATATGAAATGCAATGAATGCAGTTGTATGATGCGAATGATATAATGTGTCACTCTATTTTCCTTTGAAAATTTTGAAAAATATGCACGATATAGTCAGTTTTCATCTAAATATTATTTCTAATATTCATCCTATATATATCCTATATCTTTGATTGTGCTCTATATAATGATGTATCATGGACTCGCTACTTTGCATTTTGATGATTTAATATGATTTGCGATATTTGGTATTTTGTTGCTATTAGAGAAATTTTTGAGGTTTTCCATGGGACTCGAACACCTTAGTAGACTAATCAAAAGTTGCATACTAACCACACTAGACTTCTGAAGTGTAAGGCTTTTGCTAGGATAGGCCCTAACTGTTCATTATCCCTGTGTGTGCACATGAATATTTTAATATAAGACATGAGCGTTCCCCAATGTCAGGCATGATTCTTTCAGCCCATTTCTAAGATAGGGGTCCCACAAATGTCTTATCCAATACCAAGTTTAGATTTTAGTTTTACTAAGCCACTAGGAAATGCAGGACACCTGAAGCTAGCTCTTCCACATTCAAACATTGGTCTGCCCACAAGAGAGATGCAAGTGTATTAGATATATCATCATGTGTAAGGTACAGTAGTGTCGACAATTCCAGGGATTCAGACTCATTCCTTTCTATCCTTCCATTTTTGGGATACTTGCTTATATGTGGTGAAGCAAGGGAGTTGATTCTATATTCACTTTGAACTGTCTCTGGATATTCATTTGATCTCTCTTCAAACTAGATTTCTGATCTTCATTTGATCTCTCTTCGAACTGGATTTCTGATCTTCATTTGATCTCCACCCATAGTCTCCTATACCATTGCACCGATCTCATGGGGCGACTCGATTGTCTCTCCTCTACCACTGGCCATCTCCTACCATAAGCCTGGCTCACGTCCCAGTGAGCCCATGGCAACCCATCCAGTCGGGCCACTCTAAAATGCTCCCGACCCAAGACCTGAGCACCACACTGCAACCCAGGCCCTTTTGGCCCCGTCTTCGAACCTCATACAACTCACGGTACACCTGCACCAATAAAGCGGGCGCCCAAGCATACACTACCCTATTAGTGAGCATCTCGCTCACTACACCCATCAGGTTCCATGGGAACCTGCACCCGGTGCTATTCGAGGCCACAATGTTGGTCAACACGAACATCATCAGAGCCTCCACCGCTACCAATTCCTTGGCCGTATACATGGCCAAGTATGGGATCCCCCCGCTCTCCGTCCGGATCTCTCTCCAGTCATCCCCAAAAAACTTGGCCATCTCCGTGGCCCTATCTCGTCCAACCTCCACCCGTGCCCCCTCCACGGGCACCTTGAGGATGCGGTATACATCCTCAAGCATCACCATCATCTCTCCAGTAGGGAGCTGGAACGTCCCCTGATCTGGATCCCACCTCTCGGCCAAAGCCGAGAGATACCCCTCATCCGCCCAAACTACCTCCAATCGGGCTACCTCTGCTAGCCCCACTGCCTCCAATATCTCCCAGTCTGCCTAGGACAATGACCTCATCATCCCCGGAATGATAGGGGAGAATCGGTGTCATGCCTCTAACACCCTAAGCTACAAAACAACAAAACAAAAATTTGTTACAAATTTTTGCAAAAAAAAAACACATAAGTACTTGCTTAACTAAACAAATACCTCAGCTGGCTGCACTGGTGCGTCCGCTCCCATCTCCATCATAGCTTTCGCGTGCTTCAATCTCCCACACAAACCTTTCACTCCATTCCCCCAGATCATTTGATATTTACTTTGAACTTGATTTGTGCATGTTTTATGATCTTCATTCGATCTTCACTTTTCAGCATTTACATTTGATAATTTTCTTCAAAAAATTTCCTTTGGGGATTTATTTGGGAAAATTATTTTTGGTATATCGATTGAGGATATCGATCTTATGATATCAATATGGGATATCAATCTAGGAATTCAATCTATGATATCGATCTAGGGTATCAATATTGAGGATTGATGTGGGATATCACTCTAGGATATTGATCATTTTATCGTAAGGGATTCTGAATAGGGAACTAACCTATCCTTTTTCCAATTGCCAATATTTCCCATACCATCCGCACATAGGGCTAAGCAAGAATAATTATTTTTGCCTCAGGATACCCGGTCCTACTTCACGACTTTCATCTTCCCCTAGTCCTTGTTAGAATTGTTTAATTTTTTTATTAGTGATAGACTTATAATATGCTAAGGGCTATACTAACTAAACCTCATCTACAAAAGCAAAGCAAGATTTCTACCAACTCTTGATAAGACCTTTAGGTATGGTTGAATGATCGAAAAACCCTAGTATATATCCATAGCAACAAAATAGGTTGTGTTAAAAAAAAAACACAATTA
The DNA here is from genome assembly GCA_028583015.1 of Wollemia nobilis. NCBI lineage: Eukaryota > Viridiplantae > Streptophyta > Pinopsida > Araucariales > Araucariaceae > Wollemia > Wollemia nobilis. Next base: position 2,087,732 of record JAQPPZ010002105.1, read on the forward strand.
CTCACATGAATGATGGATCATGATAAATGCAGAGATGCATGATTTAAACACAAACATGGCATCGTTTGTAATACTGACAAACATAATCCCTCCTACTATGGAATGCACTGGATGATGAATGCCTATATGCAATGCAATAATGCAGGGAATGCATGAGTGAATGCAAAATTCAAATGCAAATGCAAATGTTTTTTGATTTTATGCTTTTACCAATTTTTTTGGATTTTATTTATTTTATTATTTTTGAGTTTTTGGCCTCATATCTGACCAAATGGCGAGTACATGCCTCTGGAGCCTTTAGGAGTGACCAAATGACATGAAAATATCATTGGAGGCTTTATATTGACCAAGCGATTTTTTAGCAAATCCTTGGACCTTTTTAGGTTGACCGAGCGGCTTTAAGTTAATCCTCGGGGCCTTTTGGGTTTGACCAAAGGGTTTATGAGCATATTTGGGACTTTTTGGGATGACCAAGCGATGTTTTAAGAATCCTTGGAGCTTTTAGGTTGACCAAGAATTTTTTTGAAAACTCTTGGTACCTTATGATTGACCAAACTACTCACAAACGAGCTTGTAGCCTTTATAGGATGACCAAGATGTTATAAAAAACCCTCAAAGATTTTGAATGAATGACAAAGTAGTTTCAGGAACCCTTGGATCATTTTGGCATCTGACCAAAGGGCTTATAGATGCCTTTGGAGCTTTTTTATTGACCAAACTACTTATAAAAGTGTTTGGAGCCTTTTAGGATGACCGAGCGGTTACAAGCAAACCCTCAGATCTTTTTACTATGCTCCTAAGCATAAAATGCCTTAATATTGATGATGTTGAGAGGTTTAGGATCTTCAACACCTCCTAGCAATGTTAGGTGATAGGTACCTAAACCAATATTTTTAGATGTGATGCAGGGTCCTAGCCAATTAGCCATGAATTTGTCTCACATATCTAGCGGTAATTTAGAGTTCTATTGGTTCTCTTTCAAGACAAGATCCACAACTTCAAAGTATCTCTAGTGGAATTTGATAATGTAAGCTTGTTTTAGTCGCTCCTGATAAATGCAAAGATGCTCCAGGGCATTCACACAATGTTCATCAAGTAGCGTTAGTTGATCCAGTCGAGCTTGTCATGCGGTGTTGTCATCGATGAACTCTTTCAATGCGATGCGTAGCATTGGAATTTCCAATTCCAAGGGCATAATGGCCTCAGAATCATATACTAGTGAGAATGGTGTTGCCCTAGTGGGCGTCCGAATACTAGTCCTATAAGCCCATAATGCAAGGGGTAGCTAGATATGCCAGTCTTTGTGTTTTTCTTGGACCATATTTTTCAAGATGGCCACCACTATCTTATTTGAAGATTCAGCCTACCCATTTGCTTACAGATAGTATGGAGTCACAAAAATGTGTTTGATTCTATATTTAGATGTCAAAGCTCTCACAGTTTTGTTCTTGAAAGATGTTTCCTTTATCCGATATTATTTTGTATGGAATCCAAAAATGACTTATGATATGCTCCAGTATAAACTGTGTTATATGAGCTCCAGTTGTTATTTTTAAGAGTATTGCTTCCACCCACTTTGTAAAATATTCAGTAGCCATGATTATAAATGTATGTCAGCCCAATGACTGAGGAGAGATCTTGCCTATAAGATCTAGTCCCCACTGAGAAAATGGCCAAGATGCTTGGATGGGCTATAAGGCCTATGATGGCAAGTGCGTAAGATTAGCATGATGATGACATTTGAAACATTTCTTGACATACACATTGCACTCCTTCTCCATAGTGGGCCAATAGTAGCCCATTCAAAGGATGCAATTAATGATGGCCATGCTACTAAAATGGCCACCGCACATACCATCATGACCTTATGAAATTGCCCATGATGCCTCTTGGGGATCTAAGCAATGAAGGAAAACTCCATCATATCCTTGTCAGTACAATATGTATCCTATTAAGATATATTTAGCTATTTTTTTTTTTAAATGTACGCTTCATGGCACACAACAATCCCTTTGGGATTACACCAAGCTTCAAAAAATTATGGATTTATGACATCCAATTTTGATAAGCCTCGGCTTCGATTGCTAAGACGACTTGCTCCCCCTGCGTATTTACTTTTACAAACATAGACTAGGAAACAACCTTATGGTGAATGGTGGTAACACTCCTCATCAAAATCTGAGAGATTAATGACCCCCAGGGTGTCTTCTTCAGAAATTCTTCAGCTCTATAGAACCATTCGGCTTTTGGTTCTACGTTGATCATATTGACTGACATTCTATTATCAAAGGCTTCGTGTTTCATAGCTGGGTGCAAAAGCATTTTAACATGAATGGTAGTGAAATCAGTAGATAGATTCTAAGGGATTAAGGATCCCAAAGAAGCCATGGTATCTGCGAACCTATTTGATGATCGAGGGATTACCTCGATGTTGTACCATTCTAATTTAGTCAAATATATTGTAACAAGATCCTTGTAAGCTTTCAATACGGGACATCGACACTGGAAGAGTCCCTAAACTTGATTTACTATGAGCAAGGATTCACCAAAGATATTTAATCTTTTAATATTCATGGCGAAGGTTGTGTGGAGGTCCAGTAGTAGGGCTTCGTACTCAACGTTGTTGTTGGTGCATGGAAAGTCTAGTTTAAATGACAAGGGTATAGGAACTCCTTATGGCATGAAAAATACTATTCCTACAACACCCTCTTGCTCACACTTTGAACCATCAAATAATAGAGTCATATCAGCATTTTTCTCTGGTTCTTCGGGTTTGAAAGCTTCATATATGATGAAGACTGCATCATCTAGAAGCTCTATGGTTAGAGACCTACTGTTTGATAGTGGTGCCTTATCTAGTTTATCTTCTATGACCTATCTCTTTATGGACTTCTGGCTTATGAATTCCAGATCAAATTCTGTCAGTAGCATGATCCACTTTATAGTACGTGTATTATGATACATATTACTCATCATGTTTTACAAAGGATTTTGTTTGGATATAACATATGTCGTATGACTTAACATTTAGTGTCACAATTTCTTTGTAGAAAACACTACTGCTAAACATAATTTTTCCACATATGCATACCCGAGCTCATAGCTCACCAAGGTTCAACTAATATAATATATGGCCTGCTCTTTGCCTTGCATGTTCTTTTGGGCTAACATGGTTCCCAGTGCAAAGTTAGTTGTTGATATATATAGTAGAAAAGGCACCTCTAGCCTTGGTGGAGCTAGCACTGGTGGCATCGACAGGTATTGCTTTATTTTAGCGAATGTTGGTTGACAGTATTCGTCCCAATTGAATGGGACCCCCTTATGTAGCAGTTGATTCATGGGTCGACATTTATCCGATAAGTAAGTGATGAATCACTTTATCGATGCTACCTTGCCTTGAAGGCTCCTTAACTCTTTAATATTAGTGGGAGGATGTATTTCCAAGATAGCCTTGATCTTCGTTGGGTCAATTTCGATGCCTCGCTTAGAGACGATGAATCCTAGTATTTTTCCAAAAGTTATGCTAAATACACACTTCTTAGGATTCATCCTAACATTTTTCTCTATCAGGTGATCGAAGACCTTCCTTAAGACCTTTGCATGCTCTTCTCATAGCAATGACTTTGCCAACAAGTCATCGATATAACATTCTAGAATTTTGTGCATATAGTCATGAAAAATGTATGTCATGGCCTGTTGATATGTGGCACCAACATTTTTGAGGCCAAATGGCATAACTTTATAGCAAAAAGTTCTCCATGGTGTTATAAACACTATTTTATGATGGTCTTTAGGCTTAATTCGAATTTTATTGTAACCAAAAAACCATCCATTAAGGAGAGCATTTTGTGACCTATAGTTGCATCTACGAGAGCATCAATATTGGGAAACAAAAATGAATCTTTGGGTGTTGCCTTATTTAGGTCTCTAAAATCCATGCAAATATGGATTCTTCCATTAGGTTTTCCCACGGGTACCATATTGGACACCCATTCTGGATAGTCGATGGAGATTACAAATTCTACATCAAACAGCTTTTGTAACTCATCTTTCACCATTAAGGCTACTGTCGAATGCATATTTCTAAGCTTTTTCTTTATCGGATTCTTCATTAGATCTAGTGAAAGGTTATGCATAACCAATTTTGGGTCTAGACCTGGCATATCCTTGTACGTCCAAGCAAACAAATTTGGTCTCTTTCAATAGAGGGATGAGGGTGGCTCGCTCATCTAGAGTGAGACTCTCTCCAAATTTAACCTTCTTTTCACTGGCGGGATCATTACTAATATCCACCTCAAATGTTTCCTCTACTGACATATGCAATCCCTCATTAAGTTGATGAGATGTAGGAATCAAATGGATGTCATCAGTTAGGTTGATAGGTTCCATTTTGGAAGCATTTTTGGCATGATAGACATCGTATGCAAATATTGGTGCAAAATAGAAAGGTTGCAACATTTCTTCATTAGGGAAGAAATCTTCAGGCTCAATGGATGAATCAGCGTAATCCCAGTTGATAACATCTTTGTTAAGATACAACGGTTTGGATGGATCTACTAGATTACGGAGTGGAGTGGTCAAAGCAATGGAGACCATGTTTATGGAATGGAATTGATCTCCAGGACCACACGAACCAACTTCTACATAATCGATGTAGTCATTATACCCACGATCTGGCTCTAATTGCATAGGCATAAAGGAGTATTCTCTATGAGGACTACAAACAACTGGATCCTCCCTATGCACTGACTACAAAATAGGATTATTTAGCACACGAAGCTCCATGTAGGTCAGCAGAAGAGGATTAACCAACTGATAAATTTGATCCAGGTTTAACCATCTTGCTCTCAGATGAGGACCAACACGTAACTGCCGATAGACCTCATCTATGTCGATGGGTTGATGATGGTAATGCAAATAAGGGGGACCAAGGTAGGCCCCATCTAACTCATCTTCTTCATCACTGTTAGACAACCAAAACCCATCATTTGCTCCTACTCCTATGGGGTGCTCTGGCAAGTGCGGCCCCATGAATCTGACTACTTGATTGTTTTCATCACTATCTGGATAAACCAGATAGTTATACCGCAAGTGTGACATCGCCAAGAAATATATATTTGCTTCTTCCCCTAAATGATCAATGTTGGTAAGGATCTCTTCGATGATATGTACCGACTCTATAGGCAGCAGGTGATGCACATACAAAGGCCTTAAATAGCCCCCCTCAGCTTCCTCCTTAAATTAATCATTGTTTGAGGATTCATTGTCGGTATTATAACTTGGTCCACTTATCTCGGAGGTGGACTCCTCGCCATCATCGCTATAAAGATATCCTGACTCAATATCACCTAAAACTATGAGTTTATGCCCCTGCATAGCTATGTCATTGGTTGCACTATGGATTTGATGACCCAGGTTACCTCTAGGGTTTTGATCTATATCAGTCTGCTCTAGGAACCCTTAATGATGTTCTTCAAGTGGTTCAGTAGTGATAATATATGCCATCGGGTGAGTCCTCCAAAAGCTAGAAATATTCGGATGATATGGATTGAAGTCCACATCGTCCCCTAGACTCAGGTACAAGTGATCTAAGGATGATGAAAGCAAGTCATCTTGTCCTTGTATCTGTAACCCCAATCCAAACCTATCAATTGCTAGCTGATAACATGACTCGAATGAAGTTCTACACCCTTTTTCAAACAGACCAAGTCTGTACCCATGCTAGTGATACAACTTGAAAATATGCATGGAGTACTCTGGGTTGGACAAATAACGAACATTTACAATGAAAGGTTCATCATGATCTTCATCCATGGGCTCTTGCATTGGAAGCTAATCTATCCCAACATAGATGAAATTAGTATTATTAGGTGGCTCTCCCAATAGAACCATCGATCCAACTGGGTAACGATGAGTGGACGATCAACCCATCTCTTGCACAGTCTCTAGAATCAATCTAAAGGTTACATTCTACACAAGGTACTCACCTAATCTTATGTTGGTGAGATGTACTATCACCCATGGTGTGGATGACCCTACTGACGATGCAAGATGAGGTACCTCCTTGGCTATGTCTTGGGATTCCTCCACTTCCATGGGTATGGGACACTCCTTAGCGACTAGTTCGAGTGTTTTCTTCTTCTATTTTTCACCCATCTTCGCTCTTAACTTCTTGTCATCCCAAAGCATCATTGATGCAGTCAATTTCAGCAAAGTAGCAGTAGTATGCTCAGATTTTTGTGACACAGATATCGATGGTTGAGCATGTACTATTGGTTTACCTCCTAGATTTTTAATCGATGACATGGGTCAGACGTCTAGGTGCATTGATGGGATTATGAAACCCCTAGGAAAATCCACTAGGTTCATGAACTTAAAATGTTCTTCATCTGATGACACTATGTGAACCCATCCCTCATGCAGATATTTTACACATTGGTATAATATAGAGGGAACACAACGCATCTCACGAATCCAAGTCCTCCCAAGCATGATGTTGTATTGCATGACCCCCTCGATCACATGACACATCATATAGATAGTCTTTAGGCCTACCTACATAGGAAGGATAATCGTGCCAACCGTTGAGCATAGGGCATCGTTAAACACTCTCAACATAAAAGTGGTTGTCACAATGTGTTATTTTGGTAGCTTCCAATGATTCAAAGTCTTGGTCATTATTGTGTTGATCAAAGAACCAGTGTCGTTCAAGGCCCTCTTAAATGGTACATGATTAGCGTACGCAATGATATGCAATGATGGGTCAGCCGTATCTATGGGAACCATTTTAATTTCATGATCATAAAATAGGATCATGGGTTCCTAGCACTGCTATACATATCCCATGAAATTGCTAAATGTCTACTCATCCTAATACTGTACTTTGATGGACCTTAGAATGTCCATAAGTGTCTCCATGTGTCTAGGTGAATTTTGTATTAGTTCATATATAAACAGCTTCATAGGAGTTATCTATAGGTTTTGGACTAACCTGCTCTGTATGGTCACCACTGGTCTCATTGATTGTCTTGGAATATTCTGTGTCGATCACTGACTCGGTGTGGCTTGTATTCTTATGGGAGCCTATGGTTGATTTGTCTACTCATATCTCCCATGTCTTGTAACAACATTGACCATACCTACGAACCCTTGGGTAGGCAGTTCAACTCACACTTGGTTGACCTGGCCAACGTTGTTGTGCGGCACCTCATGGTTTGGTAGTAGATTTTTGTAAATCCCCATGTTATGGTTGTCAGGCACCTATATATTACTTGGTATTACAAGCTCACCCTTCTCAATCATGTTTTGAACAATATACTTGAAGGACCAACATACCTTGATGTCGTTGATGAGTGTCATCAAATCTTCATCATTTAATCATTATGTGTCAATCCAGGGCGGTGTCCAAGGCTATATACGAAAGCAGGGGTTAACAGACTGATTTTTAGTTCATTTAGATCATGGCTTTATTCATGGAACAGTTAGAGATTGGGGTGTTTGGGGTCTCCTTTCTTACTCCTAAAAACTAAAACTAAACTCCTACTTATCCTTGCAGAATTGAAATTCACACTGTTGCAGAAAAATAAAACTAAACTATTGCAAAGCTGAAAATAGCAGAATTTAATTGACAGGAAATTACTAAATTGAAATTGCAGCATTAACATTCAAACTGGTAAATAATGAAACTTTCTAAATTGAAAAAAACAATGTCACTTTTTGAAATGGAAATAACATTCAAAAACTGATAAATAAAGTTGCACAATTTGTAACAAATTAGGCTGACAAGAAATTATGGAAATATTGCAAATTCTGAAACAAATTAGAAACAGAAAGTACTGTGTTAAATTCTACCCTAGATGAGTTACCTACCATGCATTCAAATGCCACATTATCCTAATCACTAACCATGCAAAAACTGTCAGATCTCTGCTGACCTACTATAGCCAGAAATAGCAGAATTCTATCAGGTAAAAACCCTCCTCTGGACCTGGAAGTGGCCCTTGCTTCCTGAACCAAAAGAGGGCAAATAAACTTGCTCTAAACTATTAAGTCTTCACACTCAACTCAGAAGCAAACATGAATGTCAAATATTGCACCTTTATTTCATTCTCAGCAACATGACAACAGTGAGGGGAAGATCTGCTAGGCTACTGTGTTGCTTGCAATACATAGTTACAACACTTAAAATAGTTCTAACTCTTATCACTTATTTCCTATATTCTTCTATATGCTCAACCAAATGGGAGCATTTTATTTATACAAGTAGGGTACAACATTGATAAGGTTTTGTGCTGCCATGTAGGAATGTTACAACTATTACAGGACTGTTTCCCAGAATGCAGGGATTAGGTCTATTATCTCTTATCCATTCCATATGTTGGGCTTCATCCATTGAGGGACAGGTGTTGGAAAATATAGGGATATCCCTAAAATAGCTACAACCACCATTTACCACCCTCTGTTGCAATTAAAGGTGCTTTTGACCCAAACTATTGCTTCTATGCTTATTCTAGAGCTGCTCCAGAATATCAGGCAGTAGAACAGAGTTTATATTAATTCATGCTCTAGAAGTGCATGAGAATAGTTGTGATGACGAAAATAGTCTCCATAAGTGCCCAGAAGACTGATTCCATATTTTGCATGAGCTGGAGTGGACAAATTCCAAGCCATGTTGTATATGTACAACTGGCTGGAATTTGTATGGAAAAGTTCATATTTTTTGCACAGTCAAACTGTTGACAAAGTTTTGGCACCTTTTGGTTATTTAAAATGGTTTAAACGATGGGGAAATCTTATGAAAGAAGCACAAAACCAAATAGATAGCAGCACCTTAATATTACAACATTAACTTAATGCAAAATATACTAAATAATACAACTAAAACAGACTATAAAATATAGAAAAATAGTCAAAACAGGATATATGCACTTTAACATTTACAACATGTAAACATCAATACATAATGCATTCTATCACTATAATTAGCATCAAAACATAACATAAGGTGTTCAAAAGTGTTTATAAGTTATCAAAACTAGTCCATGGATGAGGCATTTGTAGGCCTCATCATTTTCCCCCAACCTATTTTAATGCATGTCCTCATGCATTCTGTGCAGCCACAATAGCACAGAGATCTACATCCAGATTTCATTCTTCATAACTCAGCTTTGGTCCTGGAACCTTATAATATCCTCTGATTGCTTGTATTTTCTTGAGCCATTCCTGGAACTGCTCATCTGATTGAGGATCACTATCAAAGAAATAAGGAACTAGAGTTATCACATTTGGCAGCCTATACCTCAAACCTACCCAGTGATCCTGCAACTTGTGGATAACCTGTACTATACCTTCTGCTCTCCTTCTAGACCATAATAAATTGTTAGGTGAGATAGGTTCCCTCTTCTGAAGTGATATTGATAATTCTCCCCACCTACTTTTACAAGCTGAGAGAGCATTACCAAAATGTTGATTACAGAAGACCTAAAAATTCTTGATACAATCAGTAAGATTGCTCTTATATACTTCTCTGATTTTTTGTTCTCTCATCATAGTAAAATGTTGATTGATGGACTCCCTGTAATTAGTATGGGTTCTTCTGATCAGTAACTCAATTGTTAACTCCATTTCCTTGCTTGCCTTTTTCTCCTCCTCCCAATAAATCTGATTTTGTACTAAAGATATAAAGGCTCTCAACTGAATATCTCCTGTAAATATGTGTGGCAAGAAGGTTCCATTTTTAGGTAAGAAGAAGTTATGCAAAAATAGTTCACAAAGCAGATTCCTCTATTTCTCTGGACTATGCAAATATGTTTCCACAAATTCTTCAGCAGTGTCCAGTTTATATGGAAGTTTGGAAATAATTCTCATTAATTGCCAACGGAGGTATTTTTCCTTTAATATTAGAGTATAAAACCTTGCAGGCCTTCTACACTGAACTAAGTACTCTGCAATTTGGCACATATCTTGTATTTGTTCCTGTAACTTAGTTATATCTGTAGTTTGGGCTTCTAGCTTCTGCTTCAAAGGTTTTAAGGCTGAAATTTGTGCCTCCATCTGTTGACACTGCAACATCCAATGTGCTATGTCCTCATTATATTTTGTCATTGTAACTATTTGTGGGGGCCTTATAACTGATTGTATTTTTGGAGGTAAGTCCACTTGTATACCAACTTCTGATGTGTTAACAATGAATAGATCTACTTGCACTCCAATTTTTGTTGTTTCAACTTGAGGTGATTCAGCTGTAATTAATTCAATAGATAGTTGAGGAGATTGTATATTTACCTATTCTTGCACTTCCTCCTATTCATTGGCCTCCTCAGCTGCTTGTATTGTTTGTGCCCCCTGCTGTGAATTTTTAGAATGTTCTATAGAGGCTTCTGAATCTGTCATGCTGACATCCTGTTGGAAAATTTGGGTTGTTGTTTCTTCTATTTCCACTCCTCTGATGGGTGATTCTTCCTCAGGTAAGGCCAATTCTCTATGATCTTCTACTAATTCTAACAGAATTTTAGCCAATTCATCCTCAAAACCAGTTTTTATAGACTATTGCTCCAGAGTGGACAACCGAGCCCTTAGTTTATTCACCTCTTCCTACAAATTAGCAATAAGCTTATCTTTCTCTATGTGAGAGGCTTCATGTTGTTCAATCCAACCCATTTGTGTCTTAATGACACTTCTAGCAGCATGTAACTAGGTTTTTATATCAGGCTCTTCCTCTTTTCTTATTGATTCTTTGCCAGAATCAGAATCTTCAGAGTCTGAATAGTCAACAAGTGAGACTGTAGGTATTTTTGTATCTGTGACTATTGTCTCTACCTCCAATTCTTCTATGTCCATATATACTTCCTCTGATCTCTCTTCTATAAATTGTTCTACAAGAACTTCCTACCCTTGCTCTGTATTTAACTATTGAAATAGTGGTGTAGCTTCTTCATCCATTATTTCTTCTATTACTTTTTGTTTTTGAAGTCTGGAAGACCTTCGTAACCCCACAAGAGCTTGTTTAACCTTTTTAGGTAACTCCGAAACAAATTCTGATGATTCTGGAGTAGAACCTGCTTTAGGCATTTCTTTCCCTATTTGCCTTTCTTTACTTGAACTACCAGACTGCTCGACAGGTTGTGTTGGACAAATAGTTACATTCTCAAAAAATGTAACTTTCCTTCTTTTTCCCATGGGACCAGACTTGGACCATTTTTCCCTTTGTTTCCTAGTCCTAGAGGATGGAGGTCCTTGTGGTGAGGAGGGGATTCCCTTGTCAGAGGATTCAGTTTCAATTTCAGGTTCAGATCTTGTAATTTTTGCTTCATCTTCAGATTCACCTTTTGCCTCTCCTTCAGATTCAGGGCTTTCACTCTCTAATTCATTCCAGGCAGAAAAGAACCATTCAAAACTCCTAGGGTTTCCTCTGAAGTGATGCTTGCAGATGAGCTTGATGAGCCCATGGTGTTTGGGAGTGCCCCTTCCTTGTTGGTATTTTCTAGCCATATTGCTCAATTCTTGATGAAGATATAAGGGCAGATTTATCTTGACCTCCGGGTTTGAATGACCATGTCGTAGATGATTCAGAATTCTGATATGATGCCCAGATAGAACAGGAAATTGTCCATCACAGGTTAAAAACCTAATAACCCACACAACTACTTCATTCCAGGGAGGTGGTAGACTAGACCGTTTAACCCCTTTACAAACATTTTTGCTCATTAAAAATTCAATTGGCCTGTCCCCTTCTTCTCTAAATTGATTGACAATTTCTACCAGGGCATTCTTTCCAGTTTTTACAATTTGGACCCCTTGCAAAGGCATTTCAGTAATAGAACTAAGAATTTCTGGAGTTACCTGGATGGTCATGCCGCTAATATGGACTTGGTTGTTTCTGAACGTTCGGGCGAATTCGACTGCCAACCCTTCAGAGTGTCCATCGAATTTTCATAGAAATGGCATAAACCCTTCCTCCGTGAAGATACACAATGATTCAGGATCTCCCTATAGGCAATCTACATTTTTTGGCTCAATCTGATTCTTCTTACCCCCCATTTTTATTTTTTTGTGTTCTATCTCTTCTTAGTGCCGAAACAACAACGTTGTGCCTGAGTCTGGATCAAATTATTTGTAGTTGTAGGGCAAAAATGGCTTCTAGGCTACGAAATTAAAATTTTATAGCACCAAAAAAATGCTTCGAAACGTGTTGAAGCATTTGAAAAATTAAATTTCTCCTTTACGTATCACGTGGCAGATTTCTATTTCTCTGAGGGAACGTGATCCGCTGCATTTGATTAAATGATTACGATGCATTGACGTGGCAGTCATCTATTGGCCATGTCATGTACCACGTACAGAGCTTTCCTTTTTCTCGAAGTCCTTGTGAAGTGTGCCAAAGATTTTTGCTTATCGCAAAATGTACGATGATTCCCAACACCTCCGTTCCCATCGTTGTGTTGGAAACCTGCGTCTTAAAATTTGTGCCATAATTTTTCCTTACTTCAAACAATAGGAATTGGATTATGATGCCACATGTCATTTCATTTTTATCTTTATTCATTCCGAAGTTTTTTCTTCGAGGTTTGAACAATTTTTATTCCGAAGCACACCCCTTTTTATGTTGAAGCCGCTTTTGTTAAAACAATAGTTTTTCATTCCAGAGCTTCCATCATTCCGAAGCTGAACATAAATCTTATTCCGGAGCATTATCATGCTGAAGCATTTGAAGGTAAAAATTTTCCTATTATTTTCACAACTTCCATTGACTAGATGGATAACTTTTTTTTTAAATAACCTTATGTATGCCTCATATACTAACTAAGGATATTATGCACTACATACTTGATATCAACAATGTTCTAAAATGAGAAAGGCACATACCTGATATAACCATTTATCTACAATTGTACAGTGGTTGTTTCTATTGATTCTTTGTTGGCTGCTCTACTGACTAAGACAGGTGCAATCTAAAAATAGGTGAAACAGAGGTGAGAATGAATGGAATGGTAAATAGTGAAACAATGGTGAGAATGAATGGAATGGTGGTGGGTCCATGAGGCAAACATGCCAAAAAACCGATTTTCATGTAAGCCCAATTCAGATGCGCCTCAAAGAGGTTTTCACATTCTGAATTATTATTATTTATATATATATATATTATTTTCATTTTTTTATATATTTTGGTTCATGTCACTTGATTGAGTCCATCTTGGAAGAAGTGGTTTCTTCCAATATTGATACATCCAAGTTTCCTACTTGCTTGAGAAACTCCTCCTTGGTTAACGGTTTGTGATATATCCGAAGACGATGACCGTTAACCACCATTTTCCTTCTTGAATCATCTATTGGTGAAAGACGTACAACTCCATTTGCAAACACTTCCTCAATATGATATGGTCCAAGCCACCTAGTCTACAATTTTCTAGGATAGTCTTCATAACGTGAGTCAAACAACAAAGCCCAGTCGCCTTGCTGAAACTTCCTTTGCTGAATGTGACTATCATGCCATAATTTTTGTTGTGCTTGGATCAGCTCAGTCTGGTGCAATGCATCCCTCCGTAGCTCATCCAATGCATTGAGCTACAGAATCTGATCCGTTTGTGCCTGTGACAAATCAATACCAACTTCTAAAGCAGTTCGAAGAGTTAGTAATTCAAACTCAATAGGCAAAAGAGGCTTTTTGCCATAAACCAATTCATAGGGAGTAAATCCAGTAGTGGATTTCCAAGTGGTGTTATAAGCCCAAATTGCTTCAGGTAACTTCTCCACCCAATTCCTCCTATGGGCTGCTACAGTTTTGGTTAAGATCCTCTCTAATTCCCTATTTGTCACTTCAACTTGGCCATTGGCTTGCGGATGGTAAGGTGAGGATTTTCGATGTTTGATTTCATACAACTTTGTAAAGGCTTCAACAAATTTTGAGGTAAACTGAGGTCCCTGATCAGTGGTGATAGAATGTGGGGCTCCAAATCATAGAAATATTTGTGAATACAGGAAATCAACAACTTTCTCTTCTCGAGCATGCTTAAAAGCATGGGCTTCTACCCACTTGGTTACATAATCAGTACATACCAAGATATGCACTTTCCCTTGGGAAGGTGGATCAATGGGTCCTACAAAATCTAGCCCCCACCTTTCAAATGGTTTTGTACCTAATTGAGGTTGTAAAGGCATTTCACTAGTAAAAGTAGGCTTACCCATCCTTTGGCATGCATCACAATTTTTGACATACCTTTTGACATCTTTGTGCAAGGATGGCCAGTAGTAACCAGTACCCAAAATATTTCGAATGGTACTTTTCACTGAATAATGCCCTCCTGATGGTTCATCATGACATGCTCGCAGGATGTCATATACCTCATCCTTGCGAACACACCTACGCAAAACATGGTCAGGATTGCATTTAAACAATAAACCTCCTATCCATTCAAAAGAAGAACTTTGCTTGATCAACTGTTTCTTTTGTTTAGGAGTAAAGTGAAGAGGAATCTTCCCTGTAGCTAAATAATTAGCTATATCTGCAAACCATGGAGATTGTACAGAAACAACAAACAATTTCTCATCAAGAAATGCATCCTCAACCAATTCCTCCGTATCTGCATTTGACAATCTTGACAAGAAATCTGCCACTACATTAGACTTCCCTGGTTTATTGACTATAGTAATATCAAATTCCTGCAATAGTATTAACCAACGAATAATTCATGCACTAACCAAGGGTTTATTCATCAAATACTTTATAGCAGCATGGTCTGTGTGGATGAATACGGGATATCCTATGATATAGTGTCGAAATTTGTTAATAGCATACACCATAACTAAAAATTCCTTCTCGATTGTGGTATAATTCTTTTCAGCTCCAGTCAAATTTTTACTAATGTAGTATATGGCATAGTGTTGTCCATATTCAATCTGCCCTAATGCAGCTCCAATAGCAGTATTGGAAGCATCAATTTGAATATGGAAGGGTAACTCCCAATTAGGACCTCTCAATACAGGTAGAGTTGTTAACTTTTCCTTTAAAACTTCAAAGGACTGTTGACACCCAACAGACCAAACAAATTCAGAATCCTTTGTTAACAATGCGAACATTGGATTAGCAATGGTACTAAAATTAGCAATAAATCTACGATAAAAGCCAATATGTCCTAAGAAACTATGGACATCAGTTTGAGTTTTTGGAGGAGGAAGGTTCTTGATGACCTCTACCTTTTTAGGATCAACTTTAATTCCATAAGCAGAAATATGATGTCCAAGAACAATTCCTTCTTCCATCATCAAGAAACATTTATCAGGATTCAGAGACAAATGATATGTTTCACAACATATTAAAACTTTTTCAAGTTGTTCTAAAGTATATTCAAATGTATCTCCAAACACTGTGAAGTCATCCATATAAATCTCTACACTTTCATTTGTTAGATCAGAAAAGATAGCCAAAATAACTCTCTGAAATGTTGTTGGTGCATTGCACAAACCGAAGGGTAATACTTTATAAGCAAATGTTCCCCAAGGACATGTGAAAGTTGTCTTTTCTTGGTCTTCTGGTGCAACCTGGATCTGATTATAACCACTAAAACCATCAAGGAAACAGAAAAATTTCTTACCAACAAGGGTGTCCAACACTTGGTCTATAAATGGTAATGGAAAGTGATCTTTATGTGTGACCTTATTCAATTCCCTGTAGTCCACACATACTCTCATATTCCCATTTTTCTTTGGAACAATGACCAATGGTGAAACCCACCTACTGTCTGAAATTGGATAAATGAATCCTACATCCAATAGTTTTTCGATTTCTTCCTTAACAATATCCTTTCAGAGCGGGATTCAGACGCCTTTGTGGTTGTCTTACTGGTTTGACATCTTTAGTGTATATCCTATGTGTACACACATCAGGGTGAATGCCAGTCATGTCCTTATAACTCCAAGCAAAATCTTGAACATGTCTCTATAAAACAACAAATAATTTGGCTTCTTGCTCATTAGTCAACCAACTATTAATGTTCAAAAATTTTCCTGGTTGTATCTCAATCTGCTTAATCCCTAGATAAACAGAGTTGACAACCTCATATTTACTGATTAAAGCATTTAAGGGACAATGATGTGGCTACAGAGTATGAAATACTCTTGATTCTAGTGTAAATGTGATACCTGATGGGATCATTTGCATAGGACAGATGAAAGAAGTCAGAAGATGATGATGCCATCCATGTGGCAATGTGAAGGAGCTTTCTTGTAGTGGAATAGATGATAGATGTTCAGCAGTTTGTTCTTCATATTTCCATAACAAACGATGGACAAGAATTTGATCATCCCTAAGGCCTTCTTCTTGCAATGTTTTCACCAAAATTGTTTCATGTTCAAAGATTTCTCTTTTTGGTGAATTAAGTTCTTCAATATGTTCTTTTACTACAATGGTGGCCAAGGTGACAATAGTTTCCTGTTCTTCATCAGACTCAGGATACCATATCTGTCCAAAAAATTTGGTTGAAGGTTGGGTTGGTGGATACAAGGAAATATTTTTTAGGTCTACACCATTTGAAATGGTCATCTCACCTGACCTGCAGTCTATAAATGCAGCTGTAGTGGCAAGCCAAGGTCGTCCTAGAATAATAGGATAGCCATTAGCTGAGTTTCTAGGCTGCAACACTAAGAAATCTATAGGGTATTCCCAAGAAGACACTTCAATGGCAACATCCTCCAGAATTCCTTTCGGTTTAGCCACTGACCTATCTGCCATTTCCAAAACTGTGGTAGTAGGACTAAGGTTATTGAGCTGCAATTTTTGCATGGTTTCCTTAGTCATCACGTTGATTGCAGCTCCTAAATCGATAAGTACATTTGGAATTTGAACTAACCCAACAGTAATTGTAACTACTGGACTCCCTGGATCACCATATTTAGGGGGTACTAGTTTTCCAGAAAGTAGGTCAACCAACTTACCTTCTACTTGTACAGTCTTAGGAAAGGCTTTCTTCTTCCTGCCAGGTTTCCTAATACACAACTCCTGAATGGTTTTCCTAATCAGAGGTACATCCTTTATTGCCTGCAACAAAGGGAGTGAGATAGACATTTTCCTCAATTCTATGATTAATTCTGATTCAGGAGCAGTGATAGTGTGGTCAAACCTTTCAGGATACGATAGGTCTACCGAGGCAGGTTCAATTTTTCCTTGTAAACTTTCTATTTTTTCTTCTTTTTGCTCTATTTGTGGTTTTTTTGGACTTGAAAATTCTTGCTTTCCATCAATTTCTTCAATAGTGGGTGGTGCAGGGTCAGGTAAAACCTTCCCTAAATGTAACTGGATGTTACTACAGTCAAGGACATGGACTACAATAGTCTCTTCAGACTCAGCTCCATAAATAGGGGTTGCTTGTCTATTGTTATTGGGGTTAGCCATAGGTTGAGCTAGAAGTGGAGGTTGCTTAACTGGTTGTGTTTGTTGTGGTTGAACTCTTCCCTAAAAATTTTGATTAGGGGTTGGCAGCAAGTGTTGATTTGGTGATTGATACCTCTACTGCCCTTGATAGGATGGGTATTGTGGCCCCCATATTTGCCCTGACTGATTTGGTACCCAAGATGGATTAACTGGATGCCATGGCTGATTCCAACTAGAATGTGACCAATCTTGAGGGGCTGCCCAAGATTGATTCCAAGTTTGGGGAGGAGGTTCGGTATACGCCCATGGCATATTCCAAGGATTCTATCCCCAATTTGAAGAAAAGTGAGGGGTATTTTGGTTTTGTATGAAGTTGCCTCCTGGCCTTTGCCCAATAGCATGAAGTTCTTCAACTTGGGTTTCTAAAACACTCCGAAGATGGGGCAAAAGGTGACATTTATCAGTTTTATGCTCCTTTGAGAAAATGCCACAAATTGCTAAAATTGAAGTCTTGTCCAAAGGATAATCTTGCAGAGCATGCTTATTTCTGCACCTAGGACAATAGATAGACAGGGGTGGTGAAGAATTGGCTCTTGTATTCCTTTCTCCTAAAGCAGTGTTTAGTTGAACAAGTATATCAGTTTTCATATTAGCCATTTCCTCCATCAAATATTTTATATCAGTATTACCAGGATTCCTTTTCCTTCTTCTTTGCCTAGTGCGGGAATAATTTCTGCACAACTCTACAATATCATTAATATCAAGCTGGTTTATATCTCCTTTTCCCATTAAGTCTAATACTTCTCTAGAATCATCCTGCAAACCTCTCAGAAATATAGTTTTTAATAAGTCAGTTTCCACAAGACCACATCTCTTTTGGATAAAGGTAAATCTATCAAGATAATCCTCTAAGTTTTCATCCTCTTCTTGTCTTATCCAAAATAACTCATCCTTCCTATTTCTCACTCTACAATACTCCTGATACTTATCCAAAAATGCAGTTTCCATTTGATCCCAAGTGCGGATTGAATCTGGTTCAAGGCTCATAAACCATCGTAAGGCTGCATCTTTGAGTGTAGAGGGAAATAACTTCAGTTTCTAGTTATCATTGACATAGTCATAAGTCTGACACAGGACCTTGAATTCAAACAAAAATTGATCAGGATCTTCAGAAACAACTCCCCTAAATATTGGTAATACTGAGGGTGAAATTGTTTTCATAGGAGCATTCTGAGTAGGATTCAGATGAATAGGGTATTCAAAAGTTCTAACAGGAGGATTGTCAGCATCATGACCAACAATATCCCTATCATGTTCTCCTTGTTCTGCCATAGGTGCTTCCTCAACTTTAATTTGTTCAACTAGTTCAGATGGATCAGCCCTATGGGTATGTCTAGAAGCAAGTGCCTCTAAGAGCTCTTCTTGCAAAGATCCTACAATTTTAGTTGATGAAGAAGATGATTCTCTTTTAAGTCTTTCAAGAAGTTCATACATAGGTAGATCTTCACCTGATCATGAAGAACGCCTTGGTGGAAAAGAGCCAGTTCTGATAAACCTTCCTCTTTCATCTCTTGGCCTATGCATTCATGCCTATTTACTAAATAAACTAAACCTCAAGTTTCCAAAAACTATTTCCTAAAATAGGACAGTTTTTGGACTGCTAGACCTCTCCTAACAACACCTAAGTGTCCTCGACAACGATGCCAAAAATGATGAGTGTCATCAAATCTTCATCATTTAATCATTATGTGTCAATCCAGGGTGGTGTCCAAGGCTATATACGAAAGCAAGGGTTAACAGACTAATTTTTAGTTCATTTAGATCATGGCTTTATTCATGGAATAGTTAGAGATTGGGGTGTTTGGGGTCTCCTTTCTTACTCCTAAAAACTAAAACTAAACTCCTACTTATCCTTGCAGAATTGAAATTCACACTATTGTAGAAAAATAAAACTAAACTATTGCAAAGCTGAAAATAGCAGAATTTAATTGATAGGAAATTACTAAATTGAAATTGCAGCATTAACATTCAAACTGTTAAATAATGAAACTTTCTAAAATTGCAAAAAACAATGTCACTTTCTGAAATGGAAATAACATTCAAAAACTGATAAATAAAGTTGCACAATTTGTAACAAATTAGGCTGACAAGAAATTATGGAAATATTGCAAATTCTAAAACAAATTAGAAATAGAAAGTACTATGTTAAATTCTACCCTAGATGAGTTACCTACCATGCATTCAAATGCCACATTATCCTAATCACTAACCATGCAAAAACTATCAGATCTCTACTGACCTGCTAGCCAAAAATAGCAGAATTCTATTAGTAAAAACCCTCCTCTAGACCTAGAAGTGGCCCTTGCTTCCTAAACCAAAAGAGGGCAAATAAACTTGCTCTAAACTATTAAGTCTTCACACTCAACTCAGAAGCAAACATGAATGTCAAATATTGCACCTTTATTTCATTCTCAGCAACATGACAACAGTGTAGGGGAAGATCTACAGGCTACTATGTTACTACAATACACAATTACAACACTTAAAATAGTTCTAACTCTTATCACTTATTTCCTATATTCTTCTATATGCTCAACCAAATGGGAGCATTTTATTTATACAAGTAGGGTACAACATTGATAAGGTTTTGTGCTGCCATGTAGGAATGTTACAACTGTTACAGGATTGTTTCCCAGAATGCAGGGATTAGGTCTATTATCTCTTATCCATTCCATCTGTTGGGCTTCATCCATTGAGGGACAGGTGTTGGAAAATATAGGGATATCCCTAAAATAGCTGCAACCACCATTTACCACCCTCTATTGCAATTAAAGGTGCTTTTGACCCAAACTATTGCTTCTGCGCTTATTTCGGAGCTGCTCCGAAATATCAGGCAGCAGAACAGAGTTTATATTAATTCATGCTCCAGAAGTGCATGAGAATAGTTGTGATGGTGGAAATAGTCTCCATAAGTGCCCAGAAGACTGATTCCATATTTTGCATGAGCTGGAGTGGACAAATTCCAAGCCATGTTGTATATGTACAACTGGCTGGAATTTGTATGGAAAAGTTCCTGTTTTCTGCACAGTCAAACTGTTGACAAAGTTTTGGCGCCTTTTGGTTATTTAAAATGGTTTAAACGGTGGGGAAAGCTTATGAAAGAAGCACAAAACCAAATAGATAGCAGCACCTTAATATTACAACATTAACTTAATGCAAAATATACTAAATAATACAGTTGAAAAAGACTATAAAATATAGAAAAATAGTCAAAACAGGATATATGCACTTTAACATTTACAACATGTAAACATCAATACATAATGCATTCTATCACTATAATTAGCATCAAAACATAACATAAGGTGTTCAAAAGTGTTTATAAGTTATCAAAACTAGTCCATGGATGAGGCATTTGCAGGCCTCATCGGTTGTGGTCCTTCGCTTGATGGTAGATGTAAAACAAGTCATCCTAATATCCCTTCGACTTAGGCTGATTCATATCGACTAGCTTAACCTTAGGCAATCTGATCGCCTTAGCCTCTCATAACTGGTGTAATATTGAATTCAATGATTCCATTAGAGGTGTAAATTGGTGAGGTGAATATTGTTCCTTGTTTTTCTCTTATAGTTGTTATTGCATTTTTCGTACTGCATAGGAGGAGGTTGGGCTTGATAATTCTACTTTTGTTTCCTTTTATCCTCTCTTTGGAGGTTTAGTACTACCTAGTTGACATGGGTCTGCTTGCCCTTTTGCTTCATGGATCTTGTCTTAGGCCCCTCTTTCCTGTTCTTAAGCTTCAAATTGCCTTCCTATAACTTGATGTCTTCAATCACATTGGCTTGCACCAAAGCCTCCTTGAACATCGGATACTACTGTAGTTGAAACAATAGTGAGATGTGCTTGGCACAACTCCTAGTGAACATTCAGGTTAATTCCATGTAGGAATAGGGAATGGCAGCTTCACCATCAATATTCTCCACCTCTTTTCATATTGTTCAATTGGCTTGTCATCGTGCTGAACTAGTGCAACCAAGTTAGAAAGGTTTACCTATTTCTTGATGCCAAAAGAAAAGTGTTCAATAAAAGTTTCAGCGAGTTGCTCAAAACTGATAATGTTGTGTCTCTTTTGCTGATTGAACCACTCTCGAGCTAGGCTTGAAAGGGTCATAAAAAAAGTGTGCAAAAGCAAGGCATTATTGCTAGTAATTTGGAAACAAGCATCCAAAAATCCTATGACATGCTCCTGTGCATATTTTTCACCTTTAAATTTGTCTAAACTAGGCATAACAAAGTGCTCAGGGTAAGCTAGAGCAGGTATCGAGGTTTCCAAAGGCTCATTGTGAATCTTTCTTAATGTCATCTTTTAAAGTGCCGCACCCTACCTCTCAATCGGTTTTACCTTCTCATCTAGGGCTTTATAAGCCTCTGAGGATAATAAGTCCTCCCTAAGTTGACGTGAGGGTGGTCTCGAAGGTACATTCTTCCTCTATCGAGGTGGAGGTCATTGCTCCTCCTCCTCCTCGATGAGAGATTCTTTAGGATATTCTTGATTGTTTCATATTCCCTCTTCTTCCTCATATTACTATTGCCCCTCATGTTCGAACGGTGGTGGCCATTCCCATTTTTGGGTGCTAATATGAGTATGAGCATTCCTGCGCTCCTACTACGCATCGGCTTGTGAAAAAGCATTTATCTAAGTGCACTCTCTATTCTCTACATGATTATATATACTAGCCCTAGCTAGCCTATCCTCCTGATCTACGCACTCCTTTTGGGCAAGGATGCATTCTTCCCATAGGCATTTCTCGTATAGTCTTTGTCTGATGAGCCTTTGTGATTAAAGATTCTCTTCTTCAATCTGCTGCCTCTCTAGGTGAGCATCCTCCAATTGATCTTTATGGAGCTATCATCACTGCTAAGATACCATTCTATACAACCTATCAAGGTCATTGGCTATGACAGACCTCTGGTATGTATACTCTGTGCAAGTGACCTTATGGGTTTTGTACCCATATAACTTATTTGTGATGCTTTTGCCATTATCTGTAAATATGACATGGGCATCCTATTGTGCTCTATGCTCTGTGCCACCATACGTGGATGGTGGATGTGTCACATGAGGGTGCTTAGAAGCCTCTCCATGTTCTCGAGTAGTCCTAATAGAACCTCCACTATGCTCACTAGGAGAATGGGTAGGTGGAGCCAAAGGCTTATAGCCTAGTTGCTCAAGGATTCTACCTAATACATCTAACTATCTAAATCTCCATCGCTCATTGTGGTGGTGTGCCATTGGCTCCCACCTTAGCCATATCAATAGGGATCTTTTGATGTTCACCACGTGTGGGAGTTTACACAGGCCTATGCTCAGCGGTGGCCCTATTTGCATGCCCTTGAATGGGTAGGTATCGATCACATTTGTACTACGAAGGTGAAGCCATGGATCCTCTTATAGACCTATGATGTAGGGGTACCAATTTGGATCCTTGTATAATATACTCTTCAATCTATACAGTGGATGCACGTGCAATGCTATCCTGGTAATGGCTTCCGAATGGAACACCCTCATGTTGAGAGGCTCCATGCTCTATTTTACACCTAGAGGAATACACAAAAGCTCCTCTATTGGACTTAGGGAGCACATGTTCAAGGAGAACATGTGGGTGAGGATTCGACATATGTTTATGTGAATATGTTGGGGCTTGGTCATGGGCTTCAGGCTTGTACCTTTGTCGACCGCCCCGTGTCTCCACCATGGTGCACCTAGTGTCTAGATTTATTCTTTATTAAGCAAACAAGGTATACAATGGTGTTTATCTCATATTAAGTTTTTAAAAGTGAGCCCTAGACTGTTTGATGTTGTTTCAATAATTTGTTGTATTAGTATAGAACTCCTTATCATGTTTTGAAAAGTGTTGAATGATATTCTCAGTTTAAATTAGATTTCACCTGTACACTCACATCTTTAAAACTTGGCTATGAAATTCAAGTTGCATAATCCAACTATAATGTGTGATAATGAAGCCCACACACGATCAGGGAGAACAGGTCCTCCCAGATCCTCACCCATTTTTCCCTAGTCAGCGTTATACCCTCCAAAGAGAATACATGCAAATTTTCTAGGGTACAAAAGGTTCTTGGATCCGGTATTGATCTAGTAACAAAGGGTGCATAGGATTTGGGCCAATGGATGGAAATTATGCCCACCATCATTGAATCCTACTAGTGATTGAATTTCAAGCCCAACTCACTAGTGTTTAAGTGTCAAGTGGTGTGTGTGATTCGTTTTATTGTAAATAAAAGAAATGCATCATATATCACTCATGCTCATTTTCTATATGCTATGCAAATGAAAGAATGTTTTACATTCAGAAAATGTAAATTAATCTAGATGTTTTTTTAGACAATTCACATTACAATGACAATGGCCACTAATTAGGCCTCACAAATGCAAACTAAACAGACACTTATATCAATCATGTTGTAACCTAGGAAAGACTCCAATCACAGGTTTGTTGTTCCCAGTAGTGCCTTTTTACATATGCAAATGCTAAATGAACTAGGACATGATTAATTTTCCTTTTTTAATTTGTTTTTCCTAATTTCATTCACTTTTATGCATTATGTAAAAACACAAAGAATAAAAAAAGAACAAAGAGTGGAAAATAGGGCCTACCTTAGGTCCTGAGTTGATCTGCACTCTGCTTTTTGATGTCTGTGTTATCAGGTGTAAACTGTAGGTCTGGTCTACGATTCAGACTATAAACCACGTGTTGAACCTGTGGTTCAATTGTTGGCCTGTAGCTGATAGCTGCAGTCTATACCTACAATTTCAAAAATTAAGAAATAGCAATTATATCACATGAATCATGGAGTTCTACCATGATGCCTTCTGACCTATCCCAAAAAGCAT
The DNA here is from genome assembly GCA_028583015.1 of Wollemia nobilis. Lineage (NCBI taxonomy): Eukaryota > Viridiplantae > Streptophyta > Pinopsida > Araucariales > Araucariaceae > Wollemia > Wollemia nobilis. The sequence goes on from JAQPPZ010002105.1 coordinate 2,112,011, forward strand.
ACACCTAGCTAATGCACTAATGAAATCAACATGAAAGCATGACAAAATAACAAGATTACATGTAACAATTATAATGTGTGTTTCTTTTATTAATTTTGTCAATGAAATACAGTTACAATATTGCCCCTCTTAGGGTCAATAGAATGTTGATACTCTTAATACAATTGCCAAAGCCCCCAATGGGGTAGGCGTACTATAAGTGCTTTTTCAAATAGTCGCAAACTACCCTAGGGTGGAGTAGACCCTCTTCTTCACATTGAGGAAGGATTTGAATGTATGCTCCTTTGAATATAGATCCCTATGGTCAAGAAACAACATAAGATAGTTAAAAACATAGGCAGCCTCTCGTGATGAGGCCCATTGAAGGTAATAAACATGTATATGCCATTATAACTAAAATCAAGAAAGCTAATAAAAGGTGTTAGACATATGCAAGATTCATCAAGATTGCTTGAAAGATGTAAACAAGAACTACAACTATCAATCTAATGGATCAATTATGCGAAATGAAGCATGAAAGCATGAAAAGAAGCCATTAATGCATATTCTACTATAATGAGGACAAGTTAGTAAAAACACTAATTATGTTGGTCAGAGTTTTCTAAAATCCTAACTAAACCATGAAAATGCTAACTGTAATATAATTAAGCATACTGGAAATGAAACAGTAAGGAGAAATCACCTCTATTGCAAATCGTAGCTCTGATGAGTGGTCTACACTGTAAACCATAGCTGAAAGCCACATTGAGCAACCAAGTGGTTTGTCCTATAAATTCAAGGGTTGTGGGCTTGATCTCCTTGTCCAATTGATGTTCAAGGGTCACCTTCGGTGTCCTCTAACAAGTTTGGCGGTTGAATCATTGAATGGGGCCTTTTTTTACCCAAATTAGTGTTTATTGGCTCTCCTAGGTCTTTAGGTCATCCATGGCCTAATTCATAATGATGTTTGACAAATTGGTAATGGGGATGGCAACAAGTCTCTCTCTATACACTCAAGTGAGTCCATAATTCGATAGGGCTTCGCTGCTCTAAACTCCAATGCTTGCTTCTTTCTTTGCCCTAATTCTTAGGGGTACTTATAGGATGTCCTAGGGCTAGGGGTGGCTTCATGGAGAAGCCAAGATCAAGAAGGGATGGTTAGGACAATTGGATTGGAAGCTTTCGTCCTATAACCACTATCTTCTAAAAAAAATGGCCGTTCAAACCGATTTGGCTCGAATGAAGTCCAACTAAACTTTAGTTAAGACCATAGGTTGTAGCTGTAGTTTAGAATGTAAACCACAGGCCTTAGTCATAGTTTAGACTATAGACCGCAGGTCTGATCTATGGTTCAGACTGAATAGGCCAAGGAGCCCAACTTGAGTGGTTAGAACCACTGCTCTATCTTGGAGTCTATCCAATATCTTCCATATGGTCTTTTAGCATGTCCATATGAGTAGTCACCCTCGACATGACACACTTTAGGTGTCTACACAAGAAATAATCCCAAAACTTGCACGATTTCAAATTCCTAGTAATTAAAGCTGTTTTTTGGTGACACCCTAACAATTATTCTCTTTGACATGCACAATGATGAATTTTGATGATGGCAGATATTCATATGAAATAAACCAAAATATTTTTTGGTGATCAAGGAAGGATTCTCTAATTATAGGCACCAAATTCCAAATTTTAATGATGTTTGAAAATCTTCGGTGATCAGGGAAGGATTTTCGGTAGGAATTGATTTCTAGGAAAAAAGTGCAAAGTTTAATTTATTCAAGATAATTGTCCCACATCCTCCTCATGAAGGATGAAGAAATACATAATAATGCAAACACACTCTAAGGTTAGTGACCATCTTATGGTGGTCACCAATAGGTCCATGCTAGCATGGGCCCACACGTCTATTGTAGTGCACAACCTCTAAGGCCACTAGTTGGTGGTGGCTAGAAGTGACTGTTGGCATATTGACTTCTTCATGTGCTAGAAATTTATGACCATTGTCTACCTTGAATTTGAAAAATCTGACCATTGACCCTATAGGGCAGTTGACCACTCACCCTAGTTGATCAGGGATATAAAACAACTTTTGCACTAAATTTTAAATTTTGGAGGGAGATTTCAAAATTTTGAAAATTCAAATTTGGCACCAAAACCAGCAAAACAACAGCAAAGGTGATATTTTTACCATTTTTTGTCAAATTTCAACATATGTTTTTGTAATTTTTTCACATTTTTGCAAAATTAATCAAGTATTTGCCTCCTAAGACAAATATTTGCATTGTAAATGGTTAAATTTTGTCATTTTAATGCTAATTTGTATTGCAAAATTTGATTTAATTTTGTAAAGAGCACTTAAAAAGCCCATTTTTGTAAAAATTTTGGAAGGCAAATTTTCTGTATTAGGAAATTGAAAATTATTCCTAATAGCCTAGATTAGTTCTTGCAAAATATTTTGTAATCCTCCTAGTCTGTCATATACACAAAACAAAATGGTTCAAGACAAACATGGAAAACCTTACTGTAGCAGTAGACGTTTTGGTAGATAAGGTAAAAGGCATTGTGGTGCAATTAAATCTTGGTGATATAAAATTTCATCACAATCATGCCAACAAAGCTAAATGTGAGGTCAAATTGTATGACGGATCTAGGGATCATGATGTCTTGTCTACATGGATTTTAAATATGCAAACTTGGTTCACTCATGCTAAAATTCCTAAAGATTAACAAGTTGCATTTGCTACAGTTAAACTCATAGGCTTAGAAATTTTTTTAATTGTATAAATACAAATCCATAATGCCACCATGACTTGGAAAGAATTTATCCAAATTCTAAAAAACACATTCTTTCCACCAAACTACCAAATTGACCTCACTACCAAGTGGTATAGATTGAGGTAAGCCTATAGTATGTCTATTTCAGACTACATTTTCAATTCAATAGGCTAAGGGTGCTTCTTGGTGTGAAATATTCATAAGGGGATTTTATTAATAAGTTTACTTGTGACTTGCAAGATCAAATTTTTAGGAAAATCAAGTTCAATATTTTTCTCACCTTGGATGTGGTATTCAACCATGCCATTCTTGTAGAGGAGAAAGTTGAAGCATATCACAAATCTCATTCATCACAAGAGAGCTCTTCTAGAGGTAGTAATTAGCATCAACAGAAGGTGAAGAACACTTCTCATTCTTCCCCTCATTCTTATTCTTTTCCCACTTCTCCTAAAGCACATTCTTCTTCTAATTCTAAATATTCTCCTTCTTATTCAATGTATTATAAATTTTATAGAAAGCATGTTCATGTAAAATTCAAATTCTTTACTTTTGAAAAATTTAAGAAGAATAAATCCCTATTTGTACATCCTACACATGAGGAACCACATTATGGTCCTATTGTGGCTATAGGGATAGAAGAAGAGTATCCTTATTTAAAGGGTAAACTGAACAAAGTTACCCTTATGTCAAATGTATTTGCTCAAGGGGGTCATGACCATTTTTTTATCACTAGATCCCACCTTACGCATGATTTCTATGTTGATTGTATCATAGATAACATATTGTAAAAGAACCTTATTTTGAAGTTCATTGTGGATAAGTTGAATCTTACCATAAAGCCACATCACCAACCATATGCACTTGGGTGGAAAGATGTAGACTCCACATCTAACATCACATACACTTGCACCTTGAATTTTGCTTTTGATGATAATTTTATGGATAAAGTAAGATGTGATGTCATAGAGATGGAATATTGTGGACTACTGCTAGGGAAACCCTATCAATTTGATAGAAATGTTGATTATCATGATAAAAATAATACATATATATTGGAGTTGCATGATAAAACCTACTTGATACAAAGCACTACATCCACATAAAATTTTATGTTAAGTTGTAGATAAGTGTAGAAGCCACTAAGTCAAGCACTCATTTTGGCTCCTACTGGCATAAGTACCACATAGGTTGAAGAACAAGCACCATCAAAGGCACATGATAAAGAAGAAATTTCACTTCCACCAAATGAACAATCACAAGAGCAAGTGGTTAAGGAACCCATCACTCTCACTCATGATAAAGATTCCATTCATTATATTGGCATCATTTTGGGTACACCTATGGAAACATGACTACTTTCTCCATAGAATTTACCTTTGGATTTTCCCACTCCCATCATTGCACACATGGAGGAGTAAGCTAAGGATATTTTATTCATTGAGCACCAGTAGAACCTTCTAGGCAATATACCATAGGACTTGCAAGAGACTTTATAGGAGAAGTAGAGTGTGGTGCAGAAACATCAAAATCCTCACTCACCTCAGGTTGGAGATAGAAATTGACTTCTAAGCATCGCTTTCCAGAGATACCATTTCAAGATCCTCTTTTGGTACCTAATCCTATAATCAACCCTAAAGCAGTAGTGGTACCTGATCATCAGCTTCCACTCATTTTAGATAGAGTTTTCAAGATGAAGACTCATCACACTGGACAAGTTTCTTCCACTTCCTACCTTGTCACCCATCGCGGTCACTTTCCATACAAGGCTCTTTGGATTCCTCACCATGAGATGGCCCATAACTCTCCATATTTGTTGAGATCATTGGGATCCAATGCTTCTATGGTTGGGAGGAGTATTGAGGATACTTAGGCTTATCCATTTAAGCCTAAGTTAGTATATTTATTATTTTATTAATTTCCTATTTCTTGCACTTTGTATTCACGTGAGGCATAGTATACCCATGTTGGAAATAGGTTGTTAAGTTGTTTGGGTGTTTAGTTAACTATTAGGATATGTCTTGTCTTCTAGCAGTTAGTTGTCATCCTTGTTTAGTAGATAGTTATATGTTAGTTAAGTGGTTGGCCATGTTTGGAAAATTGTTGCAACCACTTAACCTACGTGAGATTCCATTGTATTTCTTATATATTATTCTATTGCTAATAAGAAATAAACTTCACGTTGAGTTCCTACATCAGTAATTTTCTTAAATTTCCATATCAAAATATCTCTTGATTTTCTACAGATTAGGGAAATAATCCTGGGTATATGCCATGGTCTACTTCAAGTCCAATTCAAAAAAATTGGATTCAACCACCACGAGCATATTTTCAAGATTGGTCTCAACATGGATGGATGAATCAATAATTAAATCAACAACATCCATCATGGTTGTAACAAAAAATGTATGGACAACAATGGGTACAACAATAACAATTGTACCAAGGGCAACATCTAAATAAAAAAAAACCAAATTTTTGCCTACTCATACCCATAATTTATCTCAAGGACAACAACAACAAGAAGCAAAAAAATATATGCTTTCAGTTCAACCTGTGACCAATTCAAATAATGTTAAACAAGCAATCCTTGTCTCTATGGCTAAATCAGAAAATACAACCATAATAAATGTTAGTGACTGTGATAACATTTAATTTTGTTCAAGAAAACCAATTATTGAACCTATTCCACTTATCAATGTAGAAATGGGACCTAAATAAAAGAAACATGAAAACCCATTTACATTTAAATAACAAAAAGAACATCAAAAAGAAAAATAAAACCTCTCTCAAAATGATTTAATGGAGAAAGTATCATATCTTGAACAATTTGAGATATCAAAAATAACATCTTCAAAATTATATTTGGTAAAGAAATTAAAACATTTAAATGTTATAATCTCTTTACTACATGTTGTTAAATATGTACCTACAATTAACCAGACTATTCAAGAATTGTGTTTTAACAAACCAAGAAAAAAGAAGAAAATATATCCTAAGACCATACAAGTAGGTAGAAAATTAGTAGACTTGCTTGTAGGAAAACTTACTTCTCCTAAGTATGATTGTCTAGGAAGCCTATGGTTTCTTAACTCATATAAGGAAAATGAAAAGAAAATTTCAAATTTGGCCTCCATAGTTGTGAAGGATAATGTAGAAAAGTTGGATCCATCCAAAAATTTTATGTTTGATGAAAATATTCTAATCAACAAATTGCATGATTCAGAGCTTAAATATGAACCAATTACTGTCCAAACAATTATTATGGAATGAGGAACAAGAAATTAAACATTTTTCACCCATTCGAATACAAGATAATTTCTTTCATTTACCACATGGATGTCATCATCATTTTCTCTCATATTTTCATTTTCATTTATCAAATTTAATTCCTTCAAGATTTGTTTTTGATAAAGATACATGAATTTTCCATTCTTGTCTACCACACCATTGCTCTCTCATTAATGCATATTTTCAAAGAATCCATTCAATACATCCTTGTCTAAAACAAATTGAAACACAACCAAAACAACCTTTGAATATCAGTAGTTGGTTGACTATTAACCAAGAAGAAAAATTATTTGATGCATTGATCCAACATCATAATTTTTTACTAACACTTCATAAATATTTATAAGTTGACATTGAGTTGTTGCAGGTACAAAACAAAAGAATTTTACAGTTGAATGTATTGGATGAACTTTGGTTGGGGGCACTTCACCAAATAAAGTTCACTCAACAACAATGGAAAATTTGGCATGATGATCACATTAAGAGCAAAAAGGACGCACCAGAAGTGTTTACAAATTAAGTTGTTCAACTTTCTTCAATTGATAGTTCAATGAGGACATTAGTGGTGAATGAACATCATTTATGATGGTATCATAAGCTACTAACAAAGGTGGAATTTGCTTGATATTTCTCATAGTCAAACCTACATATGATAGAAGAGGCTTCCTCTTCTAATAGAGATTCCAAAAGATCATATCTTTGAATCATGATAAAAAAGAGAAAAAATAAATAGAAAATAAAAAAATAAAGAAAAAGAAAGAGAAAAAGAGAAAAATAAAGAGAAAGAAAGAGAAGAAGAGAGAAAAAAATGAGAAAAGAAAAAAGAGAGTAAAAAGAGAAAGAAAAAAGAAAAAAAAAGACAAAAGAGAGAAAAAAGAGAAAAAATAGAGTTTAGCATAAGGCATGTACCATAAAATGAGGATGTATGAGGACATGCATCAATTTCAGCAAGGAGGAGGAAAAATGAAGTTAATATTTCATTTTCAGCAATAAGGAGGAAATGATGACATGAGAAGATTCTTATTGCTCATATGAAAAGAAAGGTTGATGCTTCATTGTTGCTATTTCTTGCAAAAAAACAATAGATATGTTTTTTACAAAATAAGGATTGTTCTTATCCAGATAAAAATGAGAGACATTCTCTCTCATTTGAAGCCCCTAAAAACAAAGAAAAAAGGAAAGATGAAAAAAGGATGAAAGAAAAAAAAATGTAAAAAATGAAAAGAAAAAAAGAATAATTCAATAGTGAAAACCTTTTTGAAGGTGTTATTGAATTAAGGATTTACATGAAAACTGGATATCTAGAATGTTTGCCTTCTTGATTTATCCACCATTGTACAAATATCACTTGTTGCACGTGTCATTTTTTGTTTTTAGATAGCCTACTAACAATCATCGAAAGCAACAATTTGTAAGGTGTATGATAAATTTTTAGGATAGTAAGGTATGTGTTCCTTGCATTTAGTAATATTAAGCATTTAGCATGTAATGTATGATATTACGGTATTTGGCATAAATTATTTATAGATTTGGCAAATAAAAATGGAACATTTTGTTCAAAATGTCAAGAAATACCCTATCCTACCCTTGGTCGCATAAAACATTCAATATGGCAGCATAGAATAGAGTTGTAGATAGAGTTCTAAAATATCATGGATAAAGTTCTTCACAACATGTAGAATCATAGAATTGCTGAAAAAATGCAATTGGTTTCAAAATAACAAGCTAAAAAAAATTAAGAGTGTAGTTGAAAAAAATGTAAAAACTATAGTTGGAATAAATTTCTACTAAAAATGAGCTAGAACAGGTAGAGGAAGTAGCTACATATAGCACAGGGACCCCTAAAGAATATTTTTATGAAATATTTATTTCTAAACCTGAAGAAACTCCTTCATCCCCCAAGGTCCACCAACTGCCAGGACAAGGGCACAGAGGAAGAGAAAATCTAAAAGCAACCCTACAAAATAGCCAAGGATTAAGAAAGTCACTTTTAGTGATAACATTATTAAAATTGCTACTCAAAAAAAATATATGCACAATCAAAACCTTTAAATTATGTAACATCTAGATCACTACTTGAAGCAGCAAATTCATCAGAGGAAGAGGAAATAGATTCTAGCTTTTCAGATTGGTTTGCAGGAAGAAAAATTGTAAGAACAAGGTAAACTGGTGAAGAGATAGGTACACAACTGCTGAGAAGATCCACCATAGTAAAAACAAATTTTGTTATAGAGGAGCTGGTTGAGGTAGAAGAAACAGAGTTTGAGATTCAAACACAACCACCTTCAGCCCCTCCTTTTAGAATGAGTTTAAGAAGGAAACAATAGGAAACAACTGCAACCACTGAAACAACATCTCCTTCATTAGAAGAACTACCTACAATTCTTGATTCTAGGAAGGAGATAGCAAAAAAATTACTTGAATTAGCAGAGCAGATTCTAGAAGGGACAATACAAGAACACATCCCACAATTATCCCATAAAATTGAGGAAGATACCTTGGAGTAGGTACTTGTAATTTTTGTTTCTATCCCAATGGTTATTGCAGTTGAATAACATGCAAAAAATGAGATTACACTTGAAAAGAGGGTTGGTAAGGAAATTATGGATGTCACAGAAAGCTCACATCAAAGAGAAGACACTCCAAAGATGGGCTAGCAATAGAATTTTCATAATTTGAAAAATAAGACATTCTAGCACTTCAAGATGTAGCTCCAAAATATTCTGGGATAGCTCTGAAACATTATGCAGTAGAACAGGTACATTCCAAAGTAGCTTTGGAATTTCCAAAAATTATTCCAAAATGCCTAGATAAGGCTCCAAAAAAACAAAAGAAGCAAAGCACACCAAAAATTGAAGCCCTTAAAGTTCAAGATACCTCATTACAAGTAAGTACACCACTTCAGGAAAATAAAAATCAAATTATTACAAGTTTTGTTCAAAAAGAAACAAACTACAAAAATTACAAAATTATAAAATTACAAAAATTAAAGAAACTGCTACAACACAAGAAATAACACCCCATGTATCATCCAATAATGAAATACAATGATGAAAAAGTGGGAAAACATATTTTAACAGAATCTAGTTCAAATTGTAGATATCAAAAATTAGAACCAGGCTAAGCTACATTACAAGAAGAAAATTTTCCAAAAATAATGCCTAAGGTATAGCAAAGTAATAGAGGACATTGTTGACCCACTAAAAAGAAAAAAAATAATAATGGGTCAGAAAAATAAGGTCAAGCAATGGAGCCATTACAATAACATAATAGGGAGAAGACTATAAAACAAAAAATTACAAAATTGCAGAAAACCAAAAGTGAAATACTTGTGTTTGATTTCAAAATTCTTAGTGCAATGCAACAAGGAGAAATTTTTAGGTGGTAGAGGATGTTGTTCAAAAGGTGACCTGAGTATTGCTATGGCCCACTAGGATGCATGAGGGCATGCATCAGGTTATGTTTGGGGGAATAATGAGGCTAAATAATACCTCATTTTTGCAGTATTTTTGACATAAAAACTATCATATTACAAAACATAACATAGTTAAATGCCAAATATTTGATTAAAATACATTATTTATTAGTGTTTGCATGATTGGATGTTTAGGAATATTGTACCCCTATTTTGATTGTTTTTTTGTATTTTTATGATTGTTTTTGCATTATTTGTGTTGGCAAAATAGCATAGAAAAATTAATGGAAAATAAACATGTTGTGATTTGTGATTAAATAAAGCATTTTTAATGCTTTTCCACCTTAACTAAGGTGTCATGGTGCTAAAACAGTCACTCTGCTATAAAACAGGGCATTTACAAATTGTACACAACATACAAAAACCAACCACCTATCACATTAAAGGAAAACATTGAAGTGATCAAAAGCAATAGGTAAAATCAGTTGGAATGTGTTCACGAAGACTAAAGAATACCTATGATACACTTGGACATATCCCCGTGTGGTCTAGACTGACGTCAACAAGATAATCCACAAATTTTACCTTATATTCTGGAGCTCTTCGGAATGAAGGGCAGAAACAATCGATTTCAACAAAAAAAGGCACATTTTGCATCTATTTCATGGGGAATAAAAGGTGATAGGTGTAACAACCTTTTCTAACCTATTTTTGACTTATTTCCATCAATTAGAATATGCATAGATAGCTATTGCAGCATATTTTATCCTAAAATAGACAAAGTCTGCTGCAACAGAATAAGCAAACCATGCATGGAAAAAACACAATATTGGTTTGATAGTTGCAAATATGTATGTAGGAAATAATATAAATAGGACTACTCCCTCATTGGTTGATTTAGTTAGAATATAAGTCATAAATCAAAAAGTATGAATTGTAATAGTCACCTTTTGTAATAGTAGTTTTCAAAAAAGTGCAATTCTTATTCAAACATGTGGATTTATGAGTGTGAGAGTATTTAGAGTTTAATATTTGGTTTGAAATTACCTTCTTCTAACCAGGGAGTAAGGGCCCACTCTTAGGGCTAGAGGAAGGAGCATTTTTTCAGGTTTTTGATAGTTTTCTATTTTAGCAGTTTTTGTCAACTTTCTTGTTCAAATCTTGTTATAGCAGTTTCCTTTGTTTTTAGCATGTTTATTCTTATGTTTCAATTGTAATATGTGTGAGTTTTTTTTTCAAATAGTTGATGTAGAAATTGTGAACCAAATTGTATTATTGTTCAGCAGCGTTTAAATAAAGATTACATTGCCGGGAATAGTCACCGGCGTAAACAAAACTCTGTTACAGGAGTTGTAACAGTATGCCAAAATGAAATAAAGACAAAATAGTAACAGTACGCTAACATCCCCCTTTATTACATTATTTGGGTAATGTAATAACTAATAGCTATACTAACATCCCCTTACATCATTTTGCAATACAAAGAGAGCTGCGAAACAATTCAAATTTGACACGTCCAAGTGCCTTAGTGAAAATGTCTGCAACTTGAGCATCGATGGGAATGTGTTGAAGCTGAATTCGGTGCTTTGGAACTTCATCTCAAATGAAATGACATTGTGTGTCAATGTGCTTTGTTCTTTCATTATGGACTAGATTCTTGACGAGGTTCAGAACACCCTGATTGTCGCAAAACAAGTGTATTGGAGATTTTGATGGATGGCCCATACTTGTCAGAATGCGATGTAACCATATCACTTCGCACACAGCTTCACGTGCGACGCGATACTCTGCCTCTGTTGATGAAATAGCAACCACCTATTGCTTCTTGTTGTGCCAAGAGACAGGATCAGATCCCAGATGAAAAATGTATCTAGAAGTTGACTTGCGATCATCAAATGATCCGGCATAGTCGGAGTCCGTGTATCCTTGCAAGAAGAATTTGTTGTTCCTATTGTATTCTAGGCCATATTCCATAGTACCACGGACATAGTGAAGAACACATTTTCCTGCTTTCCAATGAGTGGTCTTAGGCTCCTGCATGAACCTTGAAAGATAGTTGATAGCAAATACGAGATCTGGCCTAGTATTGGTCAGATATATGAGACTCCCAATCAATTGTCGATAGAGAGTACCATCTACTTGAGGTGAATCATCATATCACTATAACTGAAGTCCATTCTCCATCGGAGTTGCCATTGGCTTGCAATCAGTCATGCGATATTTTTCCAGCAATGTCTTGGCATATTTTTTTTGAGACACTTTGATGGAGTGCTCCTTCTGGCTGAATTCCAGACCAAGACAATAATGGAGAAGTCCGAGATCTGTCATCTCAAAATATTTGCACAAGTTTCTTTTGACAATAGAGATCATAGTTTTTGAACTCCCTGTAATGAGCAGATCATCCACATAGAGTACAAGCAACACTATCTCAGAACCCTATTTCTTGAAATAGAGGTTTGCATCTGACGGACATCTCTTAAATCCATGCTGCATAAGGTGATTGTCCATTTTTATATACCAAGCTCGAGGAGCTTGTTTCAGACCATATAAGGATTTGACAAATTTGCAAACTTTCTGCTCTTGGCCTTCCACTTCAAATCCTTCAGCTGAGTCATGTAGACTTCTTCTTGGAGATCACCATTTAGAAAGGCACTTTTGACATCCATCTGGTGAAATTTCCACCCATATTGTGCTACCATAGCACACATAACCCGAATTGTGGTCATCCGAGAAGTAGGTGCAAAATTTTCCTCGTAGTCAATGCCTTCCTTTTGAGCATAGCCCTTTGCAACAAGACGAGCCTTATGCTTATCAATTGTTCCATCTGCCTTGTACTTGACTTTATATACCCATTTGTAGCCAATGGGTTTCTTTCCATGCGGCAAATCAACAAGCTTCCAAGTTTTATTTTTCATCAAAGACTCATACTCTGTATCCATAGCGGCCTTCCACTGAGGCTCACTAAGAGCATCTTGCATCGATGCGAGTTCAAGATCATCTATGGTAGACATGAATGCCCTGTCATCATCAATATCCATATCCTCTACTTTTGTACTTGGAGTTACAGAAAGTTCCTCAAAAGATTGACAAAGATCATCAACCTCACCAGTTTCTTTGGCTTCTCTTTCCTTTTGAGCCATACTGCATGTACAAGGTCTATCCAAGTTCAAATTGGGAGGAGTGGATAAATTTGCGTCTCTGATTGTATTTGTACACCATTTTGGGTTCTTCTTCGGTGGTGGTGAAGAAGATGTAGAAGGACCTCCTGTCTATGTTGACGAAGGAATCTTCTCTTCCTTAGATTCCATAATATCTAGGTGTACTTTAGATGTGCTCTGTGATGTGAAAGCTTCATCAAAGACAACATCTCTGCTGACATGAATTTTCTTGGTCAAAGGATCTATCAAACGATATCCTTTAGAGTGCTCATCATACCCAAGAAAAATACATCTCAGTGTTTTCTCATCTAGCTTCTTCCTTTTCTCTTTCGGTATGTGCATGAAAGTGTGACATCTGAAAATATGTAGATGAGATATGGAGGGTTTTCGACCACTCCATGCTTCCTGTGGAGTCATTCATTTTAGGGCCTTTGTGGGTACCCTATTCAACAGATATACTGCAGTGGTGACAGCTTCTGCCCAGTATTGTTGCCCAAGAGTAGCTCCTGTGAGCATACAACAAACCATTTCCATGATAGAACGGTTCCTTCTCTCAGCAACTCCATTTTTCTGAGGAGTATAGGTAGTTTTTAACTGTATCTTGATTCCATGCTTATCTAAGAATGCTAAAAATTCATTAGAGGTAAACTCTCCCCCTCGATCTGAGCAGAGGGTTTTAATAGAAGCTCCTGACTCCTCAACGGATTTCTTGAACTGCTGGAAGAATGCGAAAGCTTCAGATTTCAGTTGGAGAAAGAAAACCCAGATCTTTCGTGAGTAGTCATCTATGAATAATTGAAAGTACCTCTTCCCTCCACAATTTTTGGGTGTGAAAGGACCGCACAGATCGGTGTGAATTAACTCTAGAGGTTTTCATGCTCTTGTTGAGCTCTTCTCAAATGGTACTCTATGTTGCTTTCCCCGCTAGCAGTCAGAGCACACTGGCAATGTGGCGAAAAGGGAAGGAAGACCCTTTACCATCTCATACTTACCGAGCTCAAGTAAGTAGCGGAACTAAGATGCCCATATCTCTTGTGCCATAGGGAAGTTGCCTCCTTGGTAGAGACAAGTCATGGCAACATGTGGAGTAGAGATAGCATCTAGTGCAAATAAGTCGTGCTTATATGAAGTCGTTGCAATATGCTTACCCTTCCTGGTAATGGTACAACACTTCTTTCCATTCTCAACACGAAAGTTGACAACCATATTTCTATCCAGGATTTGTGTGACTGACAACAAATTGTTAGCCAATCCCGAAACATAGAGGACTTTGTCAATCTGACACTTGCCATCAGGAAAAGTGATTGAAACTGTACCCTCTCCCTGAACCCTATAGGTTTTATCATCAGCAATGGTGACAGGTTTGCCCTCTTTAGCCACAAATGATTCAAACCACGATCTGTCGCTAGTCATATGTTTGCTAGCTCCAGAATCGACATACCAAATAGGATCCCTCTGTGTGGAATCTATGGTAGTCATGAGCACCTTGTGTGCCCATTCAGAATCTGAGTCAGATTCTTCAATAGCAACATTCACCTGGGGTTGCTTGTTTTTATTTTGTGGTATGTTTTGGCCTTTCTGCTTGTTCTTATGCCAACACCTGTTGGTGTCATGGTTGTCTTTCTCACAAATCTTGCACCACCTCTTCTTCTTTTGAGGTTGTTTGCCTTTTCCTTTTGTATCTTATTGAGAATTTCCTCCTTTCTGAAAGTTGCCTCCTTTTTGCCCATTACCTTTTTTCCTAGAACCCTGCCTATTGGTGTATAGGGCTGTATTGGAAGAATCATCCTTGTGAAGTTGGCGTGCCTCCTGTTGTTGAAGCATATTGACCAACTCGATGTAGGTAATTTGTTGTTGAGACACCTGGATGGAGGTGATCAACATATCAAATAAAGAAGGCAAAGCTCTCATCACAAGTGAAATGAGAAGCTTTTCATCCACAGTATCTCCCAAAGAATTCAATTTCTCTTTCAATTCAGACACTGCACAAAAAGAGTTCAACTGTTTCACCCTGTCTCAAACTCAGGTTATGAAGTTGTTGTTGAAGATGAAGAATGGTTGAATAATTATTTCCCTCATAGATGGTTCTAAGGGCATCCCATGCCTCTTTACCACTTGCCTTGTCAGCTATATGAGGTTGCACTTCATCTGAAATAGCAAACAAAATGAGCACCTTTGCTCAACTGTCTTTCTTGTCAAAAGCTATCTGATCTGTGGAAGGACCTGTGGATCCTGCTGTTGGTGAAGGCCTAGTTTTTGTTCCAGTAACAATCTCCCAAAAATCTTCCATTTTGAGAATTGCCTTCATCTTATGTTTCCATGGTGTATAATTTGGACCTTTCAATAACTGATGAGGATCAGTCATCAACTTTGCAACAACGACCATAGTGAAGGTTCCTTATATCACCAATTGGTCCCCCTTTCGATATACCTTTTTCTAGGCCGTTATATCATACAAAATACCCGCCCTTACGTGAGGGAAACTATAGGTATTTAGAAAGATCAACAAAAAATCACCCGCCCTTACGTGAGGGAGACTATAGGTGAGTTTTAGAGATCATACGATACGTGGAACACAAGCGGTACAGAAAGGGAATCGCCTTGTTGATGGCACCTACCATAGAATATTTTTCTCATGCGTGGGGTGTAACTTCCCCTAAACACTATGAAGAATACTTCGTCAGGATTTACACCTAAACACAAGTGCAATAAAGGGTAGTGGATGGAGTAAAAAATGCAAAAATGGCTAACTTATCTCTCCTCGACGATTTATAGAGAACAAGCTCAGACGTCGTTGTAGCAGCTATATTAGGCGGCGGATACAGTAGCCCAATCACGATAGCTTTACCTGTAAGTGCTGGCCAGAGGTATCACAAATACCGACGCTGCAGTGCAATAAATTGCACGGATGGGTTTTAATTATTTCGGGGACTTAGGGAGTGTATTTGATTTTTTTAACTTTTAATGAAGTAGTGCAAAAAATGAAATATGCAACATACAACATAAAAAGTGCCCACAAGAATTAACCCACAAGGTGTCGGTCACAGCCGAAAATGCACCTTTTACAATTCGCCAAATTGCTTTTTCAGAAAATTACTCACATTCCCCCTTTGATTTTTTGAAAAAATATCCCCCCTTAAAAAAAATTTCTTTAACAAAGCATTTTAATAATTATTATGTTTTTAAAATTAAAATAAATAATTTTAATTTATATAGTTTTAAAACTTATGAAAAAATAAATTAAAATTAAATTTTAATTTATAAAGTTTAAAAACTATAAAAAATAAATTAAAATTAAAAATTTTAATTAAAAAATAATAATTAAAAAAACTTTGAAAAAAAAATTTATACCTTAGGGGGGAGTCGGCGGGATTTGAACCCCCGACCTGCAGGCTCCCAGAGCCTTACCGCACAGCTCACTGCCAAGTGAGCTAGCGGGCTGATCCGGAAGGGTCAATGGAGCCCTTCGTATTTGAGCAGGTTCCTCCTCTACAAATCGTGCCCTTGCCACTGCAACGTGCGCTCTGCGCGTTCCCCATTTTTTTTTAATTTCTATGCTCAAGCGCCCGGACTATCCGCTCAACCAGGGGGGGGCAATTTCGTTTTTTTTTTTTTTTTTTTTTTTCGGGATGCAGACAATCCGCTCAACGGGGGGGGGGTATCGTGCTCCCTCCTATGCGTCGCGGACAGACGTCTGCGTGCAGACCCTCCTTGCACGCAAACGAACGTCAGTCACGCTTCGCATGTAGAGCCTCCTCACGCACGTGAACGGATGTCAATGCTCAGCGAGCGTCGCGCGTCCGTGCTCTATCGTGGATGTGCGCTCCTTGCGCTGTGTCGTGGGAGCTGTGTCCTCCCATCCGCACGAGTGTGGCGCTGTGTCGTGGGAGCTGTGTCCGTGCGAGCATGACACTGCGTCCTCCTTGCCAGCGATGTCTGCGTAGGCTCCTCTCAGTCGTGCGTGGATGCGCGATGACTATCGCGCGTCTGCGCGTGACACAAAAAAAATTATTTATTTATTTTTTTTAATTCGCTCAGCTCGGGAAAAGAACGCGTTCGAAAAAAAAATGCTTCAGACTTTCTCCCTGCAAACAGCGTCGTCCGCCTCTAGCCTCCCTCTTCACGCCACTAGCTCTGATGCCATGTAGAAATTGCGAACCAAATTGTATCATTGTTCAGCAGTGTTTAAATAAAGATTACATTGTCGGGAATAGTCACCGGCGTAAACAAAACTCTGTTACAGGAGTTGTAACAGTATGCCAAAATGAAATAAAGAAAAAATAGTAACAGTACGCTAACAGTTGACCCCTATTTTGTGTGCTTTTATTTCCCCTATTTTCTGCATTTCAATTTTAGCAACTTTTTTCTAACAATTTCCTGTAGCAATTTTTTTGACAAGTTTTTGCAACAGTTTTTCTGACAACTTTTTGCATTTTCAATTTAGCATGATTGAATTAAGTTAGATTTCAATTTAAAATTTTACATTGATTGCATTTCAATTTAGCAAGCGTAAATTATCTTTTTCTTCAAAATTTTCAATTTTGCAATCTAGTTCAAATTCTGCAAATTAGAAGTAATTTCAATTCCTTCCAATTTAGTTAGTTTCAATTCTACAAATTAGGAGGTAGTGTGACATTGAAAGACCAAATGAACCTTTGTTTCACCAAATAAATCTTGTGAAATAATAATTGGACTATACCTTGCTAAAATCTTCTATCATAGAAAGCCTTGGACACCGCCCCAGATTTGACAAATATTGAAAATTAAATGATAACAATAACGACCCTCATCAATTGTTCAATTATGTTATTTGATGAATTTCTCTTTATTTGGAATACTTTGTATGAGAAATTTAATTTTAATAGTAGGTTCCTAACATTTCCCTTGTATTGAAGGAACTGAAGCATAAGGAATAACCTCAAAAGCATAATCTTCTTTATGTTTCCTTGGAAACCCTAAAGTGCAAGGATACTCTTCTATAGAAATTACCTTCTTAGTTTACCCTAAATACCCTAAATTGTTTTGGGTTTCCTCCAACCTCATTTATTTTTTATTCTTCTCCTGAAGCCTTAAAGTGAAAGGGATAACATCTTCACAACTTTCACTTTTATTACCTGGAGAGGATTCTATACTACTTGAGGAAAATGAAGATGATTTACCTAGGATAAACTTGACCTCTTTTGTTGTCTTTTTTTTAGGATTTATCTCCACATATTCTTTTGTATCTTTATTTCCTTCTGAACTTGCCAAATTATACTATAGGTAGGCTTTATTTACCTCTTCTTTTAGAGTAAAATATCCTTTATCTGATATTAGATTCTATTATTGTATAATTGTATTACTTCATCTTGAAGTTTATATCATGGATATAATTTTTTATATCTTTCTTCATAGTTTCACTTTGCAAACTCTTGCCATGTGTCCAATATCATAACAATTGTGGCAATGATATATGATATTTTTCGTAGTCTAATTGTTGATCACATTCTCTTGATTCAGATTTAATCTTAATGGATTGTGGAAAAGGTTTTGAAAAATCCATAGCAACACATATTTAAGTATATATAGCATGCTTTCGCTCCTTAGTAGTTGGTCCTTGATGAATTACCCCAAGGTAATTCCAATAATCCTTATAAGCTGATATGGAAATCCAAAAAGTCTAACCCACACTAGAAGCTTCTTAATAGTTTCTATCTCAATAGAGAAATTTTCATTCCATGGTCTCAAATAAAGTGTATCTTTTTCCCTAAACCATGGGCCACCAACAATAATATTATCCCTAAATTCTTAATTGTAAAAGATAATGAAGAAAAAACCTTTAGGAAGAAAAGTAACAAAATAATTTGAACTCAATCCCCACTTCCACTTGATCCAATAATGAATCTCCAAAAACCTTAAGCATGATCTATGGAACTTACATATTAACCCTTTACTTTTAAGAACCATTATATCATGCTCAATAATCTCATCCTTGATATTTACTTTTGATGTAACATTTGCTACTTGGATTGAACTTGCCATGTATTCTCTCTTTTGCTTATACCCAACTTGGGCCTGTATACTTCTAACTAGGGAATCCTGAATTTCCATTAGGGATTTCAAATATGACTTTCCTTCCATAATAGCTAATGAATCTTATTCTTGGGTTGCACTCTCTCTTGGTTTACACTTCCTCTCGACTCACACTCATTCCTAGCTTACACTCTATTTTGCCTCGCACTTGCTCTAGACTTGCACTCCATCCTAGATCGCAATTTCTCTTATATTTTATTTTTCCTAGCATTCCTTCACTTCAACAATTTTTTAGAAACAATATTCAATGTATTCATGATAAGGGTTTGAATAATTAATGTACTTTGGATGAACCCGTCGCTCTTTCACCATGATTGAATCTCAACTCGGACTCCCTCTTGGCTTGCACTCCCTCTCAGCTTGCACTCCCTCTTAGCTTACACTTGATACTAGCTTAAAATCTCTCCTGCCTTAGACTCACTCCCAACTTGGACTCTCTCTTGGCTCGCAATAACCCCTATCTCTTATTTTTTCCAATGTTCCTTCGCTTTTATAATTTTTTAAAAACAATGTTCCATGCATTCGTGGTAAGTTTTTGAAGCATTGATGCACTTTGGATGAACTCGTTTCTCTTATTCCATGACTGAATCTTGGCTCACACTCCCTCTTGGTTCAAACTCCCTCTCGGCTCGCATTTGCTCTAGGATTGTACTCTCTCTTGAATTTTCTTCAACTGAATCCTTTAAATTCTCCTAATATTTGGAACAAGAAGTAACACTTGTTCCTTGATCACACTTTACTTTCTACTTCCTGCTCATACTTACACATCGCTTTTGGCTTGCACTCGTACTCACTTCTAGTTGCACTCACTCCCAGCTCTCATTTGCACTCGCTTCCAATTTCACTCACTCCCGGCTCGTGCTTACACTTGCTTCTAACTAAAATAAGATTTATTGATCAAGAGAAATTTAGGAAATTTCTTCATGTTTGGAGGATAAACTAGTTCAATTTTAAATTGAAACACATACTATAGGTGCTTTAGAATATAAAAATTCCCTTCACATGCTTTTAACCTAGTCTCATGCATAGTAATAAAATTACATCTATAAAGAGTGCATTAGGATAAAGTAGTTCTCAAATTATCAATAAGTGTTTGGCTAATTATAACAATAGATGTCTCGATAATTGTGTTTGATTAAGCTTGTTGATGACCATAACTTTACTTAAATTGAGTAATTTTATCTTTTCTTTTATCTATTATTTTTAAATATTATATCATTTATTTTATTAAACTATATTAATCACTTATAATTTAAATACTATTAATTATTTTTTTACATATAAGATAGAAGATTTATAATTTATAATTTAAAAAATATTCAAAATACAAACAAAAAATCTAAAGAAAATAAATCCAATATATTTGGCAACACCATGCATTTGTGATGTTTATCATAGGATATTGTGCTTAGATTATAAAATATAAAAAATAGTTAATAATTTTTGAGAATTTTTTTTATTAGATAAAAGAAGGGATTTTAAGAGGATCCTCAAACCTTTAACAAGGATAAACCAGGCTCAACAAATAAAATATTACAACTAGATAGAATAGATACCATAGGGAAGAGAAGGGCCCTATCCAAAGTGAAAAGGCAAGAGGAACAAAAGAACAAGAGAAGTTAGATACCATCGATGCACTTGCAAATCCAAAATTACAACTGATAAAAAAACCTGTTAGCTTTTGATGCTATATAATTAAGGAAATGCAACCACAATAACTAAAATGAGCATGCAATATTATATATATGATAATGGTAATATACTGAGAAAAAAAATCTCATAATAAACTTCTATAATAACTCATAAAATTACCATTAATGAAAGCCCACAAAAATAGGATGTTCATACAAAATGTGGAGATCTCAAATGCTCCAATATTCATACAAGTTCTACATTGTGTCTAACTTGTATTCTACTATCCTATATATTCTCTACTATACTCTATGCTACCCTCTCTCTTATCTATAAAAGGCCTATATATAATGAGATATATCTCTTGGCATTTCATCTACCTATGACTCTTCATATTCCTATTCTATGACTCATGTACACATGGACTACATGCATATTTACATCATCAAGTACTTTGCACATTCTAACAACACTTGTGCATTTATTACATTGCATAAAGTAAATACTAATCAAACTCCTAATCTAGAGATGTATCCAAGGTGGTACATTGACATGTAGTAAATAATGTAATATGTTCCAGCACCCCCCTGTATTACATTATTTGGTTATTGAAGACTTTGATCTTCAATATGGTCTTCATCTTTCATATGTTTTTCAACTCGATCTAGTTCTTGTCCTTATTTTGGTTTAGTCTTCATTTTATTTTTGGATCTCATGTTGTCTTTTCTTGTCTTCATCATTTCATTGCTTTTCTATACTTCATAGTGATTGAGAATATCATTTGTTCTTGAATTTTTCCAAGTATCCTTTATGAACAAAAGATCTCATTATTTTGCAAGTCATAAGTGGATCAAAATTGATCTATTTTATTTCCTTTTGTTCTTTGGATGATCTCATTATTAGTATATGCTTCAAAAATAATAACTTGAAACAGATAATATAATCTGAATATCAATATCTTTTCAAATATCCTATAGTACTTATCTTTATAGTAATAGAAAAAATATGAGTGATATTTTTCTCCACAATATTTACATGGATGAAAAGTCCAAAAATTTGTTTTCTCATGACTAGTCTTTTTGCAATAAGTACATTGTGAAGATATCCCTACTCTTTTGTTACTTGTCTTTGGAAATTCAAGTTCATCCATTTCCTTGATAAAATGGTAAAACCATTTGTGTACAATAGAAGCTAATCTACCTTTACTTCTTTCATAGATTTGTAGGATGTCTTTCTGATCAATATTCTTTTCTACCTTTTGAGTATGGTTTTTTATTTTATTCTCAATATCTCCATTAATATAGTTGTCATCAATTCCTTTCATCATGTCATTGGAAGATGTCTTTGTAGAATCTACTTTTACCAAACTATTAGCTTGTGAATTCTTAAAAGTCTTTCTAAGCCATATTGGTCCTTCTCTTCTAATTGCATTTTTTTTATTATCATTTCTAGAATCAAGTATGTCTCTGAACCATTATGATTCCTTGAATCCTGAATACTTAATAAGATTTTCCATAGTTCTTTTTAAAGTAATTTTTCTTGTAACTCTCTGGTTTAAAAATAATAATTTTGGTAGAAATTTAAAATCTCTAAACCTTTGAGGTTGACTACATTATGACTCCCTAGTTTTGAGGATTTTATCCAAATTGGAATTTGAGTATACGATCAAATTTGATATAATATTTTCAATTTTTCAAGTTTTATAGAATAATTTGTATCTCCCAAGTGTTTTGAATATACTATGGTTTTTATAAAGTGCTTAGCTTTCTTAGTTTTCCTTTGAGTTGAATCCCTTTTATCTCCCTAATGTTCAACTACTATTCTTCACCTTATTTCTCCCTATTTGTGAATAGAAAGCTAAATATAATTTTAATGCACTTTCAATGATAAAATTTTCTATCTTCAAGACTTTATATTTGGATTCCTTATGTCTCATTAATTTGAGCAAGAGATACATTTCAATGTAGTTTTCCAACTTTTAAACAACTTTATGTAGTGCTTCAATTTGTAATAGTAAGGTTTCTAAATTTCAAAAACCTAAATTGGTGTTGAACTCCTTATAACTCCCTAATTAGAAATTTAGAAAATAAAGGATATTTGCAAATTTAATGTTTCAATTTCAATGTAGAAAACCTTATTCCTCCTAGTTAAATTATTTGCAAATATTTTAATACTTGAATTTCAAATAATATAATTTCAAAAGGTTCTCAACTTAAATCCTCCTTACTTCAATAGTATTTCAAATCAATAAATAAATCATCTATGTTTATAATTTATCAATTTATTTCCTTATATCTCCATTCATTTAATTAACTAAACTTAACCTTAGTATTGATAAACCTTATGCCTCTTTGACCTTCATTAAATGCAAAGAGTATTTATATTAATATACCTTCTTGGAGGTGAGGCGCTATGTATTGGTCTGCTACTCCTTTGACTGCAACTTGCACTCTAATTAGGTATTGTTCTCCTCTCAGTATTCAATGCTTACACGATGTTCTTTCACTGCATTTATTGCTCTTCCTTGTGTATAGTATTTTCTTCAAATTTGACTATCCTCCTCGTTCTTCCTCTACGTTCTCTAACCTTGAATGCACATTGTTTATGGTTTGGGCTCTTCAAACTTGACTATATTATTTTTCTTACGTACCACATGACACTCAATATATTCTTTGGGTGTTACTTCTTATTGCTCTACCTAGTTAGATGGTGTTATGACAAAGTAGATGTTAAGTTATGACATGTGTCCTTTCTCAATGAATGTTGGTTTGAAGCATTTTCAATGACTATTGGTGCTCTTTTCAATTGCGCCAAGTGGCATATGAGTTCTTTAATTGATGTGAAAAGTGATGGCTCCACTCCTCTCAATACTTACATGTAACATTTCATATTATTTGGTGTTCAATACTTTTCTTAACGTTCTTAGTATATTTTTCCAATGCTTATTTCTTTCAATGAACATTGTTTGGTCTTCCTTTTGAAACTATAAGATGCTTGGTATTCGTTCTTCAATGCTTGTTGGTGCTTCTTTATTTTTAAAATTTGGTGGTGGTTCTTCTCCTTCAATGGATGCTCCTCTTCTATGTTGGTGGCTCCTCCTTTGGTGGTGCTTCAACACTTTCTCCTTGGTGGCTATTTCACCACTTTGCTTGATAGCTTCTCAACATTGTTCTACTAGATATACAAGCCTCTTTACTTGGGTAAACACTTTGCTTCTTGCTTTATTTCTCTTCCATAAGACTTGCACCTTTATCCTTGCTTTGGATCTGTCCTTATATTATATTTAACTTATTTCTTTTGTTGTAGGTTTTAATCCAATGTGGGTGCTACCTTCTTGGAGTTTTAGTCCCTTACTTGGTGTCTTTAGACACTTTAACTCTTGCCTTTATTTTTGCTACTTTAAAAAAAACTCAAATGTGGTGCTTTTAAAACTAGAAATGAATCTATTTTAACTTAGATAAAATACCTTTATTGCACAAAATATCTTTAGACCTTTTTGTCTCCTTTTTTTAGCTAGTCTTCTTGGTGATTTGGTTCACTTTTTTTTCGCTTCCCCAAATTTGTAAACTTTGCAACTCTCCTTTCTACTCAATTGCTATCACAACCCTATAAAATTTATAGCTTCAATTCCTTGTGCTTTACTACCATAAACTTGTCAATATTGTAGCTCTGATTGCTACCTTCTTTTGTTGTCAAACCTTCCTTTAATTATTTGTTCAAGGGTACTCCAAAATATTCCCATATCTTCTCCAAATATTAGCTATATGTCACCTTCAATTTGCTATGTCACAGCAAAACTTGAAGAGTGTCCTCCAATCTCCTTATCAAATTTTGAGTTCAAATTAGGCATATTCCCTGGCCTCCTTCTTAAGAATCTGAATGTCTTGAGGTCTTCTATAATCCTTTCCAAAATTTGGCAAACTTCTTGCCAAATCCTTTTTTCTTTTGGGCTTGTTGTCGAATGGCAAAAATTATCACAAATTATTCTTTATCAAGAGCTTCTCCTTGCTTTCATATTCTTTCTTGAGATTTATTAAAATATCCTCCAATGGCCACTTCTTCAAATTTCTTCAATAGGGATTTTTCTAGCCTTCTTCTTTCTCCTTTCAAGTTTTCTTGAGACCTCTTCTCTTGGGTATTCAAATTCTACAACTTCTCAAATATTCAATAGGACTTTTCCTAGTCCTTCTCTATCTTCAATCTTCAATCTTCTATCTTCCAAATATGGAATTTCTTCAATGGGACCTCTTTCTTGGGTCTTCTCCTTCTCAATATATAGTCTTTAATATTCTATGGGGACCTCCTTATTGGATCTTCTTGATATCCAACATTCAATTTTCTATGAGGCTCTTTTAACCTCTTTCTCTCTTCTCAATCTTCAATCTAGAATCTTCAATATTTAGTGAGGACTTCTTCTCTTGAGTCTCATATTTCTCCAATATGGAGTCTTTAATATTCCAGCTTCAATGGGGACATCCTTCTAGGGTCTCTTCAATATTCTACCTCGAATATCCAATGGGGCCTTCTTTCTTGGACCTCTTTAATCTTAAATGTATATTTTTTTTGCAACGAAGAACTAATCCTTGCACTAGAAAATCACATAGACTTTCAGAAAATCAAATATGAAATTCTTATCTATCCATTGTAGGAAGATTCTCAACTTCTGAGAACTAATGTTTTGCAAGAAGAAATTAGTAGCAAGTAAATCCATGCAAATATCTAGATCTCTATAAGTCAATAAACATCACTAATTATCCTTCAATCTAGTGGAAAAAGAGATCTTTTTTGAGTCATAGTCTTCATGAGTTTTCCTACAACCCTATATAAAGACTCTAGCTAAATAGTAATTCTAAAAATTCTAGAAATGAAATCTCCCTATCTCATATCAATCTCTCTTGTGGATTTCTATATCTCTTGTCAATCTACCTTGTGCTATGATACCACTGTTAGCTTTTGATGTTATATATTTAAGAAAATGCAACCATAAGAACTAAAATGAGTATGCAATATTAAATATATGATAATGGAAATATACTAAGTAGGAAAAACTTGTAATAAACTTCTACAATAACTCATAAAATTGCTATTAATGAAATCTCATGAAAATATTATGTTCTTACAAAATGTGGAGATCTCAAATGCTCCATGCTTCATACAAGTTCTACATTGTGTCT
This sequence comes from Wollemia nobilis, assembly GCA_028583015.1. Taxonomy (NCBI): domain Eukaryota; kingdom Viridiplantae; phylum Streptophyta; class Pinopsida; order Araucariales; family Araucariaceae; genus Wollemia; species Wollemia nobilis. The sequence goes on from JAQPPZ010002105.1 coordinate 2,137,507, forward strand.
AACTTGTATTCTACTCTCCTATCTATTCTCTACTATAATCTATGCTACCCTCTCTCTTATCTATCAAAATCCTATATATAATGAGATATATCTCTTGGTCTTTCACCTACCTATGACTCTTCATCTTCCTATTCTATTACTCATGTACACATGGACTACATGCACATTTACATCATCAAGTACTTTGCACATTCTAACAAAACTTGTGCATTTACTACATTGCATAAAGTAAATACTAATCAAACTCCTAATATAGATATGTACCCAAGGTGGTACATTTTCATGTACCAAATAGTGTGATATATTTCAACAATACCACTATAAGAGAGAAAAATAGAGGTGAGGAGCCTCGATCTCATCCATTCTACCAAAAAATAAAAATTGTACAAACCAAGAAACATAACTTCAAAGGGGTGAGCAAGATCCACATTGAGCGAATAGGATTTGAAGGATTCCAATAAACATTTTGATCATCCAACAACCAATAGAGGGATTTATTCTACTAACCCTAAACTGGGTTTTGAGAAATAGAAGTTGAGGTATAAACCTCCAAAATATCTTTACCTCCATTAAACCATAGGATCTTCTAGGATCCGAAGGCAAAATCTACATTAGACTTGCAAAATCAAGAAAATTTACTAGGATTTTTTCTTACCTTCATCCTAGAATCAATAACCTTTTCCCCTTTAGATTTATTTAATGATATCAACCCAAATAATAGCAAACAATTCATCATGAACCCTATAAACTATCTGAAAGACATACTTCCTTACTTGAACCAAAGGGAGGGAAGACCTAGAGGCTATGGCATTTTTTACTGAAGCAAGTGAATCAAGAAAAAATATTTCTACAATAGTTGAGTCCTTCCCTAAGACTAAAAACTCAAAGGGATTTCCCTTAAGAGGGTTCAAATAAGGAGAATTTATGGAAGGGGCCATTGTATAAACATGAATGGCAACATCCATAGAAATTCCATCTTTAGCAATCTCAAATCCATTAGATACTAGTCCATAAAACAACTTGGAAGAAGTTTCAAAATTAGTACCATCATTCTTTAGCTTTAAGGGACACAAGTCCTTAATTTTTTTGCACTAATTGAAAGCGCAGTGACCCAAATCGTGCCTACACTTTCTGCATGCAAAGCAAAAAGGAGGTTTGTTTTCATATTCAACAGATTAAATTTGAGAACCCAGATCCCAGATAGGAACAATGTTAATATTTTGAGTGTTCAGATCAAATTTTGTTCTTCATTTGTGGAGAAATAAACTTATCTTACCAAAAAACCAAGGGCCACCACCAAGGATGTGATTCATGTCTTCCTCACTTGAAAGCTTAACCATAAATAAACCTTTAGGTAGGGCCACTAAATCCATGAGTCCATGTGGGGACCATTTTAAAATAGCCCATTTCCTAATGGAATCAATATCTAGCTAGGATCCTAAGAATTTCCCAACCAAGTTGAAATCCCCTCCTCTATGATAAGCTTCAACAGATCCATTGGTATAGAAAATAAACTTTTATTTGGTTCAATATCGAAAGAGTAAATTTGAGAATATTTTTTCTTGGTATTTGCAACCATCTCTGCAAAGTATTTATTGCATTGACTAGGGGGGTAGTCGAGATACAATAAAGCCACTATAGGGGAGAGGAAACCTCCCCAACCCAAAATAAAGGTTCCCCATGGACCGACCAGCAACAAGAATGGTCGTAATCCCATAAACATCCAAATATCACTCAAAAAAACATTTAAACTTTGAGAAGAAATATTCTCAATAAAAAAAGAAGGGGGGAATACCTTAAGGTAATTATTGAGAAATTCAAATGTCTACAATCCCCTCAAGGATAACATCCTAAAGAGAATTATTTGGAACTATACTCAAAACATCCACCTTCACCTCAATGTTTACCTTCAACTTAGGGACATCCAAATCACCACCCTCAATCCTTTTCCTGCTCAAAGAAAATTTTGAAATCTTAGGTACAATTGAATCACCATTCACAATCTTTTTCTTACTCAAATGAAATTTTGAAATTTGAGAGAAATCTTAGTCCCAAACAACATATTAGGAAGAATCATTCAACACGGGTTTAACTAAATACCCATGATTAGAGATAAATCCAACATCCATAGGGAGATCATCCACCCCAAGTCCAACGACTTTCAAAGCCTCCAACTTTTTTAGCCATTTTTCAAAACTAAAACTAGAATTAGGAATGTTGATAGACTTTAGCCAGGATGCACCACTTATACCAAAATAAACTAAATTTTCCTTCTAAACTAGGTAGGGTACGATAAATTTTCCACAGTCACCCACATTCTTGTTCTCTTGTGGAAGAAAAATCTCACGGCTCTCATTAGGCCTTGAAATATCTAGAACTTCCTTCTTCCATTTTTCCTTCCAAATTTTAAATTCAAATAAGGGATTAAGGGTTGTTTTTCTCCTTTTTCTATTATTCTATAAAGGAACACCTTTTCCATCTATGAAAATCACCTAGTATCTCCCCCTCGATCTTCCTCTCCCTCTAGAAGCTCCTTGCTTCTTGAACCCTATCATGGTTTCAGGTTTTCTATTTTGGCCTCAACCTTGTATGCTTTTGCTACTTTGCTAGGGTTTTCAAATCCATTGATCTAATAGGGTTTTCAAATCCATTGATCTAATAGGGTTTTCAAAGTCATTGCTCAAATACTGCTCCTCACATGGAACCTCCACTATATGTACCTTTGCCATCGCTACTTCACTAGGGTTTCCATCATCACTATTTTGCTAGGGGTATCATCATCGTTATTTTGCTAGGGTTTTTGAAGCTGCTACTCAGATCCCCATGGAATCCTATATTTGAAATAGTATAATTTTAATAATTTTTTTAGAATTAAACTAATACAACCTTTTTTTTATTTTGCATGGTGGAATTGGTAGTCACCATGAATTTGAGAAATTTATTCGAATTTTTATGGTCGCCATAGTATTCTGTGTTGTCTTCCCCAGAAGCTACCACACAGATCTTCATGTAGTCCACCCCTATAACCACCATGCCATGATAATTTTAAATATTTTATGCCGCTAAAAGCACCTGGAAAGGAACAAGCATTCAATCTGGTGAGGCCCGAGATTTGAATCTTGGAACTAATACAACCTTTTAAACTAGTTATATTGGATTAAAATGAACACCACTTATATTATATCATAATTATATTTTTTTTATGAGTATTTTCTTATGATAATATGGGTGGGACCTGTTTAAACCCTATATAACAAGTTAATGTAATATTTGAGACATTCTAATCACTAATTTATGAACTACTGTTGTTATTGAATCAATTCATTATGTAGTGCTTCGCATTCCTTTTACCATGTATCCTCACTCTAACTCTTTTGGGCTACTAATTTTACATTTTGTTATACCAACAATTTATTTATTGCTTTATGATGCAGCATTTTGGCCTCCATAGTTATTTAAGGCCCAAAATGGCCACATCCTTAGAAAGCATTGAAATTTTATTCTAAGGTATGAAGTTTCCATTCCACACATTTCTAGTGTATTTTGGAGTGAATCTGCAACGTGAGTTTACTAATCCACCCAACACTTAGTGCACTTTTTGCCTTGAGCAATTCTACTCAGTTTATAGTGTATTTGGAAGTGGATTGGTGACAGGTCTCGATTCCATAAAATGTTTTGGCAATAATGACATCAGCATAAGAAGAAGCGTGGAATGGCGATCGTGTGTAATTATTACATACTCTGAGCGGCTAAGTGTTGGTAAGATTAATTCCATTGAGTTTCAAGAGTATCTTGGTGCGTATTTGTGACAAAGAGATAAAAATAACTACATGGGATGTGGAATGGTGACAAGGATTATTTTACACTAAATCCAGAGTGGAATGGTGATAAATCCGATTTACACTGCAAAGGGTGCGAATTGGTGACGAAGTGTTATTTACACTAGCTTCGGTGCAGATTGATGGTTTTATATTTTTACCAAGACAATGTTGATGTCACCATATTTTTGTGCATATTGCGATCTATTTGGAGCCGAAGGAAAGAGAAGGAAATATAATAAGTGGATTGATAGCGGAACGCATCCCGCTCATTCTCTAACATATTTTGTGCTAGAATTTGATTTCGCATAGTTAAAGTCATAGATGATGACGCTAATAATTAAAAGGAGTGGAATGGTGCTTTGTTTTTTCCCACCAATTTATAAAGTATATTTCAAGGTTTAATCATAGTCATTCATGGGAAATATCGATGATTAATATTTTTCTAACAATATTGAAGTATTTAAAAGCATTTTCTCATCAATTCAAAACACAGTCAGTTGGAGGGCAGGAAGATGAAGTGTCAAAGGATTTCAATAATAAGAACCAGAGGCAGTTGCAGATCGACGGTGGAGTGAGCTTTCAAGAAAATTCTACAGAATAGATGTGGTCTCTAATGGCCTAAATACCAAATGCCATCAATGAACCAACAATTTGCAGAGGACCTAAGCTGTCATAGCGATTTACTCGCAACAGATTTCTCAAAGGCCGAACCAGTAAGATAAAACCAACAAAAACTCTTTGTTGAGCTATAAATATGAAATTTTTGTAATGTCTCCTTAATATTATTTCATTTACAAATTATAAATAGAGGTCGAAACCTCATTTTTTAGGGTCGTATCTAGTGTGTTTTCTTGCCCTATTGTAAATATTCTTGCGAGCTAATGGAAGGAGCATTACTCTAATATTTGACTCAAATTTATCATCTTCATCATCTTGTGCAAGAGGTTCGAAGCCTTGAGCTGCATTTCTATTAATACTTGAATGGTTAATTCATTCCAGCTTATTGGATTACTAGTTGTGAGACTAGTTGAAATCTGTTCATGGTTAGGTCTGTATTGTTAGAAAGTTTATTTATGTTAAATCTAACTATTGGTCTATTCTTCTATTTGGATTATCAATATTGGATGTTGGAATTGCTTTCTACAATATATCTTTGTTTATGCTTTAATGTGTGAAGGTTTCATTGATTTGGGTGATGTTAATATTGAGTGATGGGACACTGGAAATAGCTTGTGGGAGCCTTTTTTTGTAGTTGCCTATGTTGTTAGCCTATCCGACCACTATTTTTTATAATACCTCTAACCCTAAATATTTTCTAACCCTTATCTCAAAACCCTATTTGAGATTTAATGGATTCAACACTAGTTGAAAAGGAACCAGCTTACTCTAGAGTTTGGATTGAAGTTGTCTTTGGTCCATCCAATGCTTGAGTGTCGAGCTGTGACTATCGAGTGCATGCATGGATAAGAAATTGGAAGATAGACAGTTGCAGTATTGAGTAAAATTTGATGTCAATTCGATGCCCAACATTTTTTGGCATGCTCGGTGGGACTAGTTCACAAGGAACACAAAAACCCATCATATGAGTTATTATTTTATCTCTACCTGGAGGAATCAAGATTTGGTGAATTGTCTTGACCTTGCTAAGTGAAGAATAGCAAATTCACTTGGTGACTCCTTGGTCTTTGAACCTAGAAAATAATTACCCCTATAGACCAGTGTCCTTTCATGTATACCAGGTCTTTCAAAAGGAATAACCCTAACTCATATTTTTATTGTGAGCTACCTTATAGAGGGTCTACTGTTATCAAAAGTTTGAATCAAGATTTTCTCTCAGAAGAAGAGCTTCCTAAGGAAAATATTGCAGTTAATCCAACAACCCCTCCAACAGGACCTACACCTAGAAATATGGCAGGAAATACAGCCCAAAATCAGGGAAATATACCCCCAAATTAGCCATTACATAAATACCCTAGTTGGAACACAATTGGTCCCCTTAGATTAGCCCATATGAATACCATTCCCCAGGTTGTGTCCAAGGCTATTCCCACTTATGATGGATCTAGAAAGACGAAATATGAGCACTGACACGATATTTTTAATATGACAACAATCCACAACATAAAGAAGGAGGATGTTATTGTGAGGATCCTAGCCCTGTCCTTCAAAGGAAATATTTTACATTGGTTTAGGACTCTTGAATATAACACCATAACTTTGTGGGTAGCATTAGCTAAGCATTTTATCGAATAATTTAATGAATCTATTGACCCTTTCTCCTTGCTTAATCAGTTTATATCCATGTAAAATTCTCAGTAAGAGACTATCTCAGATTTCAATTTGAGGTTTAGCAGAACATGAAAGAGAATTACCCCTACAACTAGACCAGTTGCATGCCTTGCTTATATATATATATATATATATATATATATATATATATATATATATATATATATATATATATATATTATATAAGATCTCTTGGATCAAATCTAGGCTTACAAACCCAATAATCTAGAGTGGAAACCTTTACATAAGTTTATAATGTAGTAGTTCATGCTAAGAATATCCTAATTAATGTGGGGAGATTACCTCCCAAGGTTGTGCTACCTTATAATTCAGAAACCACTAATGGCCAAAGCCAAGCTACTAATTCATCTTACATGGATCCCCTTTTCTTATCATCCCCATATCCGCAAATGAATATCATTCCTCACCCAAAAGCACCATTCGTTGTAGTTCCTTTCCCTCCCATTCCTTCTCAGACTCCTCAAGAGTTTTCTATCATTCTTGATATACAAAATACTCTAAAAACTTTGAGTAACAGAATGAATTCAATAGAAAAAAAAGGATCATGAGAGGTATCAACAAAGAATATTTCCATATGTGAACAAAGATCAAAGACTTATTCCTAGTAATAGTACTAGGGTAAGATTAAATGTAGCATATGAAGAACCTGAGTGTTATTTAGATACAAGTCTAGTTAATGTCTGGTGTTTGGTGTGTAATGATCCTCATGATTCATAGCCTTGTGTCATATACCAATACCATATTTAGCAAGATATGGATAAAGCTGAGAGGAATCAAAAGGGAGGAGTAAATATGTTATGGCAACCTGACAAAATCATGATTGGGAAAGAGTTGGATTAAGATGGCCCAATTTCTATTATGACAAGGTCAGGTAAGAAAATATTGCAAGTAGATCCACAAAATATGGGATAATTCTAGGTTCCCTCTCAAAAAAAGAATGACCCACCTCCCCAAAGCAATGATACTTTTCCTATTCCTCGGGCTAAAGGGAAAGAGAAGATAGACAGTCTCCCCAAAATATTTGAAAAAGAAACTAAGGGAGACAAAATGAGATCTAAATATGAGGCTCATGAGATGCTTGGATTCCCTTCTATTACCAAAAGATAAATAATAGAAGCCACTCAGCAATATAAAAGGAAATATGGTGAGCCAAAAAGAAGGCCTGAGAGGACCACCTTGGCTAAGTCTGAATACAAAATTTTGGAAGAGATGAAAAGGATTCCATTCAAAGCTAGTTTATATGATACTCTTTTCATTCTTTTCTATATAGACTTGTTTAAGGAATCTCTTAACAAGTATCTGTAGGATAGGCAGGCCACCACAATCCTTAGTATGCCCTAAGAAAAGAAAGAAATATCCCCTGATATTTTAAAGAATAAACCCCCTCCTTTCTATATCTCTTTAAGGATGGAAGGTTGGGTAGTTTGAAATTGTATGATACATTCAGGAGTATCAACTACAATTATGCCTAAAGAAGTCTATAAAGAGATGGGTATGGAATATACCCGATCTTGTCCTAGAGTACTACAATTGGATGGAACACCTATAAAATAGTGGGAGTAATAAAGGATGTTTTAATGAGGTTACATAGATCCCCTGAGGTGACAATAGTACAATAAATAGTAGTGGTTGATCTAGAGCCCTACTTTGGTTTATGCCTCTCAAGGGAGTTCACTGTAAAATTAGGTGAATGCATGTATATGGATTATTCTAGCATGGTCATTCCCTTCAAAGGGAAGAGGATAAGTATAAAACCTGAAAAACCTGTGCCTTATCACATAGAAAAAATTAAAGAAGACATGTGCAATATCACTCCTCTTGAAGAGTTTGAAATTGTGGATTAATTTGAAGAACTAGAATTAGAATATGAATTACCTTTTAGAGAGGATTACAGTCAGTTTGGGATAGGCATGGACACATATAGTATTTTTACAAAATCAGAGAATAAAATTCCTACTATATCTAATCAGTCTCTAAGAGAGATAGAGGTATGGACCATGCACTTTTATGGTGCTAGATGTAGAAATGGTACTGGTAGTAGTGTGGTACTACAGTCCCAATCAGAAGGGACAAAGAGTTTTGCCTACATATTAACATGGTCATGTACCAATAATGCTACAAAATATGAGGCTCTATGCCTCGAAATGATGCACGCAAAAAATATGGGCATTAAGGTCCTAAACATATATGTCAACTCTGAGTTAATCATACATAAGGTAACAGAAAGGTGCAGCAGTAAGCACCATTACCTAAAAGCATACAAAAATCAGGTATGAGATCTAATGGAATCCTTTGATGCCCTAAATATAAACTTTATTTCCATAGAAAATAATACTTTGGAAGATTCCTTAGCAGCAAGGGGACCTAACTTCAACCCTTCTATAGAAATTGGAGTTAATAAAGACAAGGGAATCAAAATGATTTTTAGGCCTGCAATGCTAGATAAGCAAAAATTTTGGTAGGTTTTTAAAAGTGATGAACAAATAATTGATTTTCTGGTAAGAGAAGTCTATCTCTCCACTATCCAAGAAGAAAATCTAGAGGAAATTGATCAACATGATGTTGTTCAACTTAGGAACAATCACATACCTAGATTTTTAGTCTCCTTAGAAAGCCTTTTTGATAATGAAGATGGAAAAAGGACCAGAGCCATCGAAGTCAATGAAAAAATTATAAAGAAGTTGATGTTGGTACTAAAAAGAAGCTCAATGTTGGAACTCAATGTTCACCAGAGGAAGAAGAGGATATCAAGGCTTTATGTCTAAAGTACCCAAATATCATAGCTTGTTCATATGAAGAACTCAAGGTATATGACAAAAGGATTATCCAACACACTATTGAGCTAGAGCCTGATGCAAAGCCTTTTAGGCAGAAGCAAAGGCCTATAAATCTAAGGATCGAAGCCATTATGAGAGAAGAGCTCTTAAAGTTGTTAAAGGCTAATATCATCTATCCAATAAAATATTCAACTTGGGTAGCCAACTTGGTACCTATGAGAAAAAAGAATGGTGATATTCGCTTGTGTGTATATTTTAGAATTATTAACAAAGCGTCTCTAAACTATCACTACCCCCTTACATAGATTGATAAAATATTACAGATAGTGGTAGGAGAAAAAATATTCTCACTATTGGATGGCTTCTCTGGATATAACAAAATTTGAATGAAGAATGAAGATCAGTATAAAATAGCATTCACCACAAAATGGGGCACATTTACCTATCAGATAATGCCTTTTGGGCTATCCAATGTAGGAGCCATATTTCAGAGAGCCATGGACTATGCCTTTGGGGAACTTATTAATAAGGTCATTCTGATCTATTTGGATGACATGACAGTGTTTTCCCACAACAAGCATGACCACTTAGCACACCTTGAGAAAGTTTTTCAAAAGTACGAATTTGGCATTTCCCATAATCCTAATAAATCATTCTTTGTAGTCCATGATGGAAATTTTCTAGGTCATGTGGTCTCAAAATAAGGTATGGCTATATATCTAGAAAGAATCAAGTCTATTCTAACCCTTCCATTGCCTTTGAATAAGAAATCCTTGCAATTTTGGGCCAAATAAACTTTATCAGGAAATTCATTTCTGACTTTGCAGAGAAGGTGAGGCCCATATCTGAACTACTCAAGAAAAATACCAAGTTCAAATAGACAAAAGTCAAGAAATAAGCCTTTGAGATTATCAATAAGTCCATTACAATAGCCCCAGTACTAGTAAATCCATATTTCAATAAGGATTTTATCCTTTATTCTTATGGAACTGAAGAGAGTTATGCCTCAGTGCTCACTCAAAAGGATGATCAAGGCAAAGAGCATCCCATATTATTTTGAAGCCAAAATATCCATGATTATTAGGTTAAATATAATTTTATTGAGAAACAAGTATTTGTTGTGATGAAGTCATTGAAAAATTTTAAGCAGTATTTAGTTCAAAGTAAGACCTTGGTATATGTTGTTCACCTGGATGTAAGAAGCTTTATTATGCAAGGTGAACTAGGATATAAGAGAGTTGGTTGGATCACCAAAATATAGGAATATGATGTGGAGATACATCCCACCAAATTGGTGAGAGGTAGGACCCTATTCCAAGGTCTAACAAAGGTGGCATCATCAACATAAATAATAGCTTTCCAGGTAGCAGATGAGGATAAAATTCAAGGAATGTAGTCAGGTGACTCTGATTGGGTCAACCAGATGATCAAATACTTTCAAATTGAGGTATGCCCTCCTGATATTAATGCATCTCAAAGGAGAAGATATAGGTTGTAGACTTTTAAGTATGTACTACTATCATAAGGCCTTTATAAAAGAAACCTAGATGGAGTTCTCCTTAAATGCCTAAAATATGATCAACAAAAAGGGGTCATAGAGGAATTTCATGGGGGATCATCTGGAGGATATTTCTTAGGTAGAGTTGTCAGGAGGGAAAACTAAAGGAGATTTTTTTATTGATAAAAATGTTACAATATATAGGCATAAGCCTATATTCAACACATGACACTTGTCAAGAGAAACTGACAAGTGTCAAGGAAGGCATAGTGCACTTTACTTTAACTCTAACATTCCCCCTTAAAGTGCACTATCCTAACTAAAGAAAAAACAAAGCAAGTCAACATTAGGTAACATTCCCCCTTAATGTTGACTTCTCGAAAACAACCTATCATCCTCCTTATTGCTGATTTGGTCTTAGGCTCGTGCTTTGTGCTCTTGGCTCTCCAACTGTGAATAATGCTAGATCCACTGTGTATACATCTCGGTATATTGCCTCAAGGTCTGCCACTTCAACGGGTCTGTTGCCACTAGGTCAGTTGTCTAAGTGCCTCAGGGTCATCATGGGTGCCTCAGGGTCAGCCACATCTGGGTCTGTTGCCTCTGTAGGTCATCCTCAGAGGATGTTGCCACTCGTAGGTCACTAACTAGATTCACCATGAGTATGAAATCCCTCCTCATGGTGAACTCAATCTAGAAGGTGTCGGTCTCTACCGAAAATGCACCTAATGAAAGGAAAAACGAGCCATATAATAGTGTCGGTCTCTGTCGAAAATGCACTCAATACAATAAAATGAGCCATAGATCAAAATAGGAGGAGAGAAGAAGAAAAGAAGAGAATCTTCTGAAGTGTCTTCGTCTGTAGTCTTCAGAAGTAGATCCGGAAAATACCTCGAATAGAGTCTAGGGTGTCTTTGTCTATAGTCCCTAGTATAAGTGTCCTTATGGTGACCATGTCATCCCACCGAAATGCATGGGTAACCAGCCACTGCATTCGCCAAGTGTATAGAAATAGTCACTAGGTACAAGGATCACAAATAAAATTACCTTGGGAGTGTCGGGTACAACTAAAAGTGCACTCCAAGGTAGAAATACTTTGAGGCTTATAAATTGAAATGAAACAGCCTCAAAATTACAATATGACACCTCCATTGTGTCCGTCACGGAAAACCGTTTCCAACGACTATAAATACCCCTATACTCCATTATCAAAGGGGCCTTCATCATAATGAAAAACAACATGCCTCTCCAAGGCAGCAACTAAAAACTCGCACTGTGGCGGCATCGCTCTCTGGCAGAATAAAAAACATCATCAATTTTTCCCTCACAGGGGAAATTACATAGACCATTTGAAATTTACAATAAAAGGTAGTTTGGCCCTTCCACCTCCTCCATATGTAAAAATATTAAAAAAATAGTGGGCAATAAAGCCATAGTGTCGGCCATATTTTCTTGGGTCCCTTTCACTCCACTTTGGTTTACTATTTTAAAAAAACATAATATGCACTTTTTGACTTACAATATATCTCCTCGTGCTTTTAAAGTAAATCTTTATGAAGCCTTTTTTAAAGGTTTATGTTTCCCTTTGTTTTAGAAAATAGGCCGTCGTGGAAGCAGTCCATTAAGTGATGTCCAGCGTGCCGGCAATCTACTTCGGGAACCAGTTGTCGCTAGTTGCCCCCTTCTTCCATTAGGGTTTCGAGCTCATCAATCACTAGGTCTATGTTGAGAATAAAGCACTCGTACTCCTCAGCCCAGCCATCATGGAGGCTCGATAGTAGCCATCGTGGCTTCACCAGCAATGTCGCCGCCTTCACCTACATCACCAGTGGCATCGAAGTTGAGGTCATCGATAACGCGGCCATGGCTGGGCGCTTCGTGGCCGAGAATGGCATTCGGGACACGGGCGTCATCGGCTCGAACCTCAATAGATTGACTGCCATTCCGTGAGCTTCCTCTGCATTTAAGCGTTGCTCTCGATGGCGTTCGTTGTAAGCAGCGGGAGATGCAGAACGCGACGGCCTGACCACCACGTCGGAAAAAACAGAGGCGTCGTCCAAACGTAGCTTCAGATCTGCGGCCCCCACATGAGCGTCAACAACAAAGCGACAGGACAGTATGGATGTCAACAGCAAATACTGCAGCGAATAGCATGCTTTCTCAGATCGAGCAGTAGATATATGATCAACGCCTGAGTCTTTTCATCTGAGCTAAAAATTCGGGCAGTTCCAGGTCCTTCGCGGGGCCGTCCGTGCTGAAGCTTCTCCCAAAAAACTTCTACGTGCTGGAGAGCAATCCTGTGGACGCGGAGAACCCGACGTACATATTTTCTTCGATTACGGCCTTCAGATCAATGACGCCCGACAAGAGGGGCCGCGCAGGCCTCTCAGACCCCGCGACGGCGATGCGCACGTCGACGCGGCTGCGGTTCGACCCGACGCAATCCACCCAGGCCTGGATTTTCTCCCCGCTCTTGATATTGATCCTGTGGTGCTCTAAAGCCTCGGAGGCAACAGAGACCAGAGAGTTGAGGTCAATTCCCACGTGGTTCCCATTCACATCCCGAAACTCGAAGTCCTGCACCGTGTCGAATTCAACGGTGGCTCCCGTAAAGTGCAGGCGTTTCACAGCAAAAAAAAATGGCTGAAAGAAAAAAAATAGGCATACATAGGCAGTCAAAAACATTTAAAAAATTTCTCAAACTTTAAAAATTTTACCATCTGGTTTCTGATCCATCAGATGATGGAGAGCATACTCCCTCGGTAAAAAATTTAAAAAACAAAATGGGGGGAGGGAGGATTTCCATGAGGGAAATCCCCCCTCAAGCTCACAAGCTCAGGAGACCGCCTGGAGCTCTGATACCAAATGTTAGGAGGAAAAACTAAAAGGGATTAATTATTCATAAAAATGAGTTACAATATATAGGCATAAGCCTATATTCAACACATGACACTTGTCAAGTGAAACTGACAAGTGTCAAGGTGAAGGCATAGTGCACTTTAACTCTAACAAGAGTAACAGCTTTTAAAATCATAAGAGTAGGCTACTACTAGTCTACTATATTTTTGGATACATTTAAAGTCACTGGAGCCTATGATAAATGTCAACGACATGTAGGGAGGACAATGAATGCTTCATTTTCCCTCAAACCAATACAAGTTGAAGAGCCCTTTCAACAATGGGGGTTGGAATTTATAGGGGTCATCAACCCTCATTCTTCAATAGAGCACAAGTACATTCTAACTACCATAGACTACCTCACTAGATGGGTAGAGGCTATTCCTACCAAGAAATTAGATCAGGAAGTTGTGATCAATTTTATGGAAATTTTAATTTAAAGGTTTGGAGTTCTGAAAGCCTTGGTGAGTGACAATGGGCCAGCCTTTATAGGAGCCAAATATATTGAATTTTCCAGCAAGTATGGCATAACCATTAAGAATACTTCAAATTATTACCCTCAAGAGAATGGACTTGCAAAGTCTACCAACAAAAACATATTAAGGATTTTGAGGAGATCACTAGAGGGTAATAAGATAAGTTGGCACCTAATGCTAGAGTAAGCTTGTGGGTAGACAATATTACTATAAAGAAGTCCATTAAGACTTCTCCTTATACTTTGGTATATGGCAAGGAGGTAGTGTTACCTATCCATTTGGAAATTCCAGCACTCAAACTGATAAATACAAAAGAGGAATTAGAGGAAAATCCAGTGGAAACAAGGCTAACACACCTACTACAGTTGGAAGAGAAAAGAGCTCAGGCCTATGAAAAATTTTAGAAGCATTTTGTGGACATAAAGGCATGGTTCGATAAAAATGCAAGGTTCAAAAATTCCAGGTTGGAGACTTAGTTCTCAGGTGGAATGTCAAAAGAGCAAAACCAGGACATCATCAAAAGTTTGGCTCCTTTTGGGATGGTCCTTTCAAAATAGTAGAAGCCAAAGAGACCAATGTTTTCCAACTTGGAGATCTAGAGGAGAAAATACAACCGATTCTGGTTAATGGTTTTATCTTAAACTCTAATTTGATTGAAATTTAAGCTCATTGTAATATATGTACATACATTGTATCATATTTTCCTTCTTTTGCACTTTGTATTAAGTTTTTTTTTAACATGTATAAAAAATAAAAAAAATAAAAAGAAGAGAAAATTTTGCAAAATTGGCCAAGTGTTCCCAAAGGATGCAGCAAGTTCCTATTACACCCTCAAATACATTAGGAGCGAAGCGGAATGACGAGTGAGATCTAATCCACATTCAAATGAACCATATTGTCAACGGAATGACAAGTAGATTCCAATCCACTAGATTTTGAGACTACTACCATGCAGAATGAGGAAGGGCCTAATCCACCATAATTCAGAGTTGTATGGAATAAAATAATTTTGTAATCTATCGGTTTCAAGCCTATTTTTAAGTGGGGTAGTAATTCCACATCGTACCACTTGGTAAAAGGTAAAATGTCCATAATAAGTGCTAATTTTCTCGTACTCGAAAGAGAGAATAGACAAAGCAACATCACAAGGGTATGAGCACGTTTGAATTTTAACCAATCAGAATTTAGTATGCCACCTCCAAGCCATCAAAGAGAAAGAGTGCTAGTTTAGAAATGTACTAGCAAGCAAGCTACACAACAACCACATTAATGGTGGAGGACATGTATGCACAAAAAATTAAAAAGGGGTCGAAGCACAAATTTTTTCTCATTTGACAAGTGGCGTTCATTGAGAGAAGAGAAGAACGATACTTGAAAGCATTACTTGTGAACTCCAGAGAATATCTAAGTTGTTGATGACAAAAATGGCTTTTGAAGATAATCAAGGAGCTAGAACATCGACAAAAAGGTTAGTGGGCCATTATATCGACAAAGCAAAATTTGTAGCAGATACTAATCTGGTCCTCATAGAAATAACTAAGCTCAGGAGAAACATCAAAAATAGATTTAATAAAGGAGTAACCCTATTGATTAAAAGTAGATGTGTTGTGCTCTCTTTCATGTCTTTTTACATTTGTGATTTTGTTCATACCTATCCAGTGTTAATAGTAGTTATCGTTAAGTTTTATGACCCAATGGCAAAAGTAGTAAAAACTGCTAGAGGCAAATCCTATTTAGCATCATTACTACAAACTATCACAAGTTATTTGCCCTAGGATAAGAGCCACTCATAAGACCAAAAGAGTTTAAAATAACTACCCAGGTTGGGTATTACTCCCTAGAGAAGAGAGCTAATTATGGTGAGTCATTCAAAAAATGGGTTTATAATCAACTCAAGGACACTAGGGATAGGAAGGGATTATCCCAGGTCCCAATTTCCATTACACCTAGAGCTATATTCTATGTTAGCCTATATGGAGGGTTTAGAATTTGATAAAATGATGCATGGTTGGCAAATAGCAGCTGCATATTACATTTCCAATGAAAGGATGTATGAGGAAGGCACAAAGAAGAAGGGTATTAGGGTTATCTATTTTGACTGGCTAGATTTCCTTGCTCAGAGAATGCATAAGCAATTAGTGAGAATGAAAATAAGCTCTAATGCACCTTGTTTTAGACATTGCTCAAGCTTGGTTTGGATTTTTTATGATGCTATAAGAGATATGATGCACTAGATTCCAATCAAGTACAAGACCAGTGAAGGAGACCCCATTCCAGTTTATTACTGGACTAATCATCTAAGAAGTACTGAGTCTTCTTACAAATTTATTTGGAATTCTTAGGGCCAACATTGAAAATGATGTATGGATAATGCCCTAGCCTACCACCTCTGGCCAAGAAAATATTGATAACAAAAGTTGTAGAGGAAGGATATTAGTATCTTCTAATAGAGGGCATAATCATTAGACTGTATGGCTTTATGGGTAAGCCATTTCTGCTACCCCATGTTGGCACAGATAGGTTATTTGCCTTAGAATACTTGAGGCAAGCAGAAATTATAGATTTTAACTATGGCTCTAGGAGAAAGAGGAGATCTATATTGACCTACCAAAGTGTAGATGATATAACTATTACTAAGAAGTGGCAGGATGAACAAATTGACCAATACCTGGATATGTTGGGTTTGTTCTACATTCCTTAGATATGGAGTTATGATCCAGATGATATATTCTATAAAAAAGAATATAGCCTTAAATGGATAAAAGGCCTATAAATTTGAGAAGAGATCCAGGCTCCATTTTGAACAAGGTAGGAATAACAAAGAAACTACTATTTTGGAGTGGAATGTTTCTAAAATGGATCAAATCCCTCCATGGTTAGAATTTTATGAAAAAATTATGGATTTTGATCCAAACAATAATGCAAAGCATCGGTTGAAAGAGTCTACCATCAAAGATATTGAGGAAAATATAGAAAAGAAAGAGGATCCTCAGTCTCAGAAACCTACTAGTAAGGAAGCAGAGAAAAAGGAGAAATGGAACAAAGATAAAATATCAGAATAGTGGAGGATGATAATTGAGATTGGTAAAGAAAAATTTAGGTTTGGATTTAATATTCATGAATAATTTTATAAAAAATATGACAAAAACATCAAAACTTGGAAGCCCAAAGACCCAAGGAATATATTGCTAATATAAAAAATGACACAAACTGGGTCTGATTCCCCATCCCCACCTTCAGGAGAAGAAGTTCATGAAGAGAAAATTGATACTCCATTGACTATTATCAATTTTTTGAAGATTTTTTAGCCTTCAACTGAGCAAATAGAGCAATTTCTAAAAGGAGCACAATTGATGAGTAAAACACACTACTTTTATGAGAGGGTTGTTAGTGCACCAGTCATGGAGATAGTAAATAGGCCTAAGCACCTAGCCCTAGGTGGATAGCCTCTAGATACAGATATAGACTGGAACAAAAAAGATGAGAACTTTAGGTTTACACCTTTGAGTTTCACCACTGTAGCAACAGTGGAATTAAATCCTTTTTCTAAACAGATATTGCTAGATGAAATAGTACAGCAAGGGTTATCTGAGAAAGATATAGAAAGTGAGAAATTTACCTTTCAAGTTTTTTAGAGAAAAACCAAAAGGGCCTTAGAAAAAACTAAGAAAGATATTTCAAAGAAACAGAGGTTGGATAAAGAGGATATTATTAAAGAAACAAATGTTTCGACTGCAAAATAATTGATACAACAAGAATAGCAGCAGATCATAGAGACAACTCCACAACATCCTACATTAGTAGGTGAAGGTATGGTCTCTAATCCCTATTCTCCTCTTCCTCCTCCAAACTCCCCAGGGAAATATCCCTCCCTTTCTGAGAAAGAAATTGTAACAAAGGTACCTTCTCCACCTCATAGTCCACCACTTGTTTCATCAGTCACTACTGAGGTACAAACCAACCCATCTCCTCCAAGGTCATCATAAATTCCACCTTCATCATCCAAAATTCCACCTTCATCATATGAGAATCCCCTTTCATCATCTCCCATAGTTCTACCCTTTTCATTACAACCACCACCCTCATCTGATAATCCAATTGTTTCAAGTACACCCCCTCACCCATCTGTGAGTCTCACTTCAGTTTCCATGAGTTTTCCAATTACAACAATGATAGTGGTCATAGATTCCATTGTGTTCATAGACTCAGCTGTAACTACTTATGCATAGTTGTTGTCAACTATTAATTATACTCTTGCATACCTTATGTCTTCTTCTCCTCTTGCTACAAGTTACCCTACTCAGGCAATTTTGCAGAAGGAGTAGGAAGCTACACAGAAAATCAATTATTTTTGGGCAAAAAAGCCATCCAAGCCTTCTAATAGGATGGCCACAAAGAGGAGAAGCATGTTTTTTGATCTAGTTTCAAGGTAAAGGGCATCTAGATCCATGATTCCCATTGTAAGTAAGCCTAAAACTAATATGATTGCTCAATATTATTGTATAGAAGAGTTCACAGAAGATATTGAGAAGTTGCCTGAAGAAGATGAATTGGTCATAGCCAAAGCCCACTTGGAAACTTTTTATGTAAAAAATGATATATTCAAAGAAAAGGTGGGTAAGTTGGAAAAGCAAATTGAAAAGCTTCAAAAAACTATCAACAATTAGAAAGAAGTGGAGAAAGCTTTGAGAAAAGAAGCTAAGAGTTGGCAAGATAAGTTTCAAGAAGCTAATAATCTCAAGGAGCAGATTGAAGAGCACTATAAAAATAATGAGGAGCAGGCTAAAGAGATACAAAGTTTGAAGCAACAACTTTAGATTGAAAATGCTAAATCTTCTAGTTTTTCCAATGTTGGATTAAAGAAAGTAAGAAAGGAATTGCTCTCTGAAGTTCTAGATAAATTCTTAGGGCTTTAGCTTATTATTGATTATTTAGATGATGCCAACCGCATAATCCAAAGCATTCAAAAGGATTTGGATAAAATCACTAGAGAACTACAACCTATGGTAATTCTAGCTAAGCAAATTCATAGGCTGATGGATAGTAGACTCAATGATTCTGCTAAGCCAATCCCTAATAAGGAGTGGAACATTGTTAGAGTTGCTGCTAGAATTATAGTGAAGAAACACAGAGCACTCCAAAAGGCTTGGCTATTGTATGACAAGATTGAAGGAGTAATCAATGATGTAGTGGATGTTAATAATAAAATGATCTAGATACCCAGGTGTTGTAGGTGAGTTAGAGAGGAGAGGGCAATCCTCCAAGGGAGGTCCCAAGTTCAAATCTCCACCCTACCAAAAAGTTGAATTGGGTATCCAAAATCCAATTGATAATGTTGGTGCGGGCAGGGTCAGGTGCGACTCCCATGTGACTTTGATGGTGTAGAACCCCCTATTCGTGGTCTCTCAGACCAATGCGGACCTGCAAGGGATTTTTTGCTTAAAAAAAATGATCCAGATTGGGTGGAAGATCATAGCTTGATGTCATTTGAAGAAATTAATAAAAGTACTAATGAGAGCTTACAAGATAAGTCTAAAATTGATGCTCTAGAAGAACCAATTGACTAGGAGCAATATTCACAAATGATTATTGATTTTACCAAGCTCAGAGATCTCATGGAAGACTTGGTATATAGATGAAGTGCTACTAATTGTGAAGATATTTGTGAACTCCAGTACATTTATAAGCATCTTAAGGAGACTTCCAACCCCTCTGAAGCAACATGGAAACAAGCCCTATAGATTTTGAAACTGATGGTATAGTTGTTTGGTGATAATATAGAAGAGGAATAGAAAAAGCAACCTTCTCCAGAGGAGGAAGCTAAGCAAGAGCTATATGATAGTGATGAATAAGAGGCCTAGCAGGAGCAAGAGCCAGATAAAGCTACAGACCCTAAAGGGGCATAAGTTTAGAAATTTTTTTGTACATATGTAGTCATAAGTTTTGTATTTTTATCTGATTAATTTTTACTCTGACATGGTCAGAAAGAAACAATAAAAGCATGAGTCTAGAGAGACATAAACAAGTTTTGTGTGAAGGTATTTTTATCATGTATTGTAAGAAGGCTTTATAAGGAGAACATAGTTGTGTTTTTACTAGAGTAGTGAAACAGTTTTTCTGGAATGGCATAAATATTAAATTTTATGGCATAGTATCCATATGAACAATTATCCTCTTGGATGTATGAAGCACGGTCTCAATATGAACGTTTATCCTCGAATATGACCATAAAAATTTTTAGAGGGTAGTTTTCATATGGAAATCATTATTTAAAGCATTTTTGAATCCTAAAGCCCAATGGATAAGACTCTGAGTTCGATGGATTTGTGAGCAAATCCACCCAAGAGGTGCCAGAATGTAGGCCCAAAATGGCCACATCCTTAGAAAGCATTGAAAATTTTATTCTAAGGTATGAAGTTTCTATTCCGCACATTTTCCAATGTATTTTGGAGCGGATCCGCAACATGATTTTCCTAATCCACCCAACACTTAGTGCATTTTTACCTTGAGCAATTCCACTCAGTTTATAGTGTATTTGGAAGTGGATTGACGACATGTCCTGATTATACAAAAAAAAATTATGATGATGACATCAATGTAAGAAGAAGCGTGGAATTGCGATCACGTGTAATTTTTACATGCTTCGAGCGACTAAGTGTTGGTAAGATCAATTATGCTAACTTTCAAGAGTATCTTGGTGTGGATTGGCGATAAAGAGGTAGAAATCACTACATGGGGTGCAAAATGGTGACAAGGAGTATTTTACACTAACTCCAAAGTAGAATGGTGATAAATCTAATTTACACTACAAAGGGTGCGGATTGGCAACGAAGTGTTATTTACACTAGCTTTGGTGTGGATTGATGATTTCACATTTTTACTAAGGTGATGCTTATGTTACCATACTTTTTGTGTGGATTATGATCTGTTTGGAGCCGAAGGAAAGAGAAGGAAATATAATAAGTGGATTGATAGTGGAACACATCCTGCTCGTTCTCTAACATATTTTGTGCCAAAATTTGATTCCACGTAGTTGAAGCCACAGATGATGATGTCAAAAATTAAAAGGAGTGGAATTGTGCTTTGGTTTTTCCCCACCAATTTACAGAGTATATTCCAAGGTTTAATCATAGCCATTCATGGGGAAGATCAACAATTGAGATTTTGCTAATAGTATTGAAGTATTTAAAATCATTTTCTTGTCGGATCATAACATAGTCAGTTGGAGGGTAGGAAGATGAAGTGTTGAAGCGTTTCAAGAAGAAGAACTAGAGGTAGTTGCATATCGATGGTGAAGTGAGCTTTCAAGAAGAGTATATGGATCAGATGTGGTCTCTAACAGCCTAAATACCATCTGCCATCAATGAACCAGCAAGTTTCAGAGGACCTAAATTGCCATGGCGATTTACTCATAGCGGATTTCTCTGTGGCTGAACCAATAAGATAATGCTAGCAAAAACTCTCTTTTGAGCTGTAAATATGAAATATTTGTAATGTCTCCTTAATATTATTTCATTTACAAACTATAAATAGAGGTTGAACCCTCATTTTTTAGGGTTAGCTCTAGTGTGTGCTTTCCCTACTATAAATATTCTTGTGAGCTAATGGAAGGAGCATTACTCAAATTTTTCATCTTCATCATCTTGTGCAAGAGGTTTGAAGTCTTGTGCTACATTTCTATTAATACTTGAATGGTTAGTTCATTCCATCTTATTGGATTACTAGTTGTGATAGTAGTTTAAATCTGTTCATGGTTAGATCTATATTGTTAGAAAGTTTATTTCTGTTAAATCTAACTATTGGTCTACTCTACTATTTAGATTATCAATATTGGATGTTGGAATTGCTTTCTATAATATATCTTTGTTTATGCTTTAATGTGTGAATGTTTCATTGATTTGGGTGATGTTAATCTTGAGTGATAGGATATTGTAAATAGCTTGTGGGAGCCTTTTGTTGTAGTTGCCTATGTTGTTAGCCTATCCAACCACTGTTTTTTATAATACCTCTAACCCTAAACCTTTTCTAACCCTTATATCAAAACCCTATTTGATATTTAATTGAGTCAACACCATTTTTAAGTTGACAAGGAATCAACCTACTCTAGAGGTTGGATTGAAGTTGTCTTTAGTCCATCCAATGCTTGAGTGTCGAGTTGTGACTATCGGGTGCATGCCTGGATAGGAAATTGGAAGATAGATAGTTGCAATGTCGAGTAAAACTTGATGTCAATTCGGTGCCCAACAGTTATAATCACTTACTCCCTATCCCGTTGGGAACTAATATCTAGAAAAATTTTATGAATCATAGAGCACTATGTTATACAGACCAGACAATGTAACAACTAAAAAAAAATTGATGTCATGAAAAGTTTTTTTTGGATAAAATTTCCAGTGGGACTAGCCAGTGGTTAAATCATGGTGGTGAATTACAATTGAGAGTCAATTTTATAGGCCATCCCAATCTATATTATTGGACCTTCTCATATTATATGTTGTAGTAGATTGTTAAGACAAGTCACAAAAAATATTTCCTATGGAATGGTAACAAAATTAATATGTGCTCACCTTACATTGTTGCGGTAGTTTTTATGAGGTAAAAAAATTGTTTCAGTTGTTACATTGTCCAGTCTTCATAACATAGTGCTTTATGTGGATTTTTAGCCCACCACTTAGACACAATGTGTTTTATTCCATTCTCTAAGTGCTTATCCACTATTATGGCTCTTAGGCCATCGCTTAGGGATGGAATCATGATCATTACATCTTTTGAGAACTTTTCCACTAGCATAGCTCTTAGTACACTACTTAAAGATGTGACTATTAGATCTTATGTATGTCTTTAGACATACCCATCCCATCTATAATTGTTATTATGTTATAGGTGCTCACCTTACATTGTTGCAGTAGGTTTCATGTAAGAGGTAACAAAATTATTTCAGTTGTTATATTGTTTGGTCTTCATCATAGTGCTCTATGATTCACCTATAAATTAATATAATTACTATATAATAATAATAATAGTTTTTCATTGTAGGTTGGAAGTAATTGATATGATAATTGTATGTCTAACATGTTTTAAGAATATTAAGAATAAAAATATGGGGAGTTTCAATTGCATATAAGTTTCTCAAGGAAATTAGAGGCTAGGATTATTGGGTTTAGGAAGAGAATAATGAAAAGTATTAAGAATTTGCAAAGACAACCAATGCATAGGCTTGGATTTTAGATGTGGGAAGACAAGTGAAAAAAGTTGTTAGTTGTAATCAATTTGACATAGAACTATGATTTCTAAATAGATATGGATAACACTTTGATATGAGTTTTTAATAGTTTTTCTATTTTAAAATATGGCCATCAGAGTTTCAATAAATATTATTGAAAAGACTTACAATGTAATTAGATACTTTATTTTACAAAGAATTGTAAGTAGACTTTTTCTTTAATAAGCTATGTGGCTTCTATTGGGGGGCCACTCCCATTACAAAATCAAAACATTGCATTGTTTTCATTATATTTCTATCTTAAACCATATCCAACTTGCCTTTCTATCAAAGATAGTTGTCATATTCCTCAAACTACTAATTTTCCACATCAACTCCTTTACATCACTTTTTTTTTAATATTTTATTTTTGTAATACATAGATAAAATGGTAACACCATTGGATGTTGCCACTATAAACCTTAGCCTATTGGGTTAGATGAAGTCAACAAGACCCTTGACCCTCTAGGGCATCAAACTAGGGTAGCTAATTGATAAACACTCAACCACAACCATCCATCCTATCCCCTTCTAGATACACCATAGTTTGAACCTTGGACCTTCCCAAAGAGAGGCCATAGCCCTAATTACTAAGGTATCCTTTTCAAACTAAAATTTGAATTTACATGGGTTTTTTTGAGGGGTCCCAGTCCCCTTGTATTAGGTTTGAACTTGGGTCTCTTGTATAAAAACCCAAGGACTTACCACTACAGTATCCCTCATAGGTCTAAATGTTAGGGTAAAGTGCAAGTTTTTATGAGGGATCTCAATCCCCTCATACTAGGGTTTGAAATTGGGTCTTCTAGATGAAAATACAATAACTTACCACTATGGTATACCTCTCAGGATAAAATGTTAGGGTAAAATATGACTTTTTATAAGGGGTCTTGGTCCCTTTATACTAGGTTTGGACTTGGGTCTCTAGGATGAAAAACCTAAGAACCTACCACTATGGTATCCCTTCGGGACATTTGCATAATTTTTGTTAAGAGATAAAATCTCACTTATACAAATCCTTCTAAAATTTGAAAAAATTTCAAGATAAAATTCAACACCGTGAACAGCTAAAATATTTGTTGTCTAATTTTCATATTTATAAATATTATTTCTATAACAACCTAACAATTTCTTTTTTTTATTAATGGTGAAAACATGGGTTTTTGTAAGGATCCCAACCCTTTTACATAGGAAAAAGAAACTTCAAGTAGGGATAAAAGCTAAGGCCAAAAATATACAACCAGATAAAAATAGCAGATCAAAGAACAACATGAAAACCAACACAAGAGGCTATCAATAAAAGAGTGTAAACAAAACAAGAGATTAGAATGGCTAACTAAGATTTAGAGAGGTTGGTCTCGGGTGACTTTGACGGTGTAGAACCCCCTGTTCGTGGTCTCTCAGACCAAGGCTGCCCCACAAGGGATTTTTCACTTAAAAAAAAAAAAAAAAAAAGATTTAGAGAGGTTGGCATTGACCTCCAACTCTTCCTTTTACTTCTTAATCTGCACTTGGACATTTAGCACCTCCTAGGAGTCCTTCAATATTTATCCATCCCATTATTCTGATACAACTAAAATTTAGCCTTGGTCACAAAAGCATCGAGACTATTCCATTTCCTTTCCCCATAATTAGCACTAAGAACATTGCTCAGGGAAAAAGTAACTAGTCCTCGAAGGGAACATATGCATAATAAAGCACAACCTACAAAATTTACACCTTATCGGAGCTGGAATGACCATCAAGAATTAAAGAGGAGATCACATGAGGATGAAACGAGTCCATCCAAAGAATGTTTGAGTTAATACTAAATTTCTAATTGGCCATAAAGTCAGCAACTTTTTTCCTTTATTTTAACATGTTCATGATTGTCACCTATTGTAATTACTATAGCAAGGACTTACTATCCATTAAGATTTCTTCCACCATCCAACTTGGTTCTTCCTTCCCAATTAAGTAATAAATAATATTTTAGGAGTCCCCTTCCACTATAATATTTGAAGAATTAAGCAAGGATAGGAGCTTTATTACATATATAAGAGGCATCGCTTCTAGCACATGGTTGTTTTGTATATCATAATGCTCTAATTAGGAACCAATCAAAACCTCTTTTGAAGTTCTAACACACCTCCAACCCTAGACTTTCCTAGGTTGCATTTTGAGGCCCTATTAAAGTTAAGTTTCACCTAGCCTTCCTCAAGATCCTTCCATTTGGTGTTCTTTCTAATATCCTCCTTTGAGATGGGGTCAACACCAACATGAGCTTCCAAGTTCCAACATTTAGCTATCTCCTTTTTTGCCCCCTTCTCAACCCCATCCCAATGTTTGGTAATTGAGACATTATCACAAGCAACAATATTTATTCTAAGGAAAACCTCCTTTTCATCTCTACTAACATCTCTAAAGATCCTCTAGTTGTGTTCCAACCATATACCCCACAATAAATAAGCAAGGAAAAAATTCTATATACATGTGAGTCTATTACTTTTAAAGGGGTATACCATTATTCAATAAAACCAAGGATCAAATGAGGCACCACCCACGAACAGCTAAAAGCTTGAAGCAATAAATTGAGAACCTTTCTTGAGAAAGGACAAATAATAAATAGGTGCAAGATCGATTCATCATTCAACTTGCACAATGAGGACATATATGGGATATATGATCCTTTCTTCATGATATTGTCTATCATTACGATTCTATCTTGAAGGGCAAGCTAGAGGAAGATAGCAATTTTTGGAGAGATGTCTTTTAATCACACTCTACTAATAGGAAATATAGGAATAGACTCATCCTTAAATATCATATAGCCAAGTAAACTCCTGAAGAAGGGGACCAAATAAGGGAGTTTTGAGAGGGGCTTAAGGGAATGTAATAAGAGAGTAGTAAAATTTTTATAAATTATACCTGATGTTAGGTCTCCTTAGTTTGGGTAGTATAGAATATATCCTCCATCTTAGGGATCATTCACCTACAATATAATCACAAAACCTACTATCGAATCCATCCTTTAGGGGAACCAAAATATGACTACATTATCTCAAAGCACAAAGGGGCTTGTCTATAATCCAAGTGTCTTTCCAAAATTTACTGGATTTAATATCCCCAAGCTTGCATTTTAAACCTTTAATCAATAGAGGTTCGGAGTTAACAAGCCCATTCCAGAAAGCAAAATACTTAGGAGGGTTCTCACATATAAAAAATGGTATGAAAGAATCTAATTACTTGGTTCTTATGGCCTTGACCCAAGGAATTTCACCTTCTTTGATTATTCTCCATCCAAGCTTAGACAATAGAGAATTATTAAATTATTGAATTCACTTTATGCCCAACCCTCCTTCTCTTTTAGTTCTGCACACTTTATCCGAAGCTACAAGAGGGAGCCTCTACTTGTCCTTGGTCCCTTATCACAAAAACATCTCTAGATTTTCTCCAATAGTGAGGCCACTTTTAAAAGTATTTTTAGCATTGAAAGAAAATAAACTGGTAAATATTAAAGAGTAGATTGCAAGAGTTGCACTTTACCTACCTAGGACAATAGAACCCCCTTCCACCTCACTAAATTATGTTGAAATATTTCTATCACAAAATTCCATAGCACATATTTAACTCTTCCTTTAAATAGGGGTAAGCCCATATAGGTTGAGGGGAAATCAACAATATCACAATAAAAAAAATTATAGATTTTGACATGTCTAAGGGTTGGAGTGTTAACAAAGAACAACTTGATTTTGTTAAAATTTATGCATCGACTTGAAACTTACTCCTAGAGAACTGTATTTATATTACAGGTTTCACTAACTGAAGCCTCCCCAATAATAATCGTATCATCCACAAACTAATGATAAGTAATTGGCTCAACAAAAATGGATGGTCTAATCTCCTTAATCTAACCTTTCCTTCTAGTCAAATCAATGGCTCTACCAAGTGCCTCAACCATTAAAATAAATAGGTAAGGGGATAAAGGGCTTCCCTATATTAATCCCCTTTGGTTGGGAAATAATCCTAACATCTGGTCATTTACTAACATTGATAATGTAGGGGATGATATACACCGAGATACCTAGATTCTTTAAACTAAACTAAAACCAAAGATTTCTAAAACCTTGTCAAAAAACATCCAAGATACCCTATCATAGGCCTTGATCATATCCAATTTTAAAATCATACCTATTGATACTCTTTGGTCCATGGAGTGCAACACTTCATGAATGTATATAACACCATCCATAATCTGCATCAACTAAAAAACCCTATCATAGGCCTTGCTCATATATAATTTTAAAACCATACTTTTTGATCCTCTTTGGTCCATGGAGTGAAGCACTTCATGAATGTATATAACACCATCCATAATCTGCCTCTTAGCCATAAAAGCCCCTTGACTATGAGAAATTAACCTAGGAATAAGTATCTTCAGTCTATTAGCTAAGGATTTGGTAAGAATTTTATATATGGTGTTGCAAAGGCTGATTGGTCTAAAGTCCTTGAACATGTTGGCTCCTTGCTTTTTAGGGATTAGGACTAAAAAAGTAGAGTTCCATTCCTTCAGTAAAGCATTGTGAGCTTGGAACTCCCGAAGAGCATCCCCCATATCCCATTGAACTATGTGTCAATACTCTTGGAAGAAACCTAAGAAAAATAGTTAGGGCCTGAAGTTGTGTACCTTTTCATATTGAACATGGCTTCTTTGATTTCATCATCAATGAAGGGCTAGATTAAGTACTCATTTAATTTAACAGAAACTAGCCTAGGGATGTTTGAAAGAATGGAATGAGATGAATCCTCATTTCCATCCGAACTAACATTTAATAAGTCACTAAAAAAATTAATGGTTGCATCTTTAATTTTATCCTCTTTTTGGATCATCGAACCATCTTCTAGCTTTATCTCCCTTATTTTTTTTGAACTCTTGTGTTTGAGAATGGATAAGTGGAAGAACCTAGTATTATAGTCTCCCTCCCTTAGCCAAAGTGATTTGAACTTCTACCTCTAGAAAACATTCTTTTCTAGTATACTATGGTAGTCTTTGAGAATATACTTTTCCTTCTCATCAAGGAGAATAGATATCCCATGATTTTGCACCGTAACCTAACAATTTCTTAATACCTTTTTTTAGGGTTCTTATTCATACCCCTAATATTCCAAGATATTGTTTTTATTGTTATTTTTGTTTTTATTTGTGGTTTTAGCCCTACTTATTGTTAACACTTGCGATGTTTCCTTTTGTTTTCCCTTATAAAAATCCTTATGGGTTTCTTTTACTCTTTGTTTTTGCTTCTTGGGCCTTCTATTTTTTTTGTTCCCACCAATACTTCATCTTCATTAATATTTTTAATATTTTCACACTACTCATAGTAAGACTTATCATCTTTAGGTTTGTCTTGCTATGAAGGATCTAAAGTGTAAAGAATAACCTTAAAAGTACATTTTTATTTATGTTGCCTTAGAAACCCTAAAGTGCAAGGACACTCTTCCAAGCAAACACCACCTTATTCTACCCTAAAAACCCTAAATTGTTCTCAATCTCCTCCATCCTCATTTCTTTATTATGCTGCTCTTGAAACCTTAAAGTGCAAGGGATAACCTTTACACCACTTTCTCTTTATTATCAGTAGAGGACTCTACACTACTTGAGGAAAATGAAGGTGATTTACTTGGAATAAGCTTAACCTCTTCTATCATATTTGTTTCAATATTTTCCTCCAAATCTTCCTTTACACCTTTAATTCCTTCCAAACATAAACTTTCCAATGAATTGTAAGTATACTTGTAATGATAATATGAAATTTTATATTTAAATAAATAGGAAAGCTTATTTTAAAAAGGATAGAAAAAATTGTTTCAAATGAAATTTTTGTTGAACTTCCAATCTTGCCTAGTTATTTTTAATATAATTCACATAGAGTGTTCAAAATTAAAAAAAAAAATAGAACGATATCTTTTGTTTGATATCACTATGGACCTCCTTATTCATCCTTAAAATATTTGTTTTCAAAGATACTATAATTAAACTTGTAATATAATTAAAAACATTGTATTAAAAATAATTGCAACTATAATTGAGATGGGAAAGACGTGAGTTGTTTTTTACAGTTATTTTAGATATGGATAAATTTAATAATAGATTTGATTTAAAATTCAATATTAATAATTATGTCATTTATAAATATTGAATGCACCTTATCTATATGAATTAGAATGCAATAATAATATTTTTTTGATTAGGGTAAAAACGATATTTTGAAAGGACCCAAACCCTTTTACAACACAAATTCAGCCCATCAATTACATAGCTACCAAGGGAAAATAGCCAGAGATCCCCTAGATGCAAGACAAATAGTATCCATCCTAGACCCCAATTAGTTGTAGTCCTCCATTGTAAAATTTTCTAAGTCCTCATGGACCACCCCAGGGGGGATCCATATCGTATCCTCTTCTTTAATGGCACCAAAGTTCGCCAACCACATGAAAAAAGTTAAGTTCTTCAAAATGATTTACAATCTCTCTAATATCTTGCACTATGTAATCAATTTGCCAATTAGCTTCTCCCTCCTTTTTCAAAATATTGATAATATTCAAGGAGTCTCCTTCAAAGATAACTTTTTTAGCACCTAGATCCTTGGCTAGCTTTGCACCTAGATGGAAATCATTTACTTCAACTTTATGGCTATTAGTAATTCCCAAAAACTTGTAGGCTACACCCACCTATATACCCTGATTGTCCCTCAAAATTGCTCTTTCTCTAGCCTTTGGGTTACCTTTGGATGCCCGATAAAAATTTAACTTAAACTAGTCATCTCGAGGTAGTTGTCATTTTACATCAATTCTAACCTGAACATTTGCCTCTCCACCACTAATAGGTTTCAAATTCCATACCTTAGCTATCATAGTCTCATCAGTATTCTCTGGCTTGATAGAGTACTTTATAGATTTAACATTCTCCTCTAAAAAGTGGGTGATACTTCCAAAACTTCTCATTGCATACCTTTTTTTCCCTCTAAAAATTCTCATGTTCCTCTCTAACCAAAATTCCTACACAAAATGAAATGGAATCAGGTTCCAAATTACATTAAGACGAGGACTGAAAAAGGGGTTCTCCCATTTTTGTAACCATAGAACCATATTATAAGGCATCACCCAAGAGATTCCCATCCTGTTGATGAGGAGCTAGAAAATATTTAGAGCATAGGGACATTCTAGGAAGATGTGTTCCACTGATTCTTCTGCCTTTTCACATAAACTGCATCTATTAGGAAACTAAAATCCTCTCTTCTTAATATTATCCACTATTATGATCTTATTATGGATTGCTTCCCAAAGAAAAACCTATTTTAGTAATAGCTTTCTTACCCCAAATTATATTCCATGGGAAACCATTATCTACAACATAATCCAAAAGATCATAGGTTTTCTTCATGCTAAATTCCCCATTCTTAGTTCTACTCCAAACCATAGAGTCTCTATACCTAACAACACCTAAGTAATAAGCCTTTAGTTTAGCTTTAAGGAGGTTTAAAGCCTCCAAATTCTTAGGTCCTGCCTCTAAATATTAACAGCTCAACTGGTTATCCAATAAAGTCATGTAATCACAAACCTTTTTACCATATCTATCTTCTATATCCTCTTTCATATTAGAGAAAATATCATTGTTGGCTAAAGGGTTGTCATCTAACCATACATATTCCCAAAAACTTATAGAGGCCCCATCTCCAACACACCATTTCACACCCTTCCACAAGGCCTCCCTAGCCTCCACCAAGTGGTTCCATAAATAAGAGCCATGACAAGGGTCCTGAATTATGAGAAATTTTGTATCCTCCTGGTTGTCAAGATATTTTTCTTTAAGAATCCTTGCCCAAAGAGTTTGACCATCCCTTAGAACTCTCCATACCACCTTGGCTTCCATAGCACGATAAACTAGGTTGAGTCTCCTCAGACCAAGGCCACCATGCTTCTTTTGATGGCATATTTTTTCCCAAGCTACAAGATGAATCCTCCTCCTCTCTTCAAAACCTGACCATAAGAACTATTTTTGAATTCCTTCTACAATTTTTGAAACTTTAGCAAGGATCTTGAAAAGGAAGAGAAGATAAATTGGGATAGCCTACAAAACACTCTTAACCAACTACACTTTACCTGCTTGAGATAATAGATTACCTTTTCATCCTATAAGTTTGGATTGAAACCTATCAACCAAATCATTCCAAAGAGGTGCCTTACAAGTTCCCACAAACATAGGTATACCAAGGTAATAAGAATGTAGGGTTGACACAAGACACCCTATCACTCTAGCCACCCTTCACTTTAGAGATGCTTTAGTGTTAATGAAGATCTTGCTCTTGTCCAAATTGAATTTTTTGGTGAGAGGTATGCTCATAAAGGTCTAATATTATTTTAAATTTAGTTACCTCTACCATAGTAGGATTACAAAGTAAAAGGGTATCATCCACAAACTGTAAATGAGTAATACCCTCAATATTATAAGTTAATTTAAGACCCCTTATCTGTCCAGAAGCCTTGGCAGCATGGAGGTATCTTTCAAGATTTTTAGCCATAATAATAAAAATATAATGAGAGAGAGGGTCACCTTGTCTCAAACCTCTACAACTATTAAAAAAACTTGTTGGTTTATTATGGATCCTAACAAAGTACCTTGCAATCTTATAACAACTTCCAACCCATCCTCTCCATTGTCTATAAAAACCAAAAGTAAACAAAACTTTATCCAAAAAACTCCATGAAACTCTATCATAAGCCTTTCTCATGTCTAACTTCAGGAACATACCTTTTGTTTCACCAGTCTTGATAGAATACATGGATTCATGAAGGGATATAATCCCATCCAAAATCTATTTACCCTTAACAAAGCCTCCTTGCTCATCAAAGATAATGGAGGGGAGGAAGATCTTCAATCTGAGGGCTATCTCTTTAGAGATAATCTTACGAATAGTGTTGCAAAGACTTAAAGGTCTAAAATATTTGAAGGTTTTTAACCCTTTCTTCTTAAGAACTAGAACAAGGAAGGTATTGTTAAACTCCTTTAGGATTTGACCCAAATTTAAAGATTCTTTTATTGCTTCAATAACATCAACTTTAACTATATCCCAAAGGTTTTTAAATATAATTGTTATTTAATATTTTTTATTTAAAACTTAATATTGATTACAAGTTTCACTTAACCACCTATTATTATAATCAAAAGTGTGTTTGGATTTAAAATTTATATATGCTTATAAAAAAAAAAATTCTATTATCACATGGGGATCAATTCTTATTTAGAATTTTACATATGTTCAATGGAAAGAAGAGATTGAGATATATATTTATCACAGTTGTGGAACTTTAGAGTGTGTTTTTTTTAAGATATACTTTTTTTAATTGGTTATGTAGAATTGAGCCTCATGTTACATCATCACACATAGTGATGTTACAATAGCTTGGTAATTATGCACATATCACTTGACAACATTTAAACATGGATATCATCCTTGGTAGTAAAAGAGTATAATTGATTGAGCTCATGCAATTTGATAAAAGAAACTTATTTTTATTAGTTGTTTTTTCAATAAGCTAGTTTATTTTAATTTTGAAATTTATTTTTAATTCTTTTTTTTTTAAGTTAAAAAACACTGAGATAAATAAAGATGTTGTGGATGTGATTGGTGGAGATAATGTAAATGTGTTAATTGGGTGAATTACATGGCAAGAAGCAAAAATGACTTTGATATCTTAGAAGAAATAAATGTTAAAATGTTATAATATTTTCAATTTTTCAACAAGCATGAATGAATGGCCTTAAAAGTAGAGTCTCTAACATCTTATTCTTTTCAATGGTATTTTATTTGACAATTAATGACCTTGGAAATAAAGTCTTCAATAATTTCTTATGATGTTTTATTTGACAACAAAAAATTAGATGAATATTACATAAACTAAAGCTTAACAAAATATCCAAATCCATAAATTTGTTAGCAAATGAGCCCAATTATCACAATTCAATAATTCCCGAGATTGTATCAACCATAACAATAATAAAATTGCTAAAATTAAAGCTTTATTGAAAATACATCTACTGTAGCATCCATAAATGCAATTCTAATTCAATTCTTGATTCATTGCATAACACAAAGCTTTGTCTTCAAATAGATACATGAGACTTCACATTACCTGACTCTTGACCTTTTCTCTCCTCAAACTCACAAGAGAACCAACTCTTCATATTTCCTTCTTTACATAATAAATATCACATATTACATAATGACAAAGTCTCTCATGATTACACATAACTCTCTACTTATAAAATTGACACATCACACTCATAACTCTCATTTACACACAAGACACCTCACACTCATAACTATTCACTTACACACATGACACCTCACACTCATAAGTCACACTTGATTATATGACACATACTATTGACTAAAATATCAAACTCACCATAATCTAAATATTTACAAAGGTATTAAAGGTACCAAATAATGTAATACCTCCAATACCCCCCCATATTACATTATTTGGTTTGAAGGCCTTTTGATGTAGTATAAAAATTGCACACCTTCTTTGTATGATATTGCCCTTACTATTGTACAATTATTCATAGGCTTACACACTTCTAATCATATGATTACATGATCTAGTGTGTAATAGTACAACAACAATCTAGCATGCAATTGTACTACAACTTCATCATATAAGTCTCTTGCAACCATACAATTCACTTTCCAATTGTATAGTATTCTAGCCCATCATATAATTGTACGATCCAATTGGTGATATTCCCTTGTGTGAACCTAGTCTTGTATGATCTTGCTCTATCGTACAGTTGTACAATTAAATTTCTTCAACAATATTCACCATCGTACAATCTTTGTAATTATTTTATTATTACCAATGTTCAATGTACAATATTTGTTATCATACAATAGATTCCCCTCCAAATATCTATCTTTTTGGGCAAATGGAATGTATGACTCTTCTATCGTACAATTGGGATGTTGGCATGATAATTGAATTCTACAATAAATGGATGAATGATATTTCACGTTATTTTATTGTACAATATTTAAATATTTCAAACAAATAAATTTAAACTGCACTTTTTAAGGGTTTCCTAGGAAATATTTCCTAGCTCAATTCTATCATATGATTCTATGGTTAATCCATTTCAGATTGTGCAATTGTGTTTTTATTTTTTCTATTGTACAATTGCTTACTTTTTATGACAAATATATTTCACACCACTTTTACTCTATTCACATGCACCATTCAATGTGCAATTTCTTTCCTTCTTTTTGACTATTCAATGTTGCTCTTAGTTAATCATTATTGTACAGTTTACTTCTAGTATGCAATGACAAACAGGATTGGGTATTGGTAGTATAATGATGAGATTAATTAATTGTTTCGCAATGCATGATGTCCAATTATCTTTATTCTTAGACTGCCTCCAATGCAAGCATCATCCCCTTCATCTTAACAACTATCACACTACATGTGTTATAAAATCTCTTATGTTGTTGTTTGAAGGTGAAACTCTTAGTTCACTACCTTTACTCTATATCTTGAATGGTAATCTTACCCACAAACATATATTTTAATTGCTCCATTATCTTCAATCTAGTGTCCTCCTTCACTGTGATTTACCTTCCTTTGAGTCAAATTATGCCTTGGATTTCAATGCTTCAAAAGTTTCTTTGGATCTTGCATGCAAAGATACAAAAATATACACAACTTTCTAGATTAAAAATTTATGTATTCAACAATAACCAAGACTCAAGATTAATTGGAAAAATATTATTTAATTTATTTCTTGGGAATGCTAGGCTAAAATTTTGAAATCCCTTTTCTCTTCTCTCCTCTCCCTTCCAATCATGTTTCTGAGACAAAACACACATTTTATAAATTTTCAAAGTAGTTACATAATGACTGAGCAGTTGGTCTTCCACATACATGACAATTCAACTTCCACAATGGTAGGTCATTAGGATGCTCCTGCATCATACTCGTTGGGTAAAAAAAAAGTTGTATGAGCTCCAACTCATGATGTTTTCTTCTAAGCTATTACCACTATAGCTAAGTCATCGACATAAGGTCAAATTTGTTGTCTTGTATTTGCCTTCCTTTGAGGATCAAACCTATTCATATAAAATGCACTCAATATTCATTTCACCTTGTTCCATTGTGGTACATCCATCCAACCAAAATCAACATTCACTTTTTTGGTTACTTCCTCTCAATACCAATAATCATGTGTGGAGTGATTATGTCCTCCACAACTCCCACAAGGATGTAGATTCCATCACCTAGTTGCCACATGTCCAGATATTCCACAATAAATACAACAACCCATTATCGAACCTTCATTCCTTGTACTATTCTCTCCTCTCACAATTTAGTCATGTTGCTTCTTGTCAAACCTACATACCCAAGGCCTTCATTCTTTGGCCTTATCTCTAATATTATGATAATTTTTACACCTTACCTACATCTTCCTAATCCTTTGCCATTTTACCCCATTATTCTCATCAACTTAGAGCCAATGCTTGTGGTGTGCCTTTCAAAGCACTCTAACTCTTCATCCCTATTTTAACCTTGGTCATCATCACAATGTCCACTACAATCTAATGTACCATTGCCACTATCAAATTTAAAAACTTACCCTTTGTCATGGCCAAAAATGACCTAATTAGGTTCATCTTCCTCTACTATCTCTTTACCACTTCTTTCTATTTATCTTTCTTTGTATTTACAGTAGGAATTATTGAACTATTTTCTTCATAGTCACTATGACCAATGACTTATTGTCCATTATAATTCTCCATTGATGGCATCTTATAAGTTGGCTTATCATGTAAGCTCAACCTAGGACTAAAATTTATAATGTCCCATGCTCCATATTGGTGGTAACCCATATTTTGAAAAAATATTTGCATATTCTGCCAAAAAATCCTTCACCTCATGTGAAATTCCATCCAACTTGTCCACTATCCCTTCTTCGATGGGTTCAATCATGAAAGCAAGACATGCTTCCTTATTCTTCTTTCCCTTCAAGGATTTTCTCTTTGTACCCTGTCACACTATAGGAATATGGTCCACTTATTTTCCTTTGTCCTTCAATGGATTTAATGTGTACCTCTTTCCATCCTTCTGAATCATGTAGGTATTCTTCCTACCATCATGTGCTTCCTTCCTATCAAACTACCATGGTCTACCCAACAATACATGACAAACATTCATAAGCATAACATCATAGTATCTCATCCTTGTAAGAACTAATTTGGAGATCTACCATATAATGTTTGGTTACCAATATTTGATTCCCATTTTTCAACCATGAGACTATATGTATTTGGGCATTCCATTATATTCAACCCAAGTTTCTCCACCATTTTTTTTGACACCAAGTTATCTATGCTCTCACTATCCACAATCACCTTACTAAAATTTTCCCTCTAATTTAAAAATTACCTCAAATAGGTTCCTTCTTTGCTCATGTTCATGCATCTGCTTTGTTGGTTTCAACAACATCCTATCTATCATAAGGAATTCTCTTTGTTTTAGTTCCTCCATGTGCTTAGGTGAAGTGATATTGTCTTTATTTTTTTGTACAACTTGATCACACGCACTAATTTGCTATGCTTGAGGATACTCAAATTCCCTATGTCCTTCTTCAAAATATCTAGAGCACTTGCCAACAAAACCACAACCTCTACCAAATCCACCTTGTCCTCTTGACAATTTACCCTTTTCTTGGGTACTTTTATTGGAATCACTTTGAGAAGTACTAGCTTCTTGTTGCAAATGCTATCCATGTTTCCCTCTACCACTTTCTAAGTTTTTTATTCCCTATGAGGATTGTCCTCTTCCTCTTGCATTATTTTATTTCCTCCAAAATAACTTTTTCTTTGCCTTAAGTGCATACTAAAATACCCCTTTAATGGTTATGATTTGAAGCATCCCAACTTCATCTTGTATGGACATCCTTAGTCCATTTATATATCTCATCACCTTTTCCTCATCATCTTCAATATGAATGACTCTAATGGTCAATTTGTGGAATTCCTCCATATAATCCTTCACTCCTAGCTCCTTTTGCCTAAGGTTTTGAAGTCTTCTAAACAACCATATTTGGTAATCCAATGGGAGGAATTTGACCTTTAGTTTGGTGATCATTTTCTTACATTTCTTAATCTTCTCCTTTCCCTTTATTTTTCTTTCTATTTGAATATGGTTCCACCACAAGGATGCATGTGCCTTTAGATTCATACAGGAAAATTTTATCCTCTTGGGATCTTCTATTGATTTAAAATTAAAATACTTCTCCATCTCTATGATCCAATATATGAGCTCCTCTTAATTCAAGCTTCCATTATATGACAATATTTCCATCTTCGGATTTCAATGCATATTAGAAATTGCCTCTATCAATATTTCTTTAGGGTATCCTTCTGGTTCTTCATTATAAACTTTTGCTTCCTCCTCTTCACTATCACTTAAATATTTAACTTGAACAACCCTCCTCTAGGCAATTTCAAGTGCATCTAATTGAGCAATAATTCCTCTCATCATCTCAGCTATATCCATAGCTTGAGGATCTCACAATATTCCTTTTCCTTGTGCCACCTCTCCTTAGGTATGTATCACTCCTCACTACTCAGATATATTTTAGCTCTAATACCAAATAATGTAGTAGAAATACTATAAATCCCCTTTGTATGATATTGTCCTTACTATTGTACAATCATTCCCAAACCTACTCTCTTCTAATTGTATGATTGTACAATCTAGCCTACAATCATACAACAACAATCTAGCCTGCAATCATACTACAACTTCTGCACCATACAATTCCCTTTTAACCATACAATATGTTTTCCAATTGTACAATCTTCTACCCTATCATATAGTCATGCGATCAAAATGGGGACACTCCATTATGTGAACCTAGTCTTGTACGATCTTGCTCTATCGTATAATTATATGATAAAATTTCTTCGATAATATTCACCATCATACAATATTTGCAATTATTTTATTATTACCAATGTTTAATGTACAATGTTTACTATTGTATAATATATGCCCCTCAAAATATCTTTCTTATTGGGTGAATGGAATGTACGACTCTTCTATCGTACGATTGGGATGTTAGCATGATAATTGAATTATGCAGTAAATGAATGCATGATAGTTTACCCCATTTTATTGTAAGGTATTTAAATATTTTGGAAAAATAAATTTAAATTGCACTTTTTAGGATTTTCCTGGGAAAGATTTCCTGGCTCAATTCTATCATACGATTGTATGATTAATCTATTTCATATTGTATGATTGTGTTTTTATTTCTCTTATCATAGAATTGCTTACTTTTTATGACAAATATATTTCACACTACTTTCACTCTATTTGCATGCACAATTCAATGTGCAATTTATTTTCTTTTTTATTGTTCAATTTTGCTCTCGGTTACTCGTGATTGTATAGTTTCCTTATAGTATGCGATGATAATCAGGATTGGGTCTTGGTATCACAATGGTAATATTAATTAATTATTCTACAATGCATCACATCCAATTGTTTTTATTCCTAGTTTGTCTCCAATGCAAACGTCATCCCCTTCATATTAACAATCGTAACCCTTCATGTATTATAAAATTTCTTACATCGTTGTCTGAAGTGGAGCTCTTAGTTCACTAACCCTACTCTGTATATTGAATGGTATTCTTGGCCAAACGTGTATTTCAATGGCTCCAATATCTTCAATTTAGTGTTCTTATTCACTATGATTTGCTTTCCTTTGAGTCAAATGATGACTTGGATTTTAACACCTTGGAAGTTTCTTTGGATCCTACACACAAAGATGCAACAGTATACACAAATTTCTAGATTGAAAATTTACGCATTCAACAACAACCAAGACTCAAGATTAATTGGAAAAATATTATTCGTTTTATTTCTTGGGAATACAAGGTTGGAAATTTGAAAGCCTTTTTTTCTTCTCTCCTCTCCATACCAACCGCCTTTCTGAGACAAAACAATTTATAAATTTTGAAAGTAGTTACATAATGACCAAGTCGTTGGCCTTCCATATTTGTGACAGTTCAAATTACACAATAGTAGGTCATAAATATGTTCCTACATCACCTTTTTACTTCAATCTCTAATTCTTCGTCATGAACCTTTAAAGAATATAATTGTGATTGCAAGTGTAAAATGGTTGTTTCATTCCTTCAAATATTTTGCATAGTTTTTCCTAGGCATTTTTTGAAGTTTTTGCTTCACTTATATGTGCTTGAATCTCATCCGATATATTGAATGCAATTAACTTAAGGGATTTTACATCATCATATTTAATTTTTTGTATTCCAATTATATCTTTGGAAAGTATTTTTGTTCCATTTACCACAACCCAAAGCATCTCACCAATGAGTAGTGATCTCATTTTCTTTTCCATGGAGTAAAAATTCACCATTTTAGAAGTGATTTGAAAAGGAAAATTTTTGTATTTGCCATAATCAAATTTCATTAACTTCTTAATTCAATTAATTTCTTCCTTATAGTTCGTTTCAATTTAATTCTTCAATTTCAATTCAATTCCAATTATTCTTTTTTATCAATCAATTTTGAATTTCTTTAATCTTCTT
This sequence comes from Wollemia nobilis, assembly GCA_028583015.1. NCBI lineage: Eukaryota > Viridiplantae > Streptophyta > Pinopsida > Araucariales > Araucariaceae > Wollemia > Wollemia nobilis. The sequence continues at coordinate 2,177,198 of JAQPPZ010002105.1, forward strand.
ATATCTCCCTAATTTTTCAATTTCAATTACCTCCTCCAAACTTTAATTATTCCCTAACCAATATTTAATTTCTTAATTCATAAATCAATATACAATTCAAATTTTAATTAATTAATTTCCTTATGTCTCTCATTCATTTAATCACATTATATCTCTTGAAAAATAAATTAATCTAATTTCAAATGTGTGCTCAACTAACATTAAGGTTCGGGGTTATGCATAGCGAAAAATCATCGTTAATTCATGAATATTAGGAATTTGGAAATTTAAAATTAGTGAATATGGGGATACTTGATTGGGGTCTATTTACCCAAAAAATTTGGGTGTAAAATTATTTTGGAGTCAGCTCGCCCTGCTTTGATAATAATTTCATCGTTTTTATTTTAAATCACCAACATTCCTACCTAAATCATGAAGCTTTTCACCTTGAAATTATAAATAATTTTATTTATATCACTAAATTCATCTCGTATACCACTAGTATATATACCTAACATGACAACAATACTCCTACATCTAAAATATTGATTCTCGTCAAAAAATGACCTACAACAACAAAAAATCTACAACAATAAAAAAAGATCAAATAATAATAGAGACGAATGATAATGATGAGAAGAAAAGATGATCGACTAATAGAAGAGGTGATAGATAATAGGGAAAAATAGGGAAGATAGACTAATAATAGAGATGACCAATAATAGTGAGAAGTAGAGATGATTTACTGATAGAAGAGGTGACCAACAACAATTCAACTTATAATAGTGAGAAGCAGAGATGATCAAATGATAGAAGAGGCAATAGATAATAGAGAAAAATAAGGATGATCAATTGACAATAGATATGATCACCAATAGTGAGAAGCAAATATGATCTACTGATAGAAGAGGTGATCAATAACAAGGAAGGACAAGGATGATCGGATGACAATAGAGATGGATGACAATAGTGAGAAGAAAATATGATCAACTGATAGAAGAGGTGATCGATAGTAGGGAAGGGTAAGGCTGATCATCTAACAATAAATATGACCAATACTAATGACAATCAGAGATGATCGATTGATAGAAGAGGTGATAGACGGTAGGAAAAATAGGGATGATTGACAACAAAGCAATAAACGATAGATGATAGGTAGCAAAGCAACATACAATGAATTATAGAAAACAACTTTATATATTATGGATGATAGACAATAGCATAACAAATAATGGAAGGAAATAAAGCAATAGATAACATATGATAGATAACAACATTATGAACGATAGCCAATAGATAATAACATAATAAATGATGAATGATAAACAACACAACAAATGATGGATGATAGACAAAAACATAACGAATAATGGATGTTAGACATTAATGCAACAAATGATGAATGATAGATAACAATATAATAGATGAAGGATAACAGGAAACAACATAATAGATGATGGATGATAGAATCCATGATAGGTAATAAATGAAGGTTGTTTTTTACTTTTGAATCAAGGAACCTTCTAGAAGGTGTAACTTTTGATCCAAAGCTTCATTTTTATTTTTTAAACCACCTAGCTCAATGATATATACACTTTAAACCAATATATGATCAGTTTGGAACTTGGTAAAATCCTCAAAAAACCCTTATAAGACCTCCAAAATAAGCTCTAAAGTTGTTGAAGTACAATACCTGAGAAAAAGCAATTAGAGATCTAATAAGGGTAACGTGCAAAAACCCTTACAAGATGCTAGATCTTGGCAACCTAAAATGATAGATCTCATAAATATTTTTATCTTATCACAATAATTATACAATTATTTCATCCCATTTTTATAATTTTTGGTGGAAAATATGCAATTCACCATTTCTTCTACATGAGTTTAGATACTATTTGCCTTGATTTTGAAACTGATTCACCCCATTTTTATAAATACATTTTGGGGTTGACCCCTTATGCATAACCTTGTTAAGGTTAAAATATACTTTTTGATGCTAGTTTAACCTTGGCTTAATACCATCATGTTTTCATGCATGTGTGTCACCTTATTCTCAACATTGGCTACTTTCCCTCTCCAATTTTAACATTGTTACAAATGTTACAAAATGCTCCAATTGGAGATAATTTTTTTCTTCATTGCAAAAAAAAATCATGCTTATGTGTTCCTCCTAGAGTTTTACTCTTTTGTTACTCTCAAAATTCACCTCTAACTCCACCAGAGTCTCCCTCAATTGCAATCTCAAGCCACACTCCTCAGGTACTATCTTCCAATGTTTTGCTAATGCTTTGGCATCTTCTATACTTAGGCACTATCTTATATTGATGATGCTCTTAGATGCTTGAAACCTTATATGTTTCCAACTCTCCAACACATATGTCTTCATGAACACTCTCACTTCTCCTCTTCAAACATAGCACTCCAACTTATTCTCACTTTCCTTCCTTGACATACCTTTGTAGCTTGTAATATTTTTCTTGCTTCTCCCATGGCCGTAAATTTCATTATCCTCTACTATAGAATCTTGACCTAGCACTCCAAACAAATATTTCTCCAACCATATCTTCTTTCTTCAAACCTCCTCTTAAATCCACTCTTGTTGTGTATGTCTAGCTGACTGTTAGTAGTCTCTTTCCAATGTTCCTCCTTAAACCTCCTTCAAAACTCCTTGTTAATGCTTCTTTGTCAATATTCTACTTTCCCTCTCCAATATTCTATGTTTTTCCTTCACTCTTATTTTCTCCAACACTCCATCTTCAAGTTGTGTAATTGTCTCTCTTACTCAAATCCTATCAACCTCTCTTTCTCTCTATATTTAATGGATTAACTAAAGTGGCTCTAATACCATTGTCAGTAAATAAGCCCAATTATCATAGGTCAATAATTCTTAGGATTATATGATCTCACACGTATAAACTCATTCAACCATAATAATAATATTAGATAAAATAAAATATTTATTTAAAATACATCTACTATTGCATGCATAAATGCAATGCTAATTTAATTCTTGATTCATTACATAACACAAAACTTTATCTTCAATATATAGATACATGAGACTCTTCACATTACTTGACTCTTGAAATTTGTTGTCCTCAATCTCATGGGAGAACCAATTTTTCATATTTCCTTCTTTACATAATAAATATCACATATTACATAATGACAAAGTCTCTCAAAATTACGTATAACTCTGTACTTCTAAATTTGACATATCACACTCATAACTCTCACTTATGCACAAGATACCTCACACTCATAACTCCACTTAAACACATGACACCTCACACTCATAACTCATACTTGACTACATGACACATACTATTGACTAAAACATCAAACTCACCCTAATATAAATATTTAGAAAGGTACTCAAGGTACCAAATAATGTAATACCTCCAACACAATTTGATTGATTCGATTGATTATAGCATTTTTGGAGGTGTGTACTACACGAGAACTATAGACCTCCTCTACTACACAAGAATTATTAATTATGTGATTTATAAATATTTAATGCACCTTCTTATTTTCCATATAATTATCAAAATATAAAATAATTATTTTTTAAATATTATATTAAATAAATTTAATTTTTTATTATAATTAGTTAACAACGTGACATGGTGAAAATTATAAACATACACAATACTATATTACTATGTGTAGATATTGATAGAAATATTGAGAAGCAATATTAAACCAAGAAACTAGATATGCAAAGCATTACTAAAAATATCAAGAACTGATTGATTATTCCATGAGATCAAATTTGTATAAATAGAAAAGTTGATCAATGTGAGTTGTTATATTACAACAGCTCAACAAATCTGAGCTAGAGTAAAACTGCGAGTTCACCTACCTCATGGAAGACTAGTAACTCAAGTTAGATTATCCTAGCAAAACTTAAGATTATTCTAACACCCCCCCTTAAGTGATACTAGGGGTGAATGGAACAACAATAAATGAGTCCTGGAAATAAGACCTGATGAAGTACTCATGTACATAATGTGAGTGAATATAATGAGAAATAAGTCCCGGTAATATGGTCTTATTAGGTACTCATGTACAACATAAGAAGAAAATTATGGAGAGATGGTGAAAAAACACATGGGAAAAAACCATATTCCAAAATAATAAGAAGAATAAGAAGAAAAATAAGAAGAGGAAGAAGAATGGAGAGGTTAAAAACCTTTGCATACTCTTCTAAGACAGCTACCTTATCTCAAGTTTCTCACATAACTAAATGTAACATGGAGAAGTAAAGGATTTGGTGAAGATGTCTGCAATCTTAATGTCTGTGGGAATGAACTCTAAGCTTAGATCCCTATCCTAAATATGTTGCCGAATGAAGTGCATGTGAATCTCAATGTGCTTGGTGCATTGATGCTCAACTGGATTTCGAGCAATATGAATTGTGCTTTGATTGTCACACCAAAGGATGATAGGTTGGTCATGAAAAAAATAATATTTTCTCATTATCTGACGAAGCCAAAGAGCTTCCTGACTAGCCAAAATTGCTGCCCTGTATTTTGCCTCTGTAGAAGATAAAGAAATTGCTTGTTATTTTTTGCATGACCAAACAATTGGTGAAGAACCAAGGCAAAAAATATACTTAGATGTGGAACATCTATCGTCAACTAAACCTACTCAATCATAATCTATGTATCCTACAATATCTGTGGAGCCACTCCCATATAATAACCCATAGTGAGTTGTCCCCTACAAGTAGCAAAGAATTCGCTTTGCTACTTGCCAATGGCTGAAATGAGGATTTTTAGAGAATATGGAAATCAAGCCAACAACATAGGAAATATTTGGGCGAGCATGAGTGATGTATAATAGGCTTCCTACAAGCTGTCTATATAGAGTAGAATCACATTTAGGAGAAGTTCAGGAAGAAGTTAGAGTGACACTAGACTGAAAAGGTGTGGAATAAGGATTGCAATCAACCATCTTAAACTATTGTAGAAGATCTATAGTATACCTTTGTTGACATAAGGAAATTCTTGCATCTGTTTGAGTTATCTGAAACCCAAGGAATTAATGAGCTAAACCCAGATCAACCATCTCAATTTTTTTAGAAAGGGATTTTTTGATAGTCTTGATGTGAGAAGTGGCACTACCAGTAAGTAGGAGATCATCAACATAGAGGACAAGAATGGTGATGTTTTAATCTTCATGCCAAATGTAGACTATAGTATCTGACTCACAATGAGATAATCCTGAGAAAATAAGGAAAGATTCCATATTTTTGTACCCAGCTCGAGGAGCTTGTTTGAGACCATAGAGAGATTTTCTTAGTCTACAAACAAGGGAAGAGTCTTGAATAAATCTAGAAGGTTGCTCCATAAATATTTCTTCGTTTAAGTCACCATGTAAGAAAAAACTTTTACCATCCATATGAAAAACATGCCACTTTTGAGAAGCGGCAATTGCAAGGACCAACCTAACAGAATCCATTTTTGCAACTGGGGCAAAGGTTTCAGAGTAGTCAATGCCTTCAACTTTGAAAAAACTTTTAGCTACCAAGCGAGCTTTGTGTTTTTCAATTGTTCCATCAACTACAAACTTGGTTTGGTAAATCCATTTACAACGAACCAATTTTCTTCCTTTAAGAAGAGGGACTAGATCCCAAGTTTTGTTTTTGATCAAAGAATAATATTCCTTAGAATGCTATAAAAACTAGCCCTGCTCTGGTACCATGATAGAAATATTGATAATCAATATTAAACCAAGAAACTAGATATGTAAAGCATTACTAAAAATATCAAGAACTAATTGATTATTCCACGAGATCAACTTTGAATAAATAGCAAAGTTTATCAATGTGAGTCATTGGATTACAACAGCTCAACAGATCTGAGCTAGAGTAAAACTGCGAGTTCGCCTACCTCATGGATATAACATGCTAATCAATTGTTAGATTAAAATAAAATAACATATTCTAAATATATTATACATTTTTAATAAGCTAAGTGTTACTTCTATTGGGAATCATTGGCATCAAAAGAACAAAATATAACATTACTCTTAGGTTAAGCAAACTAAATCAAAATTGACTTTTTATCAAAGATATTCTTCATTTTTATTTCTATCAAAGATATTATTAATATTTCTCAAACTACAATTTTTTCACAACCGAATCTTTGAATAATTTTCATTAAGAGAGAAAATTTCACTTTGTCAGTTTCCTTCTAAAATATGAATTTCAATGAGATGAAGATCGACGCTATGATTGGCTAAATTATTTGCTACCTGATTTTCTTCTCTATAGATATACTCACATTTTCAAGAAACTACCTCCAATAATATTTGCAAACATGAATAATAATAGTATCTTCATTTCAAAACCCACATCTATTTTTTAAATATCATTAATAATAATTTGTGAATCCCCTTGAATTAAGATATATTTCCATCCTTGTTCAATGACAATTTTATTCCTTATAAGACTTATCCTAGCCTTTACATAGTTGTTAGTTAAAATTGTATATGATTTTGAGTGCATTCTCTTTATTCCATGAAAAACCTAGGCATGCTTATAAAATTAGATATGAAAAAGACATATGATAGGGATTGTTGAAGATTTTCATATGATAATTTATAAAAAAAATGGCTTTGATTAAGGTTGGTGTGAATGGATTAGATGTAGTTATAACACTCCAAAATATTTTAATTTGATCAATGGATTCCCTATTAAATACTTTGAATCAACCCATGGACTCTACTAGGTTGATCCACTATGTCCTTATCTATTTATTGTTCTTATGGAGGTATTGGGGAGAGTTTTTTTGAAGGAAAAATCAAAGGTATTTAGGTTACAAAAAATGACCCCTTTAAATCTCATCGCTAGTTTTTTGATGATAATTTTCTTGTGGATCATCCTTCAGTTAATAATCCTATGGTATTTATGTCAATATTATCATGTTATGGGAAGACAACTAGATAGTTAATATTACTTACTAAAATTGTGATCTTTTTTATTAACACTGCCCTAGATTTATAATGGATTATTATGGATATTTTAGGATCTAAAGATGGAAATTTACCATAAAAATATTTGGGTATTTCTTTGTTTGATAAAGGTAAGAAGATTTGGGACTCAATTTTGTAGAGAATAATATCTTGTTTGGAAAGCTGGAAAAATAAGTTCCTAACCACAAACGAAGGGTTAAGGATATGAGAAAAAATTTAGGATTCCTCTTTGTAAGTGGGATAAGGTTTATAAAATAAATAATAGGGAGGGGTAGGCTTGTAGAATTGCAAAATTAAGATTTCAGCATGTAAAAATTGGCTAGAGATTATTTAAATATCAAGGAAAGAGTTGGAAAACATACAATTTCAAAAATATATAGGTTCTCTTGATTCAATGAAAATATTTAGGAAATGAATCCTACCTAGAGGACCACAAACATGGAACTTCATGTCAAATATTTTATAATTGATCAAGAAACATATTAGATGGTTAGTTTTTTTAGTTGGCTATATAGGATTTAAATGCATTCCACCTGTATTACATAATCAATACATAATGGTATTACAACAAATCTTGGGTATTGTCCGCATATCGCTTGACAAGATTTAAACCTGGGTCTCCTCATCAAATATTGAGGAATATAATCAACTAAAATAATTCCATTTGATTCTATGTTAAGGTTCACCCATGATATTTGAACCTTGGTTTACTCTGTGAAACTCTTCACTCCCAACAATTGCTCTAAACCCTATGGGCATATTAGATGGTTAGCTAATGAAGCAAAAATTTTAATTTTTGGTCTGATGCTTGATTGAAGTTTCATCCTTTTATTTTTATCCAAAATGGAAACCATAGCTTTTAAAGATCCATAGATCAAATATTATATTAATATCAATTTTTATGCAAAAGGATGTGTTGGTTTGCAATCTAACAAAATATGGTAGATACTTGATCAAGTTGGAATATTAGTATTTGTAGCAATTAGAATTTTTACTTCTAGTGATTTACCTTGGAAGAATATTTGGTGAATGGAGGCCCACCCTAAGGCCTCAACATTTCATTGGTTAGCATTCCATAACAAGATTCTTAAAGAAAAAAAATTGCAAAGAAAGGACCTTTCAAGTGTATCTTCTGTGAGAAGAATATTAAGACATCAAATCATTTGCTTCTTCGCTACCCCTTTGCTTACACCATTTGGTGTAGATTATTCAAAATTATGAATATATACTTGGTAGCTCCAACATTGAAAGAGTTGATGAAATGTTAGATTAATTGTTTTAAAGCTAAAGCGTTATGCATTCAATAGAGGATTGGTCTTGCAATTACTTGTTGGAATTTATGGCTTGAAAGGGATAATATAATTTAGAAAAATAAATATCAAAATTATGCCTATGTTTAGAATTGTACAATTATCTCTCTTGGAGAATGTTTATAGACATGATTCTCATCATGAGAAGTCTCTAATATATAAAATAAGGTGCTAGCCTCTTAGTTGTAGGATTTGAATATACATGGAATACGCATTCACAACAATGGAATCAACACAAAGGATTTGCTTTGATCTATAATAAAATGGACATGTCCTAAAATTAGGTTTATCAAAATTATTTTTTATGGTGCTTCCAAGGGAAATATAGGAATAGATGGTGGAGTGGTGTTTTTATAAATAATGAAGGCAAAATTCTCCTAACTTATAATCATATGGAAATTCAACAAACAACTATACACATGCTAGGAAAATTCTTATAGGAATAAAATTTGTAATTAGAAAAATGGAAATATATTTCAATTGAGGAGCATTCACAAATTATCATCAATACTATAAACAAAAATGGATGTGGAGACTGGATAAAAATAACATTATTGCTTATGATCATCAACTATTGTTAGAGGCAGTCTCCTGGAAATGTGAGCCTATGTAAAAAGGAAAATTTTGTAAGAGATAAATTAGTCAATGATCATGTTGATCTTTGTCTTGGAAAATTTTAAATTTAGAAAACAATTAGCCAAGTGATATTTTATCTCTTAATGAAAATGATGTCAAAGAGTTGATTTGAAAAACATAGTAGTTTGCAAAATATAAGAATATATTTTATAGAAAGAGAAATGAAGAATATATTAGTAAAAAGGTAAGCTAGACATGATTAAATTTACATGAGAATAAATATAATGTTTTGTATTTTTTATGGGAGTGGCCCTAATAGAAGCCACACATATCTTATTAACAATAAACAAAATAAAAATGAAATAGTTCCTATAAAATTTGTTGATACCATGCTTCCTAGTTGCACTTCTTTTAAATGGACTTTAATGGGTTATATAGGATTAAAACAAGTTTCGCCAAGATTATATCAATGCTTTGGTATTTCAACAATGACATTGTGATATTAATACAATAAAATCAAACAAGTATATATATATATATATCACTTTTTTTTTTTAATATGAACATGGATCTTCACATTTTAACCATTTTATATATTTTAGTTGCATTTGTTTTTAAGAGAAAAGGAGTTGCACTCAGGTCCTCCACCCTTGATAAATCAAAAATATTTCCTTTAGAGCTTCAAAGTTTACAAATAAAATTAATTCTCATCTCAATTGAGTTGTTACAGCTAAATATCTACATCTTTTTTCATAAAAAGTTTGAATTCTTGATTTTCATTTTATCGATCTTCTTCAATTTTCTTTGTAAATACAAACATTCCAAAATTCAACATCCTTCTTCTTAACCTTTTTTTGCAACATACTTCACAATACTAAAACTCCACCTCTACAATCTATGCGTTGCATCTTAGTAGAGTAATATTTCTAAAAATTTACATTATATTTGTTCACTTTATCAGCTTTGAACTATTAGTTTCCTTCCTGAAGCATAAGTGTAACCACAAAAATTGTAATAAATAGTTTAGCAGTCTCAAAAAGTCAAAAGTTCATGATTAAATATTATCAAGGGATATATGCATAATGACTAATTTATGGATCATTATATAATACAAATGAAATTTATTTTAATCCCAAAAATCCAATTAAAAAATATTTTATCATTTTAATGAATTATAAAATGAGTCTCATTCATTTCATAATAACATTTTAACAAATCATAATGATATTATTTTAATAAATAGTTTAGCAGTCTCAAAAAATTGAAAGTTCCAATCCATACTTTGTCCCATAATCCAACCAATAATCAACTCAAATAATCCATTTAGCCATGAAGTCCATATGATATCATCTTCTTTTGCTTCATCATACCAAAAATATACTTGCTTCATGAAATCATAGTCCGCTTTATAAAATTTAGACTATTAGTTTCCTCCAATGCATTGATCTATAAATGTATCCCCTAAAACATTTTGTAATCCTTGGAATATTATTTTGAATTTGCTTCTTTTAGTTTTTTCTTGTTAGCTTTACCTAAACTTACTACTTCCTCTAACTATAGAAAAAAGAATTTAACTTTACAATCCTCTTATAAAACCCCTTTAATGGCTAGCCTTTCTACATATTTTTCCTTTCCTTTAATGTATGTACAAACTTAATTTCTTCAAACTCAGTAGCAAGGTCTTGATTTCCACAATGATCTCTTGTATGTTCCATGGAACCTTTACTTTCCTCAAAATTGCATTTATTATTGTTAGTGAGTAGCCTTTCATCCATACTATATTACATTTCATTTATTTGCATATTTTTTAACCTTTCAAAGCTACCAAAGCTTCAGCTTCAATATTTTTCATAAATCCACTATTGAAAGCATAATGTGATAAAATCTCACCCCTATTATTTTTTGTTGTTCCTCCTCCTGGTAGTCTTGGATTTTAGATGCTCCATCAAAATTCAATTTGAAAAATTATGCTTTCAATGGTTTCCAATTTATATTTTTTGTCTTACTTTTTTTCTCTTGTACCCACTATCATAATTCCAATTGATGACTTGAATCCGTCTATGAATTCTTTTTGCTTCAAGATTAGGGATCGGGTGAGTTGATTGGGCTTGTTTAGACATCTCTATGGATAAACAAATATTCCTTTTCATTACCTCTAAATTGCTTTATTTTCCTTCAAATATTCTTCTACTCCTTTCTAAACATACAATACAAAGTGTTGTATCTTTCAATCTATCCTAAATTATTTGTAATACCTCACTTTCAAAAATGCTCTAAAATTGATTTAAACATTCTTCAATTCTTTCATTCATTCCCACGCATTTACCAAACATATTAAGAATATATTTCCATAGTTACCAAACTATTGAACAGTGTCCCAAGAGATGGTCTATACTCTCCTCCTCATTTTACATATAACACATTGTGAGGGACCATGAAAAACCTTTGTCATTAGGTTATCCTAGGTTAAAATTTTCCTATGACCTACTAGCCATACAAATATTTTAACTTTTGGAATGATTAGGCTATAACAAATATCTATCCATATTCTTGCAGTATTCATATTTTGTTGGTGCTTTACATTATATCCATTTATTATTGTGTATTCTCTTGTGTTATTCAACTCACAAATTAGCTTATCCTTAGATCCCCTTGGAATAATCATTGTTGTTATCTTTTTGCTCGACTACTTCCTAGAAACAATGTCCAATATACTTGTAAAAAAATATTTTTGTTTTCCATTTGTATCTTCCTTTATGATCCTTGTACATAATGTTTGAAACCCTATCACCATATTTATCTTGAACTAATCTCATCCATGGTTTCAAAATAGGAGTTATATTGAGTGGTCTTTTATCCATCCAAATAGAATTTTTTTCTCTAGTTACCACCACCTATCTTAGATCTTTAATCACTAGATCAATTGATTTTTTTAAACCATTCCATAGTGTAGAACCATCTGGTAGTGAGAATGCGATAAATATTAGGCTTGGGTCACTAGGCTCAATGTACATACTTAGAAGGATTTTTGCCCATTGTCTTTGGATCTCTTTTTACAATCTCCATATTACTTTTTCCCTTAGAGATAAGTTTGCATCTATAAGAAATATTAAACCGAGACCTCCCCTAGTTTTATCATCACACACCTTGCTCTATTTCACCAAAGGAAAATTCCTTTTATAATGTAATCCTAACCACAAAAATGATCGCATAATATAGATTAAATTTTTTCTACCAATTTTTGTATTATATACAAGGATATATAATATGTTGAAATGGACTGTAAGAATAATTTAATCAGTTGCATTCTTCCTCCTAATGTTAACCATCTACCTTTTAATGCCGGTAGTTTATTTTAAACTTTACTTATAACTAGATTCCACAATTCTATCCTCATTCTCTCCTCAAGTAACGGCATCCCTAGATATGTTACTGACAAATTTGCCTTCTCCATTTGAAGTAACCTACATATCCTTGCTCTAATTCTAGTTGGAGTTTTTAGAGAGTAAATTTTAAATTTTTTCCTATTTAATTTTTACCTAGATGCTCTTTCATATTCCTTTTAATAAGTTATTCAAAGCTCTGACCTCATTTTTCTCTACCCTCACAAAAGGGTTGTATCATCTACAAATTGTTGATGAGTGATGTTGTCGATGTTATTACTAACCTTAAGTCTGCTTATTAGCCCATATTTATTTGCCTTCTTCATATTCCTTTCCAATACCTTAGCCATAATAATGAACAAATATGGTGACAAAGGGCCTCCCTATCTAAGACCCATCTTGGCTTTAAATGATTTTGTTACTAGCCCTTTGAGTAACACTAAATATGATACTATAGAGACATAATCTTTAATCCATTTGACTCATTTCTTCCCAAATACAAACTTCTAATGGAAATCTCATTTAACACTATCATAGGTTTTATTAGTATCAAGTTTTAATATAATTTATCTCTTTTCTAGAAGCTACTGAATGCATTACTTCATGAGGTACTATGATCTTGTCGAGAATTTGTCTCCCTTTCACAAATCCTTCTTGCTCTTTTGAAATATTTTTTTCTAATAATGGTCTTAATTGGTTTTCCATCACTTTGAAGATTATCTTATATGTCATATTACATAGGCTTATGGGCTTGAATGATTCAAACAATTATGCATCCTTCTTTTTGAAATTAGGGTAAGATATGTTGCATTTAGTTTATAATGTACGTATTGTTTTACCCTAGACTTTTCCACTGCCACCAATAAAGAATCCTTCACTATTTTTCAATTATGTTGATAGAAAGTTGTAGAAATTCCATCCATACTTGGGGATTTATCCTTATCAAAAAAGAAAAGAGCTTAATGAACTTCTTCTAGAGTTATATGCTTCATCAATTTGCTATTGTCTTCTTCTATTATAACTGAAGGCACTTCTTGTAGTAGCTTATCATTAAGAACTTCAATCTCTTTCGATCCTAGAATATTTTGGTAAAAAGCCTTACCTTCTTTCTAATTTCGCTCTACTCTTCAATCCAAACCCCTTCTACTGATTTAATTCTACTAATTCTAAATACTGATCTCTATACAAATTCTAATTTTAATTACAAATACCAATTATGATCAATATTCGGACATAAATAGCTAAGTATCTATATTTTGTAGTTTTTAAAATCTCTAAGAATTCTTTTAAGAACCCCAAATTTAATAATAAAATGTTATAAAACTAAATATATTATTTCTAAATTTTGAAAAGGCTTATGATCGAATTGAATAGGTTTTCATTCTTTCTATGTTGGAAGCTCTTGGCTTTGGTCCTCAGTTTATTTCCTCTGTTAAAATACTTTTTCAAGATGCATCAGTTGTGCTTTCTCTCAACAAGTTTCAAATTGACGCTATTGGCTTGCATAGGTCAATAAGGCAGGGTTGTCCTTTGGTCCCCTCGCTATTATTTTTAGTACCAGAAGAATTTAGTTATATTTTGACTCATCGTGCTTCTCTTGGGATGCTTCGGGGTATTTCCCTTCCTAGGAATGCTGGTCAACTCATTAACGACCATTTTGCTGATGATTCCTTTCTTACTCTAAGGATGAACAATCCCTTTCTAAAGCCTTGTCTTGTCTTTATATTTTTTGCAAAACCTCTGGGTCTAATATCCAATGGAGGAAAACCTCATGTTATAGGTAATCCCTACAGCCTCTTCCCCACTAGCTTCAACATGTGCAGTGGAGTTGGACTCATCTTGGAGAAGTCTTAAAATTCTTGGGTATTTATTTTGCCTTTCAAGGCTCTCCGTCCCAATTATGGTATTAAGTCATCAGCAAAGTAGAAAGCAAGTTGGAATATTGGAATGCTAAGAAGTTGTCTCTTGCTGGCAAATTTCAAATTTGCTCAAATGTGTTGGCTTCCATGCATGTTTATTACTCTTCTTGGTGGGTCCCTTCACAGGCTTGTTACAAACGGCTTGAAAAATTACTACAGGATTTTTTATGGTCTAGTGGGTCTGAGCGGAAGGGCTTTCACAGAGTGGCTTGGGATATTTTTTGTCTCCCACGACAACTGTGCTAAATGGATTGTGTGGGATCTCAAAGGACCTAAAACATGAAAAGTTCTTATCAGACATTGCATCTTGGTTGGGCTTCCCCTCAACCGTCGAGCCTGGGCAGGAATGGATTTGCCCTCTCTAGTGTTGGCCCTAGTTTTCATTAAAATCACTGGCTCCTTTGTCATCAAAAGCATATGGAAGGCTTGGAAACAATTAAACGCTTGGATTGTTTGGAAGGGGGTCCGTTCACATAAAGGCCTTTCCATTAATATTCTCAATGTCTGGTCCCCTATATTCAAGCTTTAGGGTAAGCCATTGGGCCAATTTTCCTGGGTCCATGCCCAAAAAAAATTTAAGCGGGGCATTTATGCCATTGCAGATTTTTACTCTAGGGAATATAGAAACTGGATTCCTTGGAATGATTTTAAAAGGATGTTTCGATTGTCCAACGTTGACAAGACTACATATGATGTTGTTCTGGACCATACACCTTTCTCCTTATGGCAGAAATTAGGTGTCAAATCCCAGAAACCCTGGTGGAAATATTGGGCCTAGTATAAGAGCACTTCCTTGCTCAGCTACAGATCCAAGAAGGGTTATAACTGGCTTACGCCAACTGCACCCACGATGCCAAAACTCAATGTCAAATGGGACCTTCTCTCATCACCCTCTAGGTGAAAAACTAGATTTTATTCATCCTGGGCATCTTATCTGGAGCCAAAGAAAGCTTTTTTCGCTTGGAGCTCATTGTATCAGGGTTTACCCCTTGGCCATAGACTTTCTTATATGGGGGTGTCTGAGCCCCAATGCTCATTTTGTTAAGAACCAGAGTATTGTATGCATATTTTTTGGGCATATAGACGGGCCAGTCTCACTTGGAGTTGGGTGGGTTCTTTCTTTCCCTCATTTATGTCCCTGCAACTTTCCTGGCATCGTGTCCTTCTGGGTCATCCCATTAAATTTTCTCTCCCGCTAAGGGAAGTGTGGCAAATCTTCAGAGTTAGCCTTCTATTTCACATTTGGAAATCTAGAAACAATATTATTTTCAAGCAGGTTGATCCGTCTCAGGATTTTTCCTTTGCTGACAAGCTCAAAATTTTTCATGATGTGTGGTTTCATAGCTGTGACTAGGCTAAAAAGGTAGACCATTTGCAGGCTTTGCTGAAATACTAGGGTGACGCCACTTGTGTTGTCAGTAAGGAGGTCCTTAATCGTTCGCCTCCTCACCTAGCTAGATCTTGTTCACGTCGACGCCCTGATCATGCACGGTGTCAACCTCCTCGAAGCAGAGCCCATGACTATGGAGGCCCATTGCAGCAGTCGGATATGTACACCTCCTAACATTTTGTGTTTGTAATCACTCTACAATTTGCACCTGTGCCTAATGATGGATGGGGGCTTCAGGCAGCCACGAACATATTTATGGCTGGTCTCATCCTTCTTCTCCAATTACTCATGCTTCAGGTTCAGGTGAGGAGCACTTTGGTGTAGGGGGGAACCACCCACTTCAAATGGATAAGGCCCTATCTGCTACAGGCCCCCTTCTTTAAAAACCTTTATGGCTGTAAAATATTTCTAGTTTGTTGTTGATGGTCGTGGTGCCCGTGTGATGCAGTTTGTTTTTCTTTATCCGCTATTAGGATAAGTTAATAGTATTCAGGATATAATTTTTTCGCCACCCACACTTTTTTTTTTACTGTAAAAGACTTTTATTTTTATAATTAAAATAACCTTTTATCAAAAATAAAAATAAAAATATTAACTAACATTTAATCACGGTTTGGTGTTTCCCCTTACACATATATTAAGGGTAGTCACCGCATTTAATTGAAAATAATAAGGTTTAGAGTGACAAGAGCTAGAGTTGATTTCTATACAACCCAAAAAAACCTATCACACTACTTGAACCTAAGCACATATCAATTAAAAATAGAATTTGAAAGCGATCCACCACATGTTGCTTGCTTAAAGACATGCAATCATGCTTCAACTGTTTTGTCAAGTGACCTCAAAGTAATTCCACTTTTAAATTGAAAAATTTTAACGACATGTTAACAACTTTAATTATATATTAAAATATTTTAAATTTTTATCATAATTAGACCTTGACCGATCGTTGGCGGATATTATTCAATTCAATGGCAATTCAAAAGGTCCAGGGGAATTGGCTATATGCACACGGCCTTTTATATGTATAGATCTAACAACTTCATTAGTCAAAACACATTTTCATTAGAATAGAGTAGTCTATTCTTTATTATTTAAAATTATGAAGAATAAATGTTAACATATCCATATAGTATTAATAATAAAAATATATATTAAATTCTCAAATGATAGTGTAAAGGTTTAAGCTTTGGTTCTTATTTGGAAAGTTTAAAGTTAAAACCACAGCATGGGTGAATGTGTAAGGGGTGAATGTGAATATAACACAACAAAAAAAAACTAATATATATAACTTTATGTATTTATATAAGATGGTAGTGGATGTCATCATGATAGATGTATTAAATATATTTTATATGACATAAGTTTAAGTGATAAAAAAATATGCTCTTGTTGTATATGTTGTATATAGAGTAAGGATTAAATCTTGCCAGCAACATATATCTTTCTTTATAAAATATTTATATGGTTTGTTAATGTACCATAATAACATAGTGATGATGTAATTGGGATGGGGTTCATTTTAATTTCATATAAAATCAATTGACATGACTTCAACTGGTTAAGAATATAGACTTCAAAGACAAAAACTAAGGTTTAAATATTGTTATATGCATAACTGCTTCTGCGTTTGTGGATTTCCCTGAGGCTTCCTCCTAGAGTGGAATATTAATCGAACAATTTTTGGGGTTTGGCCACGTGGATCGCCCTCCTCCGGCTTCCAATCTCAGAAGTTTGGTTAAATGGAAACTCCCTCCTACAGGTTGGGTTAAATTAAATTTTGATGAAACGGCTCAAGGAAATTCCGGTCTGGCAGGTTCGGGAGGTGTTATTCGCGACCACGAAGAGAATTTGTTGTTGGCATATGTTGAACCTATGGAAACGTGGTCTTCCCAGGTGGTGGAAGCGAGGGTGGCATATTGGAGAATTTCCTTATTAAGAGAGTTTAACTTTAAAAAAGCAGTTATTGAAGGCGAATCTCAAAATGTTATAAGGATGCTAAAAGGGGCCTGTCATGTCAGTTGGAAAGTGGCCAATTTCATTGACAAGGAAATTGCTTTATGTCAGGATCTGGAGGAAGTTCAATTTATTCACATGTTCAGAGAGGAAAACAGTGTGGCAGACTTTATGGCAAACGTGGGAGTGTATCTTCATAGATATACTGTCTGGTAGAGGGATTTCTCTCTGGATCTTATCAGTCATTCCCAGTTTGATGTCCATTAATTGAAGGTGGGTGGTGGGGCTTTCGTAGTGGGATTGGTAGGTGTCGAGTGTAATGGTCTTGCATTGAGGATGATTCTTGTTCTTCCACGTGTTACGGTAAAACCTTCTTTTCAAATTTTTCTTGTTCTTTGCACTCAGGCCTGGGGATTGCTGTGTAAGAGAATGTTTCGAAGATTGTGTTTGGAATGTTGGAGTTTGATTACTGCCCGTTGTAAATTATTGTCTTTACTTCATCTGGACGTTCAGAGGTTTCTCCGCTGGCATCCTGTGAGCTCTTTATTACCCTTGGGATGATGTGCCCATGATGTTTGCACTGAGGTGGCTTCCCTCCAGCTTTGATCTCCTGAAGGGTCTTGTATTCAAAATGTTATTTTGTTTTGGGAATCACCTTATTTCTGAGGATCGTTGGTTTTCTAATCTTGGGAATCCTTCCACTTACGTGTCACTGTTGGTGATGTCTGAGGCAAGGTGGCTTCGTGTAGTTATTCCACCTTTCCTTTTAGCTTTGTCATGTGGAGGCTTCTTGATATCTATTTGCAAGATGAGGTGGTATTGCTTTGTCCCGGGTGCTTTTCGTTCCCCTTTCCATTGGTCTATCCTCTTGGCTAGGGTTTTTGAGTCCATTTTGGGAATAATGGATGGATGTGTTCCAAAGTTTTATTTGTGCCACTCCAAGTTTATTCTGAGTCCTTTTGTTAGTTTCGGTATTCACATGTTGAATATGAGATTCTATAGCGCCCTTGACTTAGATGGCTTGGTCTGGATCGTTGCTGGCCTTGGTGCAGTTTTAATTTACTTCCCTTCGGTTGGTTAAGAATGTTTGTGACTTGTCTTCTTAGGGAAATTATGCTATTAAAAAGTACGACATTCTTCACAGTCTCCGTATGATGGAGATTTAACATCGTGTTGTGTGGAGTTCTATGATGATGGCACTAGTTTATGCCGAGGAGGCGGCCCAAATGTCCTATGGGATTATTTCTGAGTTTGACTCTATGATGTTGAATCATCTTGGTTCTTTTACAAGTCTTCTCGGGGAGAAGGTTCTCCGGTTCCTTTGGTCCCTTTGTTTTGTGGTGTTGTTGTCTGTTTATTGTTTTGTTGTGTGCTTTGTTGTACAAGGTTTAGGGGCCCCTTTCAAAACCCTTTTCTCTTAATATTACCAAAAAAAAAAAGTGGTATTGTAAAAATACTACAATCCGTGTGATGTGGTCTACCGGGAAGGATGCGACTTGCATTATCGGTGATGTGACCCGGGTTCAATCCCGATGACGAATATGTATAAGAAATATTTACTCAATAAAAAATACTACAATGTGTTTATGGTAAACCAATATGATTGGTAAGTACTAGTTTGGTTGGGCACTTACCAAGAAGAGACCCAGGTTCAAACCTTAGGGGAAGCTTGTTGCAAAGATAGTAGTCTAATCTGAATCATCTGAGTACGCGCTAGACTGACGATGACGGTACAAATCATGAGCACTCGGCGGTCTATTTCACGTCGAGCTATAAAACAACGAGGTGGAATAGGTTTGGTGGATGCATCTCCTATGGTTTGAACCCTGCGCTTGTCAGCTACTAAAAATAGTGTGGTTGTAATCAACTCTCCTATCAAGAAAAAAAATATAATAATAATACTACTATGTGGTCATGGTCAGTTGTGTTGGAGTTTATTACATTATTTGGTACCTTGCAAGTACATTGTAAAAACTATGTAAATATGTGGTGTGAAAGAGTCTTGTAAATATTAGTCATTTAGTGTTTGTCATTTAGTAATCATTAGAGGTTTGTCATTATTAGAGAGTCAATAAAATATATTTATCTTATGAAAAATATGAAGAGTCATATCTTCCGAAAGTTTGAAGAGCTTAAGGAGATGAATAATTAGTTGAAGTTGAAATGAGGCTATATGTAGAGGAAACATATAAGATGTACACAATAAAATACTAATACTTCATTGATACTGGAATACGTAGTTTGTGACCCATGGAAATATAGTAAGTTTATCTATTTGTTTGAATACTTGTGTATATCATTGTGTGAGAACTTTAATCTTGATATATTTTGTGAAAATTGCTTATATGCTAACAAGTTGAAATATTGTGATAACACTATGGTGATGTAATATAGGTGGGACGTATTTCAATCCTATAAAAGCAATTAAAATTAATTATTGTTAATTGTAAAACCAATCAATATCAATTGAAATGATCTTCAGTGATTACAAATAGGTATAGCATCTAGTTTAGATAAAGTTTATTGAGATTTGCTTTGGAAAGGATGTGAGTAAAAATTAGGTTTCCTCTTTGACAATGGGAGACAGTTTACAAATGAAAGAATATTGAAGATGTAGGCTTGTATAATTGTATACTTATGAGTTTGGCATCAAGGGTAAAACTTGGCTGGAGATTATTCAAAGATCAAATAAAGATTTGGTAAAATACGTTTTTCAAAAGTATATAAGTTCTCTCGATGTAATGAAATTACTGAAGAAACAAACCTTACCTAGAGATTGACCAACATGGAACTTCATATGAAATAGTTTACAATCTATCAAGGAACTTAGTAGGTGGTTAGTAAACGAGGGGGATTATGCAAATTTTTGATATGATACATGCCTAGCTTTTAAAGGTCCAAAGATCAAAGATAATATTAATGTGAGCAACAACTTTATTTCTTAGATTTTTATTAGCAACCTAGTTGAAGGAGATGAACTTAAAGAAATAACAAATAATTTTAAGAGTTCATTTTTATCTATTTTTACGTGGAAGGATGAGTTGATTTAGAATCTATTAAAAAATAGGGGATACTCATTCGAGTTGGGATACGAGGATTTAAAGCAAGTTAAATTTCTTATTTTTGAAAAATTTCTTTGAAAGAATGTTTAGTCACTAGAAGCCCTCCTTAAGGTCTAAATAGTATTTGGTTAGCAGTCCAATGGAAGATTTTTACAAGATAAAGTTTGTAAAGAAGAGGATATCATGGACCTTTTAGGTGTGCCTTGTGTGAAGAGGATCTAGAAACATCAGATCAATTCCTTCTTTATTGTACCTTCACTTACACCATTTGTGACTGCTTTTTCAAAATATCATAATATATTGGGTTACTCCAACAATATTGAAAGAAATGATGAGTATTAGATTAATAATTTCAAAACTAAAGCCTTATACATTCTAGGTAGGATTGACCTATCATTATTTGTTGGAATTTATGGCTTCAAAATAATAATAGAATTTTAAAACTAAATCTCAAAGTCATATCCAACTTTGGAATTATATTATTGTCTCTCCTACAAAATGTTTGCATACATGATTCTCATCATGGAAAGTCTCAAGTGTGGAAAAAGAGGTGTTAACCTCTTCCTTATATGATTTGAATATATATGGAGGGTCATCTACAACAATAGAGTTTTTTTTTTGTACACAAGCTCATTAACACACGCACACACACCCCCACGGTGGTTTGAACCTGGGTCTCCCGAAAGAAAGCCCAAAGCCCTAACCACATGGGTGTCCCACGGGGACTACAACAATGGAGTTAACACAAAGGTTTGCTTCAATCTATGGTGAAATGAAAATATTTAGAAATTGGGTTTATCAAAATAAATTTTTATAGTACTTCCAAAGGAAATTCAAGAAAAGTTGGGGGTAGTATTTTTTGCAATTATATAGGCAAAATTCTGCTCACTAAGAATCATATAGATATTCAACTAACAAATATGGAGAGTCTAGGGAACTTCTTACAAGGATCAAAATTATAATTGAAAAAGGATTAAAAATATATCAATTGAGGGAGATTAACAAACTATCATCAATAAACTTGAATGCGGAGATTGGATAAATATAACATTATTGATGATGTTTATCAACTATTGTTCTTCATCTTGGAAAATTTTGAATTTCAAAAGGCAAAAAGTTAAGTAAGATTTGTTCGCTTAATGAAAATAGTGCCAACGAATTAACTATAGAAACATAACAATTAGAAATAAATAAAAAATATATTTAATAGAAAAGAAAATGAAGATAATATTTGATAAAAAGTCAAGGTGAATATGGTTTAATTGACATAACAACAAAAGTAATGGTATATATATAGAGAGAGATAGATAGATAGAGACAGGCCCTAATAAAAGCCACACATAAGTACATTGAGAGTTTTTTAAGATAATAACCATTTTTTATTTTATTTTAATCTTGCTTATATTTAGAATTCATGTGCAATAATAATATTTTATTTTATTAAAAATTGGTTATATATGTGGGTGGAAAGTTGGGAAGGTTGAAGAAGCATGGAAGGCTGGTAAGGCTGAACGAGTGTCGAAGGCTGGGCTGGTTGAAGGAGCTGCAATGAAAAGTTGAGATGTTGGGTGGAAGGCTGGGAAGGTTGAAGGAGCGTGGAAGGCTCGTAAAGCTGAAGGAGTGTGGAAGGTTGGTCTGGTTAGCTACAACAGAAGGCTAAGATGCTGGGTGGAAGGTTGGGAAGTCTGGTCTAGCTGAAGGAGCTACAATAGAAGGTTGAGATACTGGGAAGGTTGAAGGAGCATGGAAGGATGGTCTAGTTGAAGGAGCCACAATGGAATACTAGGAAGGTTGAAGGAGCATGGAAGGTTAGTAAGGTTGAAGGTGCGTGGAAGGTTGGGAAGGTTGAAGGAGCTATAATAAAGGGCTATGATGATGGGTGGAAGGCTCAGACAGTTGAAGGAACCACATCGAAATGCTAGGATGCTGGGTGGAAGGTTTAGACGATTAAAGGAACAATAACAAAATGTTGGGATGTTGGATGGAAGGCTCAAACGACTGAAGAAACTACAACAAAAGGTTGTGATGTTGGGTGGAAGGTTTGGATGTCTGAAGAAACTACAGCGCAAGGTTGTGATGTTGAGCGAAAGATTGGTGTGGTGCTTTGGCGTATATTTTATCTTTGGTATGCCAGTGGTTTTAGAACCCACATGAATTGGGGTGGCTCTTCCCCCTCTTATTGTTGTAGGAGCGAGCCTCTTCTTTGGGAAAATATTGGATAATTCTTCTAGAGGATTGATCTTGTGTTTTTGCTGTCGGAAGGCAGAGTCCAATCTGGTTCCAAAAATAGGGTTTCTGTATTGGCCAAGAAAAAAAATTCTTTTCAAATTTGAATCTATGAAAAGTGGAGGCCTGGTGGTTTTGGGTAGAAACTGCTTGTTTGAAAGGTTGCCTTGTTTATGGGTTCTTCCCCTCTGGGTTTTTGTTGCTAGTTTTCCTAAAAACTACTTTTGTTTTGGGCAGGAAAAACCCAATTTTGAATTTGTATCAAAGTTAAGCATGGGCTTTTGGCAAAATTCTTGCTTTTGGTAGGATCTGTCTTTATGGATCTCTTGGTTCTCTGAGATCCTGGATCTTATTTCTCTCAAATCTTGAATCATGTTTCTCTCGATGTGGTGCCTCCAAGTGTTTGGTTTCTTTTCTCCTAGGAGATCAGTCCTATTGGTATTTTTCTTTGGTTTTTCATTGAAAAATTTTATGGCTTTGTAAAAGGTCGGGGAATCCTTGCAAAACCCCTTGTGTAAAAGGTTCAGGGACCCTTTCAAAACCCCTTCTTCCACCTAATCAAAAAAATTTGGTTATATAAATTAAATAATTTTAGTTTAATTAATTTAGTTTTTTTATTTTTAAGAGTAATATTTAGGTTCAAATATTTTTAAGCAAGACATGCATAATAGTTAAGTTATTGTAGTACTACTAAGTGGTGATGATGCAATAGAGGTTGAGTATCACTTTTTGAATCTAACTTTTCTGTTTAAAATTTAAGGTGTTTAATCATTTAATTTCATGTCATTTGATAGTATTAAGGTTCATCCATGAGATTTGAACCTTGATTTATATGCGAAACTTTTTATTCTTCATTGCTTACCTTAAATTCCTTTAAACAAAATTTTATTTTAATTTTTAAAATCTTTTATATCATATTGAAATATATCCATTCATATTACATCATGATTACATAGTAGTATTACAACAATTTGATAATTATGTATGCTTGTATCTATGAATTGCTTCTTGAAAGTTGAAAATTATAATCAATTAAGCTAATGTAATTTGATATTTTTACTTTTAACTTTTATTTTAAATTTATTCTTCTACTTTTTTAAAGTTGGCTTATGGTTAAGACTTTGAAACTTCAAATAAGAGGTCTAAGGTTCAAATCCAACAAGATAGAAGTGTTTACTATACTTCATTATTGAAAGTTGGTTGAAGAAGCATATATATATATATATATATATATATATATATATATATATATATATATATATATATATAGTAAAACATATTAACCTATATAAAAATATAACCTTTATAAAATTTTATATTAATTTTAATTAAACACATACATATAATAAAATACATCCTTTTATATAACCTTTGATCTTACAAAACATTAAAATATACTTTATTTTTTATTTATTTATTTATTTTTATTTTGTTATTGTGAGAAACCTCTATGACCGATGCACAGGGTTGAGCAGTCTCCTCCCAACCATGACCCTTCGTAAAATCGAGAGCTATACTTATCAATAGAGAATTTAACACAAAGCCAACACACACCCACCCCCTCACACACTCGCCCACGCCACGGTTTGAACCTAAAACCTCCCAAAAAAGAACCAAACCCCAAACCATTACGTTGCACAATATACTTTATTTTTTATTATTATTTTAAAATATATATATATATATATATATATATATATATATATAATATTAACTAAATATTAAATTAAAAAATAAATTAATTTAAAAATTCTATAATATTAAAAAAATATTATTGCTATTACTAATGGGAATTTTCCAATTACAACACTTCATATCTAACCATAAGTAGGAATTTGTGGACAGGTTAGTTTTAAAGGTGATTCAATCTGTGTTTTTTTCTTTTTAATTATTATAAAAAAATCAATATATCACATGTTGGCTATGTGAAGCCCCACAAACATACTTCACCTTTTTTTTCTATTGAATTGGCAATAAGATTATGTTGGGTCTTTGGAAAGCAAATGAAGAATGAAATATACTCTGCAATGAAAATTAACCAGACACAGAAAATATACACTGCAACAATAATAAGATAAGAGAATTCATAAACAAGATGACACAACAGATACCGTGGTTCGGCAATTGTGCCTACGTCCACAAAATATTAGATCCTTTCTTGAGAAGACAAATCAACGATTACATATTACAACTCTCTATCAAAACAGAGTCTCATCTCTTGTTATCACTCTTGTATATCATGCATACAGATTACACTTAATTTATAGACCTCTCTGCCCAACGTTTTAATCTTCACCAATGGTGGTAAAAAATAGAAAAGCTAATCTTCACCAACAGTGGTAAAAAGCAAAAACTAATCTTCACCAGTGGTAAAAAGCAAAAAAACTAATCTTCACCAATGGTGGTAAAAAGCAGAAAAACTAAAGCAGGAAATAAAGCAGAGTAATCGCTGGAGAGTATCTTCTCGAACACTTTCCTCTTATCCACTTTTATCCTCCACGGGATAAGGATGACAACAAATAACAAAAAAAAAAACTCTTATATGGTGAACAGATAAGGATACCACGTCATGGGCTGGACCCATGGATAACGACAACAATCTCCCCCTCCAGACCCATGAGGAGGGCTCCCCCATACTCGAGGCTTACACGGAATTCATGCCTACCAAAGCTTTACACAATTTATGCTTTTCTTTTGGCACTGTCTTCGTCATCATGTCTGACGGATTTCGATCAGTATGAATTTTGTTAATCTTCACCAAACCATTTTCAAGGACATCTCTAATCCAATGATACCGCACATCAATGTGCTTGGTTCTGTAGTGGAATGTAGCATTCTTGCTCAGATCAATGGCGCTTTGACTGTCACACTTAATCACGTACTCCTTTTGTTGCAAACCCAACTCCATAAGAAAATGTTTCAACCATAGCATCTCCTTACAGGCTTCTGTGGCAGCAATGTACTCTGCCTCTGTAGTCGAAAGTGCAACACATTTTTGCAGCCTTGATTGCCAAGAGATGGCTCCTCCTACAAAAGTAAACAAGTAACCAGAAGTAGACTTTTTGCTATCAAGATCTCCTGCCATATCTGCATCTGTATAGCCTTCCACCATAGGTGGTGAGTTTCCAAAACATAGGTAAACTTTAGAGGTGCCTCTTAGATACCTTAGGATCCATTTTACAGCTTCCCAATGTTGCTTGCCTGGATTTGCAAGATATCTGCTAACTACACTAGTAGCATGTGCTATGTCGGGCCTTGTGCACACTGTAGCATACATTAAGCTCCCTACAGCTGATGCATAGGGGATCTTTTCCATTTCTTTCTTTTCCTCATTGCTGGTTGGAGATGACTTGACACTCAACTTGAAGTGACTAGCTAATGGCGTACTCACAGGTTTGGCATTTTTCATATTAAATCTTTCAAGTATCTTCTCAACGTACTTTTCTTGTGATAGCCATATCTTCTTGTTCCTTCTATCACGCTTGATTGTCATACCCAAAATTTGGTTTGCAGCCCCTAGGTCCTTCATTTCAAAGACCTTGTTCAGCTCCTTCTTCAACCTGTCAATCAGATTAGCATCTTGACCAACGATAAGCATATCATCAACATACAACAAAAGAATAATGAAGGAAGACTCTGAATATTTTTTGAAGTAAACACAGTGGTCTGCAGTGGTTCTAATGAAGCCTTGATTCATCATAAAAGAGTCAAAATTTTTATACCATTGTCTTGGTGCTTGTTTTAACCCATATAAGCTCTTCTTCAACTTGCATACCATGTGCTCCTTGCCCTTTACTAGGAAACCTTCCGGCTGCTCCATATATAGTTCTTCTTTTAGATCTCCATGTAAGAAAGTTGTTTTGACATCCAACTGCTCAATCTCTAAGTCTAGACTAGCAGCTAGGCCTAGGACAGTACGAATAGAAGGCATCTTCACAACAGGAGAAAATATTTTGTCAAAATCAACACCCTTTTTCTGCCCGAAACCTTTCACTACCAACCTTGCCTTATATCTCATATCATTTTTCAGCCTAAACACCCACTTGTTCTTTAAGGCTTTTCGCCCTTTTGGTAGCTCAACTAAATCATAAGTTTTGTTCTTATGCAAGGACTTAAGTTCTTCTTGCATAGCTTTCTTCCATTGTTCTTTCTGCTCATGCATCATAGCTTCTTTAAAGCATTCTGGTTCACCACTTTCAGTGAGTGTGATATACTCTGATGAAGGATATTTTGTTGAGGTTGTCCTTTCCCTTTGTGACCTTCTCAGCATAGGTGGTTCTTCTTGAGGAGGTTGCTCCCCCTGCTCAACATCACCATGCACATCATCATTACCATGTGCATCATCATCATCTGCTTGTTGATCCTCATCACCCCAAACTTGATCTTCTTCATCTTGAGCTTGTTGCCCTTCATTTTCATGGATGGGTAAAGGATCTTGTGTTTCTGGTAGCTCATCTACAACTCTCTTTGGTTGTTCTTCTTTGTCAAAATCAGAATATGTTTGGTTTTCATGAAAAACCACATCTCGGCTTCTATGCAACTTCTTGGCCTTGGGATCCCATAACCTGTACCCAAACTCATCACCTCCATAACCCAAAAATATACATTGGATTGCTTTGTCATCTAGCTTGCTTCGCTGCTTCTTAGGTACATGTATGAAAGCCTTGCATCCAAAGACTTTCAAATGTGAATAAGATACCTCCTTGCCGGTCCACACTCTTTCTGGCACATCGCCTTCCAATGGAGCTGAAGGAGATAAATTTATCAAATAGCAAGTTGTACTCATGGCTTCACCCCAAAACTCCTTTGATAACTTAGCTGAAGAAAGCATGCTTCTAATATTTTCAACTATGGTGCGGTTCATCCTTTCTGCAACACCATTGTGTTGTGGCGTGTAAGGGACAATCTTCTCATGTCTTATCCCATGCTTTGCACAATATTCCTCAAATCTCTTTGAGGTGTACTCTCCACCATTATCTGTACGAAGTAATTTCAAGGACTTGGAGGTCTGCCTTTCAACCATAACATGAAACCTTTGAAATATTTCAAACACTTGATCTTTGCTCTGCATGGTAAAGCTCCAAACTTTCCTGGATGCATCATCAATAAAAGTAACAAAGTACAAAGCACCACCAAGAGTTTTCACGCTCATAGGGCCACATATATCAGAATAAACTAGATCAAGAATCTCAATTTTCCATTTGGCCTTAGCATGTGAAAAAGAAACTCTATGATGTTTTCCTACTAAACAATGATCACACGGAGCCAATGACGTACCTTTGAGATTTGGAAGAGAATTCCTCTTCACCAAAGTCTCCAAACCTTTTTCACTTATGTGACCGAGTCATCGATGCCACAGACCAGATAGAGATTCATCAAAAATAGTGTTCACCTCACCTTTGGATAACTGGGCTTCGGTCCTATAGAGAGAGCAACACTTCTTTCCTCTTGCCACAACCAAAGAGCCCTTTTTCAGCTTCCATAATCCATTGCCAAACTGTGTCTCATACCCTTCATCATCAAGCTTTCCAGTTGAGATGAGATTCAACCTGAGATCTGGAACATGCCTCACATCCTTGAGGACCAACTTATAACCAACATTGGTTGTGATGCAAACATCACCCATTCCAACAATTTTAGACACTCCATTATTTCCCATTCTTACCGAACCAAAGTCTCCTGACTTGTACGTGATAAAGAAATTGCTATGTGAAGTGGCATGGAAGGATGCTCCTGAGTCAACCACCCAGTTTGAATCTTCACACGCTGCACTAATACAGTCTTCACCACACATTGAGAATATTAGGACATCACTGGATGCAACTGCAGTGGTTTCTTGATGTTCTTTATTTTCATCACCAGATTTCCCTTCCTTTTGATCTCTTTTAAGCTTCCTGCACTCCCTCTTCATGTGCCCGGGCTTCTTGCAGTAGTAGCAGGTTATTCCTTTTCTTGATTTGGATCTCCCTTTTGATTTGCCTCGATTGTTATCTCCTCGGTTCTTTGGTCTTCCCCGTTCTTCAGCAACCAATGCCTGTGAGTGGGAGGAATTTGAGGATTTTCTCCTCACTTCTTCATTCAACAAACTGCCTGTAACTTGACTCATGGTAACAACTCCATTGGGTGTCGAGTTGCTCAGGGATACAACAAGAGTCTCCCAGCTATCCGATAGTGAGCTTAGCAACAATAGTGCTTGCAACTCATCATCCAACACCATCTTCATAGCTGCTAGCTGATTTACAATGCTCTGCATCTCATTTAGGTGCTCTACAACAGACCCATTTTCTTTAAACTTCAAGTTTACCATATTTCTGATCAGAAACGCCTTGTTTTCGACTGTCTTTCTCTCATACAAGTCATGCAGTTTCTTCCATAAAGGGTTTGCACTGGTTTCTATCGCCACATGGTGAAACACAATATCATCCAACCATTGACGGATGCAAGCAGTTGCTTTTCGGTCCATCTTTGTCCAATCCTCAACGGATATGTCGTATGGCTTCTGGTCTACTTCAATCGGCAGGTTGAGGTCCCTCGAATAGAGAAGATCTTCCATCTTGGCTTTCCAGATTAACCAGTTGTTGCCATCTAAGCTAACCATCCGAGTAGAGGTGTTTGCCTCCATATTTGATCCACACACAAGTGAACCAAGCTGGCTCTGATACCAGTTGTTGGGTCTTTGGAAAGCAAATGAAGAATGAAATATACTCTGCAATGAAAATTAACCAGACACAAAAAATATACACTGCAACAATAATAAGATAAGAGAATTCATAAACAAGATGACACAACAGATACCGTGGTTCGGCAATTGTGCCTACGTCCACAAAATATTAGATCCTTTCTTGAGAAGACAAATCAACGATTACATATTACAACTCTCTATCAAAACAGAGTCTCATCTCTTGTTATCACTCTTGTATATCATGCATACAGATTACACTTAATTTATAGACCTCTCTGCCCAACGTTTTAATCTTCACCAATGGTGGTAAAAAATAGAAAAGCTAATCTTCACCAGCAGTGGTAAAAAGTAGAAAAACTAATCTTCACCAGCAGTGGTAAAAAGCAGAAAAACTAATCTTCACCAATGGTGGTAAAAAGCAGAAAAACTAAAGCAGGAAATAAAGCAGAGTAATCGCTGGAGAGTATCTTCTCGAACACTTTCCTCTTATCCACTTTTATCCTCCACGGGATAAGGATGACAACAAATAACAAAAAAAAAAAACTCTTATCTGGTGAACAGATAAGGATACCACGTCATGGGCTGGACCCATGGATAACGGTAATAGATTATGTGACGTCAAGGAAAATTGAATACAATGTAAATGGTCTTTATAATATTAAAAGTTATTGGTTACCGCATAATAGTGTTGTGAAGGGAGCAACAAATTTTGCTTTAAAATAATGAATAAAGGATGCTTGTTGCAAAGAGATTAATGGTTCAAATCTTTTTAACATTTAATAAATATAAGAAATTGAGTTGAATATATTTTTTTAAATGAAATTATAGGAGTCATTTATATTTATCTTGTATTTTAAATTTAGTATATTTTAATAAAAACTAAAAAATATATTAATTTAATATTAACTTATATATATATATATATATATATATATTGATGAGGAACCTTTTATATACAACATATCCGCAACATGTGAGGGGAGAGATTTGAACTTGGGCCTCTCCATAACTAGAGAGTTTTAACTACCCACTTGCTCTCCAACTCCTCTACATGAGCGGATAACTTATATATTTTAATGCAAGGAATTTAAGAAGTATCTATTTCATGTTCACATCATATGGGTTGGTTTATGCCAAAATAGACATGCACTTAAAAGTGAAATTTAAAGGCATTGATTTTTATATATTATTTCATATGTGCAATATACTTGGCTATTGAAGCACTCGTGATAAATTGTGGAACCTTTTAGAGGAAAGGAATCTTTTTGACAGTTACATTTAAAAGAAGATTTAAAAAATTTTGATATTTTTTTAATTAATTATATAAGATTAAAATATGTTGGAAGGAATTTTTTTCTTTTTAATTTATATAGAGAAAAAATGATTTAAATATCTTTTTATCATAGAAAATAAGGATATATTTTTAATTGATTAGATGGAATTGAAATGAGTATCATTCATATTTTTAATGTTTTAAATATTTTTTTATCATGGAAAACAAGAATAAATTTTCAATTGATTACATGGAATTAAAATGAGTATCATTCATATTTTATTAATAAGGGGGCACTTTCATTAAAAAAAATGCTAAAATATTGTATTTATATTTACTGTTAGGTGAACCAAATTATATCAGCATGTATTTTTATCATTATTCTTTTTCATTTCATTTTCTTTTAAAATGTATTATTCAACTTCCTCAAAGTGCCATGTTTCCACAAACAACTCCTTGACATTGTTTTGATTAAGAGATAAAATCTCATTTGGCAAGTTGTCTTCTAAAATTTGAATTTCACCAATATAAAAATCAACACTGTGATTAGCTAAGTTATTTGCTACCTGATTTTCTTCTTTATAAATATGTTTACATTTCCAAGAGATTACCTTCTTCAATAATAAGTGATGAACATCAACAATAATATTACTTTTTTTCAATCTCTACATCCATTTCTGTTGATGACATTAATGATAATTTGTGAATCTTCCTCAATTGAAATATATATATTTTTTTGGTAAATAAAAGTCTTCATTAATTACCGGGTTTTGCAAGTTAACCCAAAACCTATTACAATATCCAACCTTCTGCTGAGATTGTAGATCCTAGTCATCCTTGAAACTTTCTTACCAGAAATTGTGTTGAATCCCCTACAACACCTTACTAACAAAGCACACCCATACCTAAACATAACTGTAAACATTACTTACATTGACAAGAAATTGAAGTTTGGAACTTTGCACTTGTGAAACCTATTGCTTGCCCATTTCCTATTCTCTGTCGAAATCTTCCAAGGCTTACACCCTGTTACCTTCATTTCCAATTTGGTATGATTTAGAGGGAAACCCCATAGTTATTACCAACTCCATGGGGAAAGAACACCCATTCATATTTCTCCTTAACGGGTAGGTTTCTTTTCATGACTAATAATGTTTTCCACTTCACGTGGCACACCTTGTGTCCATGTCACCAAACTACCAACATCAACACCTATGTTGGCTAATTTGTCAGCTGACTTGTTGGCCTCACGGTACACGTGACGAGCCCTCCTATTCTGTCTTGCCGCAAAAAGGATCCTCACTTCATGGATGACTCCCTCGATTCTCCATGGAGGTTTTTTGCCATTGGTTAATAGGTTGATGATGTTCATAGAATCACCTTCAATCATCAAGTTACCTTGAGTTGCTTGGGCTACTTGCAACCCTCTCCAAAGGGCTCTAGCTTCGCTTCATTATTAGTTCGATTCCCAATGGTTCAGCGAAGGCCTTGACCAGATTTCCTTGATGATCCCTGATTATTCCTCCAGCTCTAGCTCTTCCCGGGTTCTCCTTGGCTGCACCATCAAAATTTAGTTTAAACCAACCCTGGGGGTGGCTCCCAAGAAATCCCATTTCTGGGATTGGGCAAAGGAATGGAAGGTTTGTCCTCAATACCTAAGGCCCGAGCTAATTGTTTTTCTTGGGGAAGAATTGAGTGGTTCTCATCCACTAAGGTGCTAAGGTTTTCTTTCGCAAAGACAATAATCCTGTTGAGGATGGTTTTTGGGTTGTGAATGGTATCCTTAAAGGCTCTATGGTTCCTTTCTAGCCAAATCTGCTAGAGAAAATGATGCCAACAGATTTTCCATAGGTACTTAAGTTTTAGGCTAACAAAGGGTTGAGGCCATTGATGGAACACTTCGGATATAAGAGCAGACTTAACCCACGAGATCCTAAAGGCTTGGAAAAGTTCATCCAGGATGGACTCCGCTATCGGACACTCCAGAAACAAGTGTTGGGTTGTCTCCCATCCTGCCCTACACATGTAGCAACGGTTAGCAATAACCATACCTTTGGATAACATATTGTCCATAGTGAGGATTTTTCCTTGAATCACCAGCCATGAAAAAAAGGATATTTTAGGAATTAAGCCTTTGATCCAAACCAAACTCGATTGAAATTGTTGACCTTCCACATTGAGAAGCAAATTATAGGTAGACTTAATTGTGAAGTCACCACTTTCAGTCTCAGCCCAAACAATGTGATCTTCATCCTCTCTAGAGGGAATAATTTGTTGAGTTAAAATGTTATAAAGCTCTTCAGACTTCGCTTCAAAACCATGTACTCTGATGTGTTTCCACCGTTGATATTTATATCCTACCACATATAATTTGCAACCTTCTTCCCAATATGTTGCTCCATATGCTCTTGAATCCTAGCCAAACGAGGATTTTGGGATAACTCCTCAGCTCTCACCCATCGATCCTTCCAAAAGTCTATTGTTTGCCCATTTCCTAGAATCCATCTAAGACCTTTCTTGACAAGATCCCTGCTCGTGAGGATTGCCTTCCAAAAAGCAGACCCCCTGCTTGCTAAGTTGTCATTAAGGAAGTTCACACCTTGGAGGTATTTCCTCCTAACTATGGCAATCCATTCATTATCGACCTTAGTCAATAATCGCCACGCTTGTTTGGCTAACAGAGTTGTATTGAGATGAGCAACTCTCCTCAATCCTAATCCCCCATCAGCTTTAGGTTTGCAAACCTTGTTCCAACCTACTAAATGGATCCTTTTCTTATCCTTAGTCCTTGACCAGAGAATTTTTTTTTGAAGCTACTCAATTTTGTGATACACCTTGCTGGGAGCTCTGAAGACTGATAGGAAGTAAATGGGTATACTTTGAAGTGAAGCCATAGTTAAAACTGCTTTGCCTGCTTGAGATAACAGATGTCCTTTCCAACTTGCTAGCTTTTTTTGGATCCTCTCTAGAACTATGTTCCACATTGATCCTTCAGGTTTCCTCGTAAATAGGGGAAGACCTAAATAGGAGGTGGGAAGGGATGCAATCTGACATTCCATGATCCTTGCTATGTTGTTTTGCCTAGGAATGGGGGTATTGATGAAATAAAGTTTGCTCTTATCAAAATTCACTTTCTATCCAGTCGCTTCTTCATACATTATGAGAATATTTTTAATCCTTCTTGCCTCAACCATAGAAGCCAAAGTCAGTAGCAATGTATCATCAACAAATTGTTGATGTGTCACCGGGGTAGTTAGCGATGTGGCCTTGATACCTGATATGAGTCCAGCTACTGTTGTTGCCTTAATGGTTCTTCCCAAGGCCTCAACTACAATGATGAACAACATAGGACTTATGGGATCTCCTTGTCTTAGACCACATTTGCTTTGAAAAAAACCTACAGTAGACCCATTAACCAAAACTGAAAAACAAGGCTTAGAAATACACTCTCTTATTAACTTGACCCATTTCATGTTGAAGCCAAATTTTAATAAAACTGCCTCTAGGAATTCCCAATTTATCCTGTCATAAGCTTTGTTCATGTCTAAATTTAAAGCCATGACTGCTTTTTTGGTCTGAGCGGCTGTATGAAGAGCCTCATGAACAGTAATAACTCCATCTAAGATTGATCTTCCTTGTACAGAACTTCCTTGACTTGGATCAATGATAACCGGTAGAACTTTCTTCAAACGGTTGGCTAAAACTTTGGACATAATTTTATAGGATATATTACATAGGCTAACCGGCCTAAATTCAGCCATAGTCTTGGGGTTGGGGCCTTTAGGGATCAAAGCAATGAAAGTTGAATTGAAACCCCTTGGAATATGATTTGAACTTTGGAACTCCTTGATTGCAGCAATAACTTCTGCTCCAACAATATCCCAACAAACTTGGAAAAATCACGATGAAAACCCATCCGGCCCAGGAGCTTTGTCAGGATCCATGTTAAAAAAAGCCTCCTTGATCTCTTCGTCTAAAAAATCTGCTGTAAGAGACTCGTTAATCGTTTCATCAATGAGTTGTGGAATGAATTGAAGGAGAGAGTCCTTTGCTTGGGCATTACAGGCCCGTTCTTCACCCAATAATGAACTAAAAAAATTAATAGCCTCGTCCCTGATCTCCTGAATGTTTTGAGTTGAGGATCCATCCACCTTAGTTAAATTTCTAATATTATTGTTGCTTCTATTGCTCAATGTGGTAACATGGAAAATTTTTGAATTAGAGTCCCCTTCCTTTAGCCATAATGCCCTTGATTTCTGCCTCCAATACATCTCTTCACAAGCTAAAATATTATAAAACTCACAAAGGGTTTCCTTCTCTTCGGTCCTTGTCGCCTCATCATAGGTTCCATTTTGGATTTTGCTTTCTATTATTCTCAGTTTTTCCCCCACTGCTCTCTTATTCTCAAAAATATTTCCAAAGACTTCTTTATTCCATATTCTAAGGTTGTTTTTCACCATCTTAAGTTTTTGAGATAGTTTGAAGGAAGCACTTCCCTGGATAGGCTATTGCCACCATTCCTCTATTCGTTTCTTGAAGTCCGGATGTTTAACCCACATTGACAGAAATCTGAATGGCTTTTTAAAGGAGTTAGCCTAAAATGCCTCCCATAGAATAAGATTATGGTCTAAAGTGCATTTAGGAAGGGCTTGTAACGTTGAATCACCAAACATTGTTGTAGCTTCCTTGGATAAAAAAACCTGTCCAACCTTTCTTGAATTAGCTGACTTCCTATCCTCTTGTTACTCCATGTAAATTTGGCTCCTTTTAGTCTTACATCCATCAATTCATTTGTGTTAATGAATTCATTGAAGTCCTCCATGCTCCTTGAGGGTAACCCAGATCCTCCCTTCTTATCAGATGGGTAAAGGGGGTATTGAAATCTCCCCCAATCACCCAAGGAATGTCTTTAAAATCTTGGCTCAAATGCCCCAAAAACTCCCATAGTTCAGACCGCCCTTGGACAAAGGTGGGGGCATAAACATTTGACATAATCCAATTCTTATTAGTATCAAAATCATGAAATAATACGCTTAAGACTCTTTCATTTGCCTAAATAATACTTCCTTCTATTTTAATAGGATCCCATAAGATCATGAGGCCCCCATATGCTCCTCTCGCTTGTTGAAAGGCCACTTCCCCTTGCTTCCAAATCCTTCTAGCTATAAGTGTTGATTGTGCCGCATCTGTTTTGGTTTCTTGAAGAAAAATGATAGTAGGATTCCAATCCTTCCTTATAGACTTCACCATCCTTTGTTTTGGTGGGTCGTTTAGGCCTCTCACATTCCATGAGAGAACCTTCATTTAGATTGTTTGATATTTTTTCCCCGCCCCCTTCCCTGATCCAAAGGGGGTTTGTCAATTTTGCTATTATCCTGGCCAGGAATAGCTTGCTATAACAATGTTCTTTGCTTTTCGTTTGCAATTTCTTCATTGATTCTCATTCTATAGTGCTCTGCTGTAGATATTCTCCCTTTCTTTCTTTCACTTCCATAATCTATCGAAGGCTTGGTAGTGCTTCTAGTCTATTTTGGACTGAAATGAGGGGGCATATACTGTGATAGTCTAGGGCTTGAACCTTCTTCCTCATTTTGGGGGTTTTCAATTCCCTCTTCATCCTCAACCTTGTTTTGGTTCACCTCTCCTATCTGGTTCCTAAACAAGGGGCTTTCCTTCAAGGAACCTTTTACCGTTGGGCTCGTCTGATAAGGGATAATTTGCTCCACTACCGGATTAGGAGCTACATTCCTGGCTCTTGTTTCCACAACTTCGACTCTTGACTCTATTTTTTCCATGTTTAAACTAAAATGACCTGGCAATTTTTCTTCATTTTGAGCATAGCTTTTGGGGATTTTTGTCATAGCTGTGGATGGTCTCGATTTGGATGGGGAGTCTAGGGTTTCAGGAAACTTGACACTAATGGTATCATCCTTATTGTTTTCTTTTTCAACTTCTAGATTTGCTAGGATATCAAACATGTTCAAGCTGGGATCTTTATTACATACCTTATGATTTTTGCCTCCCTCATTATGTTGCTTTCCTTTCTCCTGGATTTTTTCCAGTTCTATGTTGGCTTGGTCAGCCTGGTTATTCTTAACTTGTCTGTATCCTTCCAAGTTAAGACGCGGTCCTTGAAACTTTGGGATCCCTCTCCCATTAGCTTTCCCCAGAAAACCTTCGCTCGTGGCTTCCTTGTTTGTAGTTATTGTCAGACATTGGGCTTGAAGGTGGCCCTGGGTTTTGCACACGCTACAAAATGTCGGCTTGTTCTCATACTCCACAAGTTGAATCCTTAGAAACTCTCCATATGCTAGTTCCACCTGAGAAGGTAGATCAAAATCCAAGTTTGTATTTACATAGATCCTGGCATGCGTCAGTCTAGTCCTTGCCCGGGTTGAATGGTCTATTGCCACGAGCTCTCCTATCGTCTTTGCTATGCCACTAAGCCGGTACTCATTAACAAACTAGGCTGGGAGTTTTGGTAAGCGGACCCAAATGGGTGCTATATTAATGTTCTACTTCTCAAGGTTGAAATCCTCCCCCCACTTCCTCGGAAAGAGGCTACGCCTTCCTAGAAACCAGGGTCCTCCTATCAAGATGTGCTCTGCATCATCTTTGTTGTTGAGTCTTATCATAAAAAAACCTCTTGACATGGCTACGATTTCTAAGCTTCCTGAAGTTTTCCACTTTGTCGCGGCCCATGAGCGAATAGTCTCAATGTCCGGCCTTCCTCCCAAAAACTTGCCAACTAAGGATGATGCCTCCATATCCAAGAATATTTCCATAATCTCCACTGGCGTAGTTAACCTGTTATTGTTTGGTATTAGGGGCGGTAGTTCACTAACTGGCTCCTTCTTTTTCCCTTTCAGCATTTCCAAAAAGGTTGGGCCCTTGTTGCCAGCTCCCGAACCCCAGTGGGACCCTTTGTCTAAGGGTTTATCTAGAGGATCTGTACCTTTAGCCTTTTCGAACTGAGTTGACAGGGAATCCTTTTCCTTTCCAGCTACAACATTCTGCCTTGCCTCTGGATCTTCTCCTTTCGTTGGTTCAAAATTCCTGCCTGCCATTTTTGCTCCTCCTCTGCTTCCTCCATCGCTCCTCATCTTCCTCCACCGTTCCTCCGCTTCCACCGCTCCTCCAGCCTCAATTGAAATATATTTTCATCCATTTTCTATTGTAATTTTAATCCCTATAAGAAGTGCCCTAAGCTTTGCATAGTTGTTAGTTGAAGTTCCATATGATTTTTATTAAGAAGAGAATTTTGTCTTCAATATTTCTAAAAACACCACCTCCACCAGTTTTCCTGGATTTCCTTTAGAAGCATTATCAAAATTAATTTTGATATATCTATTTTTTGGATATTTCTATTTTACCTTGGATCGAAAATAAATCCTTTGTTTTAATTCCATGATCACAAATGACTCTTCCATGTATGTTTAAATCTTGTAACAAAGTTTTTACCACCTTTTTTCTACACTTAAAGACTTTCCATGCACCATATTTGTAGATGTTTTGCAAGAGATTGAGCTCCCATCCATATTCCTATTTTCCCCCATTTTCTCATCCAAAGAGAGGATGTTATTTTAATGAGTTTTATTTTTTTGAAAATTAATTTGAAAAACTTATATTAAAAAAAGATTATTTACAAGTTGGGATGAGACTTCTCCCAGCCTTAGCCAAAGAGAGCACATGTTTACAATGGTAAAAGAATATTTGCAATGGAACCAAATCTTCTAAACCATATTTCTATAATGGTTTTTCACCTATTGGTTACAACACTAAAATGAGATTTGCATTAGAGCTCAAATCTCCTAAACCATATGTCTGCAATTGCTGTCCAAATTAGCTAAACATTGGATTTGCTCACCAAACTACCTAATCCTCTCATCCTCAATAGCCAT
Organism: Wollemia nobilis; assembly: GCA_028583015.1. Taxonomy (NCBI): domain Eukaryota; kingdom Viridiplantae; phylum Streptophyta; class Pinopsida; order Araucariales; family Araucariaceae; genus Wollemia; species Wollemia nobilis. The sequence goes on from JAQPPZ010002105.1 coordinate 2,215,836, forward strand.
GTCACTATGCCACTAAACCCCTACCTCCTTCTCGATACCCATCTTAGCCAAGAAGTCTATCACTTTATTCAAAGCTCTACCCACATAAATCAGAATCACATCATCTAATTCCCTCCATAATTCCTTAATTTGGGTGACAAGAATCCTCAACCTCCATATCTTCAAATCAAAGTTCCTCATGCAATCTAGAGCTCCTACCAATATTTGAGAATATGATTCTATGATTATCCTCCTATAACATTTTTTTACTACCCAGATAGAAGCAAATTTGATAGCTAAGGCTTCTACTTCATTATTCGTGGCCTTTCCCAGGCCCTATAGTTCCTAATAGAGCATTGTCCCAACATGATTCTTACAGACCACTCAAATTCCAGCTCTACTCAGATTACCTTTTGTAGCTCCATCAGTATTAATTTTAATCTAACCTTCTAGGGGTGGTTTTCAACTTGCTCTATCCCACCTCTTGCACTTCAAATCCCTTCTCCATTATCCCTATATCACCTGAGTTTCCTCTTTAGCATACACTGCCATAGTTTTTGTGAATTTGCTCCAAATGACCTACTAGATGCCATCTAAGGATGAAAAGGTTTCTCTAAATATTTTGCCATTTCTCTCCAACCACACTTGCCACCAAATAAATTTTAATCCAAGCTTCCACCTGATACAAAGAGCTTTAGATTTAAATCTCCCCTCTTCCATATTTCCCAAATATTAATCTGATTCAAATCACCATTGACTTAAATTTTATAAGCTAAAAATCATCTCTCCTATATCTGGTGCATGAATGGGCACTCAAAAATCAATTGGTCAAATGATTCCTCACTCTTGTAGCATAAAATACATTGAGATGGGCCAACTATTCTCCCATGCCTTAGATTATCAAAAGTAAGAATTCCATTGTGAATGAATTACCAAACATAAAATTTTACTTTCGACCAACCCTTGGACTGCCAAATCTTTCTTCAATCCTCAACCTGATATGCATGAGGAGGAGGTTCTAGAAGGATCTTATCATATCCATCCTTCATTGTGTAGACTCCAATGCTCCCATAGTCCCAAGCTAATTCATCCTCCTCATCTCTACCTATGAGAAATATTTCTACCAAGATTTTAGTCATGATGGGTGCCAATTTCGTAGGGATTGGAATTGGCCACTCATCCAACTTCTTAAACTACTTAAAATTATAATCCCCCAGCTAACTAGTGTTGAAATAACTTTCAATCTGGATCCAACCCTTGGTTTTTATGTTTGTTTTTATTGATAGCAGTTCTGGAAATTTAGTAATGATAGGTGAGTATTGATCCCATGAATCTATCCAAAAATGTGACTTCTCCCCTCTCCCCACTTTCCAAAATAATCCATATTTCACTACCTGAGATCCTAACTTTAGATCCTACCACACTAAGGATCCATTACCATCCAAAGGGAAACGACCCACCTCATTTGGGTTTACCTGTCCCAAATATTTACTAGTTAAAACTAAACTGAATAAAGAAGTTGGTTGGGAAATCCACCTCCTAGTAAAGCTTTCCAGCCAAAGCTTTATTATTTAAATTTGATCTCCTCAATACCAAACCTACTTTTACCTTGGATTGGCTTACTTTATCCCAACCTACTAAGACCCATTTCCTCTCTTCTTTTACTCCTCCCCATAAAAATTTTCTAGCCATCTTGTCCAACTCTTTCCATATGGTATGTGGGGTAGCAAGGATAGAAAATTTATAAATTGGCATGGCTTGAATGATTGACTGTAAAAAATTAATCTTCCCCAAAGGTTAACCATATGTGAGACTAATGGTTAATTACTTCCTTGATACGATCTAAAATATTCCTCCATATATCTATTTTTAGTTTTTTAAAATGCAAAGGGACCCCCAAATAGACCACTGGGAGAGAAGTCCTCATGAATTCCAAGATCTCTAAAATTCTATCCTGAAGCCTTTAATCAAGATTGAAGAATACCACTTTGGATTTTTTATCATTGATGACTTGGTTTGTGGCCCTAAGGTAAACATTAAGAGTATCTCTAATCATTCTTACTTCCCTAAAGTTGGCCACTCCCACCAATCTTGTGTCATCCACAAGTTGTAGGTGAGTCAAAACCTCCTCATCCACCTTGATACCTATTAGAAAATCCTATTGTCTTCTCCTCAAGATGAATATACCCAAGCCTTTATCCAATATGAGAAAAAATATAAGGAGAACAAGGATCTCCTTGACAAAGGCCTCGAGTAGCTCCAAACGGTTGAGAGGGAAGACCCTTGATTAACATTGAGTATGTTAGGGTAGAGACACAACTCATGACCTAGTCTATCCAATCCTAAGAGAAACCAAAGGTTGCAATAGTCTTTGACAAGAAGCTCCACTCCACCCTCTTATAAGACTTTGACATATTAAATTTTATGAACATTCCCCTTTATTGCCATATTTTTGCATTGAGTGGATTACCTCCTGAGCTAGAACCACACCATCCAACTTTTGTGATCTATCTGCCCTCTACAAAACCCCCTTTCTCCAAGGAGATAATGCTATCTAGAAGAAGTTTTAGCCACTCATCCATTACCTTTGTGATTATTTTGTATATGACATTGCATAAGGCAATAGGTCTGTAATTTGAAATATGCACCCCCTCCTTCCCTTTTAAAATTAATGCAATGAAAGTATTATTTAATACTTTAAGTATTATTTTACTACCTTTGGACTCCTCTATAACATCCATTACATCCTCCTCCAAGTTTTCCTAGAAGGCTTGAAAAAACTCAATTGAAAAGCCATCTAGACCTGGTGTTTTTTCGATGCTCATTCCAAAGACTACTTTCTTTAGTTGGTCTCTATCAATGGGTTTAAGTAGGGTTTGATTTTCATCCTCAGAGATAATAGAGGATATGACAACAAGAACTTATTTCCGAGTCTCTTCATCTTGCACCATATTTTCTTTAAATAGTTTTAAAAAATTATCCATTGAAAGGAAATGCATACCTAGAATAGAATCAAAGGAGTGTATGTTCTTATTTTGAAGAGTTTTCATATTCTTTGTATGTCTCCTAGCATAAGTAGCCAGATGGAAAATTTTGGTATTTTTATCAGCTTTTAATAAGCAAGTGGTTCTTGCTCTCTATTTCTAGTATGTCTCCTATTGGTTGTCAATATCCTCAACCACTTCACGCAATACATCATCCTCTTCTTTGAGTTGCTATGTAACTATGCCTTCCTTGAAGTTTTTTTTAACCTCATCCCATATGACCACCAATGGAGATTTTTGGATCTGGAAGTCTATCTTGTTAGCTCGCCTCCATTGTTTCAATTGATCCTTGACATAATGAATCTACTTGTGGAATCTAAACATTTTTGTCACATATGCTGGATAGCCCTCTTCCCACCACTATGGAATTTTCTTTCGAAGTTCTCAAAAGTTTTCAAATTTAAATGGTATGTGATAGTGCACTGTTTTGATCCTTCCTTCCAACAAAATGGGAAAGTGATCTGAAACTAGATCTTCCAAAATTTGAAATTTTATATTCCATTTCATAAATGTATCTTCTTAAACAAAAAAAATGATATAACTTTACCTTCCTACTATGTGGCTCCCTCCTCTTATTAGTCCAAGTGTAGTTGGTTCTAGGGCATTTAATATCCACCAAGTGTAATGACTGGACTTGGGCAATCATAAGTTGATCAATTGGGTCTAAAATTTGGGTTCCCCCTTCTTGATATCTAGATGATAATTTAGCTTTAAAATCCCTAGCAAAAATCTAGTCTAAATCCTCCCTCGAGACTCTCATGTTATGCACAACTTTCTATTGATGAATCTGACCATCTAGGTTTTGAGCCCCATAGAAATTTGTGATTAAAACCTACTTAGCTATCACATTGTTCCTAAAATGTGATGTGAGGACACCCCTCTAAGCTATATGTTCTATTTTCATCCATTCAAGAGAGTTCCAAAAAGTAACTATCCCCTTGGGTAGACACTTCCATATGACCAACACTCCTCCAAAGTCTAATTACTATTTTACACATAAGGTCCAACGATATTTTTGTCTCCAGGATAAGCAAAAAATATGTTTTACATTTTTCTAAGAGTCTTCGAACAACAGATTGATGGTTTCTACTATTTAAACCCCTAACATTCCATGATTGTATAATCATTGGTTACCTTGAGAGTAGTAAGAATCTATTGGCCTCACCGATCCTCCAATGATTAGTTTACCTCCTTGAACTTTTTTTATTTGATTTTCTACCCACTCCTTGAGAGTTGATATTTTTTTATCTCTTTTCCACCTGATTTATCCCTAGAGTTGACCTTTCTCTGTTCTTTTCTTCTATACCCATGATGACATCCTTTACTATCGATTACTCTTAGTTATGCACTATCAATACCCCTGCAATCTCTGATTGTAGTAACTCATTGCACTCAATTACCTGCTCTAGGATGGGAGGAGGTGAAAGAGGGTCTTGAACATGGTTATTATTTTTATTATTCTCATCCACTCCTTCCATGTGTTCTTAATATTGGTCCACTAGTGTCTTGAAGATATCATACCTATTTGAGGGTTTGGGTTGGGTTTGCTCTTTACCATATTTTTTCTTTTGCCTTCTCCTTATTTTGGGTTATTCAAAACCATCTCCCTGTGCTTCTTTACCGTGAGAAATATTGGTTGTTTCTTTATTGATTTTTGACTTACCCTCCTTAGGAAGAGTTAACATTCCTAGAGGAGCATCCATTTTTATGTTTATATTTTTTGGGAAGGATCGGGCCAAATACCCATATTTATGGTAAATTATGCACCTGAAGGGCAATGCCTCATAATATAGTTGTTGAATCCAATATAGTCCTACAAGTTTGAGTTCAACCTCTATCGACAAAGACTAGATAAGATCCATTTCCATGCATAATCTAGAACAAAAGGCTATGTTTCCTTCCATTGTATCTTTGGAAACACCCAAATATCTTCCAAGGGAATTGTCAATAATTTCCAATACCTGCTCACTCCAAAACTCCATTAGAAGTGCATATAAACGGATCCAAATCGGGATACCAGTGGGTTCAATTTGATGATCAAATCCTACTCTCCAAGCCTGAACAAATAATCTTGTCGGACCATGATTCCTCTTTTTTGATTCAAAAGCTCTATTTCTATTGGTAAGTGAAGAAAAACTAACAATAAAATATCCATTGCTAATAAACCACAAAGAATACTCACCAAGAGGCTCCCAGTTTTGTCGGACCCAGGAATACAAAAAATTTAGGGTAGGACAAATACCCATGAATTTACAGATCAAATTATGATTTACTCTATATAAAACCATTTCTTCTACCATCCTTTTCTCAATGACAATCTTTGGCCTTGATTTTTACTATGGCAAGCATCCATTAACTCGTTGAGATGTTGATCTATTTCCAGCAACTGTAAAAAGTATTTTTAATGCATTTTTTTGTTCTTCTTCAGTCTCTGTTGGAGATTTATCCTTTAACAAATCTACAAAAAAAATATGTCTCTCTAAAAGAGGATCCTGAGGTGTCACCATTGGGCCCTCTTGGAAAAACAATCTTATCTTCAATTCCACAACAACTAGAAATCTCTTCGGCTACCCAATTGATGGCCTAGTTTTCTCTTCCCATAGCTTTGATTTTTCATTAAATCAAAAATGTTGTAATGAACAGTATATAATTAAAAATTACGGGCTCATTTTGAAATTTATTTTTAAAAAATCTATTATTCCTTTCAAACCATAAATCTCAACAAATAATGATAGGCCCAATACTCCACATAATACATAATGCTTTAGCTTTGAAATATTTAATCCAACATTTCATCAACTCTTTCAATGTTGATGGAGCTACCCGATATATTTCTATATTTAAAAAAGTAACCCTAAATGGTGTGATCAAAGGGACATTGAAGAAGTAAATGGTCTAATATCTCTAGTTCCTTGTCATACAAGGCACATCTAAAAGATCCATGATATCCTCTTATTTGTAGACTCTCTCTTGTAATAATCTTACTTTGAACTGCTAACCAACAAAATTTTGAGGCCTTAGGGAGAGCCTTTAATGATCAAACATTATTCCAAGGAAAATATTTGGGAGTATAAATTTTTGATTGCTCTAAATCCTCATATCCCAACTTGACTGAGTATCCACTATCCTTTGACAGATTCTAAATGAATTTATCCTTTTGTGTAAACATCAACAAATAAAACTCTTGAAACATATTTTGAAGTTCATTTGCAATTTGCTTGAGTTCCTCTCCTTCAACCATGTTACTAAAAGAAATCCATGATATGGAGTTTTTGCTCATATTAATATAGTCGTTGACCTTTAGACCTTAACAAGCTAGGCATGCTTGAGCCAATGGTTACAATTTTGAGTTAGAGATAAGGGGTAAGTCTTCAACCAAGTATCAGAAAAAAAAATTGTATAATTCCTCTCATTGACTAACCATATAATATGCATCTTTATTAATTGAAAACTATGTGATATGAAGTTCCATGTTGATGATCCTTTGGGTAGGGTTATTTTCCTAAATAATTTAGCTACAGCAAGAGAACCTATATAGTTTTGAAGTAATATTTTTCCCTAATTCCAAACTCATAAGTCTACAATTCTGCAAGCCTTCTCCTTCAATATTATTTTCTTTGCAAATCCTATCCCACTTACAAAGAGAAAACTTAAATTTATCCTCACAACCTTTCTAAAGAAATCTCCTTTGAATTTTATCAAATTTTGATGCTATACTTGCTAACAATAATGAAAGTGGCATCATATAAATAGGGGTGGATTGCAATGTAGTCTTTATGAGTTGGAGCCTTCTTGCCATGGTTAAGAACTTACCTTTCAACCTACCAAACAAGCTTTCATTCTATCCAAAAAAGATATTGAAAGCTCTTTTTTATTTCCATTATGAAACAAAGGAATGCCCAAGTAAGTTGATGGAAATTTTTCAATTTTAAACTCTAAAATATTCATAATAATTTGTTGTAAATCTAGGAGTGTTAATTAGAAAATGCCTACATTTTGTAGTATTAACCAGTTTTTCAATAGCCTTGTCATAACATGATAATATTGATTTAAACTCTATGGCCTCACTGACTAAGTGATGACCCAAAAATAAAGTATCATCAAAAAATTGGAGATGAGATTCGAAGGGACCATTTTTTGCAACTTGAATACCTTTAATTTTATCCTTTCATTTTTACCTTTGATAAAGCTCTCTCTTATGTTTTCACAAGAATAATGTATGGATAAGAATATTATGTATCATCTTGATGAAGTCCACAATATGACTTCAAGTAACCAAAAGAAGAACCGTTGATTAAAATAAAATATTTTATAATGCTATAATAACATTTAATCCATTCGCACTAACTATAATCAAGACCAAACTTTCTAATAATATCATGTAGAAAATTCCAAGAAACCCTATCATATTATTCATTCATATCTAATTTCATAAGCATACCTAGCTTTTTCATGAAATGAAGAGAATGTATGGCCTCTTGTGCAATGATTATACCATTGAGAATTTGTTTACCACAAGCAAAACCACCTTGTTCCTCTGAGATAACACAACCTAGAATGCCTTTAAACCTATTTGCCATTTTTTGAAAATATTTTATAAATACATTACAAAGGCTTATTGTACAAAAAATATCAAAATATTTTATCTTACCTTATTTGGGAACCGACATAATAAAAGTTACATTGATATCACTTATTATAGCCTTCCTTTTTTGGGCTTCTTTAATTGCAACTAACATATCACTCTTTAAAAAATCCCAAAATTTTGAAAAAATTATAGAAAATCCATTGGGGCACCTAGATGCTTTGTTAGGATGGAAAAATAAAATTGCTTCATATAGCTCCTGCATAGATATCTTCATCAAGCTTTCATTTTTCCATGTGATAATTGATGGAATATTTTGTAAAAGCTTGTCTTGTACCTCATTATATTGCCTAGTATTTGATAAAATATTTTTTAATTAATTAATTACTTCCTTGCTTATGTCTTCTTCATCCTCAATATTTCTTCCATTTGGAATTAAAATATTTTTGATGTGACGAAAAGAAATATTTGTTTTTGTTGTAGTATGAAAAAATGTTGTATTTCTATCTCCTTCCTTGAGCCATTTCTCCCTAGATTTTTGAAATAAATATGAATCCTCCTTTTTCAATGCATTATAGTAATCATTAAGTAATTGTTTTTCTTTCACATAAGATTTTTGATCCATTTAATTAGTTTCTACTATCTCTCATATTTTTTTTAGCTTATCTTTTCTTTAAAAATATTACCAAAAAGATTTGGCATTCCAAATATTCATTTGCTCCTTTAAATATTTTATCTTTTGAACAAACTTGTACATACATGATCCTTCAAATTTTGATTCATCCCACCATAACATAACCATATAAAAAAATGAGGGTCTTGGAGCCACATATACTAGAAGTGAAATGACTTTGGATGACCATTATAGGGTAAATCACAAGTCAAAAGAATGATTTTATGATTTGATCCTGCTTGCAATAAAATATCTGAAGAGATTTATACTTTATTTGCAACTATTTATTGGATAAAAAGAATCTATCCAATATTTTTTCTATATGGGTTTTCCCAAAGAAGCTATTATCCCATGTATAATGAGAACTTGAAGGAATAACATTCCAAAGGTCATTTGAATTAACAAATTAAGCAAAATATTGTATTGATTTAGACCATCCTAAAATATCATCCTTCTTTTCTAATGGAGATAGAAGAACGTTGAAATCATCCCCAAGAATACATAGGCCATATCATCAACAATAATCATAATTATATTTGGAAAAAATATGCTAAGGCCCTTCCAACATCTTTCATGAGCAGTAACTATAATTGGAGCATATACATTTATAATCCCAACTTTGATGTTTTCTCTTTCTTGTAAAATAGTCCAACCCAATTAATTTTTGCTTCTAATAATTGCTCATACCATTTGAATTTGTCATATAGTTTTGCAATACCACATGAATCTCCTATAGAAGAAACTATTGGACAATCACCTGTCTTCCAAATCTTCTTAAAAGCATCATTATATTCCTCCCTACTTTTTTATTTCTTGTATTAAAAGAAACTCTGAACTTTAACACCCTATTAATTTCTTACTAAATATTTTTTATGGGTCTTATTCATACCCCTAATATTCCATGATGTCATTTTCATCATCATCACTTTTTATTTTTATTAGTGGTCTTAGCCTCACTTCTTGTTAACACCTTTGATATTTTTATTTGGCTTCCCAAATCAATATCCCTTTGACTTTATTTTTCTCTTTGTTCATGCTTTGATGACCTTCCTCTCCTTTTTCCATTTCCACCAACACTCTCATCTTCATCAATCTCTTTTATTTTTCAATATTTTCATAATGAGACTTATATTCTAAAATGCAAGGAAGATCCTCATGAACACTTTCTTCTTTGTGTTTCCCTAAAATCCCTAATATGCACTAATGATCCTCCATAAGAATTACTTTCTTATGTTGGCATATGAATCCTAAATTTCCTTGGATATTATCCATATAATTTTCTTTATTATGCTACTCTTGAAACCCTAAAGTGCAACGAATACACTTTGCATTACTTTCATTTTTATTGTAAGGAGAAGATTTTATGTTGCTTGAGGAAAATGGAGATGCTTTATCTATATTAATGATGCAACTTACACTTGAATGGCATGATGAAACATCCAATTCAATAACATGATGCAACTTCCACTTCAATGGTATGATGTAACTTCCACTTGTATGGTACAATGTAACTTCCACTTGACTGACATGGTGCAACTTCCACTTGTATGATATGGTGTAATATCCACTTGAATGGTCAATTGCTAATCAAAAAACTAATTCAAATGACTAATCCTAACTTGGATGACAATTCCTTAAACTGCATCTTCTCGTAAACTATAATCATAACTCGTCCTCATCTACAATATTGCACAAATAACAATCAATTATTGGTATTAAAATGCCTATGTAATCACACATTTATAATATGGATCAAAGTCCAAGGATGAGGTATCAATATGTATGCAAGTATGAGGTGTCATATTGCATGCACATGTGAGTTGGCAATGATAGATGCTAGGGTTTGCCTTGTAGAAGATGCAATGTAGTATTTATTTGAGATTGCTAATGGAAAAAAGTAGAATGTCTGGACATCCCCCAAGGGGGATTTTTTCCCTTGTTATTCTCTTGTTTTGTGTTTGCATATTTATTTTGTTGCTCCTTGTTATGTTTAGCTCTCTTCATTTGGTATCAATGTCATGTTCATATTTAATATTTGGTATCAGAGCCTATGGTCTTGAACCTGGGTAGTTTATGGTATTGTATGAAAATATGCAAGGGTTAATGTCTTGCAATATATATGATGAGCTTAGGCCACTATAGATCTAGTGAGCTTCGACAATGGTAGATCTAGTGAGCTTCAACAGTGGTAGATCTGGTAAGCTTTGACAACAATAGACTTGGTGGGATTCGACAATGGCATTATGTTTTATCTATATTCATATGTTTACTTTTTGTGAATGTGAGCTTTGATAGTGATAGATCTAGTGAGCTTCAATAACAATAGATATAGTGAGCTTCAACAATGGCAGACTTGGTGAGCCTCGATAGTGGCACTATGTTTTATCTATATTTAGATGTTTATTTTTCATGAGTATGAGCTTTGATAATGATAGATCTGGTGAGCTTTTATAATAGAATATTTAGTGAGCTTCGATAGTGGCCTTGTGTTTTATCAATATTTAGATGTTTATTTTCCATGAGTGTGAGCTTCAACTATGGGAAATCTAGTGAACTTTGATAGTGATAGATCTGGTGAACTTCGATAGTGGTAGATCTAGTGAACTTTGACAATGATAAATTTGATGATTTTCGATAGTGATAGACCTGTTGAAATTTGATAGCAATAGTGTTGAGTGATATTTTCACTCGATTACAAAAATACACTCACATTTAGGATCCTATTAAGCAATCCTCTCTTGCAAAGAAAACTATTAGTTTCTCCAAGGTTCTATTTTAAAATGTGCTCCTATGCTTGTAAAAGTGAAAATATTACTGTAATACCTTAGAGATGCAAGTTACTGTTAACAAGGGGTATGTGATTTGATATTTGATTTATACTGTGAAATGCTATTGTTCATGAAATTAATTTTTCAAATTTAAGATTAATAATTAAATATTACCAATAATCAGTTTTATAAAGTGCAAATATTTAATTTATCCTTAGAAACTAATTTTAATTAAATTTATCCAAATGATTAATGTTTGAACTTTAATAATTACTATTTGGAAAATTTAATTGAAATTCCAATGTTTATTTCAGAAATGTGCAATGCCGAGAGTTTAATGAAGTGAAATAAACATTAACCCTAATGTAAGATTGAAAATTTTATATTAAAACTTAGGATTTTAATTTTTCTGTGAATGAAATGAAAAAAATTAAAAGCTTAGGGTTATGAAAAAAAAAATGAAATAAGAATGAAATGCAGGTTACAAAAACTTTAGAACTTCATCGAAAAATAGTAAACAAAAATATTTTGAAATAAAAACCTAATTTAATTCAACTGGAATTAACACAATTCAAATTAAATTAGATGCAATCTTCAAGGAAATAATTCAATATATTCAATCATTATAAAGTGAAAACACCATCCGTATGCATATTTTTTACTATAATAAAATGAATATATCATAAATAAGATTTGACAATAATATTTTCTCTAGAATACCTTTGTCCATCCAAAATGAAGCCTTCTCTGACAAGCAACCTGGGAGGAAACCTTTGGCAATGTCCTTCAATCCTTCAATCCCGCTTCTCCAAAAATCTTCCGACCTCTATCCTTGAGTATTCATGTGTATTTATAATTACAATTTTTAGTTTATTCAATTTTCAATTCGTTCCAGGAACATATTTATAACTATTCTCTCCAACCCTTGTATTACCTGCATAATAACATATTCATCATAAGATTAAGACAAAGCCAACCTTTATTTTATTTATTATTTATTTTCCTTCGTAACTTTCTTTTTGCCCAAAATTGAATAAAAATTCAAAGTTCTTACATTTTAATGAAAATGTCAATGCATATAAATAGGCTAAAAGGGTGCTCAAAATTGTTGAGATCATCCAAATATTTATCACGGTTCATGAGATATGATATTTTAAATTTCCCATGTTGCTATAGTAAACTACTATTTTTGGTGTAATTGACATCTGAAATCTTGTAAGTTTGGTACCATTAGAAAAAGAAAATCAATATCTTTCAACCAAGTTTTTAATGAGCTCAAATGGAATTGTCTAGCTCAAGATATGTCCATTTCAAATTTGCATTAATTTTAGGGTAAAAATGATAAAAAAAAAAAAACTAATTATTTAAATGAAAAATAAATTATTTAAACCTTTGAAAATGATTTTAATTAAATTATTTGATTTGAGATAATGCAATTAAGATGCAAATAATAAAAAATATTCAATTTGAAGCATTGCAACTAAATTCAAACCTTCAAGATGCAAAGATGTCAACAATTTTAAAGTGAAAGAAAATTTTCAAAGACCTTGATGAGAGCAAAATTGGATAAAAGAAAGAACAAAAAATACCAAAATTTTGAGTGGGTCCCAAAATTAGGGTATGTTGTGCAATGGCCACAACAAATGAAGACTCTGCTGGAAAATGCTTTTGAGCATTTCAGATGAAGAAACCGATATGAAACCAAAGAAAAAAAAGATTATAAAAAACAAAATTACCTAGCAATATCCAAAAAATATTGGGTAGACAGCTTCAAATAAAACAAATGAACCATTTTCTTTTGCTCGGTGTGTAAATTATTATTCGTTTTGTATCTTTAAAAAAATTCAGATTCCATTGTTCAATTTTGCATTTAGTCTATAAAAGTGTCATACATTAAGATGTGCCTTCACATTGCTCCATTGTCGGTCAAGCATCCATAGCTCTGGTTGAGATAACATTGATCTCTTCTAGACCTTGCTCTATTGCCAGCCAGGTATCTATAACCCCAGTAGCTATTATATGAATCACCTAGGTATTAGATAAATTTTGCTTTTGCTTCTTTTCTTTCATTTCTATCTTAGATATAGCTCCACTGCTAGTCAAGAGTCCATAGCCCCAATGAAGATTATCTAAATTATTTTGATTGATTTAACTTTACTTTCCTTCTTTGTTTCTTTTTGTATCAAGCATTGTATTGCTTTGCAAAATTTACCTACCACCTCGGTTAGAGATCAATTAAAGCTAAATATATAGTATATTAGATTTTTGCCTTAATTTGCAAAACCAAAATGAATTTATCCTTCAAGATTTCAAAGAATACCTTTTAATATGATGTGTTACATGTGGAGCTTCTGCAAAATATCTCATTGTTCCAAATTTTTACTATATTAGTCCAAAAACATAAGGATGTTACTAAACAATTTTATTTTCTTTTCCTTAATTTCAACTATTTTTAAAATAGGTAATTTATCCTACATGACAAAGGAAAAAGTACCAACAAAGAGACCAACAGTTTATTGCAATTACAAAACAATACCTCAATCAGAGGAATAAACCAAAAACCTGGTCAGGTACAAGTGGAAAACTCACATTTGAAACATACCAAAATTGTAAAATTGATAAGCAAGTAAGAACTTGCTTCTCAAACTTGAAAATATTGACAAGAAAACAAATAGAAAATCTTGCAAAAATATTAAGTGTAAAAGTATAGAAAAGAAAAGTTATGTACAAAAGCATGAAAATGAAAAAAAACTATATACAATAATGTACAAGCATGATACAAAAGTTCGACTATCACTTCCTTGGATCCCAAACATGATTACCATAATTTAAAAGACATCTACCATGATATGCATGCCAAGCTTTATAGAAATCCAACCAAAATAATATTAGACCAAACAATACAACAACTCTCAAATTTTTCTCTCATCCCACCAATTTTATTCAATAATATTAGCAATTCCATGTTGAGACTTTGATTCATCAAACTTGCAAGTGAATACATGGTTTTCAACTATCTTTTGTTTATTCAGTGAGGTGTAAATTTCCAAGCATGATTCATTACTCCAACTTGAGTTTTCATTTTTACAAACAGATATGAGTTCTTTCAAATAGGAGGCTATTTCTAAAAATTTTGAAGCCAAGTCATTATCTATTTCTTTAGTCCAATTAAAACCATGCAAAAATTGACAAGCATCTAGGATATATGGCATATGCAGATTATTATAAGTTTGTACACCAGACTCAATTGTCAATTGTTTATGGACTTGGTTTAGTAATTCAAACACATCTACTTCTATCTTGTTCAACATAGCAACCTTATTATTAGTGTGAGTAGGCATCAATTTGGCTTCTTTTTTAATTGCAAATGGAATTGTATTATCAACAATATTTGAATCCAACATAAAATTATGTAAAATTTTACCTGGAGTTCAAATGAATGAATAGAAATACTGAGATTCTACCTTTTGTGCATTTCCATTTACCAAGACTTGATGAGCCTTTGAGATTTCCTCTTTTTCCAAATGGTCTTCATCATCCTAACCCTTGTAACCCTTCTATCACTTATAACATGTCAAGGGATGTGTTAAATAACAAATATCCCTTATTAACTACCCAAGTCATCTCAAATAGAGCAGCATTTTTATCATTTGGATGAATAGAAGTTGATTCTAATTCCTTGTTAACCACCAATGGTATTTCTTTATTTGAATCTCCAAGATAATCATGTGAATTTGTACCCAAATTTTCAGTAGTCAAGAATGAAAGAGAATATTTTACCTCTTCCTCATCCAAAATAAATGAATCATAAGAAACATTTACCATTTCTTCCTTTTCTCTTTTAGCAAGGTGTTCAATAAACTCATATTCAAAATTATTGAATCTTGAAACCTTCTCCATTTTTGCAAGTGGCATGTCATTTTTTGATTGTACAAGAATTACCAGATCTTCATGTGATATAGAGGTTTCAACGTCTTGCATATCAAGTAAAATAGAAATTTCATTAGTAAGAGTGTGAGAAACCAATGATTCCTCATATCTTCCCCAATCATTATAATAATTATCTTCTAAAATCAAGGAATAAAATTATATCGTATCTTCTGCACAATCTTCATAATCATCTATCGATTCGCCTTTAAATTCACTTTCAACCACTTTTGATGGTTCTAGGGTTTCTATAGTGGGATCAATTCATGTATTTAGCTTTCTATGATTATCCCAATCCTCCCTTGTAAATAATGACTCTAAGCCTTTCATTTCTATTTGGTCATTATTTTGAACATGTTGACTTTCTTGATCATCTACTTTAACTGTTTCATTTAATTCTATAGAAGATCCTAACCAATCACATATTTCAATGTTAGTTATACCTAGGGCTTCTTCATTTTTTGAAGACTCACGCATTTCTAAAAATGAACCAATATCTATATTTTGATGGATCCATTTACCACAATCCTCATTGGTGGATATTGGCTTTGAAACTTGTACCTCTTCTTACCTAGGGCTTCTTCATTTTTTGAAGACTCACGCATTTCTAAAAATGAACCAATATCTATATTTTGATGGATCCATTTACCACAATCCTCATTGGTGGATATTGGCTTTGAAACTTGTACCTCTTCTTGGACAATATCCAAGGTGGTTGTAATATCTGGACAATCAATTTTATCCTATTGATTGCTCACATTAGACATCATTAGATTCAAGAATGATAGATTGGATGGTTGGTATTGGTTGAAATACATCTCCTAAAAAATAGTTCACCATGGGAAGAGGTTGTGCATCAACCTGACTCATTTGTGGTATCTGATTGTGAGCCTTTTATCTAAGTGATAATAATTGAAACACACTAATATCTTTCAAAATCAACTATTGTTCAAATTTTATTGCCTCATTGTAGGCTCTAGGCAAGGATGTAATTTGAGGAAGTAACTTCAGAAATTTGGAATTTAATGGGTCTAAGTTTCCAATGTACAACTAGATGGTTTTTTTTCTGAAAGGATGTAAGGTGCCACTTGTTTGGTATACAACTTATGGAATCTATCATTGAATGATCTCAAAGATTCATTAGGTTCTCTATGGGTAGAGGCAAATTGAAGGTATATCATAAATGGGGTAACAAGTTATCTAAAATGGTTGAGAAATGTTGCTTCTAGTTGTGCCCAATAAGTGATAGAACCTGTAGATAAATTGATATACCAATCATAAGCAAAATCATCTAATGTGTATTGAAATATTCTATAGATAACATCTTCATGCATAATTTGTAAATGAATTATAGTATCTTTGTATGCCTGAATATGTTCATTAGTCGATTTCATTCCATCATGCCTATACTATGGTAAATATCTTTCCACATTTTCAGGAATTTTATGGGGTACTCCAGGAATGTTTAAAGGATCACAATAACCACCTATCCAGGTTTCAATTCCTACCATTGAACCAGTTTCAACATGCAAATTTATGTATGAAAAATTCTCAACAATTTAACCATAACCATATTTTCGAATTTATAGCAAATCTATGCAGAATAAATTGGAAATTTTCAATATATATATATATATGAAAACATATTTAAACAATTTCAAATGCTAAAAATTAAATTTTTTACCTTAAGGTCCTCCTTCTAGTGCCAATTCTGTTGAGTGATATTTTTTCCTGATTACGAAAATACACTCATAGTTAGGATCTTGTTAAGCAATCCTCTCTTGCAAAGAAAACTATTAGTTTCTCCAAGGTTCTGTTTGATTAATATTTTAAAATGTGCTCGTATGCTTGTAAAAGTGTGAAAATATTATTGTAATACCTCAGAGGTGCAAGTTATTGTTAACAAGGGTCCTATGATTTGATATTTGATTTATACTATGAAATGCTATTGTTCATGAAATTCATTCTCCAAATGTAAGATTAATAATTAAATATTGCCAATAATCAACTTTATAAAGTGCAAATATTTAATTTAACCTTAGAAAATGATTTTAATTAAATTTATCCAAATGATTAATGTTTGAACTTTAATAATTACTATTTGGAAAATTTAATTGAAATTCCAATGTTTATTTCAGAAATGTGCAATGCCGAGAGTTTAATGAAGTGAAATAAACATTAACCCTAATGTAAGATTGAAAACTTTATATTAAAACTTAGGGTTTTGATTTTTTTATGAATGAAATAAAATAAAATGAAAAAGCTTAGGGTTAGGAAAATAAATAAATAAAAATGAAACAAGAATGAAATGCAGGTTACAAAAACTTCAAAACTCCATTCGAATACTGTAAACAAAAATATTTCTGAAATAAAACCTAATTTAATTCAACCAGAATTAACACAATTCAAATTAAATTAGATGCAATCTTCAAGGAAATAATTCAATATATTCAATCATTATAAAGTGAAAACACCATCCGCATGCATATTTTTCACTGTAATAAAATGAATATATCATAAATAAGATTTGACAATAATATTTTTCTCCAGAATACCTCTGTCCATCCAAAATGAAGCCTTCTGTGACAAGCAACCTGGGAGGAAACCTTTGGAAATGTCCAAAAATCTTCCGACCCTTATCCTTGAGTATTCATGTGTATTTATAGTTATAATTTTTAGTTTGTTTAGTTTTCAATTCATTCCAGGAATGGATTTAGAACTATTCTCTCCAACCCTTGTATTACCTGTTAGAGTAATATTCCATCATTTGGGATATTTACCATTTTCCTACATTAGGTAGAATTTATTTATCGCATGGTAAAAAGTAGTCTGTTACTTTTTACCACTAGTATTTACTTTATACTATTACTTTACCATGAAGATATTTCACTGTTGGAAATATCTTATGGTTAGTCGGTGTAGTCAATTTGATTATGTTAGTAGGTTAGCGCTTTATTTGGTTAGCGCGTTAGTTAGCATATTTTGTTAGCTACATGAGGGGATATTATTTGATTAATATCCTAAGGCTATTTCTAGCCTATACCTTGTCCTATTTAAACATTGCACTATGAATAATATTTCTTAATTCGTCTATGATCCAATTTCTTACATTGGTATCAAAGCAGGGACTTACCTGTCGTACTTGATGTATTGCTTGATGATTGGTCTAATGGGGCTCAAATCCCAAAATGGGACCCCCTCCAACATCCTGCTGCTTGAAACGAATCCCAAGGCAAAACTTGAGCAGGCAACACAACACGCATTTCGAGGAACAGATCCTGAGATCCAACACGTGGGCACAGATACTGTTGGATCTGCCTACTGCATACAGGTCAATGAAGGGGGCATTGAGAGTCCATTGATAGCCTATCAGGGTTGTCTCCACGGACGCAGTTCTCCACTACCTAACACTCACCCCATAAAGAGGGTAATAGCACCCTCTAATCAAGCACAACTAGAGAGAACTTTCTCCGACACACTCTAATCGACGACTGAAGAGGACTCTCCGTTGTTCGATCCCACTACAGGCTTTAGGACCATTTTAATCGGTACCAACGACCATAATGCCTCCAACGACCGATGTCGACCCACCTTCGGCACCTACTCCCATTGCTCCTTGTAACATACCATGCACTAAACTTGCGAAGGACACGAATAACAAGGAGGTACTGACTTCCATGGACATGTGACATGAGGCACACGCCTGTGACACAAAGCACGTAGATTGAGGTACCATTGGACTGGACACATGAAAAACTAGAAGCTAACGTGGTAGTGTTGAGGTGGCAAATCTAGATGTGACAAGTGGCAGACTGTAGTTGGTTGAGGCATTTGCTGACATGGATCGGGCGCGACAATTAAGCTGACAAGTGGTAAGTTTCCAGAATCTCATGTGGCCTGACGAACTTACTAGAGCATGACACGTGTCATGTTTTTGGGGTTCGCATGGTGAAAGCATGGCGAAAGTCTATTGGTCGGTTAGAAGCAACAAAAGAAGAATCTATTGACTGCCCGAAGGTAGTCACTTTAGAAGGGGGTGCGCTTCTTCTTTTAAGAAGCTTCAAATTGTCTTCACAGGTGATGTGGGACTAAAGCCACTTTATTTATTTTTCTTCGTGTGCCCCATTCAAAGCAATAAAAGGCACATCTTGTGCCTTACTTCACGTCGGGCCTTCTAGCCCAACCGGTTGATCGGGTCGGGCTAAGGCGTTGGGCAGGGAGTCACGAGATCAACTCCCGTCGAGAGTAAAAAAAAAAATTGCCTATAAACACCAAGGTAAATATTTTTATATTTTAATTTTATTTTTTTAATTATTTTTTAGTTTTAAATTATTAATAATTTAATAATTATTTTATATAAAATCATTTTTTTTAATAAAAAGTTGTTTTTCAAAATAAAATAGTTTTTTGACCTTAGCTCAGTTGGCAGAGCGAAGGACTGTAGTAGGAAAAGAAATCCTTTAGAAATCCTTAGGTCGCTGGTTCGAATCCAGCAGGTTGGAATTTTTCAAATAACTTCAAGGTCCGAGGTGTAGACCAATTGGTTCATCCAAACCCCATAAGGGGGGCGGAGGTCCAAGGTTCAAATCTCGAGCCTCGTCGGGACTGCACGCTTGTCCCTTTCCTGGTGCTTTCAGCGGTGTAAAAGGTTTAAAATGATTATGGCATGGTGGTTATAGGGGCGGACTGCATGAAGATCTGTGTGGTGGCTTCTGGGGTAGACAGCGCATAATACTGTGGCGGCCATAAAAGCTGGATAGCCTGCCCGGATTCATGGCGGCTACCGATTCCACCATGTAAATTCAAAAAATAAAAATAAAATAAAATAGTTTTTTATTATTAATAACTTCTACTTCAAATAATTAGAAAAATGCACTAAACTTAAAATTAAAAGGTCCATTTTTTAAAAAAATCAAAAGAACAAGTGCTTTTGTTTTCTCACAAACATCGATACAAGACATAGAAGAGCATTTTTTTTTTTGTAAAATTAAGGAACTTAAATCTTCTCAACCTTGTTAATTTTTGCATAAACAAAGTGGGACAAAATCAAACAATTTGATTCTTTTATGCAAAATTAGAACACAAGGTGACATAAATTTTGCAACATCAAAAGACAATAGTGCATTTATTTTCTCTCAAGGAGGGATATAACACAAAGAGTTTGCACTTATTTTGCAAAATTAGGAGACCTAAATTCTTCTCAAAAGCCTTGTTCATTTAGCATATAATAAAGGATCAAACTTGAATTCTTTTTTGCAAATTGTAACACAAGGAGAAACAATTTTTTTGTAAAATTCAAAGGCAAAGTGTGCATTTGTTTTCTCCAAGGGGGGATATAATACATGAAATTGCACATTCTATTTTTTGTAAAATTGAGAAGAAATTGAAGACCTTGGGTCCATAAAAACCAAGTCGTTTGTCGATTGGTCTAGAAGCCTTTCAAATGTGGGTCGTGTGTCGACTTGTCTTGGAAGGAGTGCTAATTTTGTTAATTTTGCAAATCAAGGGGGGAAGACAAGATATTGTACTTCTTTGCAAAATTGTAACACAAAAGTGAAGAGCACTTAAAAATCAAACTTGTTAAATTTTTAAAACAAAAAGAAAAAACTGTTTTATGCCACATTATTTGCAAATTTGAAAAACAAGAGACATAAAATATCAAATTTTTGCACAACACAAATCCAAATTTTTTCGCAAAAATTAAAATAATAAAATGTGCGTTTTCGATTTTAATCGACAACTTTATTACAAAATTGGCAAATTAGGTGCATTTTCGGTTGCATCCGACACCTATGTGATAAGAATTTGGTGGGTATTCTTGTTTTATTATTGCATTATTTTTTGCAATTATAATTCATAAAATCTAGAACACTCAAAACCCCAATATTTCACAATAATTTATGTAAATCATTGCACAGGTTTAAAATCAATTTTCCTTGATATTATCTCCTAAATTAAAACCCCTAATTCACTCTTATTTGTTTGGCTTAATTTCCTCAAACTGATTAACCCTCTTCAAGAGGATTTTTCAGGAAGGTGCCATTAAATATATTTTTGAGTGAATTATCTTTTGGTACTCTTTTAGGGTATATCAAAAGAAAGAACAAGTTTTTGTAAAATAAGGAACCTTGAAAGTAGCAATCTTTTGCACTAAGGGAGGATAATTCCTTTCTTCCTTCAAACATAGATTTTGACAAGAGGGAGATAAAACTTGTAAAGGCAATCAGAAAAGTAGAAGTCATCAAAAATTATACCTTTTCTTTTAGACTTCATAATAGCAACCATGCTTGAAGTACTTTTAAAAGGGAAGGATTATTTGGTGAAATTTTTTGATAATATTGCCTAGGAAAAAAAGTTTTGCACAAATTGTAAAAAGGACAACCATGACACCATTCAGTGTTGGTTTCCAAACAAGAAAAACTAAAATTGCAAAGGCACACCACAAAAACCATGTTGCTAGTGAAGTGTTTAAATTCTGATTCTGATTCTGGTTTAAAAAGAGCACACAAAGTGCTCATGGCTAAGATAGTATTGTAAAGGAGAAATAAATTTTTCACCCTAGGCAAAGCACCATTTCCAAAACCTCTTTTTAGGCTTCATAAATAGCAAACTCTCTTTGTTTGAAGTACTTGTAACAAAAAGGGGGAATTTTTTGGTATAATATTTTCTTAGGAGGCAATATTTGTAAAAGCCTTAACAAGCTTCTTCAATTGCACATATTTTGCAATTAAGGGGGGATAAACATTTCTTTTCTTACTTCACACATTTTTTTGTAAAAAGGGAAGAAGAATTATAGGGGTGCATTTTCGGCATCGACCTACACCTTAGTCATACTTATTTCAAGAAATTTCATTACAACATATTTTGCAACAAGGGGGGAAACTTATAAGGGTGCATTTTCGGCAACGACCGACACCTTAGCTACCTTATCAAAATTTTTGCAAAATCATATTGTAACCGAATGAACCTCGTATGAAGTGATCTACTCTACTACACCTAGTGGTTGCAATGGTTGGTTACCCATGCAATCCAGTTGGATAACAAGATTACAATAAGGACATTTATTCATGTGAAGACAAAGTGAGAAATAACCCACTTTTTACCTAGGAGCAGCCAAAGCACAGTGATATAGCAAGAACTAGCAGATCAACATCTTTTTCACTATATTGGGATAGTTATATACATTAACCAAATAATGTAATAAGGGAGGATGTTAGAATAATATTCCATCATTTGGGATATTTACCCTTTTTCTACATTAGGTAGAATTTATTTACCGCATGGTAAAAAGTAGTCTGTTACTTTTTACCACTAGTATTTACTTTATACTATTACTTTACCATGAAGATATTTCACTGTTTGAAATATCTTATGGTTAGTCATTGTAGTCAATTTTATTACGTTAGTAGGTTAGCGTGTTAGTTAGCATATTTTGTTAGCTACATGAGGGGATATTATTTGATTAATATCCTAAGGCTATTTCTAGTCTATACCTTGTCCTATTTAAACATTGCACTATGAATAATATTTCTTAATTCACCTATGCTCCAATTTCTTACATTACAAATGTAATAGAATATTCATCATAATATTAAGACAAAGCCAACCTTTATTTTATTTATTATTTATTTTCCTTCGTAACTTTCCTTTTGCCCAAAATTGAATCAAAATTCAAAGTTCTTACATTTTAATTAAAATTTCCATGCATCTAAATAGGCCAAAAGGGTGCTCAAAATTGTTGAGATCATCCAAATGTTTATCACGGTTCATGAGGTATGATATTTTAAAATTTCCCAAGTTGTTATCGTAAACTTGCTATTTTTGGATGAAAATGACATCTGAAATCTTGTAAGTTTGGTACCATTAGAAAGAGGAAATCAATATCTTTCTACCAAGTTTTGAATGAGCTCAAACGAAGTTGTCTAGCTCAAGATATGTCCATTTCAAATTTGCATTAATTTTAGGGTAAAAATGATAAAATTTTAATAACCCTAAAATGAAATTTAATTATTTAAACCTTTGAAAATGATTTTAATTAAATTATTTGATTTGAGATAATGCAATTAAGATGCAAATAATAAAAAATATTCAATTCGAAGCATTGCAACTAAATTCAAACCTTCAAGATGCAAAGATGTCAACAATTTCAAAGTGAAAGTAAATTTTCAAAGACCTTGATGCGAGCAAAATTGGATAAAACAAAGAACAAAAAATGCCAAAATTTTGAGTGGGTCCCCAATCTGGGGTACATTGTGCAATGGTCACAATATATAGACCTAATAATATTCAACAATGGCACTGTATTTTATTAGTATTCAAATGTTTATTTTCTAAATAGGTGCTGGAGTTGAAGGCTAGAAATATTTGTTCTAGTGGTTTTATTGTGCAAGTTGCAAAGGTATCCATGTATGAGGTTTCATTTTGTAGTTGGTATTCTTTTTGTTTTAGTGTGGTGTGCAGATCTAAAACCTCATATATGTGTTTTACAAAGTTGTTGAAGAATATCTGATATGGTTTATTGGTTGTACCACAAGTTTTGGGTAACTATTAACTACTGTAATTGGTGTAGGTTTTATCTAAAGAAGCTATTATAATTGGTGTAGTTGGATTTTCGGCTACTATAACTAGTGTAGCTTGTAGGGTTATTAATGTGGTGTAGTTGTACCCAAAAGAGACTAGTGTGGATTCTAGTGGTGGTTGCCTAGTGTAATGTTCTCGGAGTTAGCTCCAATTATATTTGTAATATTTTAAAAGTGGGTTTTTGGACCATTTTTTTACCTTATCGGTATATGGCTAAGGGTAATAGGTGAAGCTAATGTGTTTAGAATGTTGAAAGCAGCTTGTAGGGTGGCTAGGTATTGGAATGACTCGATATAGTTGGTGGAAGTTATAGGTATAAAGGCTGGTAGTAATTGAGTTAAGGCTACTTGTCTTTAGAAGGATTGGTTTTAGCTTATGCCCATTATGGGTTGTATCAAAAATTATTGTTTGTATAGAATTACAAATATGCCATTAAGGGAGGAATGTTGGCATTAAAATGCTTATGTAATCACATATTTTTAATATAGATCAAAGTCCAAGGATGAGGTATCAATGTGTATGTAAGGATGAGGTGTCACCTTACATGCACATGTGAGTTGGTAGTGGTAGATGCTAGGGTTTTCCTTGTAGAAGATGCAATGTAGTATTTATTTGAGATTTCTAATGGAAAAAGTGGGATTTCTATAAATTCCTCAAGGGGGGTTCTCCTTTTTATTCCCTTATTTTATGTTTATATATTTATTTTGCTGCTCCTTGTTATGTTTAGGTCTCTTTATTTGGTATCAATGTCATGTTCAAATTTAATATTAATGTGCTAGTTGGTTATATATTACACTATATTCCTCTTTGTTCTTCTAGCTCCCATGCATAAATAAGTAATTGGAACCTCTATGCTACCTTTATCTCTTCCTTTTATTTTAGAACTCAATTTGCACACCCCATTTTATTTTCTCTTCATGCATGTCACTCCTCTTCTTTATTTTATCGATTTCTCTCCCTCCTTTATATGTGAAATACGATAATTACTTATGGTTTATTGTTAATATAGCAATAAATTACTACAAATATGATAGATTGCATCCCAAAATAAAATGAGAATCTTGAACCTGAATCAAAGGGAGTGTAATCCATGCCAGCTTATAAAGATTCCATGTGATATTTTACCAAACAGATATCTCCAAAAGATAGAGACAAGCAAAAAATCTCCTTCTATATGGGCAAGCAGATCACCTAAAAATAAGATAGCCCACAATGAGTAGTTTGGAGCCTTTTCAATGATATCTGATTCAAACCTCACTCTTGACAAAAGCTTATGAGTATTTTCAGTGATAACTGAAAATATTCCATTATAGGAATAGGATCAACCCAAACATCATCCATGGCAAAATCAATAGACCTCATTATTGTCTACACCAGTTTGGGTAAGTGATCTTTAGCAACTCATGCACTATATCTCCACCAAATATGTAAGAATATCCTTGACGATTGGAGATGGCAAGGGGAAATCAACAAGTGGGAGAAGAGGATGTATCTTTGTGATCACTCTATAATAATGGAATTTTAAAGATATATACTTCCCCACATTCAAAATAAATATCACTATGGTGAAAAGCCTCTCTATAGCAATAAAACACCCAATTGAGTTACCAATAGAGTAGGTAGACATGGAAGTATCCTAAGACAAAGCTTGGCATGAATGAAGAGGAAGAAGGGAGTATCAAATAGAAGGAAGGAAGAAGCAATAAAAGTGTAAAAGCAAATAGAGATTTTTTTATAAGGTTCAACAAAGAAGGATTCAATGAAAAGGCCCGATTGAATGACTAATCAAAACTTTTAAAGTCCTAAAGAAAGAAACCAAACAAAATCCTTGATTAAGAAGATCCTAAACATGTAGATAAAGTATGCTAGAAAATATTTGAAATAGTGGACAAATCCAAAGGTAGACAAGGGAACCAAGACCAAGGAGGACGTAGGTGAGTGCATGATTCCCTATGAAGAAGAAATATAGTATGTCATTTCTAAGAAAAGATGGTTATATACCAATAATACTTCATCTTTGTGAATCAAATGAAGTTAGGTAAACCATTAAAGGTGAGGGAAGGGGACCTAAAACTATGACAACTACAAGCTAATAGGAACATTAATTGATGGCTACTCCATTCAATTTTTAGAATCCCCAACATATAGGTAGACAGAAAATCAAATCATCTTGCAAATTTTAGAGGGAAAATTATTTCCCTGTAATCTATAAATAGTGGTGGTATTAGCTTTGTAAAGGATAAACAAGTTTACAACTCTATATATTTGTATACTTTCCTTTCATTTCTCTCTATAAAAATAATTATGGTTCGTAAGTGGCTTATGGGAAATTTTGACCCCCGATTCTAGCACAATATTTTTAAACATTTACCTACATTATATGTACATGGGAGTCTGTGTTTATTTGTTGGCCTTTGTCTATAGGCCTATTGATGTGTATATGTATGTGTTTGTAATATTTTCCATGAATATTATATTTTCTAAGTATATGTGTGTGTGAGGGGTTTGCATTTATTTTCAGACTGAGTCGCTAGCTTGGTTCTCTTATGGGACCCGCCTACTCATATATGCATATAACAGGTAGATCTTGATTGCACTTCATTATGTTAAGGAGAGGAAGTGTTCACCACTGGCACATAGCATTCAAGCCTATTTTTTTAGGAAGATCTTAGTGGATCTCTTAGTGCATCATCCCATTTTTATTTTTTTTATGAGTTTATTTGTTTTCTCGTACCCCTTTCCCTTTGTAGAGCAACTCACCTTGAAGTTCACATCTTAGAAAAGAGCCATACTTATAAAAACTCTTATATGCCCTCAATTATCAAACCTCATGGTCTCGTTTGTAGCCCACTATGTCACTCCAATGTGAGGTATGATTGTCTTGGGTAAGGACAATCGAAGATGACAATAGTTTAATGGCACACCTAATGGGACCTTAGTGCATATCATTGGTCTTAAAAATGCAACAAGGAGTAGGGCTGAGACTTGGTGAGGGTCTTAGTCTATTTTTTGCTTGTTGAAGCATGTCTTTTCTCACCTAGTGACTCCGCTCTAGAACGAACACTAGAAGAAGCCATTATTGAAGGTACCAGATCAAGGTTTGGGTGAAGACCTCTATCTATCTGATTTTCAAAAGCAAGAAGTTACATTCACCTGGCAACTCCATCCTAAATAAACCAAAGATAACCAAATTATAATTCGATATCTAGGATCTTAAATTTGATATATATGATAAGGGTTACTATCAATTATTTCATGAAAAAGAAGAGTCATAGTCCATAATATGGCTACTCCTCCTCCACTTTCACCCCCTAGAACGTTCCTTGCTTGGAATGATAGAGGTCCACTAGCACCACCAACACCAAATGAAATATGGGAAGAGTGTTGGAGGAAATCCTTACATCCTTAAGATATTTGTCACACTATAAGACTTCCCTAATCCAATCAACACTACGGACTCTGGTGGATCCACCTCTTTAACTCGAGAAAATATTATCATAGGACTCTAGATAGATTGAGTAAGCTAAGGAAACCCCAAATGTGAGCCTATAATATTTCTCATATGCTCATGCTCATCCATATTTGTAAAATTGAAATAAAAACTACAACATAAAATTTGACCAAGCTTTGAAGTAACTCTCAGCTAATGCTTCAAGCAACAGATCGGTGCCTTATCCATTGGGAAATTGTAGCCAAACTTAAAATATGATGAAGATGGAAGGGGGGGAATATAAAAACTAAGTCAATCACATCCATTCAAATAATGTAACAGAAATGATTAAAACATGCCAGTGAAAGAAGACTCCATTTACACATTTAAATGATGTAACATGTAAATAATATAACACATAAAACTGTAGAAAGGAGAAAGAAATATTATATTAATCAATAGATCATTACAATGGGATTCTAATCAAGATAACCGGATCTCACTAAATAAATACAAGTAAATTCTCCATTCAAATGATGCAACAAATAACTACAAATCTTCATTCATATGATGTAATAAAGAGCCTCCTGACTTCTAGCCTCAACCATTGAAAATAATCTCAATAAATTAGGCATCTCCTCAACAAAACCTACAGAATGATGGGGAAGAAAAAGGGTGACTAGATAAAACACATGAAAGAAAAATACAACTGACAAGGATGGGCACTCTGGTATACCTCTTGCATAATTTTACTATGCAAAAACTTGATCCCTTTTACTACTGCAACAACTCTCTCATATAGCCTGCAAATTGGTTCTCATTCAAAGCTCGATGATGGTCCATAACTTCAACTGTTATTTACTAGGTAATGGCCAATAATAATTGCAACTGCCTCCATATTTGATCCACAACATTGATTGCATTTGTAGTGGCTCTTGTTCATGGCCTAGTAGTGTTCTTAAAAAATGTCTTCATATTTACTTGTTACAATTTATCTTGAAGTTGGCAAAAAAAAGGTTTCAGAAAATTAATTAATTTTTAGTCATTTATTTGATCATATGACTAACCTTAGCCAACATAATCAAATAAATAAAAATATTTTTGAGGCATTTTACAACTTTTATCCAATTTTTTTTAAAATAATAATATCATTATTAAAAATAAAAACATAAAAAATTATTATTATAATATAAATATATATATTTTTTCTTTTTTCCTTTTTTTCTTCTTTTTTTTTATTTGGCCTTCCCATGTATGTGCAGGGGGGCTTCGTTACTTAATATACAAAATTAAAAAGAAAGTTTTTTTTATTATGACCCCCCACGTTTGCACGGGGGGAGGGACACCATACAAAAAGAGGACCAAGAGCCCATGGATAGGTGGCTTCATGCGCCCCAATGGGGGAGGCATCCCGACCACCACATAGTGGTCGTTTCATCATGGGTGCCTCCATGTGTATAGACCGCATGGGTCCATCCACCTACCAACTAGAAAAAAATGAATAATTTTATGTGCCCATGCGTGCTTTTGGACGTGGACTATTAGATTTACCACATGCCATTGTACCGTCTGATTCTTTCCATTTTGTTCGTGTTGTTGGATCTGGTATTTTGATCCAAACCATTGATCTCTTCAGTTGGACTTTGACCGCATTGGTTTTCATGCATGTCCTACATGGGTCCTCCAATCTTCTCCCATCAATGCATGTTGTTGGATTCTCTCCTTCTTTTACGTGTGTACTTCTCCATACGTTAATACATACCCTTGGATTCATCACATCAGATACGTACCGTCAAATGGGTTTGACCTGTTACATATGATATATATATATATATATATATATATATATATATATATATATATATATATATATATATATATATATATATATATATTCATAAAAGTTTCATGTGGGAGGGGGGATGTGAGGATTGAATTAAAGGGTGAGGACTTAGAAATTGGGATAGGGGATGGGATGCCCCCCATTATTATTATTTTTTATAAAAATAAAATTTAATTAAATATTAAATTAAATATTTAAATAAATTTAATTAAATATATAATCAAACCATATACATATAAAAATAAAAAAACTTAATTAAATATTTAAGACCCTTAGAGGTCAAAAATAATTAATTAACCTTACTTAGGCCCAAAAATGACTGACAAAAGACCTTAGGAAAATTAAAACAAATGCTAGACCTTGACGACACAAGCTCTTTAAAAAATGCTCTCTGAGGGTGAGATAGAACTTCAAAAAGACCAAAAAAATTTAATAATTGGAAAGGACCTATTGTGGAACATTTTTAATAACCTTAAAGATTTATCACGCTATTCAAATTCCCATTTGACCCACAAGCAGATATGTGAGCTCTGGTAGACTCACCACTTTGTCCTAGGATAGCTTGATAACTAAACAGGTCAGGTCTGGACACCCTAATATGAGCCTATAATGATGTTCCTTAAACAAATACACTCAACCAGATTTTAATGTATTATATGTGTGCAAAAAAATGACCAAGCATACAATTGAAAGCATTTCAAGAATAAAAGCAGACCACATGAAAGAGAGAGAAAAAGAAAGGAAAATTGAATATTACATTGGGTTATCATAGCAAATTTTAATCAACCACATGAAAATGAGAAAAAATGAAAGGAAAACTGATAAACCCACATTCATTCAAATATCGTAATCAACATGGATTTTTAAATCAATGAGAGAAACGTTACCTACAAATTCAAATGATGTAATATAGAGACAAGAGACACACACATATTACACTAAAAATATGCTAGAGAGCAGAACCAAGATGATTTGTATTATATTCAAATTATGATGGCTACAATGATAAAGCCCAACAAAGTGCTTGGGTATTTCAATGAATACAATACAAAGCTCACCTCGTTCGAATAACGTAACAGGGGAACTATTATCTATTGTCCTAATTATATCGACATATAGACTTCGGCTCCTTGAAGTAGCTCCTAGAAATGATCTCAGGTAGACTACTCGACTCTCGATAATACCTACACAAAGGTGGGAAGAACTAAAAAATAGCAAAAACAAAGAAAATAGAGAAGATACAATAACCCCTACATATGTCTCAAAATACCTCTCGTAAACTTTTCTATATAATTGTTAGATGATGAAGTTTGGCCGCTTCAACTCCTTATGTAACTTGTCTATCCTAAATCTATTACAAATGCTTAGTTCAAGTTTAGCCATGTGTATTCCTCTCGAGTCAATGTCTCTTCAGCTTCTTGAATCTATTACAGCAATATCAAAACTAGTTGATGCCAACTATCAAATTTTTTGTTAGGCTACTATTTATTCAAAATTATGCAATTCGTTGTTGCAACTCATATTTTAGGCTTCTTTGGTTCTAACTGCTTTTGATTTGAAGAGGGCTCTTCAACTATGGTGGGCCAGTCTTTTTATTTTATTTTGTATTTTGTGCAAAATATGAAGGTGTATACATATATATTTCTTATATTGCTGTTAATTATAGTTATCTATTTCTTTGTCTTTAGATGGACCTCGACTAGGTTGCTGACATAAATAAATTTTTAAGGTGAAACAGAGGGGGACCTGACGTGACGATGAAGGGAGAAAATAAAAAACATGATATAATGGAACAAAATATAAAATAGCATGGATGGGTGTGGGAACAGTTGGATACAATGGATGTGGAAGGCTAAAGATAATGGTGGTAATATGGCACTTTGTGGAACAAATAGTGACAATGATCAAGAGAGAATGCCTAGAAAGATGAGGGCATAGGGGTATGAAAGGAAAAAAATGGAAAACGAGATCTGGAGGTATTCAAATTGAAAGGAATGACAATAATGGGGTACCTCCATAACTATACTCTTTCGAGGTGATACTTCTGTAACTATATTCCATCGAGGCGCTTGTGTCTTTTCAAAGTAGGCAATGTGCTAAAGTTTGAACATCTACTTCTTTTTATTGCACCTTTTACATTTCTTACACATAAACTTATTACATTGCTTACAATATTCAATGAACATCACATTTCACACACTTTGAACCATATATGTTACTGAATTCTTTACTTCAACCACTACCTTCATATAAATCCGTGTTGACATGATCTATTTTGTTAGCTGATGGTGGCAATATCATATTTTGTAGATACGAGTGGATCTGGATATCTTGGACCTGCGTTGGATCTATCCTTTGAGTTGCTTGCTCCATGAACTTGCCTTTCTTAGTATAGTTTGTGAAGTCTCAGCTTGTGTGGTAAATTTTATTCATGTGGTTCGATACTTTCTCATTATAGAAATTCTCAAGTTCACCAGGCTTCAGTGCTCAACTTGCTTTTACTGTCTTTCGAACACCCCCATGCTAGTGGTACTTCCTTTGTTCTTACTCGATCTTCTACATGTATTTGTGCTTATTTGGTGATATCATGAGAAATTACTACTTTTGGATCTGATACCATCCACCTCATCATACCTTCTATCAATTTTTGAATAGTGGGCCACATACCTTTCTAGGTGAAATATGCATCGTTGATATCTTTGGGATGATCTGGATCATTGATGCCTTTATCGCTCTTTTTTGTGGCTTATCTTTGATGCATCATCAATGGGTTTTCTTGATGGGTGATGAATATTTCTAAAAATACACAGTCATTAATTGTCTGGAGCTATCACTTATGGATTGACGACAATGCTTTTGTAAGGATGATGACTAAAAACTTTATTGCTGATGAATCAACAAAGGAGGAATACTATCTCCGATGGGAAACTTTTAAGAAATTTCGAACATACTTAGAGGTAGATGACTTAGTAGACCTAATATTTATTTAATGCGTGAAAGGAAGGGAACACTTAGGGTAACGATGGCCATACCCTAGGATGACTTAAATTATTGGTCGTTGATGGATCGACGATGAGACTTTCATATGAGCAACAAGGAGTCACTTTTTAGGCTTAAGTTATTTTGTGGACATTGATGAAGAAAATATTTTGTTGATGCATCGATGATGTAATTTTTACATCGATGATAGACCAAACTTAGACTTGAGGGCTAACTATGTAGGTGATATTTTATGCTCATAGGCTTAGGTATGCGAATATCAAGTGAAAAACTATAGGATTTGGATCTAAGGTGTCATCAATAGATTATGACAATAATTTATGGATCAATGAAAATGTATTCAGATGAACGATGGTTAACTTTTTAGTTTACATTATCATTTATGGGAATTAATGGTCATTGATGGATCGGTGATGAGAACTTTGGGTGGATAATAAAAACTTTTAAACAACTTGGTGGGACTTATTCCATTTGGAGGAGGAATGGTTAGGTCAATGATGACTAAACCCTTAATTCGAACTTAAAATACTTCATCGTTGATGAGACTTAACAGTCATTGATGCATCGATGATGAGGATTTTGCAAGAGTGATAGTTGAATTTACATTATACCAAGGCTTTACATGGTTGCTGATTGAAGTACATTATCATTGATTGAATTAATGACAATAGGTTCGGATGAGTGATAATGTATTTTTGGGCTTAGGATATCATTGATGGCTTATTATGGTTGTGGATGGATCGACGACAAGGTTTTAGAAGTGCGACGATGACTTAGGATGGTTAGGCCTTAGCAACAATTTTTGGAAAAAATTAAGGTAAATGTCTAGGCATACTTGTAGACTTAGGACTTAGGAAAATAAAAACATAGTGGAATTTCAGAAATAAAAATGGATTAATGACATATGACATGAATGAGGACTTATGGGGACTATGTGTGATGAAAATATTAATGGACTAAATGGTATTTTTAAAGGGTATGGACTAAATAAGGAAAGTGGACTAAATGATATGAAATTGAATGGATAAATTTGAAAATAAAGGTCTTAAAAATGGATGAAATGGATAATATGGTGAAGGGTGATGATATGGAAATAATGACCTTATGTATGAATGGATGGATAGGGATGAATTTATGGAGGATATTTTGGATGAATCAAGCTCAAGATGACCAAGACCTATTCCTTCAATGACCATGGGGACTCTTTTGAATTGGAGTGACTTTCTCAAGACTTCCCTCTTTTTGGACCAACCACCAAATCCTATAATCACCTAGACACTCAATTTTTCCAACTTTTGAAAACTAGGGGTGAAATATAAGTTGGAATTTTTGAAGCCCAACATAGGTTCTATTTGGGACAAGAGAAGAGTTTTATCTGGAAAGACTAAAAGTTCTCTTGAGGATCCTAGAATCTCCAGTTGACTTTATTGTACCCATTTCTTTTGGACCTCCATTAGTAGACTTGAAGAGAAGTGTGACCCCTATGAACATGACTTCTACCTTTGGTCTTTATAGACTCTTTGATGCTTCTGTTCCCATGATTAACCTGATCAAAATACCAATAGGCTTTTATTTAGAAGTAAATAAACTAAGAATAACTATTAAAATATATTACATCATTTGGCTATGTTAAGTTACTTTAGGGGTAAGTTATCTAGTTACTTCATGAAATGTAATAAATACACAAGTGTTAATGTGTAAGTTGTAAATGTGCAAGGTGTTTATTGTACAGATAGATAGAGAGTTGGCCAAGGAATCTATCTTCCTATTTAAAGGGCCACATATCTCTAGTCGATGTATCACTTCTATTTCATTGAATAATATGTTCTATTGCCTTAATCTTTTTTCTCGTGGTGTAATGTAATGCTGGTAAAGCCATCATTAGTATCAGAACTACGATAATTCATAGATAGAAATAGGGAAATTTATTGCTACAGGTTTTGCAAAATAGACGTACCTTTGGACCTGCCACTTGTAAATCCTATTACTTTGAGATTGTTTGAAGAGCTTGACAAGAACAAGGAGATTAGAGAAGTTTTTGATACGTAGAATATTTGGGACAATTATCGCCATCCAACAACAAACCCAAAAATAAGGTAGAATACCAGAAGGAGATCTACCAAATCCTTGGAAAATAATATATAGAAGATCCTGCTTAAAGTTAAAATTTGACAAGGAGACTTGAAGATAGAAGGAGTTGTTCAGGATAATCTACAAAGAGCTACAAGATCCTACTCAAGGTAGCTACTTGATGATCTTAAGCACCAAGATCTACATCCTCTATAGAAGCAGAAAAGGAGCTACAAAAATTTTCAGAGAAAGGTAAGCAAATATCGGTGCAAGTAGATTCATTATTTGTATTACTTATCAAATTTATTAAAGCACCTTAATTCTGATTAAAGTTGCAAAAAGGATATTTATATTACAGTCTTCAAGTGTGCAAAAAAAAATATTTTTTTTAATGTTCGTTTGCACATTAGGAGTTAATTAGATTTTAAAATTTCAATAATCTATCATCTAGCCTATTATCTACTTTGGAAAGCAAAATATTACTATCTCCTTGCTTATAAGAAATTTATAGAATAATTTTTTAAGGTTAATTTCATATTATTCTTGATTAGTTACAGCGAATTGATTAAGTGCATTTTCTTGAGAGTAGATTGGGGTGATAAGGTGTAATCTGTTAGTGCATTAAAAGTAGAATTTATTAGATTTATTTGCACTATTATTACTCTAAAAAAAAAAAAAAATTCTTTGAAATAAAGGCTACAAAATCTAGTTTGGATCAAGTGTCTAAAGATACTTAAAGCACAAAAACCTACAACTCATAGTGGCCAATAGAAGCCACCAAAATTGGTTAGTACAAGCAAAGAAAAGCTAACCAAAAATAAGCTTCAAATATTGAGACTTGGTGAGTCTCAAATCCAAAGCACTTAGGGTTAGTGCAACTAAAAGAAAGCTTATGTTCTACAGTATTTACAAAGCTTGGATTCACCATCAATCATCCAAGCAAGAAGGGTAAGGATTCTAGCCAAAGAGACATCCTTAAAACCCTCATTTTGCACTCATTAATCTGCTACAAAAATAATAATCTCATACCTACAAAAGAGTGCAATAAAAATGTTTTATATACATGTAAAGGTTACATGGTATTGCACTTCTACAATACATCAAGCGTGGGACAAGGAGCATATTTAAAGGTGCCACAATAGACACAACAGGTACAGGAAAAAAGGTAGCCAAAAGAAGGGCCAAAAGAAGGATCAAGTGTTCTCCAACAATGAAAGGGCATTCTCTCCAAGAACAAATTTGCAATAAAAATAAGGCTTTTACGTAAATGGTAGTAAGACTACCAAGGTTATTTACATAATCCAAATGAAATATATCATAAACATTTATGTAAACCATAGCAAGGATAATAAGCTATTTATGTAAAAAGGGATAGATCACATCCACAATTCAGATGCGTCAAGCTTCACCTCTATCAATGTGAACAGGGAGTATAATAAAGGTATAAGTGCAAAGAAGAAGAGTAAATGCTATGTTGGTAATATCATCAATAGAGGGTAGCAAAAGAGCTACCTCATACTCATTCAAAGCTCCAAGGTGGCTCATGAATTATCTTCATAAGAGAATACGTTACTTGCTGCTCAAGAAATCAAAGCAAACTAAGGAGGAAGATAATCGAAGGAGTTATAATATTCTTCTTGGAGGTGTTACATAAAAAATCCCATGCAAGAGGACTGAATACCACTTGGCATAATATTTTCTAATGGTTGTCATATCTCTAACACTTAAGAGATAAAATTTGAGGAGTTACAAGCGCTCAAAGCAAGTTTAATACATGACAAAGGAGTAACGGTCAGTGTAGCAAAGTTACAAGAAGAACTGGCAGTGCTCTCAAGAAATGTAGGTGCCACTTGTCCATCATTGAATACCATTAATTGTAGCAAAGAGAGAATGAAAGGATAGAATTTTACGTCCAAATTTCATAGTGTGAAGTGGAGAGCAAAGTGCAGTCAAAGAAGAGGAGGAATATTGTAGTCAATCCATTTCTAAGCGTAGTGTGGAAGCATGAGAGCAAGGAGCATTTAAGGCTCCATAGAAAAATTTCAGCATATACTCTACAGTAATCAAAGAGCAAGCCCGACTGTTTCTCACACAACCATACCACACTTGGCCATTCAGATTCATCAAGTCAAGCACCGCAAAAAAGGTACATAAAGGACTATTAAATTTCAATAAAAACCAACACCATTCAAGTGTGAAGTCAAGGGGCTAAGGTAAGATAACTATCTCATTAATATTACTTTCAAACATGGGAGATATAAGGTTATAATTTCAAGGATAAACTTTATCATTGATGTAATTTCAAGGATAAACTTTATAAGGTTGGAAATTTGAGTTAATTTGAGGTATTTTATGTTGTCATTGATGTCACATGGATCATTGATGTCACATTGAGTTTTGGTGGCAAAAGCACTTCATAGATAATCATCTATGATATTTTGGAGAGCATGGATATATACAGGGTTTTTATGAAAACCAAGGCAGGCAAAATAAAAGGTTTTATTTAAAACCATGGTGGGCTTATGTGGAAAGGACTTTTCTTAAAAGCCAAGGTGGAATTTTGTTTCATCGAAAAAGGACCTCCGGTGATGAAGATATTAAAGTTTAAAGTTTAAGTTTAAATTAATGGAGGGCCGACCTATGTGCAATTAATGGAGGTTGGCATATATATGTAAAGGTTTCAATTTATTTCGAAAAGGGGGCATATTATATATCATCGGAAAGCTTATTTCGAGGGCTATTTGACTAACTTATTTAGAAGGAGAAATAAGGTGTGTGTAAAGAGATATTTCTGATTTTGCAAAGGGGTTCCAAAAGTGAAGTTTGCCTTGTTCTTTTTCAAGAGGATTAATTCTTTCATGAGGTGACAAGGTATGCAATATTGTGATTTATTTTATTTTATGGTATAAGTGGTTTTGGGAGTGAAAAGGTTATGCAATGTTTTGATTTATTTTATTTTATGGTACAAGTGGTTTTAGGAGAGATAAGGAAGTTGTGCAATTAAAGGCCTTGGTGATGATTATTGAAAAGTGGAGTAATGTTGATTATTTTGTGATCTACTAACCCTTGTGAAGATTGGCAAAAGAATTTTGTGATTGTGGCAGATTTACAAAGAGGTTTTTTCATCTTCATAAAAGGTATGGGCACATTCTCCTATTGATTGTTTATGGTGGTTGATTTCTGAAATATCATTGGAGGGAAAAGGATTGTTTGTGGTTTCCTTTTCGAAAGTGGTTGGTTGAATGCTTCAAGGTTTTCTGAATTGAGAGTTGTGTCTAAACCTTGTTTGATAAGCATAGTTGTTGAAGCCCATTGGTTGTGAAAGAACTTGAGTTAGAAAAGAACATGAGTATCATTGTTATGTGAGATTTGTGGTTGAGCATTGTTGGAAACATTTGAGTTGGTTGATACATACTTGGACTAGGGTTGTGTGAGAAAGAGTTGTTCCTTGTGATGATTGGTTGAGTTGAGTTGATTGAGCCTAGTCAAGTGATGTGTGAAGTGATTGTTCAAGTTCTATGAAACAAACTATTCCATCATTCTATGTTGAGTTGAGATTAAGGTTAGAACATATTGAGTCTCTAACAATTCTCTTTATGGTTCTATAAGACTTGAATTGAGTTGAGATTGATTTGAGTTGAGAGTGAGATTAGAACATATTGAGTCTCTAACAATTCTCTTTATGCTTCTATGAAGTTAATTTGAGTTGAGATCTTTGTCTGTGTTCCATTGAAGAGTACATTACCATTCATTGTTGAGTTCATTTTGAGTACTACTTGAGCATGATTGATTGAGCCTTTGAGAAGGCCTTTGGGATAGATTTGAGGACAATGTTGGGACAGATTTGAGGATAGTGTTTGGACAAGTTCTTGGTGAGCTTGTTAGAGCAGATTTGGGCAAGTTCTTGGTGAGCTTGCTAGAGCAGATTTGGGCAAGTTCTTGGTGAGCTTGCTAGAGCATATTTGGGCAAGTTCTTGGTGAGCTTGCTAGCACAAATTTGACAAGTTCTATGTGAGCTTGTTAAGAAGGTTCTATGTGAGCCTATTGAGCAGGTTCTTAGTGAGCCTATTGATAGAGCTTTGGAGGTGACAGAGTATAGAGGATAGAGTCTCAGTGGATAGAGATCCAATAGTAGCACAGTTGAAGACAGATCTGAGTGAGGAGTCTTCAAGTGGAGAGAGGTCCACCAATTAGTGCAGCAGAGAGACAGAGTCTTCTAGAAGATCACATAGCCAGAGTAGAAGGGGAAAGAGTTCTCCTATGGAAGAGATCCATGAACTTGAGATTAGGGGATCAACATCTCCTTTGGACAGAGATCCATAAACATTGTAATTGGGAGTGATTCCCAAAGATATTGATTGAGAAAGTTTTAGTAAAATATTTTCTCCGTGGAGTACCTCACATTAGGGGAACCACGTTAAATATTGTGTCTCAATTGTGTGTGGTGACTTGTGCTCTTGCTTACTACTGCTATCTGAGTTATTAATGCACACTGCTATATTTGGTTATTGCAATTAAGGACATTAATTGATATTGGTTTGGAAAGAAAGTAAAAAGTGGTCTTATACTGTTCACCCCCCTCTCAGTATAAGCTTGTGTTCTTCAATTGGTATCAGAGTGGGTTCCTTTAGAAAGGCTAACAACTTGAGGGCAGATTCTACAAAGAACACATATGGCTTCACATAAAGGATTATCTTCAAATAAGGCTCCATTGTTTGATGGTAACAATTATGCTTTCTAGAGCATGAGGATGAAGAACTACTTGATATCACAAGGATATGAGGTATGGCAGATGGTTGAAAAAGAGTATAAGGTTGAAGGTGATCCCGAGGAAGATAAGACTACCAGGAAATTGGTTGAGATCAATGCAAGAGCAATGAATTGTATTTTGAGTGGGCTACGTGAGATAGATTTTGCAAAGGTCATGGTATGTACTTCAGCTAATGAGATGTGGACCAAGTTGAGGAATACTTATGAAGGAGATTCCAAGGTAAAGTTGGCAAAACTACAAACTCATAGAAAAATATTTGAGGAATTGAAAATGGAAGATTCTGAAGATATTGCAAAGTTCTTACTTCGAGTTGATGAGATTACTAACACTATGAGAGGCCTAGGTTTTGAGATGAAAGAATCAAAAGTTACTCAAAAGGTTTTGAGATCACTTCCCATGAAATATGATGCAAAGGTTTCAGCAATAGAAGAAACAATGGATATCAACAAGTTAACAATGGAAGAATTGCAAGGTACTCTCACAACTTATGAGATGAGGGTAAGTAAGCATCAAGCTCCAATAAAAGAGATTGCATTCAAGGCTTCAAAAAAAGAGAAAGGGAAAGTTTCAAAAATAGATAGAGTTTTAGAAAATGATGAGGAAGCTAACTTCATCAAAAGGAATAAGGACTCAAGGAATTTTAGAGATATAAGGAAAGTCAGGTGCTACAAGTGTGGTGATCTTGGTCACTATGCATACAAGTGTCCACATGAAGAAATCAATGATGATGAAAAATAGGGTCACAGAAGAAAAGAAGATGGAAAGCATAAGCATGACAAAGATGATAGATTCAAGCAAAACAGGTATGAGAAGAAGAAAAATTTTTGTAAGGCAAAGAAATCTTACTACATTGTAGAAGCAAGTGATAGTTCAGATTACAGTGATAAAGATCAGTCAGATGAAGAAGAATGTACATTCTTTGGAATAAGTGAAGAAAAGCAAGAACACCTATTCCTAGGTATTGAAGTTAAAGAAGAGGATGTGCCTATTGAAGAAAGACATGAAGAGCTTGCCATAGCCATTGAGCAAGCAGATAGGTACAAGAAAGGTCTAAGGATACTAAAATGCTTCATATGTGGAGATTTTGGGCATATAGATGATGATTGCACATACTACAACAATTACAACAAGGAAAGTGTATTTGAAAAAGAAAGCAACAGTTCTAGTGACAATTCCAGCAATAGTGAAAACAAAGAAGTCTCATTTTTGGTAATAGAAAAGGAAGAGGATGAGCCAAGTAAACAAAAATCAGAAATCAAAAGGTTAAAAGAAGAATACAAGAATCTTGAAAACAAGATTCGAACAGATGTCAAAATCAGAGAAGAACTACTTCAAACAATCAGTAATCTCAGAGAAGAGCTTCAAAATGCAAAAAGGATAGAAGAGAGGATGAATGAAGAACTAAGGGTAACAACGGCAAGACATGATACATTAGATGAAAAGATTCAAAAAGGAGTGGAAACTTATTTTAAGGTTGTATCTTACTTCCAAGAAAAGTCACACTCAAAAGGAAAGGAAGTTCTAAAAGATGAAAGCAAGGAAGCACCTAAGATTTGTGAGGAAAGTTCCAAAGTTCCTATGGCTCCAAATATTCAGTTTGGTTCTTGTTTTGAGATAGGTGAATCAAGTTCAAAAGGAAAATAAATTCTTGAAGAGAAAGGCAAGGAAGAGGTTTTAGATGCTACAAAGAAGGTTCAAGAATGCAATGCACAAGTTGAAGATGATCATAAGGATAATGGTCAAGAAAGGTATGAGGAACCAAGGCATGAACAAAGGGCTTTTCAAGGATATTGTTTTTCTTGTAATGGATTTGGACACAGGGCTATACATTGCAGGATCCATGGATCAAAGAAGTTTGATTTTGCTAGAAGAAACTTCAAGGGAAGAAGGTATGGTTTTCAGGGACATTGCTTCTCATGCAACAGGATTGGTCATAGAGCTTTTTTAGTGCAAATAAAATGAGCAACATGGTTTTGGTTTTAGAGCTACACAATTCAGAAGTCATGGTTATAATGGTCATGAAAATAGAGCTTCACAATACAGGGTTCAAGAAAGGAATGGATATGGAAATTATTTTAAGAAAGAATTTAGGACATGGGCACCAACCAAAGGCTACAATATCAAGTGTTTTAATTGCAATAACTTTGGGCATATTGCAAGATGGTGTAGGACTCAATTCCAAACAGGTTCAAGACAAGAAGATCAAGTAATTCATCAAGAGAAGGATATCAGAAAAACATGGAAGGAAGTTGATAGAGGAAAGAAACAAAGTGATATGGGAGTAAAGGTACTCCCACCCCAAAATTAATCACCTCAAGAGAGAAGGGGGTGAGGGGGCTATGCTTAAGAGTCATATATTTTAGCCCCATAGGTGTCCCTTTTGCCATTGATGTCAAAGGGGGAGAGATTTGAGTAAGGGGGAGAGCATTGAGTTAGGGGGAGCAGCCTCCAAAGAGAGTATTGAGTTAGGGGGAGCAGCCTCCAAAGAGAGTATTGAGTTAGACAAGAAGTATTGAGTCAGGGGAGCAACTTTGATTCTCAGAGATGGTTTTTGCAGTGATTGTGGTGTTTGCATTAGAGGTGTTGCCATCAATGACAAAGGGGGAGATTGTTGGAAATTTGAGTTAATTTGAGGCATTTTATGTTGTCATTGATGTCACATGGATCATATTTGGTTTTGGTGGCAAAAGCACTTCATAGATAATCATCTATGATATTTTGGAGAGCATGGATATATACAGGGTTTTTATGAAAACCAAGGCAGGCAAAATAAAAGGTTTTATTTAAAACCATGGTGGGCTTATGTGGAAAGGGCTTTTCTTAAAAGCCAAGGTGGAATTTTGTTTCATCGAAAAAGGACCTCCGGTGATGAAGATATTAAAGTTTAAAGTTTAAGTTTAAATTAATGGAGGGCCGACCTATGTGCAATTAATGGAGGTTGGCATATATATATATATATAAAGGTTTCAATTTATTTCGGAAATGTGGGCATATTATATATCATCGAAAAGCTTATTTCGAGGGCTATTTGACTAACTTATTTAGAAGGAGAAATAAGGTGTGTGTAAAGAGATATTTCTGATTTTGCAAAGGGGTTCCAAAAGTGAAGTTTGCCTTGTTCTTTTTCAAGAGGATTAATTCTTTCATGAGGTGACAAGGTATGCAATATTGTGATTTATTTTATTTTATGGTATAAGTGGTTTTGGGAGTGAAAAGGTTATGCAATGTTTTGATTTATTTTATTTTATGGTACAAGTGGTTTTAGGAGAGATAAGGAAGTTGTGCAATTAAAGGCCTTGGTGATGATTATTGAAAAGTGGAGTAATGTTGATTATTTTGTGATCTACTAACCCTTGTGAAGATTGGCAAAAGAATTTTGTGATTGTGGCAGATTTACAAAGAGGTTTTTTCATCTTCATAAAAGGTATGGGCACATTCTCCTATTGATTGTTTATGGTGGTTGATTTCTGAAATATCATTGGAGGGAAAAGGATTGTTTGTGGTTTCCTTTTCGAAAGTGGTTGGTTGAATGCTTCAAGGTTTTCTGAATTGAGAGTTGTGTCTAAACCTTGTTTGATAAGCATAGTTGTTGAAGCCCATTGGTTGTGAAAGAACTTGAGTTAGAAAAGAACATGAGTATCATTGTTATGTGAGATTTGTGGTTGAGCATTGTTGGAAACATTTGAGTTGGTTGATACATACTTGGACTAGGGTTGTGTGAGAAAGAGTTGTTCCTTGTGATGATTGGTTGAGTTGAGTTGATTGAGCCTAGTCAAGTGATGTTGAAGTGATTGTTCAAGTTCTATGAAAAAACTATTCCATTATTCTATTTGAGTTGAGAGTAAGATTAGAACATATTGAGTCTCTAACAATTCTCTTTATGCTTCTATAAGACTTGAGTTGAGTTGAGATTGATTTGAGTTGAGAGTGAGATTAGAACATATTGAGTCTCTAACAATTCTCTTTATGCTTCTATGAAGTTGATTTGAGTTGAGTTTTGTGTTCTTAAATAATTGCCATTCATTGTTGAGTTCATTTTGAGTACTACTTGAGCATGATTGATTGAGCCTTTGAGAAGGCCTTTGGGATAGATTTGAGGACAGTGTTGGGACAGATTTGAGGATAGTGTTTGGACAAGTTCTTAGTGAGCTTGTTAGAGCATATTTGGGCAAGTTCTTGGTGAGCTTGCTAGAGCAGATTTGGGCAAGTTCTTGGTGAGCTTGCTAGAGCAGATTTGGGCAAGTTCTTGGTGAGCTTGCTAGCAGATTTGACAAGTTCTATGTGAGCTTGTTAAGAAGGTTCTATGTGAGCCTATTGAGCAGGTTCTTAGTGAGCCTATTGATAGAGCTTTGGAGGTGACAGAGTACAGAGGATAGAGTCTCAGTGGATAGAGATCCAATAGCCAGCATAGTTGAAGACAGATCTGAGTGAGGAGTCTTCAAGTGGAGAGAGGTCCACCAGTTAGTGCAACAGAGAGACAGAGTCTTCTAGAAGATCACATAGCCAGAGTAGAAGGGGAAAGAGTTCTCCTATGGAAGAGATCCATAAACTTGAGATTAGGGGATCAACATCTCCTTTGGACAGAGATCCATAAACATTGTAATTGGGAGTGATTCCCAAAGAGATTGATTGAGAAAGTTTTAGTAAAATATTTTCTCCGTGGAGTACCTCACATTGGGGGAACCACGTTAAATCTTGTGTCTCAATTGTGTGTGGTGACTTGTGCTCTTGCTTACTACTGCTATCTGAGTTATTAATGCACACTGCTATATTTGGTTATTGCAATTAAGGACATTAATTGATATTGGTTTGGAAAGAAAGTAAAAAGTGGTCTTATACTGTTCACCCCCCCTCTCAGTATAAGCTTGTGTTCTTCAAAGAAAGCAAAAGATATAGGAGATAACTTACCAAAAATAAAATGCTATTTATAAACTAACCTAGGAGATATAAGGCCTTATACTTAGGTTGAACTATTTAATACTTTGCAAATATTACTATATTTCCTAATTTTCAAAATTTGAAAGTCTTGAGGTCTACTACTACAAATTGATTTATTGGAAATTAGAAAAATTAAAATCAAATATCAAAGGGCCATTATACGAGGTTTATCAAAAACATTTAAAGGTTGGAAACTATAATATTTACTTGTCTCAAATCTTCTCAAATCGAGACAAGAGATCCAACATTAAAACCTCTTGAAATATATAAAATGTACTTTGTTCAATAGGAGCAATAAGGAAAATAGAGGTTGATTTTAGCATTTACAAAACTTTACAAAATCAACCAATATTGAACTATAACTTACAAAAGCACTTTATATCTTGTTCAAAACATACTAGGGAGTTATAAGGCATTCTACAAAATCTAAAATAGCAAGCATGGATTATTGGTATATAGATTTAGGTGCAAGTAAGCATATGACATGAAACATACATTGGTTCAAATCTTTGAAGAAGATAAATGAAAAACTAGTTGTTGTAGTAGATAGCAAAAAATATGAAGTAAAAGTAATACAAAATATTTTAGTGAATCTTAAGGATGGAAAAGGTGTAATAAAAAATGTATTGTATGTTCTTGGATTAACTACTAATCTTATTTATATTTCTCAACTCATGGATCAAGATCTAACTATTGAATTCAAGGTTCTCACTGATAAAAACAATGTCACATATCTAGATAGGGAAGAATTATAGCATCAAGATCATAAAAAAATGGTCTATTTATCTTATACACAGTCCTTAAGTTATCACTTTCAGTCAATGCTTCATAACTATGGCACAAATAACTAGGACATACCAGTAAGACATCAATGAAGGAATTATCCATGTTGGACAGTTTGAGCTCATTTAGTTGTCATTGATGTCAAGGTGAGAAGTTGTCATTGATGCCAAAGTGAACACATGAAGTTGTCATTAATACCATGGAGTACACCATCATTGACACCAGGAGCAATGCGAAGAGTTGAAGAAAAGTTGTCAAAATATTATTTTATAAAGGTTTTTATTAA
This sequence comes from Wollemia nobilis, assembly GCA_028583015.1. Lineage (NCBI taxonomy): Eukaryota > Viridiplantae > Streptophyta > Pinopsida > Araucariales > Araucariaceae > Wollemia > Wollemia nobilis. The sequence goes on from JAQPPZ010002105.1 coordinate 2,260,513, forward strand.
AACCATGGTGGCATAATAATTTTCATCAAATCAGTGAAGTACAAATGAAGGTTTAAATTTTATCTCAAGGAGGCTTTAATTTTTATTAAAGTCAAAGGTTTATAAATATAATTTATAAAATTTAAATTCTTTTAGAATTTAAATAATTTATAAATTATAAAGGTTATAAAAGCGCCGACGTCATCAAATTTAATGGAGCACCGACGTCTAAGCCATATGGTGAATTTCATGTATAAATAATATGCCAAAGGGGCATTCAAAACTTACCCTTCTTCGATTAATTTTTCATGCGATCGAGAAAAGAGTATTTTCATGCAATCGTTGAGGAAGAAGACAAAGAATTTATTTTGTCTTTTAGTGCCAGGAAGAAGATGAAAGGAGAGGGCTTAAGGCCTCACTCACATTGGATAGTGTGGTCCATTGGCAATGCATATTTTGTGAGAGCGTTGGGAGTGGAAGTGACCATGATCGATTCACGTGGAGGTTGTTGGCGTGTTTGTCTTGAGCGTTGAGGAGAAAATATTTTGGCATGCGCTCGTTTAGAGTGCCAGACTTGGAAGAAAGAGCATGAGGTGCTCTTAGCCTTCCAAGCGTGCGTCTAGCACATGTGGTGGGCAAGCCCATGGCTAGGGTGCATGAGGAGGCAGTGATTGGGGGTTCGAATCCCACTAGTGGCAAAGGTAATTTTTATTAAATATTTTATTTGCCTAATATTTTCATAAGGTGTTATTTGGAGTTATAAGGGTATATGAAAGGTTGCTTGTTTGGTAATTGATTTATGTTATTGGAGTTATAAGGAAAGTGGATTTGATTATTGCCAAAGTTCTTCTTGCCATTAAAATTTAATTAAAGAGGTTTTTGAGTTAAATTTTGGTGGATGTTAAATTTATTTTAGTTGGGAGATTATAAGGTGTTATTGGAAAAATATTTTATGTATGTTGATGGTTGTTTTTATAGATGGAGTGATAAGGTGTAATTGAGTTTTTGCATTACATTGTGAGAAAGATTTATCTTCTAACCTCTTTGAGTTTGGCATAGAAGTGGTTGTGATTGTGATAGATATTTGAGGTTCCTTCATCATCAAGAAAAGGTATGAGCACATTCTTCCATAGTTGAGTTGATTGATTGGTTTTCTGAAAATAAGTTTGGAGTGAAAAGGATTTTATTAGGGCTTCCTTATTGAGTGTGTTTGAGTTAATGCTTCAAGGTTTTCTAGAATAAAGAGTTGTTATTAAAACCTTGTTTTATAAGCATTGTTGTTGAAGCCATTGGTTGAGCAAAGAACTAGGGTTTGAAAAGAACATGAGTATCATTGTTATGTGAGAGTTGTTTTATAAGCATTTTTATTGAAGTGAGTTGTTGAGCAAAGAACTTGAACTAGGGTTTGAAAAGAACATGAGTATCATTGTTATGTGAGATTTGTTGTTGAGCATTGTTGGAAATATTTTGAGTGAAGAATCATATGCTTGGACTAGGGTTTGTGAGCAAGGATTATTTCATTAAGTGATTGGTTGAGTAGAGTTGGTTGAGCCTAGTCAAGTGGGTGTGTGAAGTGATTGTTCAAGTTCCATAAAACAAACTATTCTATATTCTGAATTGAATTGAGAAAGTAATTGAGTTGAAGCATATTGAGTCTCTAACAATTCTTTATATGTTTCTGAAAGAGTGATTGAAAGTGATTGAGCATTGTGATGAGTATAGAGCATATTGAGTCTCTAACAATTCTCTTTATGTTTCTATGAGATTGGACAAGTTCTAGTGTGGACTTGTTGAGCAGATTTGAGGTAAGTCTTTGAGAAGACTTGTGGATAGAATTGAGTAAGATTTTATGGAAGCTTACAATACAGATTGAGAGTAGATTTGGTTAAGTTCTTGTGAGGACTTATTGAGAAGATTTGGTTAAGTTCTTGAGAGGACTTATTGAGCAGATTGGACAAGTTCTAGAGAGGACTTGTGGATAGATTGGTGTGAGCTTTTGTGGAAGCTTACAAGATAGATTTGAGATAAGTCTTTGAGAAGGCTTGTGAGTAGAATTGATTGATTTGTTCAAACCTTGAGTTAAGGTTTGGGGTAGATCCAATAGAGTTGATTTGAGATTGATTCAAGCTTTGAGTTAAGGCTTGAGGATAGATATTGAGGACTGATTTATGCTAGACCAAAGGACTATGTTTAGTACAGATTCAAGGATAAATTTGGTGCAGATTTGAGGATAGATTTGTGCTAGATCAGAGATAAATATTGAGCAGATTTGTGCTAGACCAAAGGACTATGTTTAGTGCATATTTGAGGATAAATATTGAGCAGATTTGTGCTAGATCGAAGGACTATGTTTAGTGCAGATTTTAGATAGAGCTTTGGAGGTGACAGAGTATAGAGGATAATAGTCTCTAGTGGATAGAGGTCCATTAGCTAGGGTAGTGAGGATAGGTTTCTTTCGAGTGAGGACAGGAGTCTTCAGTGGATAGAGATCCATAAGCCAATGTAGTGGAGGTAGTAGTTCTTCTAGAAGATCACCAACCAAAGCAAGAGGGGAAAGGAGTTCTCCTATGGATAGAGTTCCACAAACTTGATCAAGGGATTGGTATCTCCATTGGACAGAGGTCCATAAACATTGTAATAGGGAAAGGATTCCCAAGAGATTGATTGAGAAAATTTTAGTGAAATATTTTCTCCGTGGAGTAGCCCACATTGGGTGAACCATGTAAATTGTGGTGTCTCTATTGTGTGTGGTGATTTATGCATTGATTTGATTACTACTATTGATATTGCTATATTTACATTGCATAATATTGATTGGGAAAGAAAAGTAAAAAGTGGTCTTATACTATTCACCCCCTCTCAGTATAAGCTTGTGTTCTTCAATTGGTATCAGAGCGGGTTCCTTCAGAAGATTTTAACAGCTTGAAGGAAAAGATAACAAGAACACAATGGATTCTAAGAATGGGTCATCAGATAATTCAGTACCAGTATTTGATGGAAGTGATTATATATATTGGAGTATGAGAATGAAGATCTACCTGATGGCACTTGGCAATGAAATTTGGGAAGCAGTTGAAATTGGATACGATCCCTTAATTAATCCTCCTACAGATAAGGAAGGTAAGCTCCTACAACATTACAATTCAAAAGCAATGAATGCACTTTTGAGAGGTTTGCATAGAACAGAGTCCATGAAAGTTATGCATTGTCAAACTGCAAAAGAAATGTGGGATAAATTGCAAAATATATATGAAGGAGATAAAAGTGTCAAGAAAGCAAAGATACAAAATCTCAAAGGACAATTTGAAGAATTAAGAATGAAGGATGAGGAAAATATTAGTACTTATCTACTTTGAATTGATGAGGTTGTTAATGATATGCAAGGACTTGGAATGAAGATTGATGAATCAGATGTTTGTGATAAAGTCTTAAGAACTCTTCCAAAAAGATTCAGTGAAAAGGTTTCTGCTATAGAAGTGTCAATGGATGGTGATTCTTTGACAAGAGATATGTTGCTTGGTATTCTTACAGCATTTGAGATAAGAACAAAAGAGGAACCAAATCCCCAGAAGGAAGCAACATTCAAAGCAATCAAGAAGACAAAGGGTAAGAAGTCAGAATCAAGCAATGAGTCATCCAGTGATGAAGAAGCAAATTATGGTAGAAGGAATAAAGATTCAAGAAGATCTAGAGATACAAGATCTGTTAAATATTTCAATTGTGGAAGGTATGGTCATTATGCAACTGACTATCAAGAAGCTAAGAATAACAATGATGAAGAAAAATAGGATCACAAGAACAGGGAATCAGAAAGATACAGGCATCAAAAGAAAAGCAAGGATGGACAAAGCAGACAAGGAAAGAAGTTCTTTCAAAGGCAAAAGAGGAGCTACTATGTGGATAAGGCAAGTAAGTACTCAAGTGATAGTGATGCTAGTTTTTCAGATAATGATAGAGATGAAGTCCTATTTATGATTGAAGAAAAAGAATAAGTTAAGAAAAGGACTCCAGTAATTCTCAAGTGTTTTAGATGTGGTAACTTTGGACATCTTGAAGATAGTTGTACAAGGAATGGTTATAGTTTCAGTGATGATGAATATGAAGATACACTTGAAGGACCAGAAGAGAATATTCTAATGGCACTAGAGGAAGGAGAAGGTGATCCTATAGAAGACAAGCCAATAGAAAATAAAGATGTGGACAAAGGTAAACAAATAGAGGAATATTCAGAGAAGGATGGATATGATCTCAAGGGAGAACTTATCTATGCTCTTGAAATAGTAAAGAAGGTAAGAAAGCAAAACTCTAAACTTGAAATTCAGTTTCAAGAATGTGATGAAGAGAGAAGATTGCTTATAGAGGATTTAGAAAAATCAAAGGCTAAGGCAAAGAGGTTCAAAGATAAGTTAGAAGCAAAGATCTTAGAATGTGAAAAGTTAGCACAAGAAGTGGCACTACTAAGAGAAGATTTAGAAGACTCCAAAGTCAAGCTAAAAGGGTTCAAAAATAGCTCAAAGAACTTGGATAAGTTCATCAAGATACAAAAGCCTACATCAAGCAAAACAGGTCTTGGATTTGAACAAGGATAGAAGAAATGGGAAGGAAAGTCAACCTCAAGTTTTGGAGGAGAAGAAACTTCAGATGAAGATACTTCAGAAGAAGATAGTGTAAAAGGAAGTGAGACATCTGAGGATGAGTTGGACAATAGAAAGTTCAACAAGAACAAGAACAATGCACAAAGAAGATACAGATGGAACAACAATCAGAATAGGTCAAGAGAGACTAAGAGACCAATGAGGTCAAGACAAGGAAACTTCAATGGAAGATGTTTTTCATGTCACAGGTTTGGGCACATGGCTTCACAGTGCAGGACACATGAAAGATAGGAATATGGGAACATACAACTTTTCCATGGGTATTGCTACTCATGTAATCAGTTTGGTCACAAGGCAATGAATTGCAGGGTTCATGACAGAAGAGGATATGGCTTCACTAGGAGAAATCCTAAGATATTTGCACCTCCAAGGAATAATAACATTAAGTGTTATAAGTGCAATAATTATGGTCACACAACAAAGTGGTGTAGAGCAGACATTCCAAAATCAAGTATGAACAGGAACAAGAACATGGATATGAACAGGAATAAGAACATGGATATGAACAGGAACAAGAACAAGAATATGAACAGGATATGAATAGGAACATGGACATGGAAAGAAATAGTCAGAGGAATCAGAAGGATCAGATAAGAAGAAAAGAGGATAAAGGTAAAGAACAATGCTTTCTAGGAGTAGAAATACTCCCACCCCAGAATTAACCACCTCAAGAGGAGGTGGGGGAGGGGCTAAGCTAAGAGGCTCATTCTTAGCCCCGAGCCCCAAAGGTGACCCTTTGCCATTGATGTCAAAGGGGAGATATTTGAGTAAGGGGGAGAGATTTGGTATTTGAGAAAAGAGGAGAGAGCATTGAGCCAGGGGGAGCAATGTCCCAGGGGAGCAGAACAAAGGAAAGGTCAAGTTTTTGGTAAAAATAATTTGGGTTGCCATCAATGACAAAGGGGGAGATTGTTGGACATTTTGAGCTCATTTAGTTGTCATTGATGTCAAGGTGAGAAGTTGTCATTGATGCCAAAGTGAACACATGAAGTTATCATTAATACCATGGAGTACACCATCATTGACACCAGGAGCAATGCGAAGAGTTGAAGAAAAGTTGTCAAAATATTATTTTATATAAGGTTTTTATTAAAACCATGGTGGCAGAATAATTTTCATCAAATCAATGAAGTACAAATGAAGGTTTAAATTTTATCTCAAGGAGGCTTTAATTTTTATTAAAGTCAAAGGTTTATAAATATAATTTATAAAATTTAAATTCTTTTAGAATTTAAATAATTTATAAATTATAAAGGTTATAAAAGCATCGACATCATAAAATTTAATGGAGCACCGACGTCTAAGCCATATGGTGAATTTCATGTATAAATAATATGCCAAAGGGGCATTCAAAACTTACCCTTCTTCGATTAATTTTTCATGCGACCGAGCAAAGAGTATTTTCATGCAATCATTGAGGAAGAAGACAAAGAATTTATTTTATCTTTTAGCACCAGGAAGAAGATGAAAGGAGAGGGCTTAAGGCCTCACTCACATTGGACAGTGTGGTCCATTGGCAGTGCACATTTTGCGAGAGCATTGGGAGTGGAAGTGACCATGATCGATTCACATGGAGGTTGTTGGCATGTTTGTCTTGAGCGCTGAGGAGAAAAAATTTTGGCACATGCTCGTTTAGAGTGCCAGACTTGGAAGAAAGAGCACGAGGTGCTCTTAGCCTTCCAAGCATGCATCTAGCACACGTGGTGGGCAAGCCCATGGCTAGGGCGCATGAGGAGGCAATGATTGGGGGTTCGAATCCCACTAGTGGCAAAGGTAATTTTTATTAAATATTTTATTTGCCTAATGTTTTTATAAGGTGTTATTTGGAGTTATAAGGGTATATGAAAGGTTGCTTGTTTGGTAATTGATTTATGTTATTGGAGTTATAAGGAAAGTGGATTTGATTATTGCCAAAGTTCTTCTTGCCATTAAAATTTAATTAAAGAGGTTTTTGAGTTAAATTTTGGTGGATGTTAAATTTATTTTAATTGGGAGATTATAAGGTGTTATTGGAAAAATATTTTATGTATGTTGATGGTTGTTTTTATAGATGGAGTGATAAGGTGTAATTGAGTTTTTGCATTACATTGTGAGAGATATTTATCTTCTAACCTCTTTGAGTTTGGCATAGAAGTGGTTGTGATTGTGATAGATATTTGAGGTTCCTTCATCATCAAGAAAAGGTATGAGCACATTCTTCCATAGTTGAGTTGATTGATTGGTTTTCTAAAAATAAGTTTGGAGTGAAAAGGATTTTATTAGGGCTTCCTTATTGAGTGTGTTTGAGTTAATGCTTCAAGGTTTTCTGGAATAAAGAGTTGTTATTAAAACCTTGTTTTATAAGCATTGTTGTTGAAGCCATTGGTTGAGCAAAGAACTAGGGTTTGAAAAGAACATGAGTATCATTGTTATGTGAGAGTTGTTTTATAAGCATTGTTGTTGAAGTGAGTTGTTGAGCAAAGAACTTGAACTAGGGTTTGAAAAGAACATGAGTATCATTGTTATGTGAGATTTGTTGTTGAGCATTGTTGGAAATATTTTGAGTGAAGAATCATATGCTTGGACTAGGGTTTGTGAGCAAGGATTATTTCATTAAGTGATTGGTTGAGTAGAGTTGGTTGAGCCTAGTCAAGTGGGTGTGTGAAGTGATTGTTCAAGTTCCATAAAACAAACTATTCTATATTCTGAATTGAATTGAGAAAGTGATTGAGTTGAAGCATATTGAGTCTCTAACAATTCTCTGTATGTTTCTAAAGAGTGATTGAAAGTGATTGAGCGTTGTGATGAGTATAGAGCATATTGAGTCTCTAACAATTCTCTTTATGTTTCTATGATATTGGACAAGTTCTAGTGTGGACTTGTTGAGAAGATTTGAGGTAAGTCTTTGAGAAGACTTGTGGATAGAATTGAGTAAGCTTTTGTGGAAGCTTACAATACAATTTGAGAGCAGATTTGGTTAAGTTCTTGTGAGGACTTATTGAGTAGATTTGGTTAAGTTCTTGAGAGGACTTATTGAGCAGATTGGACAAGTTCTAGAGAGGACTTGTGGATAGATTGGTGTGAGATTTTATGGAAGCTTACAAGATAGATTTGAGACAAGTCTTTGAGAAGGCTTGTGAGCAGAATTGATTGATTTGTTCAAACCTTGAGTTAAGGTTTGGGGCAGATCCAATAGAGTTGATTTGAGATTGATTCAAGATTTGATTTAAGGCTTGAGGATAGATATTGAGGACTAATTTGTGCTGATATTCGAGGACAAGTTTAGTGCAGATTTGAGGATAGATTTGTGCTAGATCAAAGATAGATATTGAGCAGATTTGTGCTAGATCAAAGGACTATGTTTAGTGCATATTTGAGGACAGATATTGAGCAGATTTGTGCTAGACCGATGGACTGTGTTTAGTGCAGATTTTAGATAGAGCTTTGGAGGTGACAGAGTATAGAGGATAATAGTCTCCAGTGGATAGAGGTCCATTAGCCAGGGTAGTGAGGATAGGTCTTCTGAGTGAGGACAAGAGTCTTCAGTGGATAGAGATCCATAAGCCAGTGCAGTGGAGGCAGTAGTTCTTCTAGAAGATCACCAACCAGAGCAAGAGGGGAAAGGAGTTCTCCTATGGATAGAGTTCCACAAACTTGATCAAGGGATTGGTATCTCCATTGGACAGAGGTCCATAAACATTGTAATAGGGAAAGGATTCCCAAGAGATTGATTGAGAAAATTTTAGTGAAATATTTTCTCCGTGGAGTAGCCCACATTGGGTGAACCACGTAAATTGTGGTGTCTCTATTGTGTGTGGTGATTTGTGCATTGCTTTGATTACTTCTATTGATATTGCTATCTTTACATTGCATAATATTGATTGGGAAAGAAAAGTAAAAAGTGGTCTTATACTGTTCACCCCCTCTCAGTATAAGCTTGTGTTCTTCAATCCACATATCAAATGGTAGAAGGACTACCTAATTTATCTCCAAAAATGAGTATATGTACAGAATGTCTACAGGAAAACAACATAGAATTCCTTTCGAACTTCATCATCACAAGGATCAACATCCTCTAGAAATAATATATACATATTTATGTGGACCAATGAAAGTTGAAATTATTTGAGGACATAAATATTTTTAGTTGTTTGTTGATTATCAGACTAGAAAAATGTGGGTACCCTTCATGAAGTACAAATCATAAGCATTCATTCACTTCAAAAATTTCAAGCTTCAAGTGGAAAAGGAATCAGGGAATACCATTAAAGCACTTCATTCAGATAAAAGAGGAGAATTTGTTTCCAAGGAATTTGACTCATTCCTTGAAGAAAATAGAATCAAGAGACAACTTACTATAGCATACTCACCTTAGTAAAATGGAATTGCAGAAAAAATAAATATATCTATAATAGAAATGGTAATATGTATGTTGAAAGAAGCACAACTTGGTCATGAATATTGGGTTGAAGTAGTACAAACAACAGTCTATATACAAAATAGACAACCAACAAGAGTACTCAAGCATATTACACCAGAATATGTATGGTTAGGATAAAATCCTAATATAGAAAGACTAAATATATTTCGATGTAAAGCTTACATGCATGTTCCAATACAAAGGAGAACTAAACTAGATGACAAGACTATGACATGGATATTTGTTGGCTATGACAATGAATCTATAGGATACAAAATTTTAGATCCATCTACAAAGAAATTTTACATTAGTAGAGATGTTATATTTGATGAGAAAGCCAAGACCAACACAAATGAATCTAGTGGTGACACAAAAGTCCTCATAGATCTATCAGAAGAAGATACAATGAGTATAGATTCAGAATCATAATCTCAAGGATAAGATATAGAAGTATCTGTTGTAATCACAATGACACTGAGAGGGGGGGTGAATCAGTGTGTTCTTTAAAAACTTAAAACAATTTAGACTTTTAAATAAACTACAGCAGATTAAAATAGAAATAATAAAAGTACTAAGAGCATCACACATAACACGGCATTTTAACGAGGTTCACCGATGTGGCTACTCCTCAAAAATACTGCTTGGACTACCATCCAAATCCAGTCAAATGCAAAGCTACAACTTTACATAATCATTCACCAGCACCAACTGGTAAGAGGCACCAACCTCTAAATTTTATTTGCTACAATAGAATGGAGCACCAACTCCAATTTTTCCAGCTCCAACTGGAAAGAGGCACCAACCCTTTTTTCAAGCTACAACTTGAAGATAATAATAAAAATTGCAGAATGTAAACTTTCACCTCAATTATCACGATCTGCTGTTTTTCTGCGATCTGCTTCTTGTCGACATTCGAATGTTGCTGTGAAAAAAGATTCGCACTTTTTCAACCACTCCTCTATATCTCTCCGCGTTCTCTGCTGCAACTTCACAGAAATATCACTTCTGCATATTGCGTTCTTTGTTCTCGATCAAACTTCATGCACTCATGCTTCACACACTCACTCTCTATCTCATCACTGCGATCTCTTTTCTTCAACTCCCATGAACTGTCACTCTGCTCACACTCAAGATCGAAACAACTTACCCGCTGCTGCACACGAACTTCTTTTTCTTATATCGCATCACTACACCACTTTTAAACTCGAAGAACCCTTGCTTTTATCAAAGAAATTTTAGGAACAAACCCTAAAATAATGTCAGTTGAGAAACCCTAGAATTTGTCAGCTGCCAAACCCTAAAATCCGTCGATTGTAACCCTAAGAATGTCGGCTGCAAAAACCCTAAAATCCGTCGGCCCAGATTTAACTTTGTCGGCCTCAAACTCTTCTTCCACCTTCGTCACTTTCCTGTAGATTATTGCCGCGAAATAGTAACACGTCGACCCTTTTAATTTAATTTAATATTTTAATTTAAATTTTAAATAAAATAAAATTTAAACTAAATATTTAAAATTAAATATCTTCATCACCGGGCATCTTTTTCAACGAAACGAAGAGCCAACTTGGGTTTTAAGAAAAACCCATTTCAAATCTGTTATCCATGGTTTAAATAAAATTTTTATTTTGACTGCCTTGGTTTTCACAAAAAAACCTTTTCGCTTCTTGACATCTCAGGTTCTAAATACTTCTTCTTCTCATTCTGAATTATGTTTACTGTTTCTGTGCATCTATCATTTAAGGACTCATGATCTGACTAATTTTTGAACTTTATCCTCTCGCATCCGAGTGACTTGAACTGTCTGTCCATTGCATCATTAGATCTAACCGATCGTAGTGACAACAATGACAATCCTCCTGCAACACCTTGCTCAACACTGAACTCCTATCCATTGTACTTTGGTTGCACCTTGCTGTTCAATAAACTCTTGTCCATTACATCAATAAATCTGTCTGACTGTGTTGACAACAATGACAATACTGTTTGCTGCACTTTGCTCAACAATATCATCAGTATTGCCTAGAAAAAAACCAATATGGCTCAAAGATACTCTCAAAGAATCAAATTTGGAAAGAATGCCATATCTCACCACTATAGGACCACAAACTTGTAGCATGACCAGAATAAATAGGAGAATATTAAGCAACTCAGTAGAACTGACATCAACCACTCAAGCACTGGAAAACTCACATTAGAAGGCAACTATGAAATCTAAATATGCATCATTCAAAAATAATAAGACATGGAATCTAGTAAATCTATCCCTAGGAAATAAAATAGTATGATGCAAGTGGGTTTACAAAACCAAATACAAAGCATATGGAAAACTCTACAAATACAAATCTTGATTAGTAGCCAAACTCATACAGAAGGAATTGATTATGAAAAAAAATTCACATCAATAGCTTGAATTACCACTATTCGTATAGTATGTGTTCTAGCAGCACATCAGGGATGGAAACTTCATCATATGGACATGAAAAGTGTATTTCTTAATGGTGACTTAGAAGAATTCTATATGACACAACCTGAAGGATTTATTATTCAAGGACAGGAAAGAAAGGTATGCAAATTAAATAAATCTCTTTATGGGTTGAAACAAGCTCCTAGAGCATGGAATATAAATATCAATGATCATCTATTACATATTGACTTCAAAAGAATTTCATCAGATTCTAGTCTATATACCAGGAAAAATAGAAACAATATCTTGATTCTCATAGTATATGTTGATGACATAGTGATTATTGGAAGCTCAGAGAAGGTATTAACTAACAGCAAAAGGGATCTGGAAAAGTATTTGAAATGACATATCTAGGTCTAATTAACTACTGCCTTGGTCTAGAGATTTATCAAGGAAAATATAGAATAGTCATCACTCAATCAAGGTATGCAAAATATCTCCTTGAAAAGTATAGAATGATAAAATGTAAGCCCAAATATACACCAATGGAACAAGGAATTCAACTATCCAAAAATGATAAAACACCATTGGTTTTAGCAACAATGTATAATCAATTAATCAAAAGTCTTTTATATCTAAAAAATAGCCGACCATACCTAGAATTCGCAGTAAATTATATTTCTTTGTTTATGCAAGAACCATGGGAAAGTCATTGGAAAGCTACAAAAAGAATACTACAATATATCAAGAAGACTATAGACTATGGATTAACTTATATGAAGTATGTGAAAGATTTTTGTTTGTAGGGGTACTTGGATACAGATTATGCTGGATCTATTGATGACAAGAAATCCACCTCAGGTTTAAGATCAATATGATTTAGTTGAGAGAGAGAGAGACCTAAATGCAAAGAAATTCAAGGAAGCATCTTCCATGCACAATATTTTTGCCACATTTAGAGACATAGTAATGCATTAACGTTCTTAAAAGTTACTCAAAAGGCATAATGTCTATTTCTAGGTGATAGTATTCATTAGCTCATGAGATTTCTTCAAAGTTAGAATTATTTTGCTCTAAGTTGGTAGGTCGATGGTAAAGTAAGTAACGTTATATTTATCAAAGTCCTAAGTCAAGGACTATTTGAAGTATAGAAACTTAGGAACTTTAATTTGATAATTAAGTGGGAGCTAAAAGGAATTCAACTTTTTTAGAAAAAGAAAATTTAGGTGGGAGTTATAAGGACTTCTACTACATATTGAAATTGATATTTATATTTTCAACTAGCATTACAATCTATTTCAAAATTTTAATTATTATTAACTTTTGGAGAGAGAAGGTTTTCTACTCCAAATGGGATTTGAAAAATTAGAAATTTTAAAATGAAGAAATTTTGAAAGTTAAAGATTTAGAAAATTTGAATTTTGAAAAATTTAGAATTTGCAAATTTAATAAAGTAGGGAGATAAAAGTTTTGCTACTTCAAAGGATTTGAAAATTTAAAAAATGAATTGTAAATTTATTTTTTGAAAAAGGATTTTAAGTTATTTGAAATCATAATTATTAAAAACTTTGGGGTAAAAAGGATTTCAACTTCAAAGGAATTAAAATATTTGAAAATGGATAAATGGCAAAGAAGAATAGGAGCATTACATCATAGAATAAATTCTCAAAGTTCATATAAAGAATCATACTCCACGAGAGGAAGATTTAAAAATCAAAATTTTTATCAAAAATGATTTTTGAATCTCATCATAAAATACAAAGAGAAAAAGATGCTTGGTACATATATTCAAGTGTTATTCATCATATGACTGGAAATTTATATTGGTTTGAATATTTAGAAATCAAAAATAGTATTCTACTAAAAATTACAAAGGATGAGATTTATCATGCTCAAGGAGCTGGAAACGTTATACCTAGCATGCCATTTTTAGAATTTGTGCTAGTAGATGTCTTATAAGTACATGAGTTATCAAATAATCTTATCCGAATTGCTCAATTAGATGAAAAAATAAGAACAATGGAATTCAAATATACTAATGAGCAAAGAAAATGTATTATCAAGAATTAGAACAAAATTGAAGCTACAGGTTATATCAAAAATGGAATATTTTCTTTAGACGTAATGGGATTCTCTCAAGAAATAATAGAGCATATTTTACCTCAAGATCATATTAGTAATGAATTGCTTGATTTTTCAAAAAAAATAGGAAACAGGAAGATGGATCAGGCATAGTCTAAGATTACTTTACAAATATTACAAACAAATGCAATGGATGAATACAAGATCAAAGATGAAAACAAATATTGAAGACTAAAGTTTTCAATAATCAAATAATGTAATACAAGGGGGGTGTTGAAGAATATTACATTATTTGGTACATACAAATGTATCCCATGGTACCTTTTATGGTACAAATATAAATATATAATAGATTAAGGTAAGATTCTATAGTTTAGAAGAGTGATTTATATTTTCCCTTTATGTAAGTGTTTATGTGCAGGATATGCACAAGTGTCATGTAAGTATGTAATGAGATAATGTGCACAAGTATCATGTAATTAAGTGTGCAAATATGTAATGTGAGGATGTGCACAAATATCATGTATTAGGAGTGCATGTAAAAGTATAAATGTCATAGAGATAAGATGTAAGTAGATAGTAAAGATTCATGTATACAAGTGGCAAAATGAGAAGCCAAAGGACATGGCAATTGTCATATAGAGAGCAATATTCAAGTACTTGAAGATGTTAGGGTAAAATGAGGTAGTATATTGCATTATACTACATTAGTTAGATTATTACATCTACTTTGACTATTTACCATGTAGATATTTACTGTTTAAAATATCTAATGGTTAACCTAGGTTAATTCCTAAATATCCTAGGTTAGTTAGTTGTTGGCGCTTATTTATCTAAGCGCGTAGGTTAGCGATATTTAGGTTAGATATTATTTTTATATCTATTTTCTAAAGTTTGTAACCTATATAAACCTATAGCTTTTCTATGCTAAGGTTAATGTGATTAAGGTTCAATATTATGTTAATATTTATTTGTTAGCACTTACCTTTCGCATCATTGGTATCATCGCGTCGGGTGGCTGAAGGCAAGCAATTGCTCCCCCGACCTGGACCTGGAGCTCGCATTTCGAGGCCCGCAGACTGACCGACACGCTTCCCGAGGTGGCCCGCAGGAGTGAATCGACCCGGTTCCCGAGGCAATCTGCTGAAGAGGAGGCCCGAATCCCGAGGTGGGGACCTGCACGCGGCCCGAGGCAGTCCGATCTGGCGCGGCTCGAATCCCGAGGTGGCCCGATCTGCTAACGTGGCACGGCTCGTGGCCCGAGGAGGCCCGATCTGCTGACGTGGCATGGCTGCTGACGTGGAGGCACGCGGCCCGAGGTGACACGCGGCCCGAGACACTCCTGCTGACGTGGCAGTCCGATCTACTGATAGCCAGTTCAATCTGGCTCATCTGACTCTCGCGTGGCACGTGGCAAAAAGAGTTGTGGAGCCTGTCGACTGCCCGCAGGCAATCAACTGTCTAAGGGCGGGTCGGGGTTTAAAAACATCTCGAATGCGCCCGCAGGGCGCATGTGGGATTTTACCCACGAAAATTTTTAAAAAAAAAATTTCTTCGACCGCACAGTGTTTTTTGAGCCCGCGGCCAACCTTGGCTGACGGATCAGCCAAGGTAGCCCGGCTGGCTAGCAAAGCCAGCGCGAGGCCCATTCGCGCGGGGTCGGGAGGTCAATCCCCCGCGATGCCAATTTTTTTTGGCGTCTTCCCGCCGCGCGAAGGACGAAAGGGAAGGTTTTAACCTTCCCTTCTCGTCCGCTGGTGTGGACCGACTGGCAGGAGCGCCAGTCGGCCAATATCCTGCACGGGGCCGCAGGTTCGAACCCGCAGGTAATAAATTTTTTTTAGTTATTTTTTTTCAATGTATTGTCTTTAATTTTAATTTTATCTTAGTTTTTTTAATTAATAAATCTTTATTTTGTTATTTAAATCATTTTTTTTAACATTAAGTGATTTCTTTATCAAAATTTTGTTTGTTAATTAAATTCTACTAAATTAAAAATTAAATTCTGCATTGAAATAAAAATTCTATATAAAAAAAAAAAAAAAAGCAAAAGTTTTTTTTTTTATTGTTTTCTCCTAATCAAACTGAGGGAGACAAAGGACAATTTAAAAAAAAAAAAATTCCTTTTGCAGCTTTGAGACTTCTCATAAATTTTTTTTTAAATTCTCCAAAATTTTCTAATCAATTGTTTTGGGAGAACAATTTTTTTTTGTCTCATGAAGAAAAAGCTTTGGATCAGAAAAGCCCTTCGTCGTCTAAGAGTTGTTCGAAAGAGGAACGAACTTAGACGTCAGACGACAAGATCTCATTTTCGTCGTATGCTTAGAGAGCATAGAAGGAGCTTACCCCGTTTCAATACTTACACTGATCCTTGGAAGGGTTTGGATCGTAGTTATGGTCCCATGAGGATTAGAGAACCCTTTAATCCCGATGCACCTCCTATTTTTGAGTATTGAATAATTACGGGAGATAGAAAACCAAGTTGTGTGTCAACTGGTCTGGAAAGTCTTTCAAAAGCTTGTCGTGTGTCGACTTGTCTTGAAAGATATGCTCTAAATACTACATTTTGTAAACATTAAGGGGGGATAGAATTTTTTTTCAGAATTCTATAGTTTTCAAAATTGTAAAGATGAAGGGGGGGCTATTTTAGTTTTTTAAAAGAAAGGTGCATTCTCGATTTTACTCGACACCTACTTTTCAAAATTGCTTGTACTAGGTGCATTTTCGGTGGAATCCGACACCTAGAGTGATATACATTTGGGTGCTCTTATGTTTGTTTGATTATTGCACTAAAAAAACATTTTTTTTGCAATTACAAAGTCACAAATACAAACATTACAAGGAGCTTTTCACAAACACCCAAACTTCACTCAAAAACCATGCTAAACTTTGCATAGGTTCAAACAAGTAATTTCTCCCCATCAAAAGGTCAAAAATTTCAAATCACCTTGATAAGACTCTTTTTTGTTTGGCTTAAATCAACCTCAAATTTTTTCATCTTTTTTCAAAGGTGTTAAAAGCAGGTGCCATTAAATATCTTAGAGAGCACATATCAAAAGTTTGACAAAACACTCCCTTGTTTCATTTGCTCTATTTTGTTTGGCTCAATATTCCTCAAACTTTTCATCTCTTGCAAAGAGTGTTAAGGCAGGTGCCATTAAATATCTTATAGAAAGCAAATTGAAACAACTACTCTATACTTTTTTAGGGTATAGTGCAAGATAGTATCATATTAGTCCTCTCCACAAATTTGAAACCTAAACAATGGCCATGATACACAAGTATCTCACTGAGAGCCAACCGCTCAAAGGTTCAAATTACTCAGCATGGAAGACTAAAATGAAGGCTATCTTAACTGTAGAGGACTTGTGGTCATTAGTAGATGGAACTGTCACTAGACCTCAATCTTCTGGACAAGATCAAATCGACTTTGATAAAAAGGATAAGAAACTATCCTTAATGATCTTGCTTGCTATTACTGATGATATCCAACCTCATATCAGTGAAGCTACAACTGGTAAGGCAGCTTGGGATGCCTTAAGTACCATTTTTGAGGGCAAGAATCAATCAACAATTCTTAACCTTCAAACACAGCTTCATACATTACATATGAGATCGGGAGAAACAAGAGAGCTATTCCTCTCGCAGAGTCGCAGAATTAAAAACAAAGCTGCAATCCTTAGGAGAAACGTTGGAAGACCAAGTCTTAAACTCAATCATTTTGAGAGCTCTTCCCGACTCCTACGGAATGTTGATCACCTCCTTACAAGTTTCTCGGTAGGACAAGAACTTTTGTCGAGTTGGTAAATATGCTTCAAACAGAAGAGGCTACCCAACTCCAGAGAGATGAGGCATCAAACAATGCCCTTTTTTCACAACGACAAGGTGGTAAGAAAAAGTGGAATCAACAAAAGGGTTCTTCTTCTAGACAAGACAAGGGTAAAGCCAAAGAGGGTCAGAAGAAGAAACAACATTGTAAAATTTGTGATACAGACACTCATGAAACCAAACGATGTTGGTTTAAGAACAAATCGCCCAATGAACAAAGAAATAAGAAGGGCAACGGCAAATCAAAGAACCAGAACAAACAGCAACAAGGTCACATAGCAGCTCAAGATTCTAGTTTCGATTTTGAACGAGCACACAAGGTGCTCATGACCCATACAGATTCTTCCCTCAAGGATTCTTTGTGGTACATAGATTCAGGCGCTAGTAAACATATGACTGGCGATAAATCATGGTTTGCTACTTTTGAAGCTCGAGTAGGTAGACCGGTTACCATTGTCGATGATCGGACCTATAGAGTTCAGGGGCGAAGGCAAGTGTTTCGATCTCTCTTCCGGATGGAGAATGTAATATTGAAAAAGTTCTTTATGTTCCAGGATTAAAAAATAATCTCTTGTCAGTTCCACAAATCCTGGACAATAACATGAATGTCAATTTTACTGTGGACAAAGACAAGAAACGTTGCTTCATCACCAAAATGGGAAAAACAATAGCAACAGGCTCATACAAACATGGTTTGTTTGTCTTAGATGCACTTACCTCCACTCATACTGCACTTGCAGTGACCACAAAGGAGGCCACTTCTCTGTGGCATAAGAGATTTGGGCATTTGAGTTCAGGATATTTACTAGAGCTGAGTAAATATCAAATGGTGAAAGGCCTTCCTCCCCTTTCATCTATTTTGCCAGCAGTGCTCTGATTGCTTGTCAGGCAAGCAACATAGAGTACCTTTTGAACCTAGCTCTTTTCGGGCTAAGGAACCTTTGGAGTTAGTACACACAGATTTGTGTGGCCCTATGTCTACAAGTTGTGGAGGAAAAAGGTATTTTCAATTGTTTGTTGACGATCATTCACGCAAAATGTGGGTCTTCTTCTTGCAGTTGAAGTCTGAAGCATTTTCCTATTTTCAGCAGTTTAAAACTCTTGTTGAGAAGGAATCAGGATGCTTTATAAAGACCCTCCATTCAGATCGAGGGGGGGAATACACATCAAAAGAATTTTCCTCATTCTTACAGACACATGGGATAAAAAGACAGTTAACAACAGCCTACACTCCTCAATCCAATGGGGTTGCTGAGAGAAGAAATCGGTCCATAATGGAAATGGTTCGATGTATGCTTAAGGGGGCCAACCTTGAGCAAACTTACTGGGCTAAAGCTGTTCAAACTGCGGTATATCTTCTGAATAGGGCTCCCACAAGGGCACTTAAAGGTATGACTCCTCAGGAATCATGGAGTGGTAGGAAACCCTCCATAACTCATCTAAGGGTATTTGGGTGTAAGGCATTTATGCATATACCTAAGGAGAAAAGAAAGAAATTAGATGAGAAATCTCTACCTTGTATATTTCTTGGTTATGATGAAAGTTCAAAAGGCTATCGTTTGATAGACCCATATACCAAGAAGATATATATAAGTAGAGATGTAGTGTTTGATGAAGCTTTCACATCCAACACTACATCAGTATACCTAGATGATGAGGAGGAACAACAAACTCCTCCTCCTCCTCCTTCTTCTTCTTCTTCTTCAAAACAGAAGAAACCACCCAAATGGTATACAAGCACATTGAAGGACTCTAAACTCACTTCCCCTCCAGATCTTACTCTCAATCGTCCAAAAACAAGAAGCATGTCACAGAAAGAAAAGGGTAAAGCATCCACTTCAGTTGATGATCTTTGTGCAGATTTTCAAGACCTTTCTGTAGATAGAGAGTTACCAAGGGAAGATGAGATGGAGATAGATGAGGAGAGGGTTTACTTATCAGCATGTGATGAGAATGAACCTTCTACAGTTGATGAAGCACTTAGTCTACCTCAGTGGAAGACAGCTATGGATGCAGAATATAACTCCCTCATTAAAAATAAAACATGGAAGCTAGTGAATTTGCCTAAAGGTAAGAAACCCATAGGTTGCAAATGGGTCTACAAAATAAAATATAAGGCAGATGGCACTATAGATAAGCATAAAGCCCGACTTGTGGCAAAGGGCTATGCTCAAAAGGAAGGACTTGGACTATGAGGAAACCTTTGCTCCTACAGCAAGGATGACCACCATTCGAGTACTTTGTGCTATGGCAGCACAATTCGGATGGAAGTTACATCAGATGGATGTAAAAAGTGCCTTTCTTAATGGTGACTTAAAAGAGGAAGTATTCATGACTCAACCTCCTGGATTTGCAGAGGAAGGCCATGAGCAACATGTTTGCAAATTGGTAAAATCATTATACGGGCTAAAACAAGCCCCAAGAGCATGGTACATAAAAATGGATAGTCACCTATTGCAACACGGATTTAAGAGAAGTCCATCAGACGCAAATCTCTATATCAAGAACACAGGTTCTGAGATAGTGATTCTTGTGTTATATGTAGACGATCTGATCATCACTGGCAATTCAGAGAATTTAATTAAAGCCGTGAAGGATGACTTGAAAAAGTCATTTGATATGACAGACCTAGGACTTCTCCACTACTGTCTTGGCCTTGAAATAGAACAGAAAAAGAATCATCTCAGGGTGACCCAGAAAAAGTATGCTAAGACTTTAGTAGAAAAATATCGTATGACTGATTGTAAACCCAAAGCAACACCGATGGAATCGGGGTTACAGCTTATCACGATATGAAGACTCACCACAGGTAGATGGAACACTTTACAGACAAATGATTGGAAGCCTCATCTATCTGACTAATACTAGACCAGATATTACTTTTGCTGTAAACTATCTTTCTCGGTTCATGCAAGAACCAAAAGTATCTCATTGGAAAGCAGCTAAAAGAGTCATACACTACATTCAGGGTAGTACAGATTATGGTCTAGAGTATAAGAAGAATAACTCATTCTTCTTACAGAGTTACACTGACTCTGACTATGCTGGCTCCATAGATGACAGAAAATCAACTTCAGGTTATGTTTTTCATCTTGGATCTGGTCCTGTCTCATGGCATAGTAAAAAGCAACAGGTTGTTGCCTTATCTTCAACTGAGGCAGAATATCGCGCTGCACGTGGAGTTGTGTGTGAAGCGATCTGGTTAAGTCGTATTTTGGCTACCATGGGCCTACCAAAGAATCTTCCTATTCACATGTTTTGCGACAACTCAGGTGTTTTGAACTTGGTTAAGAATCCAAGACATCATGAACGAACTAAACATATTGATACAGATTGTCATTTCATTCGTGATGAAGTTCCTAAACACATAATACAGCTTCAACATATTCCCACCGACGAACAGGTTGCAGACATTTTTACAAAGGCACTTGGACGTGTCAAATTTCAACTGTTTCGGAGTAAACTTTGTATATCAAAGTAATGTAATAAAGGGGGGATGTTAGGGTAAAATGAGGTAGTATATTGCATTATACTACATTAGTTAGATTATTACATCTACTTTGACTATTTACCATGTAGATATTTACTGTTTAAAATATCTAATGGTTAACCTAGGTTAATTCCTAAATATCCTAGGTTAGTTAGTTGTTGGCGCTTATTTATCTAAGCGCGTAGGTTAGCGATATTTAGGTTAGATATTATTTTTATATCTATTTTCTAAAGTTTGTAACCTATATAAACCTATAGCTTTTCTATGCTAAGGTTAATGTGATTAAGGTTCAATATTATGTTAATATTTATTTGTTAGCACTTACCTTTCGCATCATGTATGGCTATATTATGGAGGAAAATCTACATGTGTATATTGAAGAATAGAAGGACCTGAATATTGTATGATTCATTCAAGCTATAATAATATTGCAGCTTGTATGCATATTTTGAGCAATTATACTGTAAGTGTTCTTCATGTTATTGCATGAATAATTCTGGTCTTTTTATATTCATATTTGATTATTTTGGATGTTAATATTATTTATGTTGACCAAATTATATTTTAAATGCTCTTATGTTTAAGTCTACTCTAAGATCCAAAATTTTGGGCCCAAGATAATCTAGATTAACATCCAACAATTTGTTAGCAACTTATAAGGGATACTCTTATTTAATGGGAGAATTTGGATAGAATTGTGGAATCTATTTATAAGTAAAGTTCAAAATAAACTACCAACATGGAAAGGTAGATGGTTATCATTAGTAGAAAGACTGCATCTGAATAAATTAGTCTTACAAACCATTCCAATATATTTTGTCCTTGTATACTTTGCTAAAAAAGTTTAATCTATACTATGTGGTCATTTTGTGGTCAAGATTACATGATAAAATGAATTTTTCTTTGGTGAAATGGAGCAAGGTATGTGATGATAAAACTAGGGTAAATCTTGGTTTAAGATTTCTTATGGATGCAAACTTAGCTCTTAGGGGAAAAGTAAATTGGATATTGTGCAAAGAGAGTCAAATACAATGGGTAAGAATTTTTCTAAGTATGTTCAACAATGACCCAAACTTAATATTTACTGCTTTCTCACTACCAGATGGTTTTGCACAGTTTTAAAAATCAATTGATCTAGTTATTAAAGGTCTAAGATAGGTGGTGGAAACTAGAGAAAGAAATTATATTCAAATGGATACTTGGTGTGATAAGAAACCACTCAATGTAAATCCAATTTTGAAACCATGGATGAGATTACTTCAAGAAAAATATTGTGATAGTATTTCAAATATTATGTACAAGGATCAAGAAGGAAGATACAAATGGAAAGAATATTTTTTTACAAGTACACAAGAAATTGGTGATAGGAGGTAATGGAATAGAAAGATAACAATAGTGATTATTTTGAGGTAAGCTAAGAATAAGTTGATTTGGGAGTTGAATAGCTTAGGAGAATACACAATGAGAAGTGAATATAATGTAAAGCACCAACAAAACAGGAATACCATAAGAAAATAGAGAGATATTTAGGATTGATCAAGCATTCCTAAAGTTAAAATGTTTGTTTGACTAGTAGGCCATAGAAGTATTTTCTTGGGATAAATTTGTGAATAGGGGTTTTCATGTCCCCTCACAATCTATGTAAAAAGAAAGAGGAGAGTATAGACCATCTCATGGGATATTAATCAATAGTTTTGAAACTATGGTATGTTGAGCAAGGTGTTGCAAGAGTTTTGTCATTGTTGTCAACACAGTCAGTTAGATCCAATGATGCAGTGGACAGGCAGTTCAGAAGTCATTCAGATGCAGAGGACAGAAGTTCAAAGATTATTCAGAACATGGATAGTGAGTTTCCCAGAAGACCATATTTGCCTTTTTTTGCAGAAAATCAAAGAAAAAGACAAGTAAGAAAACTGTCGCGATATCGTGACATGTTTTTTGTCGCGATTTCGTGACATGTCGGAGGAGAGAGAAGGCGCAAAGAAAATTGTCACGATTTCGCGACATGGACGAGGAGAGAGAAAGTGTAATCAAAATTGTCATGATTTCGCGACATGGCCAAGGAGAGAGAAGGCGCAAGGAAAACTATCATGATTTCGTGACATGTTGGAAGCAGAGAAGGCAAGGAAGAAAACTGTCACGATTTTGTGACATGTTTTGAGAAAAAGCGCTAAGGCAAAAAACTATCATGATTTCGTGACATGTTTGGAGAAAAAGCGCTAAGGCAGAAAACTGTCATGATTTCATGACATGTTTGGAGAAAAAACGCTAAGGCAGAAAACTGTCGTGATTTCGTGACATGTTTGGAGAAAAAGTGCTAAGACAGAAAACTATCGCGATTTCGTGACATGTTTGGAGAAAAAGCACTAAGGTAGAAAACTGTCGCGATTTCGTGACATGTTTGGAGTAAAAGCACTAAGGAAGAAAACTGTCACGATTTTGTGACATGTTAAGTTTTCGCGAGTGCAAGCCGAGAAAAGGACAAAGAGGCGAAAAGTGTCACGATTTCGTGACAGGTTGCAAGAAAAGCCTTCGAAAGCTGAAAGCGTCACGATTTCGCGATAGGATGAAAGAAAGATGTACGGATGGAAAAAGTGTCACGATTTTGTGACAGGCAGCAGTGAAGAAGCTAGCAAGATGAAGATGTCGCATTTTCATGACATGTCGTGGTTTCGCGACTCTAAGAGGAGAGAGATTGTACGGCGCCAGAAATGTCACGATTTCATGACAAAAATGGAGAAGAAGGCCTAGAAGCAAAAAGGGTCATGATTTTGTGACAAGAATGAGGATGACATCAACAAAAGTTCAAAATGTCACGATTTTTTGACAAGAACAGTGGCAAAGCAGACAAAGGCCAAAAGTGTCACATTTTTGCTATAGCAAGGTAAAGAAAGCGTACGGCCACAAAAGGTGTAGCGATATCGTGACATGTTGCCATTTTGTGAGAGAAGCTACAGGTAAAATGACAGAGGCGACAGAGGTGGGTGAAGCTAACAAAGTTGAATCTGGGCCGATAGAGATTAGGGTTTTGTAGTCGATAATTTTTAGGGTTTGTAGCCGACTAAAATTAGGGTTTCTTAGTCGACTAAGATTAGATCTTTGCTCATGAATTTATGCTATAAAAGGAGGGAAATTTTTGATTTTGAGTGTATCGAATGCGTATCAAATTTGCGCAAGTAAAGTCCATGTTGAGCAGCGAGCGAGATGTGTCGATCTAAGTGCAAAGTGAGAGCGAACTGGTTGCAAAAATGTCAAAAGGAGCAGAGGCAATTAGTTGTTGGTGCACAGGACTATTGCGTAGAGGCAAACTGTTGGTGCGAAGAAATTGCACGAAGCGATAGAGTGTGCGAAGCAATGAGACGATCCGCAAAAGGTTAAAGGTATCTTTCTGTTATTTTCTTTAAAGTCTAAGTTACGACTTGGCATAAGGGGTTGGTGCTCCTTCCAGTAGGGTGTCGGTGAATTAGGGGTAGGTGCTCCTTTCGTTGGTGCAAAAAAATTGAGGGGTTGGTGCTCCTTCCAGTTGGTGCTGGTAAATGAGTTGTAAAGTTGTTGCTTTGCAAAGGCTAGATTTGGATGGTAGTCCAAGCAGTCATTTTTTAGGAGTAGCCACCTTGGTGAACCTCGTTAAATCTATGTTGTGTGTAATGCTCTCTTGTTATATCTGATTTAAATTAGCTTCATTTTTGCATTAAGTTTTGCTAGTTTAAAATTTTAAAAGATCACACTGATTCACCCCCCTCTCAGTGTCACTGTAAGTGCAACAATTGGTATCAAAGCGAGGTTCTTGTATAGGCTCAATCAGCTAGGGTGTTCCTGGTAGTGACGCTATGGCAGGTGATGAAGGTTTCTCCTCAAATAAAGCACCATTGTTTGATGGAACAAATTATGTGTTCTAGAAAATTAGGATGTAGACTTATCTTCGAGCTTTGGGATTTGACATCTGGAATGCAGTAGTTAATGGCTACACAGCTCCTACCACTGCACCAACCGACAGCACCGATAAAAAGGCTTTTGAAAATGACTCTAAAGCAAAAAATGCCATCATGTGTGGATTAGTGGACGAGTGAGTTGGTCAAAATCATAAATTGTGAATCGAGCAAAAGATGTTTGGGACAAACTAGAAAATATCCATGAGGGAGATGACAAGATCAAGGAAACTCATCGAGCTCAATTCGAATCTTTAAAAATGACCAACAATGAGAACATAGAAGCCTTCATGCAGAGAGTGAATGGAATCACTAATTCAATCAGAGGTCTCGGCGAAGAGTTGGATGATGCTACTATCATGAAAAAGGTTTTAAGATCGCTTCCCCAAAGGTTCGATTCTAAAGTCTCTCGCCATAGAAGAAGCCAAAGACCTAAACCACTTTAGTATGGATGAGATGCATGGTTCCTTTACTGCTTATGAAATGAGAATCGGAAGGTCTAATCCCACAGATAGAGAAGCTACATTTAAAGCTCTAAAAGGTAAAGACACAAAACATGAATCTGAAGAAGAAGAAACTTCAGATGAAATGGAAGCAAATTTTGTCAAAATTTTGAGAAAGGGCAAAGGAAAATACAAAGGAAAGCTACCTTTTAAATGTTTCAATTGTGGAGGTATTGGAAACTTTGCAACCAAATGTCCTCTCAATGAGAATGACAAAGGTGAGGAAACTTCGCATCAAGAAAAAGGTGAATGGAGGAAGAAATATAACTTCAGAAAATGCAATTTCAAAAAGAAAAGTTTTATATCCAGGAATGCAAATTCATCAAAAGATAGCTCTAGTGAAGACTCTAAAGAAGGAATAGGTGAAGCTCTATTTATGGCATTTGAAGTAGAAAAATTAGAAGAGGCAGAAAACCCAAAAAAGAGAGAAGGTATGATCTCTAAAGTGTCTATTGAAAAAGCTAAGGCTGAAGTTGATTTAGAAGGTGAGCTGGTTTCTGCTCTTGTAGAATGGAAATCTGAGAAAAGAAATAATAAAAAACTGTCAAGAAAGCTTGAGGATGCAAACGAAATTATAACCAGTTTAAAAATACAGTCAGAAGAGTACAAGAAAATGTCCGAAGATCTTGAAGTTTAGGTAACCATGAAGATAGATTACTGTTGTAAACTAGAAGAAGAAAATGTTGGTCTTCGAATATAGATACAAGAGCTGGATCAAAAAAATTAGTTGCCACTACAAACGTGAAGAAAATTCAATGAAGCTGGACAAAATCCTAAGCGATCAAAGACTCGCAGGCATCAAATTTGGTCTAGGCTTTATTGAGGGAGAATCATCAAACGGACCAAAATCCAGGAATGTTGAATCTGTAAGGAGTGAAGATAAGAAACAGGCTGTTGAAAGTAATCATGCAAAAGAAAGTTGTGATGCCAGGCCTGAAAGAAGAACTGACAATGATGGCTTTACCAAGGTCACACACCAAAATAAAAGAAGATCTATGGCACATTCAACAAACTGGAAAAGACCTTCTTTCAGGTTTAATCATTAATTTTCTAGTTTCTGTTTCAAATGTAATGGTTATGGACATAAAATTGTAGACTGCAAGTATAATGCAGGACAAAGAAGTTTCACTAGTAGAAATACTTTTGCTCCTTTAATAAATTATGCAGTAGAATGCTTTAACTATCATAACTTTGGGCATATTGCAAGAAATTGTCATAGTATCTTTGTTTCAAATCAATCTCAGAAAAGAAGAGTTCAACCTTATAGGTCAAAAAAAAATAGAAATCTTTCTGAAATAGATACACAAGATACTGGAAAGGGGAAATCCAAGCTAGAACCCAATACCGTTGTCAAAACAAAGTGGAAATAGAAAGAATAGCTCAGGGAAGAAAATGAATCTCTAATAGTTCAGACAGCTTTCAAGGCTTAGAATAAATGTGTACCATGGATTCTTGATAGTGGTTGCTCAAGTCATATGACAGGTGATAAACATAAGTTTGAAAAACTACAAAAATATGAGGGTGGCTCTATAAAGTTTGAAAATAATGATGGAGCCAAGATAATAGAAAAAGGGTCAGTTAGAATTAGTGATGGGAAAATCAAGTCAGAAGAAGTTTTGTTTGTGGATGGTCTAAAGCACAACTTGTTGAGTGTCAGTCAGATCTGTGATAAAGGACATGAAGTAGTTTTCAAGAAGCAAGGCTGTGAAGTCAGAAAATTTAACAATGGGAAACTGATAGCAACTAGATCAAGGACGTCTGGAAACTTGTACACTCTCTCAAAAACATCAGAAGGTACTTGTTTCATTGGAAAGGAAGAAGAAAATTGGATGTGGCACAAGAGGCTTGGGCACATAAGCTTCGATAATCTGATAAAAATTAGCTCAAAATAGGCTGTGAGAGATATTCTTGCAATTAGAAAACCTTCAAATAGCATTTGTGCTTCTTGTCAAAAGGGAAAGCAAACTAGAGTCTCTTTTAAAACAAAAGAGTATCACACTAGCAAACCTTTGGAACTCATACATACAGACTTATGTGGACCCATGAGAACATAGAACATAAATGGAGACAAATACTTTATGTTGTGTATCGATGATTATTCCAGGATGACTTGGATATTTTTCTTGAAGAATAAAACATAATCTTTTGAAATGTTTAGGTCTTTCAAAAATCTAGTTGAGAATGAAACAGGGAAAAGGATCAAATGTTTACAGTCATATAGAGGAGGAGAATTCATCTCAGATGAATTTACAGAATACTGTGAAAAACATGGCATCAGGAGGCAATTTTCAGCAGCTAGAACACCCCAATGAGAATGGTGTGGTAGAAAGAAAGAACATAACGAGACAGGAAATGGCTCGCACTATCTTTGGTAGAAAATAAAATAGCAAATAGATTCTGGAAAGAAGCAGTCCACACTACAGTATATATCCAAAATAGATACATGCTGAGAACTCATGAAAGCAAAACACCCTATGAGTTGTAGGTCGATAGAAAAGCAAAAGCAAAACACCTCAAATTTTTTTGCTGTAAGTGTTACATTAGAAAAATAGATGATAATCTTGGGAAATTTGAGAATGGAGCAGATGAAGGTGTCTTTGTTGGCTATTCTTCAAAAATTAAAGCTTACAAATGCTACAACAAGAGACACAAGAAAATTGTGGATAGTGCAGATGTTAAATTTGATGAAGGTGGGGAACGGTCAACTGACTTCGAGGAAAACTACCCAATCTATGAAGATGTCATTGAAGGAGATGAGATAAATGAAGCGAGAAACAAACCTACTCTTGATTCGGATGACTTAATCGATGACTCGAAGCGCAAGAAAATAAGAAATTTAAAACAGGCAACTGGCAAAAAAATCATCCAAGAGATAAAATAATTGGAGATCCCACATCAGGTGTTCAGACAAGAAGGAAAGTAATAAGTAATTACTCTCTTTTATCCAACATTGAGCCCAAAAACATAGATGAAGCAAGCAAATATGATAGTTGGATGAAGGCAATGAATGAAGAATTAGATCAGATTGAAAAGAACAAAACTTGGGAATTAGTACCCAGACCTACAAATAAGAATGTAATCAACACAAAATGGATATTTCGAAACAAATTAAATGAAGACAGGCAGGTCATTAGGAATAAAGCAAGATTGGTTTGTAAAGGCTATGCACTGGTTGAAGGCGTTGATTTTGAGGAGACTTTTGCACCAATGGCTAGACTCGAAGCAATCAGAATGTTTTTGGCCTTAGCAGTCCACAAGAACTTCAGAGTTTATTAGATGGATGTAAAATCTACCTTTTTAAATGAGAAACTTGAAGAAGAGGTCTATATTGAACAACCAGATGGTTTTCAAATTAGTCAAGATCCCAACCTTGTCTGCAAATTAAAGAAAGCTTTATATGGATTAAAACAAGCACCACGGGCATGGTATGCAAGGCTAGAAAACTATCTTTCTCAACAGGGATTCAAGAAAGGGTTGGTGGACAGTAATCTGTATGTAAAAATAGAAGGTGGGCATCTCATAGTTCTTGTTGTCTATGTTGATGATATCATATTTAGCGACGACAAATATGAATCTTGTAAAGACTTAGCAAATAAGATGCGAGAATGAATTTGAAATGTCTATGATTGGTGAACTGTCTTATTTTCTTGGGTTACAAGTTAATCAAAATGAGAAAGGCATTTTCATTTCCCAAATAAAATATGTGAAAGAGATGCTAAAAAAGTTCACAATGGGGGACTGTAAGCCAGTAAGCACTCCCATGACAACAGGCTGCAAGTTGAGTAAAGAAGACAAATCTCCACCTATAGATCAAACCACGTATAGATCAATGATAGGAAGCTTACTATATTTAACAGCTACCAGACCCGATATTCGCGAGCGGTTTGCATGGTAGCAAGATTTCGAAGCCGATCCCAAAGAGACTCATGTGACAACGAAGTAAAAAGGATTCTCAAATATCTCAATGGTACTATGGAGTATGGGTTATGGTATCCGAAAGGTAAAGACTTCACCCTTATATCTTATTCAGATGCAGATTGGTCAGGATGTGTTGATGATAGGAAAAGTACAAGTGGAGGTGCTTTTTATCTCGATGACAAGTTGGTTGCTTGGCACAGCAAGAAACAAGAGTCAGTTTCTTTATCAACAGCTGAAGCAGAATATATTGCAGCAACAACTTGCTATACTCAAGTTTTGTGGATGAAAAAAATCTTGAAAGATCTTGGTATTAATTTTAGTGAACCAATATCAGTTAAGTGTGATAACACTAGTGCAATTAACATCTCCAAGAATCCAGTAATGCACTCACGGACAAAACACATTGCCATCAGGTATCATTTCTTGAAGGAGAAAGTTGCGGAAGGAGAAGTTAAACTGGATTTTGTCCCAACCACGGAACAAGTAGCGAGATATTTTTACAAAACCTTTGCCCAAGGAAGTGTTTGAGTACCTTCAAAACAAATTGGGAGTAGTCACACTTCCCAAGAAGTGACTAGCTACGAGGATCACCTTCTCAGGGGGAGCATTTGAGTATTTGCCTATTCTTTTGCTCATGATCATAATTTGTGCTAAGTGCAACAAATTGTGCACGAGAATTGTATGTATGGACTCGGGGGAGTCTGCAACAGCCCTTTGGTATTATTGACAAAGGGGGAGAAGAGTTCCGGGAATTTACACAGTGTTGCCAACAATTCCAAAGGGGGAGATTGTTGAGCAAGGTGTTGCAAGAGTTTTGTCATTGTTGTCAACACAGTCAGTTAGATCCAATGATGCAATGAACAGGCAGTTTAGAAGTCATTCATATGCAGAGGACAGAAGTTCAAAGATTATTCAGAACATGGACAGTGAGTTTTCTAGAAGACCATAGTTGCCTTTTTTTGCAGAAAATCAAAGAAAAAGACAAGTAAGAAAACTGTCGTGATATCACGACATGTTTTCTGTCACGATTTCACGACATGTTAGAGGAGAGAGAAGGCGCAAAGAAAATTGTCATGATTTCGTGACATGGAGGAGGAGAGAGAAAGTGCAATCAAAATTGTCGCGATTTCGCAACATGTTGGAAGCAGAGAAGGCAAGGAAGAAAACTGTCATGATTTCGTGACATGTTTTGAGAAAAAGCGCTAAGGCAGAAAACTGTCACGATTTCACGACAATTTTGGAGAAAAAGCGCTAAGGCAGAAAATTGTCGTGATTTCGTGACATGTTTGGAGAAAAAGCGCTAAGACAGAAAACTATCGCGATTTCGTGACATGTTTGGAGAAAAAGCACTAAGGCAAAAAACTGTCACAATTTCACGACATGTTTGGAGTAAAAGCACTAAGGAAGAAAATTGTCGCTATTTCGCAACATGTTAAGTTTTCACGAGTGCAAGCCGAGAAAAGGACAAAGATGCGAAAAGTGTCACGATTTCGTGATAGGTTGCAAGAAAAGCCTCTGGAAGCTGAAAGCATCACGATTTCACGATAGGATGAAAGAAAGATGTACGGATGGAAAAAGTGTCATGATTTCACGACAGGCAGCAATGAAGAAGCTAACAAGATGAAGATATCACATTTTTATGACATGTCATGGTTTCGCGACTCTAGGAGGAGAGAGACTGTATGACGCCAGAAATGTCATGATTCAAAAATGGAGAAGAAGGCCTAGGAGCAAAAAGGGTCGCGATTTCGTGACAAGAATGAGGATTATGTCAGCGAAAGTTCGAAGTGTCACGATTTTGTGACAAGAACGGTGGCAAAGTAGACAAAGGCCAAAAGTGTCACATTTTTGCTATAGCAGGGTAAAGAAAGTGTATAGCCACAAAAGGTGTAGCGATATCGCGACATGTTGCCATTTCGTGGGAGAAGCTACAAGTAAAATGATAGAGGCGACAGAGGCGGGTGAAGCTAACAAAGTTGAATCTGGGCTGACAGAGATTAGGGTTTTGTAGCCGATGATTTTTAGGGTTTGCAGCCAACTAAAATTAGGGTTTCTCAGTCGACTAAGATTAGATCTTTGCTCATGAATTTATGCTATAAAATGAGGGTAGTTTTTGAGTTTGAGTGTATCAAATGTGTATCGAATTTGTGCAAGTAAAGTCCGCGTTGAGCAGCGAGCGAGATGTGTCGATCTAAGTGCAAAGTGAGAGCGAACTGATTTTAGAAACTTCAAAAGGAGCAGAGGTGATTAGTTGTTGATGTGCAGGACTGTTGTGTAGAGGCAAACTATTGGTGCGAAGAAATTGCACAGAAGCAGCAAAGTGTGCAGAAATAGCATACAGTCTGCAAAATGTTGAAGGTATCTTTCTGTTATTTTCTTTAAAGTCCAAGTTACAACTTGGCATAAGGGGTTGGTGCTCCTTCCAGTAGGTGCTAGTGAATTAGGGGTAGGTGCTCCTTTCTGTTGGTCCAAAAAAATTGAGGGGTTGGTGCTCCTTCCAGTTGGTGCTGGTAAATGAGTTGTAAAGTTGTTGCTTTGCAAAGGCTAGATTTGGATGGTAGTCCAAGCAGTCATTTTTGAGGAGTAGCCACCTTGGTGAACCTCGTTAAATTTGTGTTGTGTGTAATGCTCTCTTGTTATATCTGATTTAAATTAGCTTCATTTCTGCATTAAGTTTTGCTAGTTTAAAATTTTAAAAGATCACACTGATTCACCCCCCTGTCAGTGTCACTGTAAGTGCAACATGGTAATAAAATTTTAAATATGTTTGGTAAATGCATGGTGATAAATGATAAAATTGAAGAATAGTTAAAGCAATTGAAGAGATCTACAGAAATTTATTCCAAAAATAATGCAAAAATAAATAACTTAGAAGAAATGACACCACACAATGCACATATGACACACGAGATTTACCCTGGTTCACCCGATGTGGGCTACTCCAGCAAAACAAGAGCCACTCCTTGATATTATTATTTTTCTTTCTTGCCCAAAAATGGGACATTACAATAAAATATAAAGGAAACTCTCACAACCCTAAACCACTATGTGGTATTAGAATACAATGGGTACAATACCATGGGCTAAACCACCCACACCCACCAATTGTGGGAATACCAAAAATCTCTCCGCCAATCACTCCAAAAAAAGGAGGGAAAAAAAAATTCAGTGTTGTCGAAAATCGCCTTCGACGTGGCCGAAGGGGGGCTACCGCCCTCCCTCTCGAACCCCCCCAAGCACCCTCGAGGAGGGATTCACCCTCCTCGTGAGGAGCTTCGCTCCTCTTATCCTCTCGTGTTTGTCATACAATATTTCCTTGGCAAAGGATGAGACACATCCAACAGCAATGGCAGAGCACTTCTAAAAGTGAGGTTTTATAGAAAATTTGGGATATATCAAAAGATACAATACTTTGGGTTGTATGGCTAGAAATGAATAGAAAAATATTTAAAGGAAAGGAAAGCATTTTAGAGGTAATGAAAAGGAATATATGTTTAGTCATAGATGAGTCTAAACCAACCTTATTAACTCACCCAATCCCTAGAGAGCCTTGATAGATGGAATCAACTCATCAAATGGAATTGTGATGTTGGGTATAGGAGAAACAAAAAGAAGACAAAATATAAAGTAGAAACCACCAGAAGTGGAGTTGGTCAAATTGAATTTTTATGGAGCTTCTAAAGGAAATCCAAGACCAACAGGAGGAGGACAAATAATTAGAAATAATAGAGAAGAGATTTTATCTTATTATGATTTCAATAGTGGATTTAAGATAAATAATGAAGTTTAAGCTTGGGTAGCTTTGAAAGGGTTAAAAATATGCAAATAAATGAAGTGGAGAAAATTATGGATGGAAGGTGATTCACTAATAGTAATAAATGCAATTTTGATGAAAGCAAAGGCTCCATGGAACATACAAGAGATTATTATGGAAATACAAGATCTTGCTACAGATTTTGAAGAAATTAGGTTTACACATATTTTAAGGGAAGGAAACAAATATATAGATAGGTTAACCAATAGAGGATTTTAGTTTAGGATCATGAAGTTAAATTATATTTTCCTTGGTTAGATGAAGTAGTAAGTTTAGCTGAAGCTAACAAGAAAATATTGACTGTTTGAATCTATTAGAGTATATTTATATACCTATGTTTTTAGGTATCTAGGCTAGCTTAAGTTCACTAGATAAGATAGTGTGTTCCTAGGTATTTAATAATTTTGGCATGCTTTGTCATCCTTATCTATTTGTTATTTATCGACGGTTGTGATCTTGATCCTCTCCAACCGATCGTGTGGTTGTCATTGCTCTCCTTGCCTATTTAAGCAAGGCCTCTTGTCATTTTGACATAATGCAAGCAATCATTTTTCTCTCGCTCATTTGTGATTGTCTTCATGGCTCTGATCTTGGGTGTGGAATGATATTGTTGGTTCATTCCTCTTTCATGGTACCAGAGCTAAGGAGTTTTTTTTGAAGATTTTCCTTTGAAGCTCTCGCTTGCATCTTGGCTCTCTAGGCCTTCATTCTGTAGATCCAGAGTTTTTTGGCTCTTTAGGCCTTCTCTTCTGTAGATCCAAAGTTTTTGGCTCTTTAGGCCTTTCTCCCTCTAGATCTATCATGGTTTTTTCAACCCAGCTCTCCGCGGTCTGATTTCTCGATGTCTCACGATGCTCCCTAACAGCTCGGCATCTCTACTCGAGCTCGATCGACCCTTTGAGAATCATGCCATTCTTGCTCACCGTGTGGTTGTGGTCATTGCTCGCACTGCCCGTGTCTTCCCGTGGCTCACTCTAGCTCGTGAGGTGTTCCTACAGGCGGATCGGCCCATTCAACGGCCTGCGAGGCCCTTTCACCAGCACGCTCACCGTCTCACGGTGGATCTGCACTCTCAGTTGTGCACGGTTCAGTAACACCATTTCATTGCTTGGCATATTTCACTCCAACGATGTCTTCTCAAGGTGTGCTAGCCTTTTCTGCCCGACGCACAACTTCTCCAGTCTCACGGCCCTCCTCCCATCCCAGGTGCTCCACGACATCTCTCTTTGCATTTTGTGAGTATTTTGGCTGTGTGCGCCCTTCGTTTTTGCATGGATTAGGGTTTTGTGAATTAATTATTGGTGCCTTCACATTAGACTTTACAAAATATTGATTCACATTAAATTTTAATTTTTTGTGATATTGTAAAGTTTTTGGGCCCTTTAATTTGATTTTTGAGGGCACCCGATGATTAATTGCATAGAATCCACATACGGACTCCGATTCATGTGATTATTTTTGTGTTGGGATCATGACTCCACCTAATTTATCGTGGATCAATTGCATTTCACCTTTCTATCTTGTAAAGTGGTGAAACAAAATCTTTTTGGGGGGATTGTGTCGGTGCTGATTGAAAGCACCCTTGTGTGTTGCTTGGCTCCTTGTTTCTTCTTGTTGCTTTGGTGATCCCTGAAGATGGATTTAGGATTCAAGATTGAGCCTCTTACACCTCACAACTATCACACATGGAAGCCACGCATGTTAACACTATTGGCACAAAAAGGCTTAAACACACTCATTAAGGAGCAAAAATTCACTTTCAAGATAGATTATGAGACATGGTCTTTCTCTAAAGCACTTGGTGAAGCACTTGGGATGATTAAAGCAAATACTAGTGAGAGTTTGTGGTTCCATTTTGATGAAATAACTACTCCTCATGAGGCATGGGATAAGCTTGAATCATTATTTGGTAAAGTTGATCAAATTAGGGCAATGCAATTGGATGCACAACTTACCTCTTTATCACCTGATGATTATCCCACCATGGTTGATTTTCTCACTAAGTTTAAGGAGCTTTATACTCAGTTGAAAGGCAGTGGTAAATCCAAAACTGAAGATGAATGTGTATTCTTAATATTGTCAAAATTGAAAGGTCCCTTTCATGTTTTTGCTTCCACATTCCTCTCTACTATGGATGCTATGGGTGATACTTTTAAAATGCCTAGCTTGGAAGAGTTTTGTGATCGTCTTACGAGGGAAGAGACCAAAATTTCCACTCTTGAGACTTCTTCATCTTCTTCGACTAAGGCATTGACAACATCACATCCTAAAGGTAAAGGTAAGCCCAAACCTAAGCCTCAAGACACTGCACCTCCTTCACAGTCAGCTCCTCATCCCAAGGATTCCAAACCCAATCAGAAAGGTTCTTCTAAGAAGAAGAAATCAAAGTCTAATGAGACTTGTGATTTTTGTGGCATTGTTGGTCATCCCGCAGCTCGATGTTCCAAGAAGATGCGTGCTTTGGAAGATGCCATGAAAAAGCACAAGATTGATGTTCCTAAGGATGTGCCTAAGGAGCATGGTAAGGCTTTGAATGTTCGTGGTCGGATAGATTCTGATTCAGAGATTTGGGTTATGGATTCAGGTGCTACTCATCATATGACTTCTTCCAAGAAGTCTTTTGCATCTCTTGGTTCTAGTTCTATTTCAAGGATTGAAGTTGGTGATTCCTCTTTCATTTCTGTTAAGGGGAAGGGTGATATTCTTCTGAATGGTGGTCACATCAATGATGTACTCTTTGTTCCTGATATCATCACCAACTTGCTTTCTGTGTATCAGATTTGTAATTCTGGTACTGGTCGGACTGTTCTGTTCACACCACAGGGATTTGAGATCCGCAGTTTGTTGGAGCCACCGTCATTGATTGCACGGGGTGTTGTTGATCACTCTTTGAGACTCTATCATTTTGAGAGCTTTGATGATTCTACTTTTGGTACTGGGTTGGTTGCTCATGCAGATTCTTTGAGCAGACTTTGGCATGAGAGATTTGGGCATCTCAACTACCGGTATTTGCAGCAGTTGAACACTCATGAAATGGTCACCGGTTTGCCGAAGGTTTCTTGTGTTGATGGTGTTTGTCCTGGTTGTGCTCTTGGCAAGCAACATCAAGACCCATTCCCCAAAGGCAAATCTCATCATGCATCTTCACCCTTGGAGCTTGTTCATAGTGACTTGATGGTCTTTCCTCATCTATCTTTCACTGGAGCTCGGTATGCACTTACATTCATTGATGATTACTCGAGGCGTACTTGGGTGTACTTTCTCAAGTACAAGAGTGAGGTATTTTCTCACTTC
The DNA here is from genome assembly GCA_028583015.1 of Wollemia nobilis. Taxonomy (NCBI): domain Eukaryota; kingdom Viridiplantae; phylum Streptophyta; class Pinopsida; order Araucariales; family Araucariaceae; genus Wollemia; species Wollemia nobilis. The sequence continues at coordinate 2,296,808 of JAQPPZ010002105.1, forward strand.
AAAGTCTTTAAGGCTTTGGTCGAGAATCAGGCTTCTAGTTGCATCAAGAAGCTTCGCACAGATAATGGGGGGAATACTTCAGCAAAGAGTTCTCTGATTTCCTTGCGGCACATGGTATTATTCATCAGCACTCAGTCCCTCATACTCCACAGCAGAATGGGGTTGCAGAAAGAAAGAATAGAACTTTGAAGGAGATGGCTAACTGCATGATGCACTCTCAGGATTTACCTCCCATATTTTGGGCAGAGGCAGTTAATTGTGCGAATTACATCCAAAATCGCACTCCACATCGTGCACTTGCACATATGACTCCTGAAGAGGCTTGGACTGGACACAAGCCGGATGTGTCATCCTTCAGGATCTTTGGTAGTCATGCTTGGGCTTTTATTCCGAAGAAACAGTGTAAGGCTTTGGATAGGAAGAGTAAGCCACTCATCTTTGTTGGCTATAGTGAGGACATGAAGGCTTATCGCTTACTGAATCCTGACACACATGATATTTTCTTTCGTACTCATGTTCAGTTTGATGAGCGTCTTTCTGATCCTCCTCCTTCTTCTCCTTCCTCTCCTTCTTCGGTTTCTCTAGATGACTCACATGACACCACTCTTGATATTTTGGATGTGGAGGACACTCCTGTAGTTGTTGATCCTCCTGTTGTTGTTGATACTCCTAATGTTGTTGCTCCTACTTCTCCTACCTTGCCTAGGTGGGCTCGTATTACACTTGAGGATGCAGCACCTTTTATTCAGGATCTTCCTCCTTCCCATCGTCATTCTACCGATACTGGACTAGTTGGTCAGGCAGTTTCAGGTGATCCACAGACTTTTTTAGAGGCTCATGGGATACAGGAGTGGGATGATGCTATGGCGATAGAGTATTCTTCTTTGATGAAGAATCAGACTTGGGATCTTGTTCCTCTTCCCAAGGGGAGGAAGTTGGTTCGTTGTAAGTGGGTTTACCGAACCAAGTATGCAGCAGATGGTTCTGTTGACAAGTACAAGGCTCATCTTGTAGCTAAGGGGTTTTCACAGGTTGAAGGTATTGACTACTCTGAGACCTTTGCTCCTGTGGCCAAGATGGATTCTGTTCATCTTGTACTTGCTCTTGCTGCATCACAGAGATGGTCTATCTTTCATATGGATGTGAAGAGTGCCTTCTTGCATGGTGATTTGCAGGAAGAGATCTATATGGAGCAGCCCACTGGATTTGTCCAGGATCCTTCACTTGTTTGTCGCCTTAGGAAGTCTATCTATGGCCTCAAGCAAGCACCTCGGGCTTGGTATGAGAAGATGGACTCTTTTCTTCTCTCTACTGGTTTTGTACGGTGTCATTCTGACCCTACTATTTACATTTGGAGAGATGGAGACCACATCACCATCCTTGTGTTGTATGTTGATGACTTGCTTCTCACTGGAAGCTCCCTTTCTCACATTCAGTCTGTACAGCAGTCTCTCTCTGCTCGTTTTGAGATGGCAGACCTTGGACTTGCTCACTACTTTCTTGGATTTCAGGTCACTCAGACAGATTTTGGAATCTCACTATGTCAGCAGAAGTATGCCTTAGATCTTCTTCAGCGGTTTCGGATGGCTGACTGCAAGCCATCTCTGACACCTTTCCAGATGGGGGTTACTTTGACTTCTTCTTGCACTTCACCATTGTGCGATGCTACTTTGTATCGGCAATTGGTTGGAAGTCTTTTGTACCTCACGCATACTCGTCCTGATATCTCCTATGCAGTTGGGCTTGTTTCTCGGTTTGCACAGTCCCCACATGAGACTCATTGGCAGGCAGCCAAGAGGATTCTTCGCTATGTGAGGGGCACTTCACACTTTGGTTTGCATTATACCAGAGGTGATCCAGTGTTGGTTGGCTACACTGATTCAGATTGGGCTGGTTCTTTCGATGATCGTCGTTCTACCTCCGGCTATGTGTTTTGTCTTGGCACTTCTCCCATTGCTTGGTCTTGCAAGAAGCAGCAGGCTATTGCACTATCATCCACTGAGGCAGAGTACAGGGCAGCTGTTACTGCGAGTCAGGAGGCTCTTTGGCTTCGACAGTTGTTGGAGGAGTTTGGTTTCCCACAGGATCAGGCTATAGTTCTTTGGTGTGACAACCATAAATAAGCGCCATCCACATTTCACGCAATCCTGTTGAGCATCAGCGTACCAAGCACATCGAGGTTCATATGCATTTCATCCGCCAGCACATCCAGGATGGCATTCTCGGCTTGGAGTATCTTCCTACTCAGCAGCAGATTGCGAACGTCTTCACTAAACCTTTTGCATTGCCTCATTTTCTTGAGTTGCGTGGCTTGCTAGGGGTGAAGGAAGTTGTCCTTGGGGGGTGTTGAGAGGACATCTTCTTCTCCACCTTCTTTTCTCTTCTGGCAGATGGTTTTTTCCCATGTGGTTTTTCATCATCTATAGGAGAGTTTCATGTTTATGTGATAGCCATTGTACATGAGTACCTTATCAGGCCTTGTTGTCGGGACTCATATTTGTGGATCTTGCCACTATATTTTTTGTTGGTTAGTTGTCCCCACTCCTTCCTAGTATCACTTAAGGGGGGTGTTAGAGTATATTTATATACCTATGTTTTTAGGTATCTAGGCTAGCTTAAGTTCACTAGATAAGATAGTGTGTTCCTAGGTATTTAATAATTTTGGCATGCTTTGTCATCCTTATCTATTTGTTATTTATCGACGGTTGTGATCTTGATCCTCTCCAACCGATCGTGTGGTTGTCATTGCTCTCCTTGCCTATTTAAGCAAGGCCTCTTGTCATTTTGACATAATGCAAGCAATCATTTTTCTCTCGCTCATTTGTGATTGTCTTCATGGCTCTGATCTTGGGTGTGGAATGATATTGTTGGTTCGTTCCTCTTTCAAAATCAAATAATGATTAAGATTTAATTTTATGTTTTTAGTTGGTAATATTTGCTTTATTTTATAACATTAATGTGTTTTCATATAAACTATTTATTACAATTCTTATGGTTGCACTTATGCTTTAGGAAGAAAACTAACAATCCAAATCTAGTAAAGTAGACTATGATAGCGTGAAGTTTTAGAAATATTACTCTACTAAGATGTAATGCATAGACAATAGAGGTAGAGTTTTGGTATTGTGAAGGTTTCTATAGAATAATGTCAAGAAGGATGTTGAATTTTAGAATATTTGTATTCACACAAAAAATTGAAGAAGATCCAAAAAATGAAAATTAAGAATTCATATTTTTTATGAAAATGATGTAGGTATCTAGCTATAGCAACTCAATTGAGATGAGAATTGATTTTATTTGTAAACTCTCAAACTCTAAAGGAGAGATTTATAATTTGTCAAGGGTGGGAGATCCGAGTGCAATCCCCTTGTTCTTCAACCAAAAAAATGTTCATGTTTAGAATTTGTATAATTGCCTCTCTTGCAAAATATTCATAGACATGATTCTCATCATGAGAAGTCTCTATTGTAGAAAACGAGGTGCCAACCTCTTGTTTATAGGATTTGAATATATAGAATGCTCATTTACAACAACAAAATCAACACTAAGGATTTTCTTTGACCTATAGTAAAATAGAAATATCCTATAATAGTGTTTATCAAAATAATTTTTTATGGTGCTTCCAAATGAAATCTAGAAAAATATGGTGGAGGTGGTGTTTTTAGAAAAATGAAGATAAAATTTTCCTCACTTAATCATATGGCACTTCAACAAACAACTATGCACACGTTAGGGCACTTCTTATAGGAATCAAATTTGTAATTGAAAAATTGAAAATGTATTTCAATTGAGAGGGATTCACAAATTATCATCAATGCTATCAAAAAAATGGATGTGAAGACTGGATAAAAATAACATTATTGTTTATGATCATCAACTATTGTTAGAAGCAGTCAGTCTTTTGGAGATGTGAACATATATAAAAAAGAAAATTGTGTAGAAGATAATTTATCCAATCATGGTATTGATCTTTGTTTTGGTGAAATTCAGATTTTAAAAGATAATTAGCCAAGTGAGATTTTATCTCTTAATAAAAATGGTGTCAAAGAGTTGATTAGGAAAACATAGTACTTTATAGAAGATGAAGAATATATTTAATAGAAAGAGAAACGAAGAATACATTTAATTAAACAGATAAGCTAGATATGATTTAATTTACATGAGAACAAATATAATGTTAGACATGAGCATATATAAAAAAGAAATTGCATGGAAGATAATTTAGCCGATCATGGTATTGATCTTTGTTTTAGTGAAATTTAAATTTTAAAAGATAATTAGCCAAGTGAGACTTTATCTCTTAATAAAAATGGTGTCAAAGAGTTGATTAGGGAAACATAGTAGTTATAGAAGATGAAGAATATATCTAATAGAAAATAGAAAGAGAAATGAAAATTATCTTTAATAAAAAGATAAGCTGATTTAATTTACATGAGAACAAATATAATGTTTTGTTATTTTGATGAAAATGGATAGCTTATGAAAAATAAATAAAATAAAAAAGAGTAATTCCTATGAAATTGATTGATACCATGCTTCCTAATTACACTTATTTAAATGGATTTTAATGGATTATATAGAATTGAAACAAGATCCATCCACATTATATCAATGCTTTGGTATTTAAACAAAACGGATATTGTGGTATTTATATAGTAAATTTTTAACAAATGTATATAACTTTTAAAAAACTTGAACAAGGATCTTCATATTTTTAACCATTTTATGTTTTTAATTGCACTTGAATATTGATTTGCATACTTTATTATTAAATTTTACTTCTTTTAATATAGGTTATTAGGATTTTTTGACATGTGGACGCGATTTTTGAGCTCTGGCGATTTGGCGGGAAACCTTCTGAACTGCCGACGGCCGAGCCTCTAGGGTTTCAGATCGGAAACCTCTTCCAGAGTCTTTGGGGGTTTGCTGCTGGTTTTTGTTCTAGGATCTTTCGGTGCCCCGGGAGGGCCCAATGGGGTCTCTTCCAGGTTCTCTCGAGGGGAAGAAGACCTCTTATGCGGAGATATTACGAGAAAATCCTGCGTCTTCCTCTGTTGATGCTCAGCGGAGTGCTTTCCATCTGCTATCCAAGAATGCGGGCAAGGGTTCTCCTGGGCATAGAATCAATGGATGTCTCCCGCAATCCGCGTCAAGACCAAAAATAGTCATCGAACCGTAGCCGGTTGAAGACACGATAAACTATCGGGCTACTCATGATCCGATCTCGCAAGTTCATGGGCATTCGACCCACCCCGCACTTTTTGCATTCCTGGGTGAGACAAAACTGGGAGCCTATAGGTGAGTACTCCTTATGGCCCATAAGCAATGGGTATTTTATTATTAGTTTTTCTTCCCTAATGGATAGAAACAGAGCATTTGAATCAGAGAAGAGGAGCCATGGCCCGACAGGGTTATTTGTCCAACCGTGGAGAGCGGGTTTCGACCCTCGCATTGAGCCCACGGCTGTCCCGGTTTGGATCCGGCTGTATGCTCTCCCGATGGAGTTTTGGGGTGAGCAGATTCTTGAATTGATAGGCAACTCTCTAGGTAGATTTTTGGGAGTTTCCAAGGATACCATTGAAGGAAATACTGCTGTTTATGCGAGAATTTGTGTAGAACTGGATATTAGTCAACCGCTACCAGCTGAGATGGAACTGGAGTTAGCAGGACATTCCTGGATACAACAGCTAGACTATGAAGCCCTACCTTTCCGATGTAGAGTCTGTCATTTGCATGGCCATTTGGCAAGGTTCTCGTCCAAATATCTTGAGCACCAAAGCGGATGCTCCACAGGGAATGTCAAATCGCTCCCGAGAAGGTAAGTCCACTTCGGTCAAGGAACCACCTGTCATTCCCCCGGGTTCTGAGGGCCAGAACGATGGCTTTGAACAGCAGAAGAGAAGAAGAAACAAAAAGAGAAATGGCAAGGAGCAAGCTCTTCCCAAGCCAACCAACCGGTATGAAATCTTCAAATCTCTTGTGGATCAAGAAGACCAAACTATGGAAGGAGCAGATGGGAACCTTGAGGATAATATCATCCTTACTCATGCTCCTCCCTCATCAACCCCTGTCCTTGAACAGGTGATTGACTCCTCTGAGACTTTGCAGCAAGAAAACCCCGGGACTCTGGTAATCCACTCCCCAGTTCAGCCCGTTATTAAAGATGTTACCATGGGAATTGCAGAAAAGCTCAGAGAAAGACCAGCTCTTGGAATTTCCTAGGTGGAGAAGAGGTCGAAAAACAGTAATTCCCAAGGGGTGGGCAGGAAATCCAATAAGGATCTAATTGCAGTGCAAGGAGATAAGCTAATCAATGGAGGATTGGCGAGAACAATTGATTCGTATTGCTCCCAAGGTTTCCAATGATTATTCAATCTTGGAATGTGAGGGGTTTAAACAATAGAACCCATCAATCTGCTGTTCAAAGACTTTTAGAGAGAAGTAAAATAGACTTTCTCGCTCATTCAGGAGACAAAAATGTCATTAGACCTTATGAGTAAAACTGTCAGCCGAATCTGGAGGGGTGCTGGCCATATGGCAGTGGCCGCTCTAGGTGCCTCCGGGAGGGATTGCTACTCTTTGGAATCCTTTGGCGTGGATAGCAATAGAACATATAGCCTGGAGAGGGGTCCTAACATCTCTTTTTAAGAATATTGTTACAACTGAACAAGTCTTAATTACAAATTTCTATGGGGCTCAGAACACCGATGGTCAGCGGTTTCAATGGAAAGCTGTTCAAAACATGAGGTCCTCCCGGGAAGATTTTGATTGGATTATTGCTGGGGACTTCAATGCTAAATTATCTGCTAGAGATCAGGAAGGTGGCATCCCTGTTCTGGATACAGGGGACCGGCTGTTTATTGCCCAAGTCCAGGCCTTTAACCTTGTTGATATCAAAGGCCCTGGTACAAACTTTACCTGGACTAATAAGAGAAGAGAGCCATACAATAGGAGGGTTAAGCTTGACCGGTTTTTGGTCTCGGAGGAAGCTTATGTTAGATGGAATATCAAATTCCAGATTTTGGAGGGCCCAGTCTCAGATCACTCTCCCATTTTGCTGGAGGGAGGGACTATGTCAGGGAAGTATTACAAACCTTTTAAATTTGAAAATTTTTGGTTGCAAAAAGAGGACCTACGAAGGAAAATTCCACAGTGGTGGGAAGAAGGTCGTCTCCCTTTTGGAACAGCTATGTTCAAATTTCATAAACAACTTCTCTTTGTTAAGAGTAAACTAAAACAGTGGAAGCAAACTAACAAATCTGATTTCCAGCTCCAACGGGCTCCCTTGTTGGACAGATGGAATGAGGTGCAAAAACAATTCAGAGAAGGAATTATTTCTGAGCATCTTAAATTCGAGGATGACGCTTTACGCAAAGCGGTTGAGGACATTGATAATCAAGAAGAGATCTACTGGAGACAGAGAGCAAGAAATACTTGGCTATTAGAAGGAGACAGAAATACTAAATTTTTCCATCGCTCTGCCTGTGCTAGAAGGCAATTGAATAACATGGAATTCCTTCAAGATGAGATTGGAAACTCTTTTGACACTCTCCCTGATATGCACTCCCTCTCTATGGAGTACTTCTCAAACCTCTTCAAGGAAAGTATGCAACATGATGTGGAAGCCCAAAATGAAGTCATTGAGGGCATTCCCTCTATTATTTCTCATGAAGAGAATCAGGCCCTTCTTAAGCCCATTGATCGTGATGAACTCAAGAAGGTGGTCTTTGGGATGTGCACAGAAAATCGCCTGGTCCGGACGGTTTTCCTATTGAGTTCTTTCAGGCCTTCTGGGATATCTTGGAGGAGGATGTGTTGGCTGTCATTGAGGAATCCCGAACTAACAAAAGAATGCTCAAGGCTCTAAATCACACCTTTATCACCTTAATTCCTAAAGGAGAGGGGGGGGCTCACATTTCCGATTTCAGACCTATTGCATTATGTAATGTGATTTACAAAATTATCACTAAAATTATGGCTGAAAGACTAAAACCCCTTCTTCAGAATATAATCTCCCCTGAGCAAGGGGGTTTTGTTGAAGGAAGACAGATCTTGGATGGAGTGATCTTGGCTCAGGAGGCTATCCATTCTATGCATAATTCAGGTAACAAGGGAATGTTCATCAAACTGGATATGTCTAAGGCTTATGACAGAGTAGAGTGGGGCTTCTTGGTCAAGATGTTGGCAGCCTTTGGTTTTTCTCAGGACTGGATTGCCTGGGTCATGAGTTGTATCTCTACGCCTTCCTACTCGTTTTAATTAAGGGACTCCCTCGCCACCTTTTGGAGCCTCTCTGGGTCTCCGCCAAGGAGATCCCTCGCTCTCCTTATCTCTTTCTCATCTTGGTTGAAGGTTTAGGCAGACTCCTCCCGAGAAGAAGACGTCAAGGACAGATTACAAGAATTAAAATCGGGGCTGAAGTTTTGACTCATTTACAGTTTGTGGATGATACGGGTTTGGTGGGAGTTGCCAGCCTCAGGGAAGCAAGAGGAATCAAAGATTCTCTTAACGTCTACCTCCGGGCTTCTAATCAAGTCATCAATGAAACAAAATCAAAAGTGGTCTTCTTTAACCTTGATCAAAGGTCACAAGAGAGAGTTATGGAGATCCTGGGTTTCACTAGGACCTCCCTTCCCATTGTTTATCTGGGGGTTCCTCTCGCATTTCAAAAAACCGAAAGCTGATTTCCGGAAGGACCTTTTGGATGGCATCAAAGAGAGAATGAATCACTGGTCTCATAGATGGTTAAGCTATGGGGGCCGACTAACTTTCCTGAAGTCTGTTATTCAGGCCATGCCTATTTACAAATTCTCTATTCTGGCCGCCCCTCCTTCAATTTGGAAAGAGCTGGACAAAGCGGCTAGAAGTTTTCTCTGGGAAGGTGCCAATGGAGAGAGGAAATGGGCCTTGGTTGGTTGGGATAAGGTCACCCAGCCCAAGGAAAAAGGTGGGCTGGGCTTAAGAAGCTCCAAGTTTAACAATCGGGCCCTGGCTGGGAAATTGTATTGGAGGTGGATTTCCCAGCCTTCGTCCCTCTGCAGCAGAATCCTTTCTAGTAAATACTTGGGTCTTGTTCATCCCAACGACTTGGGCCGCTATCCTTTGGAGGGTAATGGATCTCTTGTGTGGCAGGCGCTCAAGCTTGGATCTCGCATTATCAAAGATCAATTGTTCTGGAAAGTTGGGAGAGGGGAGAAGGCCCGGTTTTGGACCGATTCTTGGGATCAGCATCCTCCTATCCTTGCTATGTTTCCTGATTTGCATCCGTTAAAATCAGCTCTTGAAGATAAGGGTTGGATTAATATTGAGAGCTACTTCAATACCAACCAATTGGGGGAGTATAAGGTTCAAAAGTTTAAGCGGTTGGGTGAATGGCCTATTCCAATCCCTCCGGAGCAGGCTCCAACTCTGGAAAAACTTTTGGCAGAAAGGTTTCTTACTGGGAGAGATGAGGAGGATGAGCTTGCCTGGGGCTTTGGGAACCTTGGGGTTTATTCTGTGAAGGAGGGCTATGATTCGATCCTTCCCGAGCCCCCCCCACACTCTTTTCCCAGCTCATGAATGGAGGAAGATATGGCATCCCAAGGGCTGGCCGAAAGTGAACTTCTTTGCTTGGCAACCGATGCATAATGGTATCTTGACCTTTGACAACCTCGGAATTAGAGGCATCATTGGCCCTTCCCAAGTGTGTTTTGTGTTATAGGAATGAGGAAACTGCGGATCATCTTCTGTTTGATTGTCCTTTCACACAGCAGATTTGGCATCGTTGGTTCTCCCACTTTAAACTTCAGGCGCTTGGAGACTTGTCCCGGACCAATTTATGGGAAAGCTGGAAGAGAGGTAGATTTATATCTAAAGCTCTTCGTACTGGCTGGGAGCTCGGTTTCCTTTTTATTTGGTGGCAGGTGTGGCTGGAAAGAAATGCTCGTATTTTCCGTGAAACCTTCTCTTCGGTGGATGGGATATGGCAGGTCATCTGGAGCAAAGTTGTGGAAACCGTTGCCATCTATGCTGAGGAGGAAAATCAGCCAGCTTCTAAGCCTTTGAAAGGGAGAGTTGCTGATCTTGAGAGACAGGTAAGAAGTTGTTGGAAACCTCCCCGTAAGGCTGGGTCAAAATCAATACTGATGGAGCTGCAAAAGGTAATCCGGGTAATGCTGGTAGTGGAGTTATCTGTCGTGATCATGCTGGGACTGTGCTCTATTGGGAATTGCAAGGTCCGGGGATATGCCACAAACAATGAAGCCGAGGCCTTTGCTATTAAATCTGCCTCCATCTGGGCCGTCAAACAAGGTCACATAAAGATAATCATTGAGTCTGATTCCCAAATCCTGGTTGGTGCTCTTGATTGCATGAGGAACTTTGCCTTAAAAGCTTGGAGGCTGAGGATTTTGGTTTCCCAAATTTTAGAGCTTTGGAAGGAAGTTGAGGATGTGATACCTGTTTATGCTAGTAGATCTCTCAATAAAGCGGCTGATTTCCTTGCTAAGATGGGTGCTGAGAGAGAGGTTGGGATGCATCTGCATAGCAATATGTCTGTGGAGGATGCCGAGATCAGACAAGGCCTTGAACAATTTTTGAAATAATGTGCAAAGTTTTTTTTGCTAAGGGTCCTTTTTGTCGCGATATCGCGACATGTAGTGCTGTCGCGGCCTCTGGCTGGTTGCTGTCGCGATATCGCGACAGGTTGAGCCTCCGCGGCCTCTGGTGGGTTTCTGTCGTGACATCGCGACATGTCGCGATATCGCGTGTCGCGATTCCGTGTCGCGATATCGCGACATGTCACGATTTCGCGACACGCGATACCGCGACATGTCGCGATATCGCGACAGGTCCCGCTTTCTTGGTCCGATTGGCGTTCTTGCCGCGCTCTCGTTCCCTTCATGAAGTTGAAAAGCAAAGTAAATATTTCGTCGCGTTTTCGTGACAAGTTTGAGATTTGGAAGCTGCATGGTTTTCCTGTCGCGATTTCGCGACACGTTTGGCACTTAGGCGGCCGGGTGGAAAATTGTCGCGATATCGCGACCTGTAGCGCTGTCGCGGCAACGAGTTGGTTTTTGTCGCGATTTCGCGACAGGTTGTGCCTTCCTGGCCTTTGGCGAATTTCTTGCGCGATATCGCGCCATGTAGCGCTGTCGTGGCTTTTGCTGGGCTTTGCTAGCGATATTGTGCCTCTCTTGAAGATGTTGTTCAAAGGTGGTATTGTGTCGCGTTTTCGCAACAGGTTGACTAATTGGATGCAGCTTGGCTTTTTTGTCGCGATTTCGCGGCATGTTTGGCTCTTTTGCGACTGGTTGGTTTTTTGTCGCGATATCGCGACCCTTTTGCGGCATGACTGTTGTTTAGTTTTTTCGTCGCGTTTTCGCGACGCTTTCTGCGGTTGGCTGTCGAGGGCCCTTCCTGTCGCGATTTCGCGACATGTCGCGTTATCGCGACTGTTGGCGCCGAAGCGGCCGTGACGGGTTTGCCTGTCGCGATTTCGCGACATGTCGCGTTTTCGCGACATGTCGCCTTTTCGCGCCGTCCGTTCTCTCGTGCCCCGTGGCCGCTAGTGTTGCCTTTGTGCGCTGTCCTTGTTGTGTTGCTCTTGGCTCTGGCTCGGGATGTGTTCTCTCCTGCTTGTATCTGGTCTTTGTATTAATACAAGTTTTCATTTTTTTCAAAAAAAAAATATAGGTTATTAAAATTTCTATTGAATTAAATATAAATTTTTCAATTTTCTTTTTATTTGGTTATTGTGAGAAACCCCTATGACCCCTCCTAAAGTTTGAGAGCTATACTTATCAATAGAAATTTTAACACAAAGCCACCACACACCCACCCACGTAGTGATTCTGAACCTTGGATCTCTCGAAGAAGAATTTTTTTTTTATTCTTTCTCATCTTTGTATCTAATAATATTAATTAGATACCGTCTCGATTACCTTGAACCCTACCAGCTGCGTTAGAAGTTACTAAAAATTGTGATTGTAACCAATTCATCTATGTAACCAAAAAAAAATTAATTAAAATATGTATAGGGTGATAGTATAAGGATTCACGTTTTGGCTCTTCTTTGGGAGGTCCAAGGTTTAAACCACCATGTGTATATCTTAATCCTCTATTAATAAGTTTAGCTCTCAAACGTGGGAAAACCACCAAGTGTGGGTCTATGTTAATCTTCTATTAATAAGTTTAGCTCTGACATGGATGGGAATGCTTAGCCTTAATTGCACTATCCAAAACTTATTTATATATATATATATATATATATATATATATATATATATATATATATATATATATATATAAACTTTGAATTTATATTTAAATGTAAAGTTAAACTATACCCTCAACTTCAAGGTTGAAAGGTAAAAAATAAAGCTTGAATTATTTGTGAAGGACAACTATCTAGTGTTTTATTAAAGGAAAAAATTGTATTTAAAGGGTTGTGAAGGTTGCAAATTTAATCCATGTAATAAGTTGGTGATTTTCAATTAATTTACTAATTTGAACAAGTTGTGAACATTCTAGTTGGTAAATAGCACAAACTCTCTTAAGAACCTTAAATTTGAAATTATGTTGTTACTGCATAAAGTAAGATTGATAAAAGAAAATCTCTATTAAATCAATAATACAAGAATTTTTTATATATATATATATAGTTTTTTTAATCTATAGGAGAGTTAGTTACATCTAACTACAAGAGAGTTGGTTACATCTAAAGTTCTTTTATCATTAAACAGGGTTCAAATTTTAAGGTTGTCCCCAACAACACTTATTCCACTTTATTGTAATAATCCCATAATCTCAATGCAATAACTAAATTAAATAAATGATGTTAAATAAATATTATTTTTTTTATTAAACTAGTTAAATATAATTAAATGTCAACCAACAAGTTAAAAATAAAGGAGACTATGATTAAAATTGACAAGAAAGTATATAATATCTCTACATAAAAGGTGTGCATCTAATTAAGGATGAGAAACTTGAGACCATGAAGACACTCAAATATTGATGGGATTCGAATTGCTGATAACCACTTTTCACTTATTACTTTGTTAAGACCTTACAATCAACTACATTAAATCTTAAAATTCAATTCCTTAAAGATAACCTTTCACTTATCACTCAACCAATAGCTATTAGTATATTACAAGAGTTATTTATGTAGATATGATATGTTGGACCTCAATGCCTTTTTTTTTCTCTTGAATTTGAAAGCCATCCATCACATGTTGCTTGCATAAAGACATGCAAACAAGTTTTTTCTGATTTGTCAATATGTTGTGCTGTGACGTGACAGTATTTCCTTATTGAGATGAAGGATAGTAGAAACTCAAATTTATAATCGATGCATGCATGTGTTACATCATAAAGATTAGATTTGATATGGAATACACGGGTTACATCATAAAGATTATATTTGATATGGAATTATAATATATTTGTGTTTGTGTGATATGTGGTTGATATTTTATGTTAAGATATTTTAACAATATATTGTTATGTTTTTAGGAGTGAGGTTGTCAGTTATGTTATCTATTGACGTTTTATCTTTAGACATCTTAATAGTATCTTGTTGCTATGCTTCTTCGAATGTGGCCCCCAATTATATCATCTATTATACTTCGCATTATTTAAAAAAAAAAATTGATATGTAATTAAAATATGTTTGTGATTGTTCTTATCACAATATTTAATGATATGTGATTAACATTTCATCTCAAGACACCTTAAGAATATCTTCTTGTTATGCTTTTAAAAATGTGGCCTCCAATTATGTCATCTATTGACGTTTTATCTCTAGACACCTCAATAGTATCTTGTGAGTATGACTCCCAATTGTGTCATCCATTATACTTCGTATTATTTTAAAATATATATATAATGGTTTTCTGGTTTTTATTTAAATGAGTTATTTGGAATTGAAATAGGTATAGTTTGTATAAATTATTTGAAATTGAAATAATCTAACTCTTATTACATCATGAAGACTACCATTCATTAATATTAATTATTTAAAATTGAAATGGTTTAATTTTTATTATATCATGATAACTAGCTATTATAACAAATTTTGACAATTATACTTTTACAAGATTTTTATTATCAAAATTTGAAAATTTTAATCAATTAAATTAAATACCATTTTATAATATTATATATTAAAATATTTTAATTTTTTTACTATGGTGTGAAGATCTAACCTTGACGGTAGTTGGCATATATTGTTCAATTCAATGGCAATTCCAAAAGTTTTGGGGAATTGACTATATGCATATGGCATTTAATGTGTACAAATTTTTTTTTTTTGATAATTATGTGTTTGTATTTATAGCGGGTTTTAACAAGGATCCCAAAACCTGATTACATAAGCAATGGGCCTAGGGCATCAATCCCTTGAAACCGAACACCAAAATGCAAATCCCGCCCAGCTGTAACAAAGAAGCATGAAACAAACCCTCTCGGCGGGAAACAAACAAATAAGAAAAAAAGTAGTTTTGGAGATACCGCTCAGCAGGGAGTAGCCAAAAACCACCATCGAGAAGATCCCGCCCAGCAGGAAGCAAAGAAAAACCGTTACAATAAAATCTTGCCTCGCGGGAAGCAGTCAAAACCACCACAAACAGTCCCGCCTAGCGGGAAGCAACAGGGAAATCCCGCCATTCGGGAAACCAGTAGAAAAGAAAGGATACCGCCTCGCGGGAAAACCGACGGATTTAGCGGATCTCGCCCTATGGAGAAACCATCCCGCCCACCGGGAAAACATTCAGTTCAGCGAGAGCCATCCTGTAGGAAGCCGACAACCAGCACAGAGAGGATCCAATCCATCGAGAAGTGACCAGAGAGTTGCACCACAAGGAACCCGCCCCGGAAAACAGAAGAGGATCCCAGCAGCAGGGACCAAGAATCCCGTCCAAGCACAGAGCCTATCGAGGATTCACAAGAAAAATGGGGAAACTGTCCAAACCCTAAACCGTCACCTCCACCGCACTGAGAAACGTAGGGGACCAGATCCACGCGAATCACCTGCAAAAAACCCCAGGGGGAAGCCTGAGGGTAAAGGGAAGGGATCCCCAACCAAACAGGGATCCCTGGGAAGCACCAATCCGAAAAAACAACCAAGGAAACCCTAGCCGGCCGGGAGGGGCGCAGATAGTGGAGAAGGATCTCCCCCAGGAGATCATCTGCAAACAACCACTCCCCGGGAGGGATGACCTGGGTTGAGCCAGGGACTGGGCAAAAACCAGGAGCCATGGGAGGGGGAGCAGGGGAGGGACCAGAGCCCTCCCCTCTCAACCCTATCAACGATCATAATGAATGTGTACAGATTTAACTTCATTAGTCAGGAACACATTTAAAGGAGTAGTTTATTCAATTTTTTTTTCTAAACTAAAAAGGATAAATGTTTATATAGTATTAATAATATCATAATTAATAATAAAATTAATATAATTATATATAATTGTATGTATCCATATAATATAATAGTGGATGTCATTTTGATTAATAAGATAGGATGTATCAAATATATTATTAGTTGCATTGATCTACCTCTCAATCAGATGGCATGAGATCAAATGGTAAAAAAGCATGGTTTTTATAAGTATATTAAGGTTTAAATCTTATCAAATAAGATATGTATATGTTGTTTGTCAATACCATAATAATATAGTGATTATTATGTAATAGGGAAGGGGTCTACTATAATCTCATATGAAATCAAATAACTTGTGTGAGTGGTTAGAAAATTTTACTTTAAAAACAAAGACAGGTTGAATTTTTTTTATAGGTGAGAAACTCCTACGAGCAATGCTTAAGATTGAGCATTCTCATTCTCAACCATGGTCCCTTGTAATACCGAGAGTTAAATCGTATCAATAAGGGATGATAAGACACACAAGCCATAGTTTGAACCTTGGACCTCCTAAAGAGAGGCCAAAGTCCAAACTGTTATGTTGGCATTCTCATTCCCAACCATGGTCCCTCTTAAGGCCAAGAGCTAAGCTTATCAATAAAGGGTGATAACACAAGCACACAGGCCATGGTTTGAATCTTGGACCTCCTAAAGAGAGGCCAAAGCCCAAACTGTTATGTTGTTCCCTCTCGGAATAACCAAGGTTAAAATATTGTCACAAGATATATGCATAAGTAGTGTTATTATATTATACTACTATATGGTCAATTGAAATATTGTGATAACGGTGAGGTGATGTAATATGGGTAGGACCCCTTTTAATCTTATAAAATCAATTAAAATTAATGATTATTAATTTTAAATCTAATCGATATCAAATGAATTGATTTTATGTGGTTAAAAATATAGATTTTTAAGGTAAAGTTTTAGATTTAAATTTTGTTAGGTGATATACGCATAGTTGTCAAAGTGTTATTCTATTAATACCATTACACGGTCTGTTTTTTTATTAAGGTAGAAGAAGGGGTTTTGAAAGGGACCCATACCTTTTATAATAAACATCAAAGAATAAAATTTACACTCCAAATATGGTTCTAGACCTTAAACAAGAAGATCAAACAACATCTATACTATCTAAATTTTTTGACTTCAAGATCATTTAAGATTACAAAAAATGTAACAAACAATGAACAATCAACAAACCTAGACAAAGCTTAAACCAATAGAGATCAAAAACTATCTTTGGGACAAACCATCCCTTTGTTGTCCAGTGTTTTCTATTAGACCTTGAGCATCAAGATCCTCCTTTTTAGGTCCTCCAAGTGATTTTTTGCTTCTTTCATTTTTCCAAGAACAATTGGAGCAAACATTTTGACAAGTCAAAAAGATCTTTCAGAAAGTAGTTTAGTATGCAGGTCTTTCAATATGCAGTTCTAGTCCCTTATTCAAGGCTCTAGTCACAAATTGTCACCTTCTATAATGCTTCCAAACTCAGAATCAAACTTCCAAACTATTGAGTCACCTCTATCCCTTCCACAAAAAATAGAAGGAAGATTGTCGACAGGCATGAGACTCTTGTGGAAACTTATTACTCAGCAGGATCAAGCATGTCATATTTTCTTTTGATGCTTCGATTGTTGGATGTTTTCCAGGTGGAATCAAAAACATGAGTATTGATACTTAGTGAAGCCCCACATACCAGCTCCAGTTCCATTGAGAAACTAGATACAACTTGTAGCTCACAAAATAATAATTAGTAAAAACCAAGGGTAGAGCAAATCAAACTTGAAAGTGGAGTTCGTCAGAGGTAAAATCATGTTCACTCAATAACACTCATTCTGTTAGGAGTAATCAAACTGAAGGGGATTAATTTTATTGATAGAAATGATTACAATATATAGGCATAAGCCTATATTCAACACATGACACTTGTCAAGAGAAACTGACAAGTGTCAAGGTGAAGGCATAGTGCACTTTAACTCTAACATTCCTCCTTAAAGTGCACTATCCTAACTAAAGAAGAAACAAAACAAGTCAACATTAGGTAACATTCCCCCTTAATGTTGACTCTGAAAACAACCTATCATCCTCTCTTATTGCTGATTTGGTCTAGGCTCGTGCTCTTTACGCTTGGCTCTCCAACTGTGAATAATGCTAGATTCACTGTGTATACATCTCGGTCTGTTGCCTCAGGGTCAACCACTTCCATGGGTCTGTTTCCACTGGGTCAGCCGTCTAAGTGCCTCAGGGTCATCATGGGTGCCTCAGGGTCAGCCACTTCTGGGTCTATTGCCTCTGCAGGTCATCCTCAGAGGATGTTGCCTCTCATAGGTCACTGACTAGATTCACCATAAATATCAAATCTCTCTTTATGGTGAACTCAATCTAGAAGGTGTCGATCTCTGCTGAAAAATGCACTCAATACAATAAAATGAGCCATAGATCAAAATAGGAGGAGAGAAGAGAATCTTTTGAAGTGTCTTCGTCTGTAGTCTTCAGAAGTAGATCCAAAAAAAATGTTGGATAGAGTCTAGGGTTCTATGTCTGTAGTCCCTAGAATAAGTGTCCTTATTGTAGTCACCTCATCTTATTGGAATGCATGGGTAACCAGCCACTGCATCCGCCAAGTAGATAGAGGAGGCTACTAAATACGAGGTTCACTTACAAGTGCCTTGGGAGTGTCGGGTTCAACCGAGAGTGCACTCCAAGGTAGAAAAACTTTGAGGCTAAAAAACTCAAATGAAATAGCCTCAAAATTACAATATGACACCACCATTGTGTCCATCGCAGAAAAACGTTTCCAACGACTATAAATACCCCTATACTTCCACCATCACAAGTATCTTCATAATATGAAAAAAACAACATGCCTCTCTAAGGCAGCAAAATCAAACATTGCACAATGACGGCATCACTCTCTGAATACAATAAAGTGGCCATGATTACCTTTCACTTCCACTTTCCAAGTGGAAAAAACAAAATGACGACTAAGGATATACTATCGGCCAATAAAAAACTTCACAGTGATGTAAAAATTTCCCTCCAAGAAAATACAATAAATACCTCATATGGACTTGGCATTTTCACATGGGCCTCCTTGAATGGGCCCCATTATCAAAATATTAAAAAAAAATTAAAAGAAAAGTAACCATGGGCCAAACTCTTTTCTGACCATCGTTGTGTGCAGTTCAAAGTGGACACCTATGCCGCTCCCTCGCGCCACGTCTCTGCTTTTTTGGGTGGTTGTCTGCGGCTTCCCCTCGCTGGTCGTTCCAGGTGCTTTGCGGTCACCTGTGGCAGGCTACCACGCGTGCGCGTGGTCTGGGATCAAAGGAGTATTTTACAGAGCCTTTCTGATTGAGAAGTTTTTTATAGTTTGCTACAAGCGAATGTCGTGGCGTTGTTGACGAAGAAAAGAAGGGCACCAAGATGTTTAGGTGTAAATCTGACTATTGTTGCTGTTGCTTTGACTGATGTTGTCTTGAATGGGTTTGAAGTTCTTCTGCTCTGATCAAACAGCATTCTTCTCCATATGGAGATGGGTCGCAGCGCTTGGCTCACTATTTTGTGAAAAGCATGGTATACATATTTAAAAAAAAAAAAATCGAGAAGTGCATGTGGAGGATAATGACAGGTGGAGGAGCTGAGGGTTGTTATGGATATTTTGAAGGCATACCATATTTATTTGGCTGCCACACCTTTCAAGAAAAATTTCTCATTCATTTGCAAATCATAATATTCTTAATGTTGCAGAGAAAGCAACGAGGTTACACATTGTGGATTTTGGAATTCTATACAGTTTTTCAATGGCCTTGTCTGATTCAAAGTCTGTCAACCCGTCCTGGTGGGCCTCCCAAGAACCGCATAACTAGAATTTATTTTCCCCAACCTGGATTTAGGCCAGCAGAGAGAGTCGAAGATGCAGGGCGACGGATGGTAAACTATGCAAGGTCCTTCGGTGTGCCCTATGCCCTTTGAATACCATGCTCCTGCAGAGGGGAGAAGCGACTACAGGGGCGAAAGGTGGTGGAGTTGGTGGAGGCAGCGTTGTGATCTCGAATGCTGCAGAAGGCGATCTCTACCTTCTCCCGCACTTTATAGTCATACTTTTTCATTCTACAAAGGAGAAGGAGCGGCGATTTTTTATTTTGATGTGGTTATCGTTGGAACGATTGTTTTGGCAAGAATTTATTTAGTTGAAGAGATTTCATGTGGGTCCTAGTGCGCTCGACGGATTGAAAAAAGAGTGGGAAATTTTGCGTATCAGTTATGGCCATCTCTATCGATCCCGAAGCAAGTCCATTTTTTGAGAATTTTTTTCAGAGTAACAGCCTGCCATTGTTTTCTGTTGAAAACTGCTAAAATCTCCCTACGCGTAACAGCCTGATGATGTTGCGATGAAATTTGGATGACTTTCGATAGATGCTATAGTTTGTTGTGAGAGCACCGTTACGGGGCAGTAAAGGCATGGATATCAAAGGCATGCATTCTTTCAACGCTCCATCCAGATGGGAGACACGAACTTCAGATGCAGACTTCTGTTGAAGTGCAGTGTCTAGTTCTTCTTTCAGAGAACCTGCCTTTGCTTCAGTTTTTTTCCCAGTGATCTACGTGAGGTGCTAAGCGACGGTCGATGTTGGCGATATGAGCGGGCAAAATCGTAGGGATTGCTATCAAAACATAGGGCTGTTGGTAGTAGTGGTGTTGGCCGTCGCGGCCACGACAGGCTCCGACTATGTGCTAAATTTTCAAAAAAAAAAAAATCAGGGGAGGGAGGATTTCCATGAGGGAAATCCCCCCTCAAGGGGTTTCACAGGGCAGGGAAAGCCTGCTCTGATACCAAATGTTAGGAGTAATCAAACTGAAGGGGATTAATTTTATTGATAGAAATGGTTACAATATATAGGCATAAGCCTATATTCAACACATGACACTTGTCAAGAGAAACTGACAAGTGTCAAGGTGAAGGCATAGTGCACTTTCACTCTAACACATTCCAACTCCAAAATAAAGGATCCACCACTATTGGATACTCACTATCAAGTCCTCTTTTCTTTCCTTCATCTTTGAACTTATACTTGTAGCAATTAGGTTTGTTCAAACTCCTCCCTCCAGATGAACAATAAAGCTTTACACATAAAATATTTAAGATCCCCCTAGCAAATTTAATCTTTGATCTCATTTTGGTCATCATCCTTGGCTTCGCTCTTTATAATTTCTTGAACACTATGAGGGAAGGTTAACTCCCAAACACTGCAATTCATCCAAAGGTACACCCATGTTTACCAGACAATCAACCACCCCATTAACCTCTCTGTAGACATGAACAATATGCAACTCTTCAAGGAGATCTAATTTAGTGTTTATCTCATTTATCATATCTACTATATTCCATCCTAGTGGATGTTTTCCATTCAAAATATCAATGATATTTTTTGAATCTCCTTCTATTATTAATTTTCATATATTTAGCTTGTCAAGAAATGACACACCCATAAAGGCTACTCTTGCTTTAGCAACATGACTTGTTTGATCTCCTAGAGGCTCTGCATAGGCCAAGAGTGGTCTGCTCCAATGATCTCGAAAGGTACCTCCTACTCCAGCACTCCCAAGATTTCCTTTCTTTGCTCTATCAAAGTTCAATTTTATCCATCCACTTGGTGGTCTTTTCCATTTTGAATTTATTCATGGATGAACTGGGAATGAGTGGGAATTCTAATAATTGGATGCTAACCCTCAAACTCTAGTAATTTCTTTCTCTAGGTATGGTTCAAAATCATTTTTGAACTCCATGATACATACTTTTTCCAACACTACACTTAAAATTCTATTTGATATTGATGTGCAAATTCTCTTATGATCTTTGAAGATCTGATGGTTCCTTTCTTTCCATATCCTCCACAGAACATGTGGAAGACTTAAAATCCATAACATTTGAAGCCTTTTACTTTTAAAGGGGAACTCCCATTGAAGATAGAGATCAAAGAGAGACTTGGGGAGGACCCACTCAACCTGAAATTTCTTCATATTCTTATTAAGTAGCTCAACTGTAAAAGGGCAGGTAAAGAATAGATGATTAGTATATTCCTCACTCATTTTATAGAAAACATACCTATTTGGAAATGTGAAGCCTCTTTTATGCAATGGTTTGTTAAAATGCCATAGTGATATGGTTTTAATGTAATATGAGTGGTCATATTTCAATCTCATATAATTAATTTTTTAAAACTAATTATAGAACTAGCAAATGATTATATAATATGTTATATGGGTTTATTTATTGATTATACACTAAAGCTATAAGTTGTATAGTACAATAATGAAAGTAATGTATGTAGCATAATTAAATGCTAACATATAATACAACACCATTGTAGATATTAGAAGCAAAAAATATATTTTTGAATTAATATTCTTGGTCAAATATTTGTTTTATCTTTCAACAACCTTCAATTAAGTTTTCTCTATAATGCAAAACTCATAATTTTACAATTTTATGATTATGCTTCTCCTATATTCTCTCCTTAAAGAAAAGACTTAAATTTTTCCTCACATCCTTTCTAAAGATAATCTTTTTGAATTTTGTGAAATTTGAATGTTTATTTTTTAGTAATATTGAAAGTGATATAATACATATAGAGTTAAATTGCAATGTAGTTTCTTGAGTTATAACCTTCCATCCATGGTTAAAAGCTTACCTATCCAAATTGAAAAATAAGAGTTCATTCCATCTAGAACGAGTTCCAAAGCTTTTCCTTCTTTCCTTTTATCAGAATAGATACTTAGATATGTTGATGGAAATATTCTAATTTTAAAACCAAGTAGAAAAAAACTAATATTTTTTCAAAAAATGATTTATCTTTCAAAAGCCATGTATTTACATAGAGTTGTTTGATTAAGACGATGCTTGCTTAAAATGAGTGTTATACAATAGAATCCAAGCACTATTGAGGGAGATACGGTCATGTGAAGACAATCATTTGGAACAAGGGTATCGTTAGGGAAATTTTTTCCAAAAAAATATCTCATCTTTCAGGAGTCATATCTTTGAGAAGGGTTGTTTGATTAGATAATTTTTAGATAAATTTGTGCGAATTTTGAAGAGCTTTAAAATGAGTGGTCATATGAAATAATATAGGTATTATTGACAAAGATACAACCATATGAATTTATCCATCCCAATGAAGGGTAGTGATGTTTTTTCAAGTCACGAGAAACAATATTACAAATATATCTCAACCAAGGTTCAAATTATGAGAGTAGCAATGGAGGTCTAGGGCATCAATGAGGCAAGACATTATGTTTGGGCATAGAATATTTTAGCTAAGTTTTATTTATTCCTTCATTATCTTAGTTTTAGTGGTTTAATATTTCCATAGGTTCTTAAAATATATCAACACAAGATATCCACACAAATTTATATATTCAACAATGAACAATAACTCATATAATATTATTGATAACTATAAACACAAGCAATATAGATACAATATATTTGTAAGCTTCTTTGAGCACATATTATAGTGTTTTGTCTTCAATATATACACATTGGATATGAGACTCTTCACATTCACAAGACTCTTGACCTTTACACTTACACAAACCTTTCATCTCCTCAAACACACAAGAGATATAACACTTCATATTTCTCATATGAGAAATATCACATAATAACAAATATTAACTCCACATATCCACATATGACAAAGACTCATGATTGCACATACTAAATGACAAACACTTATTAACATGACATCTCACTTACATAACTCACACTTATTAACATGACACCTACTATATAATCAAATATTAAATACACCCTAGACTAAAGTATTTACAAGATACTTGTAATATTATTGTAGGTACCAAAAAATGTAATACTTCCAACACCCCCCTTATTGCATTATTTAGTATGAAAGTCCTTTGCCTTCATGTGCTTTCAATATTTAATTTTGGTCTTGGTCTTTCTATGTTGACTTTGGTATTGTTAGTAACTCTGACCACTTATGGAATTGCCTTGGAAATAATTTTTCGGAGAAGTCCATCTAGCATTATCATCAATATTCCTTTCATACTTTTCCATCCATGATTCATATTTTTATTATTATTTCCTTTGTGCCAACAATAACTTTGAGAATTATTTTTACCTCCATAAATTTCACAACAATAAATATCCCAACATTTTTTTGCCCTATGTCTATATTTGCTGCAATGCTTACACCTGTCCATATTGTGAAGGTTATTTTATTTTTTTTGTTTCCTTTGATTCAACCATACCTTTCTTAAAATTTATCAAACATGTTTCTTTGTATTCCATTTCATCACTATCCTTGTTACTATTTATGATTTCATTTGAAACGTTTTTTCATTTCTTTGTCTTCACGCACACTATATAAATCCCTTTTGTCACATGCAATGTTTATTTTTGGAACAAGCTCTATTGTAATAGGTCTCAAATCACAAGTATTACAACTCGAATGGGTCTTTATGGGCTTTAAATCACAATTCTTATTTTTCTTTTGATAAATATCACTAGTGTCACAATATGCATCTTTCATCTTAGGCTTTTTCTTCAATTTTCTATTTTATTTTAGTCTTAAGAACATTTAGAGTGACTATTGCCTTGTATACTATTTTTCATATACTAACAAGTATAATAATATAATTTTCATAATAATAATTAGCATCATTGAGAAGACCACATATGTAGTGTTGAAGTATTGAAAAACTTCATTTTTAGCTTCTTTGTGAATGGATTGTAAATGTCACATCAATTTTATTGACATATATTTTTCATATTCAGTAGCTTCTTGAGAAATAGATTGTAAGATATTTTTAGACGACTTTTCTTTAATTGTTCTATCCTATGGGGATGCATAATGAATGTTTATTTTTTCTTTTTGTTTAATTTATTTATTTATTTGTCATTATGTGTTTCTTATAACCTTCAAGTAATTTGTTCTCGCTTTTGATCAATTTGTCTTCTCAAATCAAATAATTGTACTATTCTTTTTTCTCACACAAATTTCTTCAAATTTTATTTCCTTTGATGTTGAAATCCTTATTACTCTAGAATTAATATTTCAAACAATAATTATATGTTCAACCTTTTATTTAAATTTCCTTTGTAGTAGAAATCATTCTAACTCCAAAATTTAATATTTTAAACAATTATTCTTCTTTCTTATTCAATATAATTTTCTTTCAAATATTCTTCTTCAATTAATTATTTTTCCTTTGATGTTGAAATCCTTATAGCTTCAAAATTAATATTTAATTTTCTTCTTCTTTCAATAATTCTTTTATATTCTTCAAATAAAACTATTTTATTTCAATCTTCAATTTAATATTCTTCTTCTCAATAAACAATATAATATTTCTTTCTTCTTCTTCAAATATGATTAATCTATTTCTTCAACTCTTTTTCAATAATTCTTCTTCACTCTAATAATTTTCAATATTCAAATGAATTCACCTTTCTAATTCTTTATTCAATAATCAAATAAAATATCTTTCTTCAAATTTAATATTCTTCTATCAAATATATAATTTTCTTCAATCAATAAATCAATTTCTTCTTCAAATACATTAAATTCTTCTTGTAACTCTCATCAATTATTCTTCTTCTTCAAATATTTTTTGGAAAAATAATTTGAAAAACTTATATTAGAACAAATATCATTTACAAGTTGGGATTAGACCTCTACTAGCCTTAGCCAAAGTGAACACGTGTTTACAACAGTAAAAGAAGATTTGCATTGGATCCAAATCTCCTAAATCATATTTCTATAATAGTTGTTCACATATTTACAATTGTAAGAGAATATCTACATTGGAGCACAAATATCCTAAACCATATTTCTACAATGGTTGTCCAAATTAGCTAAACACTGGATTTGCTCACCAACTTGCCTAATCATCTCATCCTCAATAGCCATGTCATTGTGCCACTAAACCCCTACCTCCTTCTCAGTGCCCATCTTAACCAGGAAGTCTTCCACTTTATTTAGATCTCTACTCACATAAACTGGAATCACATCATCTAATTCCCTCCACAATTCCTTAATTTGAGTGACAAGAATCCTCAACCTCCATGTCTTCAAAGCAAAGTGTCTCATACAATCTAGAGCTCCTAAAATTATTTGAGAATCTGATTCTAATATTATCCTCTTGTAATATTGTTATATTACCCAAATAGAAGCATATTTGATAGCTAAGGCTTTCGATTCATTGTTCATGGCCCTTCCCAAGCCTTGCAGTTCCCAATAGAGAATTATCCCAACATGATTCCTACAAACCACTCCAATTTTAGCTCTACCCAGATTGCCTTTTGCAACTCCATAATTATTAATTTTAATCCAACTCTGACCATGTTTGAGATCATGCACCTCTTACACTTCAACTTCCTTATTCATTGTCCCTATAACAGCCTGAGTTTCCTCTTTACCATACACTACCATAGTTTCTATGACTTTACTCCAAATGACCTGCCAAACTCCATCTAAATATGAAAAGGTTTCACTACAAATTTTTTCATTTATCTTCAACCATACTTGCCAACAAATAAAGTTTAATCCAAGATCCCAACCAATACAAAGAGCTTTAGATTTAAATCTACCCCTCTTCCATCTTTCCCAAATATTAATCTGATTCAAATGACCATTAACTTAAATTTTATAAGATAAAAACCATCTCTCCTAGATCTGGCACGTGAATGGGTACTCAAACATCAAGTGGTTAGATTTTTACTCACTCTTGTAGCATAAACACATTGAGATGGACCAATGCTTCCCCTACATCTAATATTATCACAAGTAATAATTCCATTATGCATGAACTGCCAGGCAAAAAAGTTTACTTTTGGCCAACCCTTGGACTGCCAAATATTTCTCCAATCCTCAACCTGATATGCAGATGAGGAGGCTCTAGAAGGATCTTATCATATTCATCCTTCACTTTGTAGACACCAAGGCTCCCATATCCCCAACCTAATTCATTCTTCTCATCTCTACCTATGAGAAATATTTCTGCCAAGATTTTAGTCATGATGGGTGTCAATTTCGGAGGGATTGAAATCAGTCGCTCATCCAACTTCTTAAACTACTTAAACTTATAATCCCCCAACTAACTAGTATTGAAATAACTTTCAATTTAGACCCAACCCCTAGTTTCCATGGTTTTTTTATTGGTTGTAGTTCTAGGAAATCAATAATGATAGGTGGTTATTGATCCCATGAAGTTTTTCAAAATCGTGTCTTCTTCCCTCTCCCCACTTTCCAAAATAACCCATATTTCATACTTGATATCCTAACTTTAAAATTCTACCACACTAAGTATCCATTACCATTCAAATATAAACAACCCATCTCATTTGGGTTTACTTGTCCCAAATATTTACTAGTTAAAACTCTACTGAATAAAGAAGTTGGTTGGGAAATCCACATCCAGTAAAGTTTTCTAGCCAAAGCTTTATTATTTAACTTTGATCTTCTCAATCCCAAGCCTTATTTTAACTTTGGCTAACTTTCTCCCAACCTACTAAGACCCATTTCTTCTCTCCTTTTACTCCTCCCCATAAAAATTTTCTAGCCATCTTGTCCAACTCTTTCCTTATGGTATGTAGGAAAACAAGGATAAAAAATTTATAAATTGGCATGGCCTGAATGACTGACTATAAAAAATTTAATCTACCCCCATATCTTAACCATTTTTGATACCAATGATTAATTATTTTCTTGATACAATCTAAAATATTCCTCTAGATATCTATTTTTAGTTTTTAAAATGCAAAGGGACCCCAACTATACCACTAGGAAAGAAGTCCTCGTGAGCCAAGATCTCTAAAATTTTATCCTGAAGCCTTTGATCATGATTGAAAAAGACCACTTTGGATTTTTTATCAATGATGACTTGGTTTGTGGCCCTAAGGTAAACATTAAGTGTATCTCTAATCATTCTTGCTTCCTTGAAGTTGACCACTCCCACCAATTTTGTGTTATCCACAAACTGTAGGTGAGTCAAAACTTCCTCACCCACCTTGATACCTATTAGAAAACCTTGTTGTCTTATCCTCAAGATGATTCTACCCAAACCTTTAGTTATCCACAAACTGTAGGTGAGTCAAAACTTCCTCACCCACCTTCATACCTGTTAGCAAACCTTGTTGTCTTCTCCTCAAGATGATTCTACCCAAACCTTCAGCTAATATGAGAAAAATATAGAGGGAACAAGGATCTCCTTGATGAAGGCCTTGAGTAAGTCTAAAATGTTGCAAGGGAAGACCTGGTGTGGACATTGTACAACTAGCCCCAAACTTGGTGACCCACCTTTAATTTTGTTATTTTAGAAAAATTTGGTTTTATTTGAGTGGTAATCTTGATAGACTCATGTTGTTCATGTCTCCCTTTAATTTCTTTGAGAGTGTTTAGTGTTTTGGTTAGGTTTTAGCTCTTGATTTTGTTTTAAAGTTTTGTAGCATTTTGAAGTTCTAACTCAAATGGTTGAATTAGATCTCTTGCTAATAAAATAAATAATCAATAATTAAAAATAATAATAAATGAATAAATATATATGTATATATATATATATATTTATATTTATATTTGTATTTGTATTTATATATATAACAAAATAAATAAATTAATTAATTAAATTAAAAAAAAAAGTAAAAGGGGTTTCCTCTTTGTTATTTCCATTTCACCTTACCTTTATATTAAAGATAAAAATAAAGATGAATTGATGATATTTCCTTTTTGTATGGCACTGTAATTAGTCTTAGCATATTGATCTTGGTATTCATATATATTGTAACCTTTTTTTAAAGGATAATTTAAATTAATATGTTATATTAATATCATGCAGGGCCTTCGACGGGGAAGTGAACTAGCATAATGGTGGGATAGCAATATAGCCATGTGGACGAGTGATGAGGAAGTTACATGAGCAAAAATGGCATAAGTGGGTAGGATCTAATGATCAATTCATCGAGGTAATCCCAAGGTGGAGGTGCGCTATGCTAAAAAAATTGGGCCGACCAACGGAGGTTTGGACAACACAACGTATGAGGTGACAAGGGATGTAAATCCTCATTTTGATTACATCCACAAGTAGTGATATGGAAGAGGTAGCTCATTCAGACAGCCTTGTGGACGAAGAGCACTAGCCTGGATGAAGCAATTGCTCGCTGTGGTACAGGGTAGATGATAATCCTAAGCGGCAGACTGTAATTTTTGATACGTTAGTCGAAAAGATGTAGAAGATTATCCAAGGAAACATGTAGTTGTTTCTAGTGTTTTCCATCCCCCCATTTTTCATGTGCAATATTTGGACGCGATTTGGTGGACCACTCGTGGATAGTAATGTAAGAAAACTGCTAAAGGTTTAGCAATTAACAAGTTGTAGTAACATGGGCACAACTTTAAAATAGAAGCTTTAGATAGCCTCATGATTAATAGAAAGTAAACGCATACAAGAAAAATGAATATTACAAAATTATACAAGGAAGATGAAGTGATTTTTGTGGGATGAAGTGTAACATTTGAAAAGGGCGTTATCGAAATCAAATATTGAAAGAGGAAAAAGAAAAGACAGATGAGGGATTTTAAATACATGAGCAAACATAGTTTGAGGGGCTAGAAATTTTAGGGGTAAAATTGCAAGTGTGAAAGCAGAGCTTTGGAACTAGACTTTCTTGAAGATTTCTCCTCCCACACTGGATTGGATCATTTCACCATTGATGCCAATTTAGAACTTGGTATTCTATATTTTGGTTTTGAAGTTTATTGAAAATCTTCCTTTTGCAATATATTGGAAACGCAATGAGTTTTATGCATGTTAATGGTTAACTTATCTATCATTTTTAATATATTGCACCTTTCCCTTAGAATATTGCACTCATTAAATGTTATATTGTGTGAATACGGATCACATTAATTCCGGTTTTTGCAGGATACTAATGTTTGCAGGGTCTGTGTGAAATTTTTGGATTGCAACAATTCGTTTTATTTATTTTATTTTTCTAACCCTATATTTTCATTTTTTTTACTTTTGCAAATAAAATATAAAATATAAAAAAATAAAACTCCAAAAATAGATGCACGGATTCAAAGAATAAGCATTAAAGTTTCATTTAAAGTAGTTTCAATTTTATTTTAAAATAAATTTAAAATTTTAAAATTATTTAAAGTTCATATTTTAAAAAGGGAATTTTGTAATTTCAAAAACTTTATAGGATTTCACATTTTTTAAGGAGAGGTAAAATTTTAAAGCTTTGCAATTTTATTTTCAAGCAATAAATTAACTTCTCTTTATGAAAATTACAATTTCATTAAAGGGGGGTAATTTATATGACATTTCAAAGGCTATATTTTTCAAAGCTAGTCATTTAGATGATTTTATTTCATGCTCAAAGCAACATAAAATCCATTCACAAAGTAGGATAAAATGAATCCACTCATTATTCAATGTTCACATTTTAGAGATAGATTTAGTCTTTTCTTTCAAGCCCTTTCAATTGATGAACAATAAAAGCATGGCATAATTAAGTAAGACCAGCATAGGCCCCTTGTTAATAGTTGCTCGTAAATCACTAAGGTATTCTAGCACTTATTTGACACATTTTCATAAGCATACATGCACACATTAAGTAAAAGGAACCTTGGAGAAATTTATATTTCTTTGCAAGAGGGTTCTAATCAAAATCCTAACTATGAGTGTGGTTTTGCAATTGGAAAAAAATACAACTCAACATTTTGGTGCTAGAAGGAGGGCCTAATTTGGTTATTTTATCGATATTGTAGATGTTAACTTGTTCATTATTACATGCAAGGATTATTTGAAGGCATTGATCTTGGCTAATAAGGTTTTATTGGTCACATTCATTGATTTGAAAGTACTTTAATTCATGATGCATTGATGCTAACCTTTTGCAAATTGGGGAATGTTCTTGATGGCTATGGTTTAATTGATGCATATATTTTGGTTGATAAATGGATGATTTATTCATTGTACATTTGAAAATTGTTAGTCATTTCATACATCTTTGCAAGATATATTTCTTTGACTAACAAAATTGGTACTAAAGCTATATTATTTAAGGTCCACTAATGGCATTGTTTACTTCAACAAGGGCAGGAATTGCATCTTGGATAGGTGATTATTATAGTGAATTAAACATTCCTACCCATCAAATCCCTGAAGGTGTAGAAGAATATTTACCTCATTTTAGGCATGATGTGGCCTTGATTAAGGAACATATTTAGAGATATAAGGATATTTTAATTTATTTTCAAATTATGCATGAAGATGTTTCTTGTAGGTTGTTTTCATACACTTTGGATGAGGTTGCATTGGATTGATACATCCATTTACATCTAGATTCTAGCATATCTTGGGATCGATTAGAGAAAATATTTCTCAACCATTTTGGAAAGTTGGTCGACCTAGATATGATATTAAATCAATTTGTTTCTATCTATAAATAACCTAATGAATCCATGATCTAATTTAATTATACGTTCCATAGGTTGTATATCGATATGAGGGCACATTACATCATTTTATAAGAAGAGGTCATTCAAATATACATGAGAGCCTTAGACCCTATTACTTCTATATTTCTAGGGAGAGTTATTAAATATCCATCATTGCCTAGAGCCTTCAGGGAGGTAGTACTAGTAGAACAACAATGGATTTTAAAAGGGTTTGATGTGGATTGATTATCATTAATTAACCCTAAGGCTCAAAATCAAATACCACCCATGACTCAGTTTGATGCACAATCTTATCCCATAATGAACTATTTTTCAGGAATAATGGATTCCAACCAATACCAACCATCCAGTCTAGCACCCTTGAATCAAATGATGTCTAATTTGAGCAATCAGTGGGATAAATTTGAATGTCTAAATGTTACAACCACCTTAGATATCATCCAAAAATAGGGGCAAGTTTCAAAGTCACTACCCATCAATGAGGATTGTGATGATAAAGTTAACTAAAATATAAAGATTGGCTCTATTTTGGAAACATATGAACCTTTAGAAATAAAAGGCTTAAGGTCATTATTCACAAGTGAGGATTGGAACAATTATAGAAATTTGAGTATAACAATTTATCCCACGAAAGAAACCCTTGACCCACAAAAAGATGATTTTTTTGAAATTGAGGAGGATGAATCTGAGGAAGATGAATTTTTTGAAATTGAGGAGGATGAGTTTGAGGAAAAATGAATTTTTTGAAATTGAGGAGGATGAATCTGAGGAAGAATTTGAAGATAACATGAATGAAGGGGTGGAATCTCATCACATGTTTCAAAAATATAATGATTCTACTATTTCAGACAGAGAATGGGAATCACTTATTTCTTTCACAATTTCTAAAGAAATTTCTATTCCACTTGATGTTGATGTGCAAAAAACTAAAAGTTATGTTTCATCTACGGATCTTATATTATCTACGTAGCAATATAATTCAATTTCAGAGACACTGGAGCTATTAAAAGTGGTTGAAGGTGAATCAATAGATGAATCTGAATATTATGCATAAGACTTGATAGAATCTCATCCTTTGATTTTAGAAGATAATTATTATAATGGTTGGGGAAGATATGAGGAATGTGTTTCTTTTACGCCTTCTGATAAAAAAATTTCTTCATCTGATATGTAAGACACTAAAGTTGCTATCTTACATGAAGAGCCTACAATTCCTGTATAATCATAGAATCACATGTTGTTTGAAGATACAATAGAAATTCATCCCTTAGCTTTAGAAGACAATTATTATAATGGTCGGGGGAGATATGAGTAATTATTCATTTCTCACACTCCTATTGAGAAAAAAACTATTTTTCTTGATATGCAGGATGCTTAAATCTCTATCTTGTATGAAAATCTTGCAATTCCTATACAATCAAAAAATGACACACCCCTTGATCAATGAGATTTATGGTTTGAAAAGGATGGACATATTTTTGATTGGGTGCCTAATTTTAGTGTTTTTGAAAAATAGGTCATTAATGAAGGCAAAGGGCTGCAATATGATGATGATGATGATGATAGAAACCATGAGGAAGAATAAGGTACAAATGCTCATCAAGTCATGGTAAATGAAAGTGTACAAAAGGTAGAATCTCATTCCTTGTTTCCAATCATCCAAACTTCAGGTAAAAGTTTGCACAACTATCTGTTGGATTCGAATGTTATTAATGATGAAATTTCATTGGAGGTTAATAAAGAACTAGAGTTGATTTCTACTCACACCACTAATAAGACTGCTTTATTGAATGAAACGGGAGTATATGTGCTTGAGTTGTTAAATCAAGTTCATCAACTTATAATGAATATGATATCATTTAATAGATATCATAGATGTTTGTAAATTGTTACATGAATATGATTGGCCTAAAGATATAGATGATGACTTGTCTTCAAAATTTTCAGAAATAGCCTCTTATTTGAAATAAATCCTATATGTTTGTGATTTTTACACCTCATTGAATAAGCAAAATATAGTTGAGAATCATGTATTTTATTGCAACTTTAATGAATCAAGGTCTCAACATGGAATTGCTAATACCATTGAATCAAATTGGTGGGGTGAGAGAGGCAAAATGAGAGTTTTTGTTTTGTGTTTTTTAATCTTGTTTTGGTTGGATTTATGTAAATCTTGGCATGCATATCATAATATATGTCTCTTAAAGTGTGCTAATCATGTTCAGGATCTAGGGAAATGATAGCTAGATTTTTGTATCATGTTTATATATATTTGGTTTTCATGTTTTGGCATTTAGTCTTTTCTTTGTTTGTCATTTTGGTGTGTAGTCTCTTGTTTGCAAGATTAAGCTTCTGGCTTTCTTGTCAGTTTTCATTAGGTTAGGATTTGATCTATTTTTGAGTTTTGCGTTTTAGGTTGGTCCTTCCTATTAAGGTAGTATTTTGTGATAGCTACTACTTTATGGCCTCTTGACTATTTTTTGTGTTCCTTTGTCAAGAAGCGTGAACAACCTAGTTTGGATTCATAGGGATCAAAAAAAGGGGGATGAAATTTTTTAGTGATCATTCTCTGATTTTAGGATTAAGATGGTGAATTTTGGAGCATTGAATAATTTTGCTAAAGCTATGCATGAACAAATCATATTAAGGGGCATGTCTTAAAATCTTGAAGGATGAAGTTATGTTGGTTTGTGAATTAAGGCAAAAAAATTTGTAGACTCCATATTTAGCCTTAAGTGGTCTGTAACCCAGGTGGCATGGAGATTTTGTAAAGCAATACAATGCTTAATATATAAAAAAAAAAAAAAAGTAAAAAGTAATGCAAAATATCAATTAGACACATGGGTGATTCAGACAATCTCTATCGGGGCTATGGACTCATGGCTGGTAGTAGAGCAAGATCTAGAAGGAATCAAGGTCATCTCCACTAGGGCTATAAACGCATGGTTGGTAGTGGAGCAATGCACAGGCACATTCTTTATGAGTAATATTTATGTAGCCTAAATGCAAAACGGGTGATGGAGTTCTAATGGTTTTCAAGAATGCAAAATAAAATCACTTTCATACATATTAAGCTAAAGCAAAGGTTCATGTGTTTTCATTGAAGCTATCTAACCCCATTTTATTTGAATGTTGCTAGATAGCATATATTTCTCTAATATTTAGTTTATTTTAAGAAATGGGTTCTTCATATAAAATACTCAAGAGCATTTCCTAGCAGAGTCGCTATTTGTTGTGGCCATTGCACAACTAGCCCCAAACTTGAGGGCCCACCTTTAATTTTGTTATTTTGGAAAATTTTGGTTTTATTTGAATGGTATTTTTGATAGACTCATATGTTGTTTGTGTCTCCCTTTAATTTCATTGAGAGTGTTTAGTGTTTTGGTTAGGTTTTAGCTCTTCATTTTGTTTTAAATTTTTGTAAAATTTTTAAGTTTTAAATCAAATGTTTGAATTAGATCTCTTGTTAATAAAATAAATAAGCAATAAATAAAAAATATAAAAAATGAATAAATATATATATATAACAAAATAAAAAAAGTAAAAGGTGTTTTCTCTTTGTTATTTCCATTTCACCTTACCTTTATATCAAGGATAAAAATAAATATGAAGTGATGGCATTTCCTTTTCATATGGCACTGTAATAGTTCTTAGCATATTGATCTTGGTATTAATATATATTGTAACCTTTTGTTACAGGATAATTTAATCTTAATATGTTATATTAATGTCATCTAGGGCCTTCGATGATGAAGTGAGCCAACATAATGGTGGTACAGCAAGATAACCATGTAGACGGGTGACGAGGAAGTTACGCAAGAAAAAAGGGAAGATGTGGGTAGGAGTTGATGATCAATTCATCGAGGGAATCCTGAGGTGGAGGTGCACTATACTGAAATATATCAGGTCGACCAACGCAGGTTTAGATAGCACGACATAGAGGTGATGAGGGATGTGAATCCTCATTTTGATTGCATCATGGGTAGTGATATGGTAGAGGTAGATCATTCGGGCGGTTTGGCAAATGAAGATCACTAGCTTGGATGAAGCAATTGCTCGTTATGTTGCAAGGCAGACAATAATCCTAAGCAATAAACTATAATTTTTGATACGTCGATCGAAAAGATGTAGAAGATTGTCCAAGAAAATGTGTAGCTATTTCTAGTGTTTTCCATCCCCCCATTTTGCACGTGCAAGCTTTGGATGTGATTTGGTGGATCGATTACCATTTTAATCACCATATGAGGAGGAAACTACATATTTTAATCTATGTCATGGATACTAGACTGTGTTGTAGTTAGGGAGGTAGGGAAGTCAACATATGCTAAATCATTGCTCACACCTAGGACAAATGGCAATGTGGACACAAAACAAGACATGAACTTCTAGACCATGGTGGATGACTCGTTTCCCATGGGAATGGTGAACAATGACAGGGACTTACGTAGCAAATATGACATTGAATACATAGATATAATGATAAAGAATTATTAAAAAAAGCATCGGATTCAAATGATATTGATGATAGGTCGGATGAAGCACTGGAGAATTACAAATTTTTAGACCAGAGAAAAGGATTCAGAAATAGCAAAATTTAAAAATCAATGTTGGTACAATGAATTTATTAATTTTAGACTACGCTTTCTCCCTCCATTTTTGTCATGAAATCAAAAATTAATGGCAATCAAGGTCTATAAAGTTGTCAATTTTAGACTATGCCCTTTATTTTAGCAGCAATTAACAACGCAGTAAAATGGAGGACATGGATGAACACTAATGAAGTGGAATTATTCATAGGTATATGGGTAGAGATTCCTAGTGATGGTGGTCAAACACGATGTAGTAGTGTTGTTTATACTAATATGCAGTGCACGTAAGGGCAGTCTATCTCTATTTAGAATAAAATCGTTGGTGTCAGAAGGCAACATCAAACAAAGGAACATATGAAAGAATAGTGAAATTATAAAGAATTATTAATTTTACTCATTCTACACTGGTAGATTTATTTCAAAATATTACAGAGATGATGATTGGGTTGTTTGAGCAGCCACAAGTACCTTATGTTGAATGTTAAGTTCACACGCTCGATGTTGATAAGGAGCAAGAATCAAGAAGATGGTGGAAAGCTAATATGGATAGAGGGCCCATTTAAATGGTAGGGTATGAGAACGTATGAAAATATAGTATGTTTTATTTTATCTATAAACAAATCATTACGGGCTAACCACATTCCCTATAATGCTAATTCCTTACCACATGTAGATAGCAGCATAAGAAAACTGCTAAAGGTTTGACAGTTAACAAGTTCTAGGAACATGGGTGCAACTTTAAAATAGAAGCTTTAGATAGAGTCAGATTAATAGAAAGAAAATGCATACAAGAAAAAGGAAGGTTATGAAATCATACAAGGAAGATGAAGTGATTTTTATGGGATGAAGTTTAACGTTTGAAAAGGGTGTTATCAAAATCAAACAGTGAAAGATAAAAACGAAAATATAGATGAGGGGTTTTAAAGATAGGAGCGAATACAGTTTGAGGGGTTAGAAAGTTCGGGGGCAAAATCGCAGGTGTGAAAGCAGAGCTTTGGAGCTAGATTTACCTAAATATTTCTCCTCCCATGCTGGATTATATTATTTCACCATTTATGCCAATTTAGAATTTGGTATTATGTATTTTTGTTTTGAAGTTTATTGAAAATCTTCCTTTTGCAATAACTTGAAACACAGTGAGTTTTATGCATGTTTATGGTTTACTTATCTGTCATTTTTAATAACTTGCACCTTTCCCTTATAATATTGCACTGCATTAAATTTTATATTGCGTGAATACATATCACATTAATGTTGGTTTTTGTAGGATACTAATGTTTGCAAGGTCTATGTAAAATTTTTGGATTACAACAATTCATTTTATTTCTTTTATTTTCTTTTCTTTTATTTTTCTAACCCTATATTTTTCATTTTTTTTTACTTTTGCAAATAAAATATAAAAAATAAAAAAACTGAAACTCTAAAAATAGATGCACATATTCAAATATTAAGATTTAAAGTTTCATTAAGAGGAGTTTTGATTTTATTTTGAAAGAAATTCAAAATTCTAAAATTATTTAAAGTTCACATTTTAAAAAGGGAATTTTGTAATTTCAAAAACTTTACAAGATTTTACATTTTTTAAGGAGAGGCAAAATTTTAGAGCTTTGCAATTTTGTTTTCAAGCAATAAATTAACTTCCCTTTATGAAAATTACAATTTCATTAAAGGGGGTAATTTACATGACATTTCATAGGCTATATTTTTTAAAGCTAGTCATTTAGATGATTTTATTTCATGCTCAAAGTAACGTAAAATCCATTCACAAAGCATGATAAAATGAATCTGCTCATTATTCAATGTTCACATTTCAAAGATAGATTTAGTCTTTTCTTTCAAGCCCTTTCAATTAATGAACAATAAAATCATAGCATAATAAAGGAAGACCAACACAGGCCCCTTGTTAACAGTTGCTCACAAATCACTAAGGTATTCTAGAACTTATTTACCACATTTTCACAAGCATAAATGCACACATTAAGTAAAAGAAACCTTGGAGAAATTTTTATTTCTTTGTAAGAGAGGGTTTTCTAATCAAAATCCTAACTGTGAGTGTGGTTTTGCAATTGGGTAAAATTAGAACTCAACAAGAGCCTTGATTAACACTGAGTATGTCAGAGTAGAAACACATCTCATGACCCATTCCATCCAATACTGAGAGAAACCAAATATTGTCATCATCTTTGACAAGAAGTTCCACTCCACCCTATCATAAGCCTTTGACATATCCAATTTTATGAACATTTCTCTATGACCAAATTTTTGATTTGAATGGATTACCTCTTGAGCTAGAACCACACCATCCAAGATTTATTTGCTCTCTACCTCCTTGCTTTAAGGAGATAATTCTATGTAGAAGAGGTTTTAACTGCTAAGCCATTACCTTTGTGATTATTTTATATATGACATTGCATAAGGCAATAGGTCTATAATCTGAAATATGCACCCCATCCTCCACTTTTGAATTAAGGTAATGAAAGTATGATTTAATGCTTTAAGTATTTTTTTACTGCCTTTGGACTCCTCTATAACAGTCATTACATCCTCCTCCAAGTTGTCCTAGAAGGCCTAAAAAAATCAATTGGAAAGCCATCTGGACCTAGTGTTTTTTCGGTGCTCATTCCAAAGACTAATTTCTTTAGTTCCTCTCTATCAATGGATTTAAGTAGGGCCTAATTTTCTTCTTCAAATATAATACAAGGTATGACAGCAAGAACTTCTTTTTGAGCCTCTTCATATTGCACCATACTTTTCTTAAATAGTTTAGAAAGAGCTTCCATAACTGGAATTGTATCAAAGGAGTTCCCATTCTCATATTGAAGAGCTTCCATGTTGTTCGTCTATCTTCTAGCACAAGCAACCCAATAGAAAATTTTAGTATTTTATCACCTTCTAATAAGCAAGTGGTTCATACTCTATGTTTCTAATAGGTCTCCTCTTGGTTGTCAATATCCTCAACTACTTTACACAATGCATCATCCTCTTCTTTGAGATGCTCTATAATTGTTCCTTCCCTGAAGTATTTTTGAACCTCATCCCATATGGCCATCAATGGAGCTCTTTGGACCTAGAAGTCTATCTTGTTATCTCATCTTCATTGTTTCAGTTGATACTTGACATAATGAAGTTGTTTTTATAATCTAAACAT
The DNA here is from genome assembly GCA_028583015.1 of Wollemia nobilis. Taxonomy (NCBI): domain Eukaryota; kingdom Viridiplantae; phylum Streptophyta; class Pinopsida; order Araucariales; family Araucariaceae; genus Wollemia; species Wollemia nobilis. The sequence goes on from JAQPPZ010002105.1 coordinate 2,335,439, forward strand.
TGTTGTCCCATATGTTGGATGACCCTCGTCCCACCACTGTGGAATTTTCTTTCGAAGTACCTCTTTTTGTAACCAAAAGTTTCAAATTTAAATGGTTTGTGATGTTGCACTGCCTTGATCCCCCCTTCCAAAAAAATAGGAAAGTGACCTAAAACTGGACCCTCCAAAATATGAAATTTTATATTCCATTTCACAAATGCCTTCTCTGAAACCAAAAAATGATCTAACTTCACCTTCCTGCTATGTGGTTCCCTCCTCTTATTAGTCCAAGTATAGTTGGTTCCAGGGCATTTAATATCCACCAAGTATAATGTCTGGACTTGGGTAATCATAAGTCGATCCCTTTGGTCTAAAATTAGGGTTCCCCCTTCCTAATATCTAGAGAATAATTTAGCATTAAAATTCCCAACAACAATCCAGTCACTCTTCCCTTGAAACTCTCATGTTATGCACAACTTTCCATTGATGCATCTAACCATCTAGGTTTTGAGCCCCATAAAAGTTTGTGATTAAAACCTATTCAATTGTCATATTGTTCCTAAAATATGATGTGAGGACACCTCTCCAAGCTATATGTTCCATTGTAGTCCATTTAAGAGAGTTCCAAAAAGTAACTATCCCCTCTGAGACCCCTTGGGTAGCCACTTCCATATGACCATCACCTCTCCAAAGTCTAACGATATTTTTGTCTCCTGCATAAGTAAGAATATTATTATAAATTTTTCTAAGAGTCATCGAACAGTATATTTATGGGTTCTATTGTTTAAACCCCTAACATTCCATGATTTTATAAACATCGGTTACCTTGAGAGCAATAAAAATCTATTGGTATCATTGATCCTCTAGTGATCATTTTATCTCCTTGAACTACTATCAATTTCTTATTTGATTTTCTACCCACTCCTTAAGAGCTAATATTTTTTTATATCTTTTCCACTTGAGTTATCCCTAGAGTTGGCCTTTCTCTGTTCTTTTTTGCTATACCACGGATGGAATCCTTAATTATCGGTTGCTCTTGGTTATGCACTATTAATACCCTTGCACTCTCTGATTGCAGTAACTCACTACAATCCATTACCTACTCTAGGATGGTAGGAGGTGAAATAGGGGTTTGAACATGGTTTTTGTTATTTTCATTATTCCCATACACTCATTCCATGAATTATTCTTCTTCCTAATCCACTAGTGTCTTGAATATAGCATACCTATTAAAGGGTTTGCTTTGGGTTTGCTCTTTACCATATTTTTTCTTTTACCTTCTCCTTATTTTGGGTTGTTCAAAACCATCTCCTTGTGCTTTTTTACCCTAAGAAATATTGGTTGTTTCTTTATTGATTGTTGATTGTTGGTCAAATATCTGTCTAAAATACAAACATATGTTTGTGTGTCCTAGACATGGCCAACATTGAAAGGCTAGAGGAAATAAATGTCCGTCATGCCAATCTCCAAAGAGGGCTGGATCCCTTACTAATACTACACCAGTTAAATTATAGAGTTGAAAGAAATAAATTAGAAATAATAGAAAGAAATGGAAAATATAGCCACAGGCCAAAGATGTAGGATTAGGGATAGACTAGTAGCAGGAATTCCAACCAAGTGTTATTGCAGCATAAAATAGAAAGGAGGTGATAGAATCCACTTACAATTTTTTGGAGACAACTTCTAGAATCGCATTCCAGTACTCACACTTACATTAGCAATACCCAAATCCAGATGCAAAATTTGAACTTAATAGCAAATAGCAAACATAAATATAAAGAGAAATTCTTATAATAGAAAGAAATCAAACGTAGAAATGTCTTACAAAAATTAGAAGCCACAACTTCTTCTATTTACGTAGAGAACTTGAATGGTTTTTCTGCATAATATCCATCCTCCTTTTTCAATAAAAATGAGTAGTATTTATAGAGGAATTTCACCTCTATCATTTAATGCACATATGACAAAATATTTACAAATCGAAAACCTCTGCGAATAAATTCCTCCTTGAAGTCCTTGAAAATATACTTCCTGAGACAATGATCCAGTTTCTAAGATGAAATCTCCAAGAAATCAGCACATTTGGGTGTCGGTACACAAAAAATTACAAACTTGGTCATTGATTTGATGCCTCCATTGCTCCTTGGAAATTTACCCCTGTACAAGATGTCTTGAAACTCATGAAAATTACCTGGTAATTTTGATGTTGTAGCTCCTTTTGCTTGAAATCAACAAATTTAGTTACTCCTTGCCCCAATAATTTAATTTGTTTCATTCACCTGACTTGAGCACCTTTGAAAACCTTTGTTGATACCAAAAATAGAATTCATTTGAAACCAAGCAATGAGTGAATGTGTCACCTTCAACCTGCATCATTTCTTCCTCATTTATACTTCCTAGTGAAGAGGACGCCCAGAAAGAGATAATATTCACAATTTCATTCCACCTCTTGTAGTCCTCATGTTATTGCATTACACATACAACCCCTTCACTCAAATTGAATTTTTGTGTATTCATTCATTTCCTTGTTACAACAGCAATCAATATGGAAGAAAAATAAGCGAAAACAACTAATTAAAATACTTGGAACCCCCTTTGTATTGTTTCACCCCTGGAAGGGATGATTAAGAGTTTTTTCTTTCTTTTAGAGTGAAAGTACCTTACATAAGACATATTCTTCTTCTTAAAATATACGTTCACCCCTAGACCAGGTGAAAGGCACTGTCACCTCTCATTTTGGGTGAACGTCATTTTGATTTTTCAACACCCAATCAAAAAATAAAACTTTGGATGCATTCATCAGGCCATTCTCCCTAGAGCTTCGCCCCAAGGAGGGGCAAATAGGACTTTCACCCCTTATCTAGGCTAAAAGCGCTTCCATATTTAGATGTCTTGATGCCCACTGAAGTGGTGTCCACACATTATATATTATATATACTTTCACCTAAAATAAGGGTGAAAGGTGTTTTTACCCCTCTCTTGCGGTGAATGTTTAGTTGACTATTCAACACTACCCGGGTGCCTTGCTATTTCCTTGGTGTTCGTCCAAACTCATCATTTTATTGGGATTTCACCCTAGGGAGGGTCAACAGGGAGTTTGGACCCTCTGTTGAGGTGAAAGTCATGTTGACTATTCAATGGACTACGTTGGCGCATTATTTTAAAAACTTAAAGATGTTCACCCCAAAGTGGGGTGAACGCTTCTTTCACCCCATATTTGGGGTGAATGCACTTATTTGCATTATAGTTGACATTTTACTTCAGGCTTACTCAACTTAACCATTTAAAACATATTTTTACCCCTAGGAGGGGCAAAAAGGACTCAACCAGCTAAGCGCCTTAGCCTAGAGGATGTCCATAACCTACAATATATTTACGAGTCACTGAGTGTTCCTTGTGTGTTCACTAAACATGCTTGGGATGAGGTAGTTATATTTTATGAAGTTACCTACAAAATTTTGAAGGAGAAGGCCATAGTAGAGCGAGCAAAATTGGAGCAAGTAGCAGCAGTAGTAGAACAAGCAAAGGTAATGTGGATAGTAGCAGAGGCATAGGTGGCTAAAAAGATAGAAGTTGAGCAAGCACAAAAAGATGAGTCTAAATCAGAAGTGTCATCTAAGGCAGCCAGCAAAAAGATCTAATAAGGAGCCCAATGGATAAAGGCCTAGGATCACTGCATCCATGTGAGCTAGATACCCCATGAGTCATCAAAAATATTGGTAATTTTGATATTATGTCACATTGGGATTTTTGACAAAATTTTATTGATTATAAAAGCGGCAAAATTTATTAATGTTATGATTGCAAAATTTTTACCGATATAATGTATTGTAATTATTTTTTGTGTGTTAACCTCCTTCTTTGTTTTTCATGTGTTTTTTACTTGAAAATAATGGGTGTTATAAGGTAAAATACTTGGGAAAATTGGTTGATGAGATCAGTTAAAATTACCCAAAGATGTCTGCAAAAAATAGTTCCCAAAGACTAAGAATAATAAAATATAATAGCCTTTTTCTTGAATAAATAATGAAGAATCCTCATCACCTTCAGAAATCATGTTGTTAAGTAGTGGAAATAAAAGAAGTACATTCACCCTTAAAATGGAGTTACAAGCATATTCGCTCCACTTTGGGATGAATGAGGTTCGTCAGAAGGAAGAAAACGTACTAAGTTAGGTCAATGCTCTTTCTTCCCAAGTGAGGGGTGAAAGTCCCTTTCGCTCCTCCTAGGGTCAAAAATATATTTTAAATGGTTAAGTTGAGCAATCCCAATGTCAAAGTGCAATGGCAATGAAAATAAGTGCATTCACCCCAAATATGGAGCGAAAGCAACATTCACCCCATTTTGGGGCAAACATCTTTAAGTTTTAAAATAATACGCTAAGATAGTCTATTGACTAGTCAACAGGACTTTCATCTTAAGAGAGGGGTAAAACTCCATGTCGCCCCTCCCTGGGGTGAAAGCACAACAAAATAATAATTTTGAACGAACACCAAAGAAATAACAAGGCATCCGGGTAGCGTTGAATAGTCAACTAAGTATTCGCCCCAAGAGAGGAACAAAAACACCTTTCGCCCTTCCTATAGGTAAATATATATATAAGATATAATGTGTGGACCCCACTTCAACGTGCATCAAGACAACTAAATATTTCACCCTAGGTGAGGGTTGAAAGTCCCATCCGCCCCTCCTTAGGGCGAAGCTCTAGGGAGAATGGCCCGACGAACACATCCAAAGTTCTATTTTTTGATTGGGTGTTGAAAAATCAAAATGGCATTCACCCAAAATGAGAGGTGACAGTGTCTTTCACCCATTCTAGGGGTGAACGTATATTTTAAGAAGAAGAAGATGCCTTATGTAAGGTGGTTTCACTCCGGAAGAAAGGAAAAACTTTTAATCATGCCTTCCAAGGGTGAAATAATACAAAGGTGGTTCCAAGTACTATAATTAGCTATTTTCACTCATTTTTCTTCTAGATTGATTGTTGTTGTAACAAGAAAATAAATGCATACGCCAAGTTTCAATTTGAGTGAAGTAAGGGATTGTATGTGTAATGCAATAACATGAGGACTACAAGAGGTGGAATGAAATTGTGAATATTATCTCTTTCTAGATGCCCTCTTCACTAGGAAGTATAAATGAGGAAGAAACTATGCAGGCTGAAGGAGACACGTTCGTTCATTGCTTGGTTTCAAGTGAATTCTATTTTTGATGTCAATTGAGGTTTTCAAAGGTGCTTAGTTCAAGCGAATGAAATAAATTAAATGATTGGGGCAAGGAGTAACTGAAGTTGTTGATTTCAAGCAAAAGGAGCTATAGCATTAAATTACCAGGCAATTTTCATGAGTTCCAAGACATCCTATACAAGGAGAAATTTCCAAGTAACTATGGAGGTATCAAGTCAACAACCAGCTTTGCAATTTTTCATGCACTGATAACTAAATGTGTCGATTTCTTGGAGATTTCATCTTAGAAACTGGATCACTATCTTAGGAAGCAGAGTTTCAAGGACTTTTAGGAGGAATTTCTTCGCAAAGATTCCCTATTTGTAAACATTTTGTCATATGTGCATTAAATGATAGAGGTAAAATTCCTCTATAAATACTACTCATTTTCATTGTAAAAGGAGGATAGACATTCAGTAGAAAAACTATTCAAGTTCTCTACGTAAATAGAAGAAGTTGTGGCTTATGATTTTACAAGTAGTCTCTTTGTGTGATTTCTTTCTTTTCAAGCATTTCTATTTTATATTCATGTTTGCTATCTACTGTTAAGTTCAAATTCTGCACTTGGATTTGGGCATTGTTGGTGTAAGTGTGAGTATTGGAATGCGATTCTGGAAGTTGTCTCCGGGGAATTGTAAGTAGATACTCTTGCCTCCTATTTTATGTTGCTATAACACTTGGTTGGAATTCTTGCTGCTAGTAAGTCCCCAATCCTACATCTTTGGCCTGTGGTTATATTTCTCATTTTTTTCTGTTATTTCCATTTCTTTCCTGCAACTCTAAACTTAAAACCGGTGTAGAATTTAGTAAGGGAGCCAACCCTCTCTGGAGATTGGCCCGAAGGACATTTCTTTCCTTTGGCCTTTCAATGTTGGCCGTGTCTAGTGCGCACAAATGCATGTTTGTATTTTAGGCAGATATTTGACCAACAGTTTTTGGAATACCCGGTGGGACTTAAAAGTTCCACTTTCAACAGTATTGAGGTTTGATGTTTGCTCACCTTTGTGTTGAATAGTTAGAACATCTGGCGACTCAACTACACCCAAAAGCCTCCGAATGTGAAGGCAGCGAAGGCTGTAGTTCATGATCACAAGACCGAAGGCCAAAAATCCTGAAGATCCTATCGAGTTCTACGAACTTGATATCCAAAGGTTAGGGGAACATCCCCAGTTAGTTACTTTTCCCCATACATCGTCTGCAAAATCCTCACAGTTAGCTGGTGTGTTTTCTGTCCCTTCAAGTCCGGCTAGTATTGCTACTAGCGTCCCACCTCCTCAACCATATACACCAGTCCACATGACTCAGAACCCACCACCACGACAACCACATCCACCTAGGCAGTTCCCAGCATGTAATAGCTCAAGAGATTTGAACTTACAAGCTCAGAATCCAGTCCTTAAAGCAGCATTGAAAGCTTTGCCTACTTATGATGGTACTGGTAAGACCACTTACGAGCACATCCAGGATGTGGCCTTTTTGGCGATTATTCACCGTATTACAGACGAGGATACTATGGTGAGATTACTAGTGTTGTCTCTTCGAGGAAAGTTGTTATATTGGTATTGGTCTTTTTCGCCTGCCACTATTGTGACATGGGGTCAGTTGGCGGAATTGTTAATCAAGAATTTTCATGAACAAGCTGATCTTTTCTCCTTGCTGCATCAATTCATGAATATCCAGAGGCATCTGTAGGAGGAGATAGTAGACTTTAATGTCAGGTTCGATCGAAGCTGGTAGAGAGTTCCCGATGGCCTTTGGCCCACGCATGAGCAAGCTGCATTCTACTATCTTCGGGCCTTCAACTCAGACATTGGTATGGTGGTTCGGTAGGCCAATGTAAACACATTTCCATAGCTGTATACGCAAGCGCAGAAGGCCGAATCAGATTTGATCACCATAGGTAAGCTTCCCCCGAAGGTAACTATGCCCATCCTTCCCGATCTTCCACAACATTTGTATTCAAGTGCGTTCTCACAGCCTATACCTGGTTCCCTGATGGAGCTCGGGTCCACCTCAAATTGCTCCAGTTCCAGTTCCGCAACTCCCCGCTCCAAGTATTCCACAATTACTTGCACCAGTTGTGCCACAGTTTGCCAGCACCAGTTCCTTTCCCAGTGCTACCAGCGCAGCTTGTTCCACTATCGTTACTTACCCCATCAGCGCCTCTACCTTTACCAACACCTCCTGTGCCCTCAAATCCTGATCCTTACATGAAATTGTTACAAGAAATATAATATGTTAATTCGGCTGTAAGGACAATGTCGAACGAAATCATTGTAGTTAAGAAAAAACAAGCTGAAGCAGATTTTCGGTGAAGGAGGTTTCAAACACCGCTAATCACAAGGGAGCAACCAACCACTAGCAAGGGCCTTGAGAGGAACACAACTGTGTTGGCAAACGAAGAAACTAGTACATCAGAGAGAGCATACTGGTGCTCCACCTGCAATGATCCTCATGGAGAAGACACGTGCATGGTTCATCTGAACTATGTACAGACGTTAGTAGAAAGTTTTGCCAGTGGGCAAGTCAATATGATAATGGAATTTGATCATAATTTTATGGTCCCCTCTTTGGAGCAAGTTTTAGTTCTTACGAGGGTTGGAAAGAATCCGGTGACTGTTGATCCAGCAGAAATGGAGCCTCTGAAAGTTCCTGCTGAACAAAAGGTACAAAATGAAAAAGTGCAACCGCAAGCGAAAGCACTTGGAGCGACAACAAAGCAGCAGGATTCTGTCTTATTGAAGGATCTATTGCCCAAGCAAGCTCAAGAAAAGTTGTCGACGAAGGTGTCAGCTTCACAGTCTGCAACCACTCAAGTGCAAATAGAGGAAAAGGAACAAGCTAAAGAGAGTCTCAAATACCTGCCATTAACTAAGCGGCATAGGGTGAAAGCTACTCCACAGTATCGGAACAAGTATGAGCAGGATGTAGAAGAAAAAGTTCCTGGTACTTCTAATTATAATATTGTTGAGGAAATGAAGAAGATTCCGGCAAAGGTGAGTTTATATGATGCACTATAGTTACCTGGGCAAGTTGATTTGTTGCAGGAATCTCTAAAATCTGCAAAAGATCAAAAGAAAAGTCATTCCCAAATAGTTTTAGCACAGACACTACCGACTTCCGCCACTGGTAAGAGTAGACCACCCCCGTTCTATTTGTCTCTCAAAATGGAAGGGTGGGTTGTGCATAATTGTATGATTGACTCCGGTGCTGCGACTATTGCCATGCCGAAGCAAGTATGTGAAGTCATGGGAATGGTGTACACAAGAAGCAGTCCAGGGGTATTGCAGTTGGATGGGACCCCGGTCAAAATGGTGGGAGTAATCGAGGATATTCCTATCGTTCTACACAACATGCCACAAATCACTATCATCAAGAAGTAGTGGTGGTTGACTTGGAACCATACTTTGTGTCTCTCGAGGGAGTTCACAGCAAAACTAAGAGGATACATTTCCTTAGACTATTCACATTTAGAGATCCCATTCAAAGGAAGGAGAATTCACATCTATAATGAAAAGCCATCCACTTTTCATATAGAAAAGTTGGAAGAAGAAGAAAAGTCCATTGGTGCAGTCAACATGATGATGGAGGAATTACAAGAAGTGGATTTGATGGAAGAGGCTCTTGGTGAGCTCCGCCTTGAAGATGAGTTCTCATTAATGGATTTCAACACGATGGTTGAAACGGACATCGATTGTTATACCATAACTAAACCTGAGCAGACTGAAGAAGAAATCTCTGATACCCCAGACCCCGTCTCTGATTAGCTATGGAAGCTGTATTTACATGGTGCAAGGTGTAAGAATGGCGTAGGGGTTGGTATTGTCCTTGTTTCTCCTACAGGGGTGCAGAAAACTTATTCATACCGGTTAACTTGGAGCTGCACAAATAATGCTGCCGAATATGAAACGCTGTGCCTTGGTTTGAAGAAAGCTGAAAAGTTGGAATAAATCAGCTGCAAATCTTTGGAGACTCTGAATTCATTGTCAACCAGACTACAAACAAGTGTGTGTCAAAGCAACACTATTTGAATGTCTATCGTAACAAGGTATGGGATTTGTTTGAGTCATTTACAACATTGAACATCCGGGCGATTTCGTGGGAGCAGAACAAACATGCAGACATTTTAGCTTCTCTTGGTGCTAATTTCTCTCCCCTGGAGCAAGTAGTCAGGAAACCTAAGACGACGAGGGTAATTTATAGACCCTCGATCCCTGATAAAAACCTTTATTGGCAAAGTCTTCGATAATGATGAACAAATAATCAATTTTCTAATTAAGGAAGCTGCAAGTGCGGAAGATAGAATACTTGCCGAGGAGGAAATGGAAGGAATGATTCAATTGAAAAACAATCACATTCCTAGGGGACTGATTTCTCTTGAGAGTCTGTTTGATCAGAACGATTGGACAGAGAAACATAAGATCAAGGTGGATGCGAAGGAATAAAAAGAAATGCAGTTGGAGCTTGAAGATATCAAAAATTTGTGTTATGAGTTCCCCGACATCGTTGCATGGAGCTATCATGATTTAAAAGGATATGATAAAAACGTAATCTAGCATACTATTGAACTGCAGGAGGGGGTGAAGCCTTTTCGGTAAAAACAGTTGTCTGTCAATCCCAAAATTGAGGTGCTCCTGAAAGCAGAGCTGCTAAAAATGTTGAAGGTGAAAATAATTTATCCAATCAAGTACTCGACATGGGTGGCGAACTTGGTTCCAGTTTGGAAGAAAAATGGAGATATTCGCCTGTGCGTGGACTTTCGGAATCTGAACCAAGCATCCCTGAAGGATCACTATCCTTTACCGCAGATCGACCAAATTCTACACGTAGTCGCTGGAGCTCAGAGATTTTCATTGCTAGATGGTTTTTCCGGCTACAATTAGATTTGGGTGAAAGATGAGGACCAACACAACATGACGTTTACTAAAAAGTGGGGCACTTTTGCCTATCAGAGGATGACATTCGGTCTTTCAAATGCTGGAGCCACCTTTCAGAGAGCTATGGACATTGCTTTCGGTGAGTTATTGAATAGAGTTATTGTGATTTATCTAGACGACATGACGGTTTTCTCACACCGCAGGGAAGAGCATGTCTCTCATTTGAGCCAGGTGTTCGAAAAATGTCCAGAATTTGGAATTTCCATTAACCCGAAGAAATCCATTTTCGTTGTTAAAGAAGGGAAACTTTTGGGACACGTGATTTCACAAGAAGGACTGACGATTGATCCTGCGAGAGTTGAGGCTCTCTTGAAATCGCTACTGCCATCAACAAGAAAGACCTGCAATCATTCTTTGGCTAGATCAATTTCATTCGGAAATTCATTGCGGATTTTGCTCAGGTCGTAAAACCAATGACTGAGCTTCTGAAGAAAAATGCGGACTTTAAGTGGCAGAAGCACGAAGACAGGCATTTCGAGAAATCAAGGAGAGGATTACCCAAGCGCTAGTATTAATTAATCGCGATTATTCAAAAGACTTCATCCTTTATGCAGTAGGCAAACAGGAGACTTACGTTGCAGTCCTAAACCAGAAGCAAGATGATGGGGATGAGAAGCCCATTACCTTCTTGAGTCAAGTCATTGTGCCGCACCAGGAGAAATATAACTTCATAGAAACATGTATATGTAGTCATGAAGTCGTTGAATAAGTTTCGACATTTTGTTTCACAGAGCAAGATAGTCGTTTATGTTATTCATCTAGACGTCAGAAACTTCATTCTTCAAAGGGAATTAGGCGACAAAAGAGCAGGTTGGATCTCAAAAAATCAAGAATACGATGTGGACCTCTCTGCCAAGAACTGGCCAAAAGCGCGGTTTCTGGATCAATGACTTTAGTACAGGATGAGGTAATCCACGAAAGCAATTTTGCAAATCGAGCTATTGATGATCGTGACTAGATAGAGGACCTTGTCGAATTCTTTACATATGGGAAGTGTCCATCACAGCTTGATGCTTCACAGCGTCGAAGATTCAGACTGCAAGCACTTAAGTATGTCCTGTTGCCGAATGGGTTATTCCATAAGAATATAGACGGAGTACTCCTCAGATGTGTAAAGGAGTCAGAGAAGCAAAATTTTTTGGAGGAATTTCACTTTGGCTTATCCGGTGGGCATTATGTAGGAAGACCTATGGCCTTGAATATCATCCGAGCCGGGTATTTTTGGCCTACTCTTTTCGTAGATGCACACAAAGTGAGCCAAAGTTACGACAATTGTCAGCGGTATGTTGGTAGGAATAAGAAAGTTTCTTTGCCCCTACATCTGATTCAAGTGGAAGCGCCATTTCAGCAATGGGGATTGGACTTCATTGGAGTTATCGATCCTCATTCCTCCATCGAACACAAATATATCTTAACAACTACTGATTATTTTACCATGTGGGCAGAGGCCATTCCAACCAAAAAAGCAGATCAGGCTACAATCATCTCTTTACTTGAGGGATTGATTACCCGTTTCGGTGTTCTAGATGCTATTGTAACAAATAACGTAACTCCATTCATTGGGGCCAAGATCACCGAATTTGCAAGCAAGTATGGGATTTATCTGAAGATATCCTCCTATTATTACCCCGCAAGGAAACGGCTTGGCCGAATCCACAAACAAAAACTTGCTGCGGATTTTAAAAAGGACATTGGGAAACAATAAAAGAAGCTGGCATTTATTGTTAAATCAGGGTTTATGGGCAGATCGGATATCAGTGAAGAAGTCTATCAAAGTCTCTCCTTACTCTCTGGTGTATGGAAAAGAGGCAGTGTTACCCACTCACATCGAACTTCCTATGCTTCGAACGTTGCAGTTGTTCCAAAATGATGATAACGAGTTCGATCCTATGAGTGCAAGGTTGGCTCAATTACTACAACTAAAGGAGGAGAGAGAAAAGGCCTATGAGGCTTTCATGGAACATGCAAATATGACGCACAAGTGGTTTGGTAGGAAGACAATAGAACGCAAGTTTCAGGTGGGAGATTTAGTTCTCAAATGGAACGGTAACAAAGCTAAGTCAGAGAAGCACCACAAGTTTGATGTGATCTAGGAAGGTCCATTTCAAGTTTCTGTAGTGAATTCGGTGAATGCATATTATGTTCGAGATATGGATGGTTGGGATATTTCAATTTTAGTTAATGGCCTTCATTTGAAGGCCTATTTTCAATGAGATAATCAATAGGTACAAGTTTGTAAATATGTACATATTTTATTTACAAGTATTTTATTGCTTTATATAAAAAAATTAAAAAAAAAACTTAACTTTGCTTTAAAAACTTCACTTAGAGAAAAGCAGTTTCGCCCCAAATATTTCCATGAGGACATGTTACAATTTCGAGAAAAAATCATGGTTGCACTAAAAAATTTGAACAGTTTTGAAAAGCTCCAAAGTTGAAAGGTTGCTTTATCTCCAAGTTAAAAAGGGAAAATGTTCCAAATAAGGCATTCAGAGACACCTGGAGAAAGTATTGGCGCTGAAAAGCAAAGTGTCTTAATTAAAAAATTAAAGCGTAGGGCTTGATTTCGGGTTTGTGGAATGCAAAAAACTAAAATTTCTTTCATCCCAAGGAAAGGGCGAAAGCTTCATTCGCCTCCTAGTGGGGCGAACATATTCGAAGATGAGAAGTTATATGAAAAGCATCAAATTTCATAATTAAAAAATCAAAAGTGCTTTCGTCAAAAAAGGACGAAAAAAGCCCTCATTCACCTCTTAGAAAGGTGAATGCATGTATGTCCCAAGGCTGATCGAGACCCTAAATATAGTCACAAAGTCAAATTTGGTCAATGGCCCTTTCATCCCATGTAGGATGTGAAACTCTCGTTCGCCTCTCATAAGGGTGAAACAATATATAAGGTTTTTTTTTTAAATGTGGGGGCATGCTTTGGCTTTTCGGGAGACTACAGGTACGAAGAATTCTGTCAAAATTATTTTTTAACTAGGGGCGAAAGCATATCAAACCAAGTGTTACCAAGATATTCAAAAGAGTATGGGAGAGTGCTATGGCATTTTTGATGAATGCATTAAAAGTGAAAAAAGAGGAAAAGCAAGATTTTTATTTAAAGCTTTTGGAAAAAAAACAAGGATTAAAATTTAAAAATTCGATTTTCTTTTCTTAGTATGGCAAAAATAAATAATAGAAGAGAAAAGCCCTAAAATCAGGGGAGTTTTTTAAGAAAATCCATGCTTTTCCTAAATAAGGGGCGAAAGAGAAAAGCTTGAAATTATTTTAAAAGGAGAACATTCACCATGAAATCAAACCAGGCAAGTTGAAGGTATTTTAGAGTGAAAGGAGAAGAGACCAAGCGTGCCCCAAAAGTGTTTTCGCTCCTCCATTGCTTTTTCGGAGTGTGGCGACTTCTCAAGCACTAATCTAATTTTTTGAGTGCACCCTCAAAGCGATTTCGTCATCCGACATGTGGTGGATTTAAAAAATTATGCATACATGTTGAGACACATTTTCAAGGTATTTAATTTAAAATGTGCACCCGGATTTGCATTGGAAAGTGAATTGGAATTCTCGAGGAACGAAATCTCATACCGATGGAAGCAGAAGCGCTCATTAGTCCCCAGGTGGTGAATTTATTTTTCCAAGGTAGTTTTAGTAGCTAGAGCACGTCGTTCGAAGTTTTACACAGTAGAAGGGCATATTTTTAAGAAGGATTTCATACGAATTTAAAATTTAGTTGCTATCGCAGTAATGGGAATAGTGCTCGCCAATGGAAGCAAAGTGCAACTCTCGAATCCACCGAAAAAAATGTGTTGCATTTACTGTGGTATCTGAAGCGTGTTCTATAAATAGAGCAGATAAACTTGCCCAAGAATTAAATTTTTTAAAAATTTTATGGTGCGTTTTCAAGTTTTTTATTGTAGAAGCTGTGGAGTGCCCTCATAATTGTCCAGGTTTGCACCATGGGTAAGAAAAACAAAGAGGTGAAAGAAACTACAAAGCGTAAACAATCGAAAAAGAAATCAGAAGGCGGATCGAAATCTAAGAAGACCCACAAAAATGAGAATGTATATTTGGACCCGTACTCTGACACGATGGCAGAGGTCAAAGACTACGTAATTATCAACAAGGTGTGGTAAAGCTTCAGCAAGATGTAGAATTCATAGTAAATCAAGGATTGACGATGGAGAGCCCTATGATTGTGGTATTTCATGTACAAATATTTTGGTATTTGTGTAAGCCTATACACCCTTTCCCGGAGCTGGTAAAATTAATTGTTAGATTTTATAACCCGGTTACCAAGACAATTCAAAATGCAAAAAATGAAGTGTTTTTCTCCATCTGAGTTGACGAAGTACAAGGAAGCATTTATCTGTGGGTTAAAACCCCCATCTAACATGATTTTTAAGAAGCTGCACATAAATGAGCAAGAAGACAAATATGTCTCCACCGTGACTATGCGCCAGTTCATAGAGGCACAATTAATTAAAGAGCTACGACTAGGGCAATTGCCAAACCTACCAACGCTGCTTTCGGATTTTAAGATTCCTGATATTTATTCAATGCTGGAGTGGGTTGCTAGTATTTTTACGTATTCGATAGTTCACAAGTGGCAAGCGGTACTTGCGCAGTGTATATGTCAAGTGGATTTCTATGCTCCAACCACCATGAGGACAGGCACCAATCCGATTTATTTAGATTGGGCCAATTTCATATATTAAAAACTGCATTTTCAACTGGAAAAGTTGCATATCATATAGGATACTTCATTCAAGCATACATCCTTCCTTGTTTGGTATTTTTTTCATTTACACCGGTATTTTTATTTATTGCAGTAAAACAAGTTGATGAGGATGATATCTTGCTAGTTTATATGTGGACTCCCACTCTGTCGAGGAGGGAGTCATTCTATATTTTTAATCGTTTATTTTTGGGGCCCATAATTGACCTAATTTTTGGAAAGAGTGAGAGAATACCGTGGGAGATGAGAGAAGCAGTGGTTATTGTAGAGAAGGAAGGTATCTTTCTACTCACTCAAGGTGTGGTTGTGTGAATTTTTGGCTTCATAGACAAGTCATTCTTGCTTTCATACTTTGCCACAAAATATATTTTCACCATGGAGGTGGTGCGCTAGACTGATTATGCCAATGACATTTATGGAACAGGGTATGGCAAAATAATGACACACATGATGTTGTTCAAATTCAACAGCATAGAAGTAAGCTAGGTTGGCCAAAATAGATTACTCACAGAAGCACTTCAAGATCTAGGCCTGGTGGAGCTACCGTAAAGATGGAGATATGACCCATTAGGGAAGTTTCTATAGGTTATCAAAGCCAAAAATTTCCATTGCTATCCATAGTCGGACATTCAGGAAAAGTGCAATAATTTTGATGGGTGTGATTTAGAGTGGCATATTAAAGCAATGATGTCACTTCTTTCGTGGCATGATTTCTATAAATAGGAGATTGAGTACAACCCCACAGTACATAGAGATCATATTCCACCATTGGGACTATTTTTTTAGGTAAAGGAAAGTCAGCCCTTGTGGTCCGAAGAGAAAGTCATGAACTGGCGGATTATGCGGATCCACAGAGGGAAAATTACGTCACCTTTCAGGTTGAAGATGGACGAGGTATTTTTAGAGGTATATGATGAATTTGTCAGCATTTACCAACCTGTTTATTTTTCCAAGGTTGTACCTCAAATTTTTCAAAATACTTACAGTGATGAAAGCATGGCAAAAAGAGAGCACCTGGTGGTTGCAGAAGAGACACCTAAGGAAGAGGAGCAATAGTATGTGTTTCAGCAAATATCCCAGTGGGTAAAGCAGAATATAGATGAGACGCTTCCCTTGGAGAAGAAAAGTGTGAAAGAAGCCTTTCCCTTCCTGATGATCGCAAAGAAGTTGAGGACTGGTGCTATTTCCACATCTACTGTTGCAGTTTCCACGATGGTTTTCATAGTTGCTACGTTTGTAGAGAATCCTCCTTCGCCAATGTTGGCTACTCCAAATTTTCCATTATTTCATGAGCAGTCATTGGACCAACATATGGAGATCATGAATTTAAAGGTATAAGCAGAGCATGAATAAGAAAGACCTGTTATTGAGTCATATCCATCACCAAGACACATAGTTCCCACACCCAAAGGTACATTTTCCTTTCCTTCTTCCTCTACTTCAAAGCATGTAGTGACTGCTAGTTCATTTTCTTTAGTTCCCACGTCTATCTCTCCCTCATTTGGTATGCCTTCCATTTATGTTTCTCTCCCTTCCTTCAACTCGTAAGTCACTACTACTCGTTCTCTTCCCCTCTCTTCAACCTCCTTTTCTTTTAGTTCATTTGCATCATGTTCGAATCCATTTTTGTGTCCTTTACCTTATATTTTTATCGCTACTTCCACCACAATTGTAAATACGCAAGTTCCTCCAAGAGTGAGCATAACTATAGCTGAATATGGTTCTTCTATCCACTTTGTAATTTTGGTCTTCCCTCTCATAATTGTCTCCTCTTCTTCCTTTGAGCCAGACCGTGCATAGATTTTGGTCCCTTTCACACCGGTTTTGGAGATTCGATGTGATGCACAAAAATCTTGATGTAGAGAAGATCAATCGTGCTCACCTCAGTTCATCACAATAGCTAAAGAGCCGCGGGAGGAAGGAATCTCTTGCTCTAGCCAGGCCGCTCAAGAAAGTCATCTTCAATCCTATTGCTATGGAGTCTCACACTAAGATAATTCCCTTGGTCCAAAAGTTGCAAGGAGAAATGATGCCAAGTGACTATGCTTATAATATTATGATACAAGACCTAACTAGGATTGTTCCCACAAAGAAAATGGGGAATATACAGGTTGATATGAGTTCGTTTTATCTACACGATGAGTATTATAAGCAAATATATTATGACATCAAAACAAAAATTGTCAAACTTGAAGATGTCTTGGTAGGGAGCAGAGCACAGCAGGAGAAGATGGTGATGGAAATTGAATACTTGTGTCAGCATGCAGGGGTGCATTAAAATGAAAAGCATGCAACAGAGTAGTAGATGCAGTCGTTGAAGGTGCAGCTTGAGTATTTATAGAACCAGCTAGCAGATAATACCACATAGGCTATAGGATTATCTCTAAAAATGATTAAAGAGTCATACCTTCACTTGGTCTAGAGTTGTAAAAAGTTGACAGCAAATGCAGTTTAGGTTTTGCATTATCTCTACGCGGCTTGGATATAGATTCAATTGGGACAGCAGTTGATAGATGACAGTAAGGAAATTGTAGAGCCACATTTAGAGATGGTAGTGAAGATCCAAGCTCTAGCTCAATCCAATATACACATTTGCCTCATGAGCGAGATGGACCAAGCCTTGTCTACATCCAAGGTTATGTTGCACAATTACTTCCATAGGTTAGATTTGGTGAGAGAAGGTAGAAATATCCTTAACGTAATATATTGGGATCATACTATTTCAATAATCCATTTTTATGCTCTCACTGATATGTGATTTCTATATTTTACCAACAAGTGGGGTGAGCCTCTGCCAAAGGAATAGTTGGAAGCAGGCTAGAAGAATTTTTTTGAGGATACCTCAAAAATTGATTAGTGGAAGGAGCCAGTAATAGAAGAGCAATTATTGTCACTCATGAATAAGTTTACCTGCATGGAGTTATCCTTGTTTGAGTTAGCTCAATGAGCTAGCGCCTTAGCCTAAAGGACATCCAAAATCTATGGTAAATTTATGAGTCACTGTGTTTTTCTTACCTGTTCACCACACATACTTGGGTTGAGGTAGTTACAGTTTATGAAATTACCTGTAAAAGTTTGAAGGAGCAAGAGGAGCATACCATGGTAGAGCAAGCAACAGTGGAGCAAGCAGTAATAGCAAAATAAGCAAAATTAATGCGAATAGCAGTAGAGGCAAAGATGGCTGAAAAGGCAACAATTGAGCAAGCATAGAAAAAGGAGTCCAAATCAAAAGCACCAGGTAAGGCAGTCAAAAAAAAGACCTAATAAGGAGCCCAATGGATAAAGGCCTGGTATCGCTGCATCCATGTGATCTGGATACCCCGTGAGTCACCAAAAATGTTGGCAATTTTGATATTATGCCATATTGGGATTTTTGACAAAATTTTATTGATTGTAAAAATCACAAAATATATTAATACTATGATTACAGTATTTTGATCGATATAATGTGTTGCATTTATTTTGTTTGTGTTAACCTCCTTTACTTTTCATGTATTTTTTGCTTGAAAATAATGGGTGTTATAAGGTAAAATGTTTGGGAAAATTGGTTGATGATATCAGTTAAAATCGCCCAAAGATGTTTGCAAAAAATAGCCCCCAAATACTAAGAGTAATAAAATATAACAACCTTTTGCTCTAATGAAGAATGAAGAAGCCTTATTGCCTTCAAAAATTGTGTTGTTTAGCAATGGAAAGAACATAAGTATATTCACCCTTAAAATGGGGCTACAGGCGTATTCGCTCCACTTCAGGGTGAATGAGGTTCATAAGAAGGAAGAAAATGTGCTAAGTTGAGTTAATGCTCTTTCACCCCAAGTGAGGGGTGAAAGTCCCTTTCGCTCCTCCAGGGGGAGAAAATACATTTTAAATGGTTAAGTTGAGTAAGCCCAAAGTCAAAGTGCAATGGTAATGTAAATAAGTGCATTCATCCCAAATATGGGGTGAAATTAGTGTTTGCATCACTTTGGGGTGAATGTCTTAAAGTTTTTAAAATAATGCACCAAGGTAGTCCGTTGACTATTCAATAGGACTTTCATCTAAGGAGAGGGGCGAAACTCCCTATCCCTCCTCCCTGGGGTGAAAGCACAACAAAATTACGAGTTCGTATGAACACCAAGGAAATAGCAAGGCACCTAGGTAGCGTTGAATAGTCAACTAAGAATTTGCCCCAAGAGAGGGGCGAAAACACCTTTTGCCCTTACTATAGGTGAACATATATAAGATATATTGTGTGGACCCCACTTCGATGTGCATCAAGACAACTAAATATGGAAGCACTTTTTCCCTAGGTGAGGGGAGAAAGTCCCATTCACCCCTCCTTGGGATGCAGCTCTAGGTAGAATGGCCCGACGAACGCATCCAAAGTTTTATTTTTTGATTGGGTGTTGAAAAATCAAAATGACGTTCACCCAAAATGAGAGGCGACAATGCCTTTCACCCATTCTAGGGGTGAACATATATTTTAAGAAGAAGAAGACACCTTATGTAAGGTGCTTTCCCTCCAAAAGAAAGGAAAAACTCTTAATCATCCCTTCCAGGGGTGAAACAATACAAAAGTGGTTCCAAGTATTATAATTAGTCATTTTCGCTCATTTTTCTTCCAAATTGATTGTTGTTGTAACAAGGAAATGAATGCATACGCTAAGTTTCAATTTGAGTGAAGTAAGGGGTTATATGTATAATGCAATAACATGAGGACTAAAAGAGGTGGAACAAAATTGTGAATATTATCTCTTTTCGAGTGCCCTCTTCACTAGGAAGTATAAATGAGGAAGAAATGATGCAGGCTGAAGCATGTTCACTCATTGCTTGATTTCGGGTGAATTCTATTTTTGGCATCAATAGAGGTTTTTAAAGGTGCTCAGTTTAGGCAAATGAAATAAATTAAATGAGTGGGGTGAGAAGTAACTGAAGTTGTTGATTTCAAGAAAAAGGAGCTACAGCATTAAAATTACCAATCAATTTTCATGAGTTCCAAGACATCCTGTACAGGGGTTAATTTCCAAGGATTGATGGAGGCATCAAGTCAATGGCCAGCTTTGCAATTTTCCATGCATCGATACCCAAATGTTTTGATTTCTTGGAGATTTCATCTTAGAAACTAGATCACTGTCTCAAGAAGCAAATTTTCAAGGACTTCAAGGAGGAATTTCTTCACAGAGATTTCTGATCTATAAACATTTTGTCATATGTGCATTAAATGATAGAGGTAAAATTCTTCTATAAATACTACTCATTTTCATTGTAAAGGAGGATAGACATTCTACAGAAAAACTATTCAAGTTCTCTGTGTAAATGGAAGAATTTGTGGCTTATGATTTTGCAAGTAGTTTCTTTGTGTGATTTCTTTCTTTTCAAGCATTTCTATTTTATATACATGTTTGCTATCTTTTGTTAAGTTCAAATTCTGCACCTATATTTGAGCATTGTTGGTGTAAGTGTGAGTACTGGAATGCGATTCTAGAATTTATCTCCAAGGAACTATAAGTGGATTCTCTCACCTCCTTTATATGTTATGTTGCTATAAAACTTGGTTGGAATTCCTGTTGCTAGTATGTCCCCAATCCTACATATTTTTCCTATGGCTATATTTCCCATTTATTTTCATTATTTCTAATTTCTTTCTTGCAATTCTAGTCTTAAACCAGTGTAGGATTAGTAAGGAAGCCAGCCCTCTCTAGAGATTAGCATGGAGGACATCTCTTTCCTTCGGCCTCTCAATGTTGTTTGTGTCTAGGGTGCACAAACGTATGTTTGTATTTTAGGCAGATATTTGACCAACATTGGCTTACCCTCCTTAGGAATATTTGACATTCCCAGAGGAGCCTCCATTTTATGTTCATATTATTTGGGAAGGATCGATCCAAATGCCCATACTTGTGGTAAACTCTGCACCTGAAGGGTAATACCTCATAATCCAGTTTTTGAATCTAAGATAGTACTACAAGTTCAAGTTTAACCTCTATCGACACAAGCTAGCTAAGATCCATTTCCACACATAATATAGCTTAAACGGTTGTGTTTCCTTCCATTGTGTCTTTGGAAACACCCAAATGTCTTCCAAGAGAATTACCAATAATTTCCAATTCCTACTCACTCCAAAACTCCATTGGAAGTGCATACAAACGGATCAAAACTGGGACAGCAGTGGGTTTAATTTGAGGATCAAATCCCACCCTCCAAGGCTAAACAAATAATCCTATCAAACCATGATTTCTCTTTTTTGATACGAAAGCCCTATTTCTATCGGTAAGTGAAGAAAAACTAACAATAAAATATCAATTGCTAATAAACCATAAATAATACTCACCAAGAGGCCCCCAGATTTGTCAGACCCAAGAAGGCAAAAAAAAAAGGTTAGGGTGAATACCCATAAAATTATAGATCAAATCATGATTAGCTCTATATAAAATTATTTTTGCTACCATCCTTTGCTCAATGACAATATTTGACCTTGATTTTGACTATGGCAAGCATCTATTAACTTGTTGAGATGTTGATCTATTTCTAGTAGTCGTAAAGAGTATTTTTAATATAGTTTTTTGTGCTTCTTCAATCTCTGCTAGAGATTTATCCTTTAACAAATATGCAAAATAACTATGTCTTTCTCAAAGAAGATCTAGAGGTGTCCCTATTGGGCCCTCCTGGAACAACAATCTTATCTTCAAGTCCACAACAACCAGAAATCTCTTTGACAACCCAATTGATGCCCTAGTTTTCTCTTCCAGAGCTCTCCAATCATTCTAATTCATCCTCCTTCATCAAATATTAACTTCTGGCAATTCTAATTATTATTTAAATATTTATTCACTATATTAATTTTTTCTATAATTAATATTCCTTTCTCCCAAAAAAAATTATTCTCTTTATCAATGTTTTCTTGTTATATTTTATTCAAATAATTTCCACCAAATGAATTAATAAGGTATATATGTTACCTTAATTAATCTGTTGCTCTCCTCTGCATACAATATCCTAAATTTTATTAGGAATCATGCATTATCTTTGGGTTGCAAACGTTATTTACTCTTGATGTTAAATTTGTATGTGCTCTCTCCTCCAACCTTTAAGTCCAAATATTACTTGTAATTTTTTTTATGTTACAAATTTTATGCTGCTATTGTTACTCCAAATTGTAATTCTCTACTTACCTCATGTTTGTGTAGTTGACACAATTCACTTCTATAAATTTGGCTTCTATAGGGTCTCCTTCCTATCTTGAATGTTTTGGTAAATTCTCCTTGAACATCTTGTTTTCCTTCATCTTCTTCATAAAGTTATCCTCATGATTTATGTATGCTTGCTTCTCTTTGGATGTCTTTATCTCCTTCAATCATTGTTTTTGTTAACCAAGCATGCTTTCAACTTTACACTTCTTCTTCAATGTGCTCTTGACCATGCTCATACAACATGGCTCTCTAGGTTCACACAATGTTGCTCTTACCAAAATTATACAATGTGGTTTGGATATCACTATTAGCAATTTAATATTTTCATAGGATCTTAAAATCTATCAACACAAGATATCCACACAAATTTATACATTCAACAATGAACAATAAATCACATAAAATATTATTGATAACTATAAACTCAAGCAATGCAAATACAATGTATTTGCAAGCTTCTTCGAGCACATATTACATTGCTTTGTCTTCCATATATACACATTGGATATGAGACTCTTCATATTCAAAATACTTTGACCTTTACAAACCTTTCATCTCCTCAAACACATAGGAGATATAACATTTCATATTTCTCATATGAGAAATATCACATAATAACAAATATTAACTCCACATATCCACATATAACAAAGACTCTAATGATTGCACGTACTAACTGATAAATACTTATTAACATAACACCTCACTTATATAACTCACATTTATTAACATGAAACCTACTAAATACTCAAATATTGAACACACCCTAGACTAAGCTATTAACAAGGCACTTGCAATATTATTGCAAAGTACCAAATAATGTAATTCTTCCAATACTTAGAAGTTCTACATGCATAAAATTATATGTGTATTTTTAAATAATATAATCACTATAGAATATACTAGTAAATTTTAGTAGGTATTGAATTACATTTTCCTTCCCATAGACCGATTTAAAGCTAAATCCTTGGAATCATCCCTAATAGTAGAGGTTAGGAAGAACCTCATAAAGCCGTGATCCTTATTGCTCAAATATAAGGTAGTCATTCATAAATTTAATGGGTTTTTACCAAAGGATTTGGCTTTGAAAAAATGAATTTTTAAGAGATGGAAGTCTCCAAGAGTGAGTTTATTCTTACTTCACAAAGGTTTCTTCATAGCCCTTTTTATTCCATGGAGGAAAGAGATAGAATCTTAAAAGGGGTCCTTGGTTTATGAAAGAGCAAGACTCTTCCTTACCCACTACTATGAAAGCTTTGCATTTAAAAATGTAAATTATCCCTAGTACTAGTCTATGTCATGATGTATGGGTTGTGTATTAAATTCTAGGAAATTGTTACCTTTAAGGCAATACGCAACACTATAGGAGAATTCCTTTAGATTTCAAAAACTACAAAAGATGAAGTATTTGGCTATTTATGTCTGGATATTGGTCATGATCGATATCAATAAATCTTTACTAGAATTAATCATTCTTAAGTATGGGGGTAAGTCATGGACCCAAACCATGGATTATGAAAATATATCTTTTAAATTTAGATGTCTTAGGTGGGGTATAATGAAATATCATGCCCTAAAAATAGTTCAACATAAGCATATGTAGAAAATCACAAGAGAAACTTACAAATGGATATGGATGAGGATGGTTTTAAACTTCTAAAAATAGATCCAAAAATATGAAAATAAATAAACAATAGATATGGTTACTAGAACTATAAGTAAAGTTATGAGTTGTATTTTATATCAAGTAAGAATCGGTAGAAAGGAAAAACAAGGTTTTTTATTAAAGTTTTTCTTATAAATTTACAAGAAGTATTTTTCCAAAAAAAATGGATATTAAAATAAATACCAATTCTTTTTATGCTTTAGCTTATGAAGAAAAATTAGATCACATCTTAGAGGACATGGTATGATAGGATCAAAATATTAATAAGGAACCATCTACTCAGTATAATCCCAATTTAGGGATAAACATTCCTGCTAAACTTAAGGAATGTACCTCATCAAATTTTGAAGACTCTCTTGAAGTACCATGCACCATTCAAGAGAAGGAAAGTGATAGAGAAAATACAATGTTAGATGTTAATACCTCTACCATTAATGAGGAAATACAAAAAAATAAGTAGGGTAATTTAAAAGCTTCCTTAGAGCTAAGAGAGGATAAATCTAACGAAAAATAATGTTGTGAAAGAATGTTGAGAAATAGAGTAGTAAGACCTACTTTTGATACTAGAAAGGAAAAAAGAAAAAAAACTCAAATTATCAAGCGAGAACTAGGGAAGCAAGAGCAAGCATAGAGAAATGAACACAATCTAAGTTGGTTAAAATTCTATTTACCAAATAGCAAAATGATACTAGCAATTTTTAGGAGGGTTCAACAACCCCTAATGAGACATGATTACCATATCATGGAATATAAAGGGTGCTAATGCCCCCTAAAAGAAGATGTGTATAGAGGACCTTTGTTTAAGTAATAAGCCTAATTTGTATCTAGGAAACTAGAATGACAAAGGAAGATGTCTCCAAAACTATGAAAGTAATATGGACAATATGTGAATGGGATGTTGTGGATTCAAAAGGAGTGATAAGGGGGATTCTAACATGTTGGAATCCAGTTAGAACCTCCTATGAAACTATTCATAAAATTAGGCATTGGATAGCCTCATTAGTCACATGCTACTTTGTAGATATTCATTTCATCCTTATCAATATCTATGACCTACAACTCAATAAGATCAAAATTATGGAGTGGGATTGAAGCCTTTATGAAAAGTAAAGACCAAGAAACTCAATTCATGATCATAGGAGATTTTAATGCCATCACCAAATTGGATAAAAGTCTAGAGAAAGTGAAAATAATCCAAAGTACGATAGATTTTTCAGCTTTTATTCAAAACAATAATCTATGGGAGGTTGAGTTTGAAGAGGACAACTATACATGGACCAACAAAAGGATAGGCCAAAACTTAATAGTAAAAAAATTAGACAGATGCATACTCTCAAATCATTGGCTAGATGAAGGGACTTGTGCTAAAATTAATACCTTGACAAGGATTTGTTCAGATCACTGGCTAATAAGAGTTAAAATGGTGGTAAGTGAATTAAAAAATATCATATTTTAAATATGAGTAGATGTGGGAAGACCATCCTCAATTTTTTGATATGATAGCACAAACATGGAATTCTTCAAGAAATGGTGGGTTGTATACACTTCCAAAACAAATTAAATCAATGACATCTAGATTAAAATAATGGAACAAGAACACTTTTGAAAATATTTTTGAGAAGAAAGAACTAAAAGATAAACTTTCAAAATTCCAAAAAGGTGAGCATAATAATCCAAGCTCAGAGGAAAGGGAGTTGCTTAGTGAATATCATAATATTTTGAGTAAGGAAGAGAAATTTTGGAGATTAAAATCGAGATAAACTTGGTTAAAAGGAGATAAAAACATAAATTTTTTCATAGGATGGCAATAGTATAGAGATCAACATCTAAAATTAGTAGAATTAAATCAGTAGAAGGGGTTTGGATTGAAGACCAGAGTGAAATTAGAAAGGAGGCAAGATTTTTTTACCAGAATATTCTAGGATCAGAGGAGTTTGAAGTTCTTAATGATAAACTATTGCAAGAAGTACCTTTAGTTATAACAGATGAAGACAATAGCAAATTGATGGAGCCTATTACTCTAGAAGAAGTTCATTTAGCTCTTTTCTCTTTTGATAAGGATAAATCCCTAGGTCTGGATGGGCTCTCTATAACATTCTATCAACATAACTGGGGAAATAGTGAAGGATTCTTTATTGGTGGTAGTGGAACAGTCTAGGGTAAAATAATACATACCTTATAAAATAAATGCAACATATCTTACCTCGATTCCAAAAAAGAAGGATGCAAAATTGTTTGAT
Source organism: Wollemia nobilis (assembly GCA_028583015.1). NCBI lineage: Eukaryota > Viridiplantae > Streptophyta > Pinopsida > Araucariales > Araucariaceae > Wollemia > Wollemia nobilis. The sequence goes on from JAQPPZ010002105.1 coordinate 2,361,387, forward strand.
TCATTTAGGCCCATAAGCCTATGTAATATGGCATATAAGATTATCTCCAAAGTGATGGCAAATTGATTAAGATCATTATTAGACAAAATTATTTCAGAAGAGCAAGGAGGATTTGTGAAAGGGAGACAAATTCTAGATGGGATCATAGTAGCTCATGAAGTTATACATTCAACAACTTCTAGAAAAGAGAAAGCAATGATCTTAAAACTTGATATGAATAAAGCCTATGATAGGGTTAAATGGGATTTTATTTTTGAATATTAGAAAAGTTTGGATTTGGGAATAAATGGGTCAGATGGATTAAAGCTTGTGTCTCTATAATTTCATATTAAGTGTTGGTCAATGGGTTAGTAATAGAATCATTTAAAGCCAAGAGGGGTCTTAGATAGGGAGATCCTCTATCATCATATTTATTCATTATTATGGTAGAGGTATTGGGAAGGAACTTGAAGAAGGCATACAAATATGGGCTAATAAGTGGACTTAAGGCTAGTAATAACATCAACAACATCACCCATCAATAGTTTGTAGATGATACAACCTTTTTGGGAGGGCAAGGAAAAATGAGACCAAAGCTTTGAATAACTTATTAAAGGAATATGAAAGAGCATCAAGGCAAAAATTTAATAGAAGAATATCCAAATTTTACTTCCTAAACACTCCAGCTAGAATCAAAGCAAGGATATGTAGGTAATTCAAATGGAGAAGCCATCTGCTTGTTGTGGTGTAGTGGTAAATGCCCTGAGTGCTGGTAGAGGCCGACCCAGGTTCCATTCCCCTTGTCTCCATCCTGTAGATATATGGTATAGTTAGGAATGTCCTATGTGCTGGTAGAGGCCGACAAGGCTCCATTCCTCCTATGCCCAACCTGTTGAAAGTGGCACCCCGAAAGGGGTGTTTTCCACTATAAATTAGTTTTTAGGGGATGAGCTGAATGGTAGAGACGTTTTTCGTAGGACTGCCCAAACTGCCGAACTCGTTTCGGCCATATCTCACTCATCCGAACTCGGATTGAGCTGAAATTTTGAGGGTAGATGCCTGAAAAACCCTAGAACGTCTCCACCAATTTTCATATCATTTGGAGCAACACAGATCCTAGCGCATCCCTATGTGTGAACGATATATTTGGCAAGCGACTATGCGAGGGTTTCATCTAGGTTGAGTGCAAGCAGCTCCAGAGGTTGGTTTTTAGGGCCTTTGGGCCCTAGCGGCCAATATTTTTGTGGTTTATGCTCAATATTTTAGCAAGAAATGTTGCAGGGGATACAAGATGGGTTAGAAATTTGTCTTTCAACAGATCATACTGTGAACTTGAGTGACAACGGCTTCCAATTTGCTGCACAAAAGAAAAGTGAAAACCATACCTTTCCACGACGTCTAGGGCAAGGATTAAAGAGACCACGAAATAAGTTTCAAGTAGTTGATCAAAAAATGGCTCATATCTCAAGTGAATCTGGTGCTAAGGTGCACCCACAAAATAATTCTACTGTGAAAACCCCTGTCAAGGGTAAGAATTTTGAAGACTCAGTCCCAAAAATGAATTTTAGGGATGCCCTTCATGGTGGACAGCCTCAGCCCAATGCTAATATCAATATTAGGGCTTCTCATAAACCTCTAAGAATGCCTAAGATTGATCCCAGGAAAACGGAGTCAGGATGTCTTAAAGCAGCTGATGGAACTCCTATTGTTAAGCTTGATATGGGTAACATTCAGACTGGCATTGAAGATTTGGAAAAAAGAGGACTAATTTGTCTGTTCATGGGTTTTCATCCGAGTCTATCTGCTTTCAAAGTCTGGGCTGCAAAAAGCTGGAAAACTAAAGGTGAGTTACAAATCTCTATTTATCCAAATGGTTATTTTCTTGTTTTATTTGCTAATAATGAAGATAGAGAGAAAAATTTTCAAGGGGGTCCTTGGTTTTTTGGAAGGGCATGGCTTTTCATGAAGCCCTGGCATACTAAATTTAAAGCCAAAGAAGAGATGCCTTCTATAGCTCCCGTGTGGGTTAGACTCTTTGGCCTCCCTATTGAATTTTGGAATCCTACTATTTTTTCTTCAATTGGAAACTCTTTAGGAACTTTTATGATGACTACTGATTGTACTCAAAATTTTGAACATATTATTTATGCTCGAATTTGTGTTTTAATGGATTTTGACAAACCCCTACCTAAAAATATCACATTACAATTTGGGGAAGACACTTGGGAGCAAGTAGTGGACTATGAGAACATTCCTTTTCATTGTAGAATTTGCCATGAATATGGTCATTTGGCCAATGCTTGCCCAAATAAAATTCTTGATCAAAAGAAAGAAGATATAAACTCAATAGGTTTCCAAATACCTAAGAAGAAGAACACTCAAAAAACCAATAATGAAGGATCAATCAAAGTCATTTGCTAATATGTTTGAAATCCTTTCCACAAATGATGTCCCAAGTGAGGAAGAGGAAATAATGGAAACTGAAATCTTAGAAACACAATTTAAATATGAAGGGAAGAACTCAGAGACAAACCAACAAATCAAAGGTTTTCAAAAAAAAAAAAGGAGAAAATTTACACAAGAAAAACAATATTTCAAATGTCAAAACTTCAAATAATGCAGGTCCCAATATAGACTCCATTGAACCATCTAGTAAAATTTTGGCCATGTATGAGCATTCTTCAAGGTTAGAAGCCATCTCGGATTCAATTGGAATAAGTCAAGAAACAGGGAAAAAAATTGAAGATGGATTCTAATCAAAAAGTAGGTCGCAAGACCAATCAATATCATATGGTAAAAGAAGGTGAAAAGCTTGTAGAGGAAGGTAAGATTAATGCCCTTCCCAACATTTTTAGCCCCGGTATTAATGAAGATCATCACTTGGAATATTAGAGGACTCAAAGGGAGTCTTTCAAAACAAAATGAAATTAGAAGAATGATTCAGATAAATCATCCACATCTTGTTTTCCTTCAAGAAACAAAGATGTCAATGGAGGATATGGACTTAATTGCCAAGAAAATTTGGCCAGCTGAAAAGTGGTTTCCCTAGCTCCCAAGGGACTTCGGGTGGCATTGCTTGTCTTTGGGACCCAAAAGAGGTAGTTATTCACCATATGGTTGGCAGTTGGGGTTTGTTGGCTATAGCTATTCAAAGTAGACATTCCAACCGGATTATGCTTTGCATTACTGTTTATGCCCCGACTTCTTTGGAGGAAAAAGAAGACAGTGGAAGGATATTACTCATATTATCTCTCATTTTCCTAAAGCTTGGATCTTGATCGGAGGAGATTTCAATACCATCCTCTCTCTAGATGAGAAAAGGGGGGGAAATAGAAATTTGGACAAAAGTACTGACCTCATGAGCGAATATATTGCAAACCTCCATCTTGTGGATATCCAACCAGATAATGGCCTTATGACTTGGTCTAACCGAAGGCAAGGCTTAGCTTGTATAATGGAGAGATTGTATAGGTTTTTGCTCTCTGAAAATTTCTTAATCCATGGTCACATTCCTAAAGTGAAGACTCTTAATAATGTTGGTTCGGATCATTCCAATGTGAGTTTCTCTCCTTTTCATTTTCAATTAATGTGGCTTAGAGACATTTCCTTCAGACCTCATGTGCAACAATGGTGGAAGGAAGGTAAACCTAGGCATGGGACTAAGATGTTCTGTTTTGCCAAAAGACTGCAATACATTAAATCCAAAATCAAGACTTGGAACTGGAAAGAGTTTGGGGATGTTCATAAAAAAACATGAAGTTATTGCTCATCTTGAAAATTTGAATAAGAAAATCCGTTTAGATGGCCTCACAGAGAAGAGAAGTGCAGATGAAATTAAACTCACAACTCACTTAGAGGAATGGGAAAAAAGAGAAGAAATCTTATGGAAGCAAAAATCTAGAATTCAATGGCTCAAAGAAGGAGATCGAAACACAAATTTCTTCCACAAATCTCTTCTAGCTCGAAGATCTCACAACTTTATTTCTTCCTTAAAATCAGATTCTGGAGATGTTGTTTATACTTGGGATGGCATGAACTCTATTGTTGTTGATTACTTTTCCAATATTTTTGCCGCTACTCCTCTTGACTCACCTTCACAACAAAATGTTCTTCAAGCAATCCCTTCTCTTATCACTTCCGAGGAGAACTCTATTTTGACTCGCTCCTGTTACTATCAATGAGCTTCAACAAGTAGTTTTTAAAATGCAAAAAGGGAAAACCCCAGGTCCTGATGGTTTTCCTATTGAGTTCTACCAAGAGTTCTGGGATATCCTTCATGTTGATTTATTAGAGGTGGTGGAAGAAGCCAAGAAATCCAAAGAAATTTTGAAGGTTATCAATAAAACTTATATTACTCTTGTTCCAAAAGCTCAAGAGGTTGATCATATCTCAGCTTTTAGACCTATTGCTTTATGTAATGTTCTTCTCAAAATTATTACTAAAATCATGGCAGAAAGGTTGAAGCCTCTTTTGCATAAGATTATTTCCCCGGAGCAAGGGGGATATGTGGAAGGACGTCAAATAGTAGATGAGATAGTTCTTGCTCAGGAAGCCATCCATTCCATGGATATGCAAAATTCTCCTTCTATGTTCATCCGGTTAGACTTATCCAAAGCTTATGACAGAGTGGATTGGCACTTCCTTATCAAAGTTTTGAGGCAATTTGGTTTCTCTAAGGATTGGATGGATTGGATTATGGGATGTATCTCTTCAGTTTCCTACTTAGTTCTTATCAATGGCAGGCCTTCTCGACATTTCCCAGCTTTCAGAGGTATTAGGCAAGGTGACCCGCTATCCCCTTATTTATTCATCATTCTTGTTGAATGCTTGGGTAGGACTATAACCAAAAAGAGGGAAAACAAAACCCTTGAGGGAGTTACCATTGCTCATGGAGCTAGACCTATCTCTCATCTTCAATTTGTGGATGACTCTACCCTTTTAGGTAAAGCTACAGCTAAGGAAGCTTCTAATATTAAGCAAATCATTAGCTATTTTTCTAAGGCTATCAAGCGCTTGATCAATGAAGACAAATCTAAAGTTATTTTCTTTCACCGCTCCGCTAGACAGGAATCCATGGTCTTGGATAAATTAAGATATAAGAAGACCTCTCTTCCAATCACTTATTTAGGTATTCCCATAAATATTCAAAGGCAGAAAAATAAATATTGGAATTGGTTGTTGGACAAAGTCAAGAAGAAAATTGGAAAGTGGACCAACAAGTGGCTTTCTTCCGGGGGTAGAATCACCTTGGTAAAATCAGTCCTTCAAGCTATTCCTATTTATGTTTCTTCCATTTTGAATATCCCAAAGGCTGTTCTTCGAGAATTGGATCAAATCAGCCATCGTTTCCTTTGGAGTGGTACTAAGGAGAAAAGAAAATGGGCCTTGGTGAAATGGGATACTTTATGTCTTCCTAAGAGTGAAGGGGGGTTAGGATTCCGGTCTTCAATTAATAACAACAAAGCTTTAGTCGCTAAATTATATTGGAGGCTGTTGCATAACCCCAATGCTCTTTGGGCCAATAATCTCCGTGCTAAATATGCCGAGAACAAAAGTCCCGAAGACCTTGTTCGCTATCAACTTCCTACCAAAGGTTCTCCCATTTTAGCAGCTCTTAAGACCGGTGAGGATTTGATAAAGAAAAATTATTTTGGATCATTCATAATGGTCAACATGCAAATTTTTGGACAGATTCTTGGGATGGTCACAAGCCTTTGATAACTCAGTTTCCCGATTGGAGGCCTTGGATGGAGGAGCTTCACCGAGCTAATTGGATAAAGGTGGCTAATTACTATCTGTACCATACCGGTAATTCAAAGGTTGGTAGATATTGGATCCCTATTGAGGACTGGCCTATTCAAATCCTGAAAAGGCAAAGACAAGATATCCAAGGCATCCTTCATATGAGATCCCTCTCTTGGTCCCATGAAAAAGATTGTTTTGGATGGAACAACACTACTAAGGGTGAGTATTCAATTGCTCAAGGTTATTTGACCTTATGCCATAATAATCCCAACCATTCTTCTCGACATATTTTCTCAATTGTGGGCTCAAAAGCTCTGGCCTAAGGTGAGGTTCTTTAATTGGCTTTTATTGCATCGTAGGGTGCTTACCGGTGAGCAACTTATGAAGCATGGTTTTCATGGCCCTTTTAGATGTGAAATGTGTGAAGAGAATGTAGAAAATATCAACCATATTTTTATTGAGTGTACTTTAGCCTCCGAGCTATGGAGGAGAATGGCAACTTTACTTGGCTTACAAGTGGTCCAATTTTTTCACTTTTGAACAACTTTGGAGGGATTGGCCTAATCAAGAGGGTGTTGATCATTTTATTAGGCAGCTTAGTTTGGATGGGTTCTACCATTCTTCTTTGGAATATTTGGAATGAAAGGAACAACCAAATTTTTAATCAAGATAGGAAGGATATTCACTATATTTGGCAAAAGACCATAGCCAACTTAGTTGAATCAGTCCATCAACTCCTTAATCACCCCCAAAACTCCCACCAAAGATGGGATCAAGTGATGCAAATATTGAAGATTAAACCTTCTAAGGGCAACCAACTTAAAGGGAATGTGAGTATTAGTAAGATGGATAGGACTAGAAATTGGCAACCTCCTCCTAAGGATTTTGGAAAAGTCAATACCGATGGAGCCTCTAGAGGGAACCCCGGAAAAGCCAATGTGGGAGGAATTGGTAGACTTTCGTATGGCTCCCTGGTTTTTACTTTTGCCGAGAATTTGGGTATTCTTTCCAATAACCTTGCCGAGGGGTATGGTATCCTTAGAGGCCTTCAGGAGGCTACTAAGGTTGGATGGGAAAAGGTGTTAGTTGAGTCCGACTCTCAACTTATGATTAATCTCTTGAAGACTCCTTCTAAGAATCATAAGGTGGATTGGAGAATAAAAAGAATTATTGAGAAGATTCAGCTTAATCCGGATGGGATTTTTGAAAGTTGATTACAATCATGTGGTCAGAGATCAAAACAAGAGTGCTGATGCTTTAGCTAATTGGGCTTTGGACAAAGGTGATCTTACTTGTTATGGCCACCCTCCTATATGGTGGGCTTCTCAAATTAGGGAAGCTCTTCTTTCTATCATTTCTTTGGATGGCTCCAGGTTTCTTCTTGTTTTTTTTTTGTTTCTCTTTGGTTCATTCAGTTTTTTTAGTTCCCTAGCTCATTCTATTCTTTATTTTGTTTCCTCCGTTGATTCTTGCATTAATAGTCTTCTCGGTCTAGATAGGTCATTGTTTTGTTCATTTTTTTTCTTTTGTCTTCTTTGTTTTTTTGTTTAGTTTTTTAAGGTGGGTGGGTTCTTTTGTTTTGTTTTGTTTTTGTGTTCTTTGTGTTGTTTTTTGTTGTTCTTGTGTTTTTGTTGTTTTGTTTTTTTTTTTATGTTTTTTGTTATTGTTCTTGTGTTTTTTTCGTTCTTGTTCTTGGGTTTCTCTTTGTTTGTGTTATTTCATTTTTTTATGTGTGAGTGTTTTCTATGTTTTTTGTTTTTGTTTATTGTCTCGTTGTTGGTTGTTTTTATTTTTATTTTATTTATTTTATTTTTTAGGTTTTGGTTGTGTTTATTTTTCATGTTTTTTTGGGTTATGTCTTTGTAGTGTTCTCGTTGTTTTTGTCTTGTTTGTGTTTTGTTATGTGGTTCTTGTGTTTTTCTATGTGGTTTGTGTTGTGGTTTCTTTTATCTTATTGTGCGTGTTTGGTTGTGCTTTTGGTTTTGACACACTCAAGGAGCATGTTTTTTATTTTATTTTATTATTTTTGTTGTTATTTACTTTTTTTAATTTGGTTTTGTGTGTTTGTTTGCTCCTTGAGTATGTCAAAGGTGGTAGGCCAGGTCCGAGTCCTGGGCATTTTTGGCGGAATGGATACCCCTGCCTCCTTGGGTCTTACCCGAAAGTGGCATCCCTTTTGGGATGTTTTCCACAAATAAAAAAAAAAAAAGGAGAACTTTATTTTTTATAATGGAAATAGTGGTTTTTATAAGAAGTGCACTAATTAAATTCTTACAGGTCATTCCAACATATTATAGGTCCTTATATACTATGCCAAAATCAATAGAAAAAGTTTAATCTATATTATGAGATCATTTTATGGTTAGGCTTACATGATAAAGGAAATTTCCTTTGGTGAAATAGAGCAAGGTTGTGATGATAAAACTAGGGAGGCCTCAATTTAAGAGTTCTTATAGATGCAAACTTAGCTCTTAGGGGAAAATTAATTTGGAGATTGTACAAAGAGAGTCAAAGATAATGGGCAAGAATTCTTCTAAGTATGTTGAGCCCAATGACCCAAGCTTAATATTTACTACATTCTCTCTACCAAATGGTTTTACACTATGGAACGGTTTAAAAAATCAATTGATCTAGTGATTAAAGGTTTAAGATGGGTGGTGGGAACTGGAGAAAATATTTCTATTTGGATGGATACTTGGTGTGATAAAAAACCACTCAATCTAGATCCAATTTTGAAACCATGGATGAGATTACTTCAAGATAAATATGGTGATAGGGTTTCAAACATTTTGTACAAGGATCAGGAAGGAAGATACAAATGGAAAGAAGATTTTTTTACAAGTATACAAGACATTGATGCTAGGAGGCAATTGAGTAGAAATATAACAATAATGATTATTTTGAGGGGAGCCAAGGATAAGTTGATTTAGGAGTTGAATAGCTCAAGAGAATACATAACAAGAAGTGGATATAATGTAAAGCACCAACAAAATAGGAATATCACAAGAATATGGAGAGATATTTGGGATAGCCCAAGCATTCCTAAAGTCAAAATGTTTGTTTGGCTAGTAGGTCATAGGAAAATTTTATCCTGGGATAACCTTATGAAAAGGGGTTTTCATGGCCCCTCACAACGTGTTCTATGTAAAAAGGAGGAGAGTATAGACCATCTCTTGGGACATTGCTCAATAGTCTAGGAACTATGGCAATGGATTCTTAATATGTTTGGTAAATGCATGGTGATGAATGGCAAAATTGAAGAATGGTTAAAGCAATGGCAAAGCACTTTTAAAAGTGAGGCTTTATAGATAATTTGGGATATATCAAAAGATACAATACTTTGGATTGTATGGCTGGAAAGAAATAGAAGAATATTTAAAGGAAAGGAAAATCAATTTAGAGGTAATGAAAAGGAAGATTTGTTTAGCCATAGAGGAGTCTAAACCAACCCTATCAACTCACCCAATCTCTAATATTGAAGCAGAGAGCCTTGATAGATGGAGTCAAGTCATCAAATGGAATTATGATGTTGGGTACAAGAGAAACAAAAGGAAAGGAAAGAATATAAAGTGGAAACCACCAGAAGTGGAGTTGGTCAAATTGAATTTTGATGGAGCATCTAAAGGAAATCCAAGACCAGTAGGAGGAGGAGGAATAATTAGAAATAATAGGGAATAAGATTTTGTCTCATTACACTTTCAATAGTGGATTTAAGACAAATAATGAAGTTGAAGCTTGGGTGGCTTTGGAAGGGTTAAAAATATGCAAACAAATGAAATGGAATAGAGTATGGATGGAAGGTGATTCACTCATAGTAATAAATGCAATTTTGAGGAAAGCAAAGGCTCCATGGAACATACAAGAGATAATTATGGAAATTCAAGACCTTGCTATAGAGTTTGAAGAAATTAGGTTTACACATACATTAAGGGAAGGGAACAAATGTGTAGATAGGCTAGCCAATAGAGGGGTTTTAATTGAGGATCGTGAAGTTAAATTATTTTTTCCATGGTTAGAGGAAGTAGTAAGTTTTGTGCTGATAAGAAAATGTTGATTGCTTGAATCAAATAATGATTAAGATTTACTTTAATGTTTTCCATTGGTAATATTTATTGTATTTTATAACATTAATGTGTTTTCATATAAACTATTTATTATAATTCTTGTGGTTGCACTTATGCTTCAGGAAGGAAACTAACAATCCAGATCTGGTAAAGCGGACTATGATAGTGTGAAGTTTTGGAAATATTACTCTACTAAGATGCAATGCATAGATAGTAGAGGTGGAGTTTTGGTATTGTGAAGGCTATTGCAGGAAAATGTTAAAAATAAGGATGTTAAATTTTGGAATATTTGTATTCACAAAAAAAATTGAAGAAGATCCAAAAAATGAAAATCAAGAATTCAGACATTTTATGTAAAATGATGTAGGTATCTAGCTATAGCAACTCAATTGAGATGAGAATTGAATTTATTTGTAAACTCTCAAGCCTTAAAGGAGAGAGTTGTAATTTGTCAAGGGTGGGGGACCCGAGTACAACCCCTTGTTCTCCTCGGAATATATATATATATATATTGTTTTTAAAATTTGAAATTGTGTTGTTAATCTACAAGGAAAAACTAATAAGAAAATTTGTATTGAATCAATAATACAAAAATACTATTATATAGACTATTTAATGTAGACTAACTTTCACATTTTAATTAATTATATATAGAAAATGAATGATTGTAGCTATTATACATTTAAGCTTGATGGGGTAAATTTATTAGGAGTTTAATTGTTAACTAACATTTAACCATGGTCTCATGGTTCATCTCACACATAGATTAAGGCTAGCCAATAATAAGGATTAAAGTGATAGGATCTAGAGTTTATTCCTATACAACCAAGAAACCTATTGCACAATTAAAGATGAATTTAAATAATCTTATTTAAAAATAAATAAAACTAGTTAAACATAATCACATGTTAACTAACAAATTGCAAATGAAAGAAATGGAGGCTAAAGTTGAAATGAATGTGAATAATATCTATATAAAAGTTATGCATCTAAATAGAGATAAGAAACTTAAGACCATAAAAATTTGAAGCCAAGGTGCTTTTCTTGGGTGTTTAGCAGGTTTGAGAGGGGCTTTAGAAGACTTCTCATACAAGGTGACTCCTTGAACATCATTCATGATGCAGGCTAGAAAGACTAATAATTATTTCATCTTGAATATTATTAAGAACACCTCAAATATTTCGAAAGATATGTTAGAAGTTAAAATTGAACATATTTATAGGAAAGGTAACTAGGCTATTGATATTATGGCCAATTTAGAGGTGGATAGTGGTCAATTCAAAATTTGGGAAGACAATTTCCCTCCGTGACTAATGACAATTGTTACTTTAGAAGCATTGGGCCTACCTATACAGTCGACCTTTTTATTGTCTTTTGGTTGAGGTCCCCTTTGTGTTGAAGTGATCCTCTCTCTAGGGGGTCTTTTTTGGGGGGTTGGTCCTTTTGCTCCTTGGTGGTTTCCATTCTCAAGGAATATGCTTGGTGTTTTACCCTCACCCTTGCTATCTGGGATTGGGGTTTTGTTAACTGCATCTTGATGTATTTGATGCTCTTCTAGTATTATGCAAAAATAGAGCAAGATCGTTGGTGCCTTTAAAAGAAAGTTGAATATAAAAAAATGTGTGCCATGCTGGGTGATGGGTTGGTTTATGCTCTTAAGTGGTTGTTGGGTTTAATTTTTGTTCTTTTAGCCTTGAAGATTAACCTGTGTTTAATTGGCCTTCTTTTTCTCTACCTCCTCTGATGTAAAAGGTTTTGAAACCTTTTAAAACTTTGTTTTTTCACCATTAATCAAAAAATAAAAACACTCTCAAATATAAATGGTACTCAAATATTTGACAACAACCCATCACTTGCTATTCTACTAAAACCTTAAACCTGCACTAAAACTTATTATTAAAAAAAAAAATTATTCTCAAATGTTGATGAAATTTAAATTTAAACAATACGACGACCATCCTTTACTTTACCAGGACTTTAAAATAAATAGTCATTAATAATACAAGTTTACAAGAGTTATTAATTGTAGATATGATATTTTGGACCTCAATGCCCCTTTTTGTCTTGATAATAGAATTTGAAAGCCATCCATTACAGTTGCTTGTTGCTTGGATAAAGACATATAAGCATGCTTCAATTCAATTTTATTTTGTTTTTTATTTTTTTTTTACTTGTCAACATGTTGTGTTGTGACGTCACAGAAATCCTTCTTTAATGAATGATTATGGAATGTCAAATGGTCTCATCTTAAAAGACCGCCTGTCTTTTATATATACTTATTAAATTTATTCAAAGCAATCAATGAAACTCGTTTTTTTAACAGATGCATGCATGTGTCACATCACAAAGATTAGGTTTGATATGGAATTAAAATGTGTATGTGTTTGGTTTTTATTGAAATAATAAATTTTGTGATAATAAATTTTGATTTTTTTTAAATTGAAATTGATATGAATTTTTTTTATTGCATCATGATCAAACCATGGTATTATAATAACCTTAACAATTATTAGTTTAATAAGATTATATTTTTTCAAAAGTTGAAGAATATTATCAATTGAACTAATACTATTTAATAACAATATTTTTTTCTTTCTAGAAGTTGAAAAATCTAACTAATTGAACTAATACCATTTGATAAGTCAACAACTTTTTTTTCAATTAATGGAATTGAAATGATTTCACTTTTATTATATCATCATTACTGAGTGGTATGAAAATTGTTTGAAATTTTTTTTAAGTTTGGATATTATATGCTTAGCAAGATTTAAATTAAATGTAGGTCTTTAAGTTTGGATATTATTTATGTGTCCCTTGTCAAGATTTAAACGTGGGTCTCCTCCTCAAATATTATAATCATCCTTTTACATCATCGTGGAACAAAATTCCAATCATAGAATATGCTACTAGACTAATAGTTTGAATATTATCTTGGTGTGCTCGAACATGGATTTTCTCCTTAAATATTAAAAAATATAACTAATTGAACTAATAACATTTGATAATAAATCAACAACTTTAATTATATATTAAAATATTTTTATTTCACCTGGTTGTTGTAGGTGAATTGGGGAGGAGAGGGCAATCCTCCAAAGGAGGTTCCAGGTTCGAATCTCCACCCTATCAAAAAGTTGAATTGGGTACCCAAAATCCAATTGATAATGTTGATGTGGGCACAGCCAAGTGCCTTAAAAATATTTTTTTATTTTATTTTACCCCTGTTCGTGGTCTCTCAGACCAAGACTGCCCCACAAGGGGTTTTTTGCTTAATAATATATTCTTATTTTATTTTTTTTACCTTTAACATTTCTTCACGAGGTTCAAGGTTCAAACAATTTGTGTAAGATTGTGTGTTAATCCTATATTAATAAGTTTAGCTCTCAACTTACAAAATATCATGACTAGAAGGAGATTAATTTTAGCTCTCAACTTACAAAATATCATGACTAAAAGGACACTGCTCAACCTTAAACATGATCGAGATTTCTTACACTAACCTAATCCAAATATATAAATATAAATTTTTTTATATGAAGAGCTAATTTGACTTAACTACAAAGATTATTCAATTCAAAGGCAATTGAAAAGTTTTGGGAAATTGGCTATGCGTTCTATATGTATGGATTTAAGAACTTTATTTGTGAGAACACATGTTCATTAATATAGAGTACTGTATTTAATATTAGTTTTACCGATTTTTTATGTATATAAAATATATTCAGTTTTTTATTTAAATCTATTGAATTAAAAAAATAAAATAAACAAAAAAAAATTATAATGATTTGTTTATTTATTATTTTATCAAAGTTTTATAATTTAAATATATTAAAATAAAAACATACTCTACAGATTAAATTATATAGATTATATGTTTTTCCTAGTAAAGAAAGATAATTATAATAATAATATGATAAGTTCAAATCTTATTTACTTTTTTCAATTTTAATCATTGGGGTTTGTTGTGGGAAAGATAGTGTTCAAGGAATCAAATTCGGTAGCTCAGTGCTTACCGCTATTCACTGGCCTCCTTTTTTCATGTTAAAGTTTTAGGGTAAAATATAGGTTTTTGAAAGGAGTTTTGATCTCTTTATATAATGTTTTTAGGGTTGAAAAGGTTCTTGGTCTCTTTTATTTGAGATTGACCTTGGAAGAAGAAGAGTAGCAAACATTTTAATTTATTTGAAAGAAAAATGACCAATGAAACTATGTTCAAAAGGATAAGGAAGCACAAATGTGGGATAACAATAAGGAAATGAAAAGTATAAATTATGAAAGCTCAAACTAAACAAACTCCCTTAAAAGACTGTAAACTAGGATACCTTTGTTGTACTATGTATTTTTGTCCAAGAAATTAGAGGAACAAAGATATTCCTTCTCTAAAAAATTAAAGTTCAATGAAAGTTGAAAGAGATTGAGGAATGAACGGTTGGAGTCAGAAAGCATACACAGGACGCATGTGTGTAGTGGGTTGCACAACGGAAACCCTTGCGCACAATGGGTAGAAAAAACAACAAACGAAGTTGGAAGCAGCGGTGGTAGCGAGCAATAGTAGCAACAAAAACTTCTGCTTGGACCTAGTTGACGGGAGTAGTAGGCAAGGCGAATAACCAGTGAGGGGTTGAAACTTGAAAAGGGAAAAAAAGGAAAACCCAAAAATCAAGGTTTTCAATTATTTTCAACGCATATATAGGTGTTTGAGTTAAAAAATGGAACGGACGAGAAAAGGAGCGGACGGACTAGGGTTTAGAGCGATCGAAGATAGACGAGGAGCGAATGATGCAGGAATCGAAGTAGGGCAAGGCTAGACTAGGTCCTTGGAAGATACATCAATGGATGGTACCTTGGATGAAGAGCTATAGAATGTCTTTCTAAGAAGAAAAATCCAAGAACCTCCCAACAAAGCGGTCCCAGAGAAGGAGCAGTATGAATTAGACGTAGACAACGGTTAGGAGAATCGAGTCCTATAAGTGGAACAGAAATTCTCTTGGGCCCAGGTGGTACATGGTTCTAAACCTGGTACTACTCTTCCTCCATTGGTAAACCACTCAAACTTGAGAGTTAAAGATGGTATTCTCAACATTTCCTCAGAGATAATTTTAAATATGAAGGCAAAAGGGGAACACAATTTGGTAGGCAAGTTTTTTGGGGCAATGCCAGATATAGATACTATTTGAAGGTGGGCCTTTGCTAGATGAAAACCAGTAGGATGCATGGATATTGTGGCGCTCCCAAATGGGTTCTTCATGATCAAACTTACTGAGGTAAGTGACGTGCAAAAAAAATTATATGGAGGACCATGGTCGATGGGGAAGCATAGCCTGTTTCTCAGAAAATGGGATGTGGATTTTAATCCTCACACCCCAAGTCTCAACACAGTTATTTTTTGGGTAATATTACATCACCTTCCATTTCAATATTGGCACACTGAAGTTTTAATGGCTATTGCAAATGTTATTGGTACCTTTTTTACCATTGATAGGATAATTAGGCTGAAGTCTTGTATGGTGTTTGCCTGAATTTTTGTTAAATTTGATTTGGATAGAAAGCTTTCGAAAGTAATAGACCTAATGTCCCTAGTGGGTACCTAGACTTAGATGTTGGAGTATGAAAATATTCTACCCCTTTGTGATATTTGTAAAGGGAGAGGTCATATCTCAAGCTTTTGCCCAAAGAAGAAGAAAGCTCCCAATAAGAAAGTCTGGTAGAGGAAGGAGAGTAAAGATGCAGAGCAGGGTAAAGGCACAAATCTCGTGGTGGATAATCAAAAGGAAGCAAGCACCTCACACCAACCAGTTGTGGTGGCTGAGGAGGAACACATGGAAGATCCCTCTTATGGATTTGTGGTAGTCTAGCCCCCCTAGAGTTGTGGAACCCCTTGATTTTACAAACCCTAACTCTTTTGCTTGCTTGAGAGGAGCTAAAGAGGATGAAATGGGAGACCCAATCGAAGTTGTGGAATTTGTGGAGGAGACATAATGGGTGAATCATGAGGAGGTACAA
Source organism: Wollemia nobilis (assembly GCA_028583015.1). NCBI lineage: Eukaryota > Viridiplantae > Streptophyta > Pinopsida > Araucariales > Araucariaceae > Wollemia > Wollemia nobilis. The sequence goes on from JAQPPZ010002105.1 coordinate 2,377,175, forward strand.
CATGAGAGTCTAAAACCTCTAAAAGCAGATGTAGAGGTTAATCCTATTGACATGATTCTTACAAATTGGGATAGGCAAGATGAAGCTATAAAAGCATTAAAGTAAGATAAGCAGATCCTAAAAAAGATAGAGGTGAAGCCTGTAGCTCCAATACGGGAGGATTTCAGTTCAAAGGAGATTATGATGACGCCCTCAAGGGTTACTAGGAATCAAGCAAAGAGAACTCCCTTGGATTTGTGCAAGGAACACACTGTAGGTAGGCCCCCTTTAGCAGAGGTAAGGAAGAGGGAAACAGCAGCAAAGATAGCCAGAGGAACACAAATCGTCATCAATCTAGGCGGGGGAGGGAAGAAATCAGCTAAATCTAAAAAATTAAGATTTTTTCATGGAATGTACGAGGTCTCAACGAGACTAGAATACATAGATCAGTACAAACATTGAGAAGAGATAATCACCTAGATATTTTGCTATTACAAGAGACAAAGGTGGTAGAAGTAAACTTAGCAATGGTTAAAGATAAGATTTGGAGAGGAGCAAAATTTGTTGCTCAACCCTCAATGAGCTCCTTAGGAGGAATGATGTGTATTTGGAACCCAAATAAATTGGAAGGACAAAAAATTATCTCAAATAACAAATTTTATGCTATCCACTTATTTTCGAAGGAGGATAATTCCCATTGGATCATTACAAATGTTTATGCACCCACTATTGTGGTTGGAAGATAAAGGTTATGGAGGGAATTGAGTGAACTCAGACATGTCTTTGCAGGTATCCCATGGATCATTGCAGGAGACTTCAATACCCCTTTATATCTGTCTGATAAGAAGGAGGGCATTGAAGGATATTCAGAGATTATGACTGAGTTTGGTGATTTTATAAATTGAAATGCTTTGATGGGCTTGGATCTTAGATAATAAAAGTTTACCTGGACTAATAGGCAGCTGGGGAATCAATTGATCCCGATCAAAATGGGCATGGTGTTGATTTATTAGGAGATTTTAGTGTTGTTTGGGGACACTACTCTCATGGCCCTCCCAAAAACTAACTCAGACCATAATCCTTTGATTTGGAAAACAACGAATAGGAGAAGGCTCTTTGCTACCCCTTTTCGGTTTGAAAATATGTGGATCCTTCATTTTGATTTAGAGAGCAGGATTCAATCTTGGTGGCAGCAAGATTTTTCTACAAAAATATTGACTCAACTACAAAAGAAACTGAGATTTGTTAAGCAAAACTTAAAATTGTGGAATAAAGAGGTGTTTGGAGACATTATGGTTAAAAAGACAACTTTACAACAACTCATGGAGAAAACTATTTGCATTTGGGGGAGTATTCGGAGGAAGTTTGAACTAGAGAAAAGGATCTTCTATGTGATTGGAACAATACTCTGGCGTGTGAGGAGGTTTTTTGGCGATATAAATCAAGAGCTTTGTGGTTAAAGGAAGGGGATATGAATACAAGGTTTTTCCATGTTTCAACTCTCATGTACATAAGTTTTAATAAAATCCAGGAGATCAAGATTGTTGATGGGTCTTCTACAAGGGATCCTTTCTAAATTAGATGGAAAGTTGTTTGATTTTTCCAATACATGTTAGGAGTGGTTTCGGAGCTAGATGAAGAGACAATGAACACTGTTGTTAGGCCATATTCCCTTGAAGATTACAAACAGGATAACTGACTATCTCCTCAACCCCTTTATGGACAAGAAAAATAAAGAGGCGGTCTTTTAGCATGAAGGGAGACAAATATCCTGGTCCATATGGGTTTTCGGTGCTCTTCTATCACAAGTTTTGGCACATAATTGGTAATGGGGTCACCTTGGAATTTAAGGAGTTTCAGACCTCTAAAAGGATCCCTTCTGATGTGAATTGTACGTTCTTAGCCCTCATCCTGAAGATTGCAAGTGCTAATTCTTTTGTAAATTATCGCTTAATTATCCTGTGTAATACTCTACAAAATTATGTCCAAAGTCCTTGCAAACTGACTGAAGATGGCTCTCCCTTTCGTCATTGACAAACACCAAAGGGGTTTTGTTTAGGGACGACATATTTTGATGGGATCATTTTGATCCATGAGATCCTGCACTTTGTCTCTAAATCAAAAAAGAAATGTATGTTTCTTAAATTGGATATGAATAAAGCGTATGATAGAGTTTCTTAGAATTTCCTAATCAAAGTGCTCCAACATTTTGGTTTTCATGAGGACTGGATCTCTATGATGAAAAACTGCATCTCCACAGTGATGATCCCCATCTTAGTTAATGGGTCTGCAGTGGGTTATTTTCCTAGCAAGAGGGGGTTAATACAATGGGACCCCCTATCCCCTTATCTATTTATAATTTTAGTTGAAGCTATGGGGGTAGAGCCTTCACAGTAGCCATGAATAGAGGAGACATAGAAGGCATCAACCCAACTTCCACTCTGGAACCGATCTCTTTTCAACAGTTTGTGGATGATACTCTAAATTCAACAAGATCATCTCTTCCACAAGCAAGACATATTAAGATGATTTTGCATTTCTATGAGCGTGTAGTAGGCCAAAAGGTAAATTTTAAAAAAAGTAAGTTTTTTTCTTGAATACCTCTAGAGCTCTCCAACTACAGATAGCACAAATATTCAACTGTGGCATTGGTGATTTACCAGAAACCTATCTAGGGAAGCCTTTATTCCATGGGAGTATGAAGGAAGCCTTGTGGGATCCAGTTATTGAACGTGTTACAAAGAAAGTATCTTCCTGGAAAGGCTCTCTTCTTAGTCAGGCAAGAAAGCCCCAAATTATGAAAGTATGCCTTCAAAGTATACTTATTTACTTCATTTCAATTTTAAAAATACCAGTATCGGTCTGCAAAAATATTGAACATATCCAAAGGATTTTTTGTGGTCTGGTACTAAGGAAAATAAGAAGACATATTTATTTTTTTGGAACAAATTTTGTACCTCTAAACAATAGGGGATATTGGGATTGAGAACTCTTTCCAAAATGAACAAAGCTCTAATGGGAAAGTTGGGTTGGAATTTGGTGAAGGAAGAAGGCACTCCTTGGTTCAAATTTGTAAAAGCTAAGTATTTACATAATTCCTCCTTTTTGGAAAACCTCAACCCCCCTAAGGGATCTAGTTTCTAGAATAGCCTTCAACAGGTAAGACCTCTGATCCAACAGGGTTGTAGGTGGCATATTGGAGATGGTGCTAATGTGAGATTTTTACAGGATACTTGGCTCTTTAACTCTTCCCTTTGTGAGATCCCAAGGTTTGCAAACTTAAGAACAATCCTGAATCCTATTTTTGGATTGTTGGTTCGAAATTATATTGTGGAATAAAATGGCATCAAGAAGTGGAAGCAGTTTTATGCTGAGAACATCAATGAGGACTTGCATCCACACCTGGAATGTCTTAATAGATGCATTAATACCTACATCCTCAACCATTGGTGATCGAATGATATATTTATTTGTATGAAAATGAAGAGTAGATATTATTCTGTAAATTCTAGTTATAACTTGGTTGAAGGTGTAGGGGTAGTGTGGCCCCATGTAAAGGTTTGGGACAAAGATAGCATCCCTAATATTACTATTTTCCAGAGGTTGGTTATGCATGATAAAATTATGATCCAAGATAATATGAAAAAACGTGGTTTCTCCTTACCAAATAGATGTTTTTTGTGTGAAAAATAGGAGGAAACCATTTATCATCTACTTCTTAAGTGATCCTTTACCAAAAACTTTTTTGATCAGCTCTGTAGTGAATTCCATTGAACTTGTAATGGGAGACTCCTTTTAAAGGCAAAAGAATCAGGAATATGTGGCTTCTAATCCTTCCATATATCTGGTGGAGAGTTTGGAATGAAAAAAACCACAAAATCTTTAAGAACTTGAAGATGGATTGGGAAATGGTTTGGAATCGAGCAAGAAGACTCCTGATGGAGAATTTTAACACTATCTTCTTCAAGGAGGGATGGGAATCAGAGCAAGAAAATTGGATATTGGAATGCTAGGAAGTTTGAGAGAAATCACCAATACCTCGAGTTCATCCTGGAACTCATGCAAAATGAATACCATCATACGTTGGATGGTTCAAATTAAATTTTTATGGGACCTCAAAAGATAATCTTGGATTGGCAAGAGTTTGAGGGGTGATCCGAAATCATTTGGATAAGGTAATCAAAACCTTTGTTGAACCACTAGGTGAACAGACAAGTCATTTTACTGAAGCTAGAGTAGCTTATGTAGGAATTTCTTTGGCTATAAATTGCAACCTAGATAAGCTCATAGTTGAAGGAAACTCACAAAATATTGTGACAATTTTAAAGGAAGAACAACCAATCACCTGGACTATTGATTTAATGAAGGTGGAAGCTTGAGCGCTTTTTAATAGACTCGAGAATGTATCTATCAATCATATTTATAGAAAATCCAACAAGATAGAAGATGGTCTTTCTAACGAAGGAGTTATGGCAGATTCCAGAAAGGAATGGGGGAATGATATACCAATGCACATAAATAATTTAGTTGACAATGATAATGCCACAATAATTGACAATATGGACCAATAGGAAGAGGTTTCTAGGAAAGCATAGAGTATATGATATTTAGATATGTAAGGTGTATGCTGATTTTCTAGTTTTGGATGTGGTTAGTTAAGTGTGTTTTTTGTTACACGGTTGGTATATGATTTATGCCAGTGGAAATTCCTTCTTGGTGAAATGGATAGTGATTGGCCATATCTATTGATGTAAAAGGTTAGTATTCCTTTCAAAAATGTAGTTTTCCAACTTAACAAAAAAAATATTGAACTTGGATCTGCGAATGAAAACCCAAAGACATAACACTACATATCCTTCATGAGACAAAAAATTAAGATAAAGTACAAGTTTTGAAAGGGTTTTGTAGGGTCTCGATCCCTTGTACTAAAAAACTTTAAAGTAAAACATGGGTTTTTGAAAGGATCTTGTTCCTTTTGTATTGGAATTTCAATTTTGATCTTTTGGATGAAAACCTAGAGATATACCACTAAGGTGTCCCTCATGGGATAAAATTTTAGAATAACATAGATTTTGAAAAGGTTATGGTCTCTTATGTGGTTTGAACTTGATTCTCTTACATAAAAACCTAAAAACATACCATTACCATGTCCCAACAAAAATAAGACAACTCATTTATTCATTTTTTTAATGAAAAAACCATTATATTAATAAAATAATGTCTAATCATACAAAAAAAGTGGGTGGGATTAGCACATCCCGTAAACCAACACACTAACCATCGTGGTTAGGAGTACACAAGAGTGTCAAAAATAGTCCACAAAAATCCAGATAACAACCACCAAAACAGTGTCAAATATGCATTCAGAAAGAAAGGAGTCAAGAGATCATTGCCACGTGGAAGGCCTGAAGTTTTCCTCCATAAGGTCATAAGTCCATCCAACGGTTGAAGAATTTGGAACCCCCAACCATTAGCAGTAGTACCACTAACAGTACATGTTTGTATATTTGGTACAATTTCACCCCAACCAAGGGCATCATATTACTCAAGAGGCCAAACATCCCAACCAAAGGCTAGGCGATACGGGCCTCTAGCTCCAAATTCTCCACATTTGTACTGCGAGGAGGTTGATACCAATGTCTGGTAGCAAAGGGCTATGGTCAACGATGGGTCCCTTGATGAGTCGAAAATCGAGACCTAGAAGGGGAAGTAAGAGGCACATGACTCATAGCACAGGGTACATTCCCCCAATGATCCATGAGGGTATGTAAGTAATGCAGCTCCACATGTACTTTTTAAACCTGTACTTGAATTTGTAACCAACAATCAAAGAATATAGCATATTTATCAACAAAAGAGAAGACACACCCGACATCTTGCTGAGAAAAATATATCTATTATGGGACTTCCAAAGATAAAACAAGGTACCAATTCTAAAAATATTTCAAACAACACCCAAGTTGAAGGAAAAAACAATAGGGTCACCCAAAATAGCATGCACCTAGGTAAAATCCTCTTGCATAAAAGATCTAAAAATTTCAAGAAGCCATGATCAGTTGTAGTAGCTTACATTTAATTTTATCAATCCGGTTTAATCCAGGTTAGATTTAAAGAGTAGTAATCCAGTATAGATTGTACCATAGTAATTAATACTAAGCTTAGTTCAGATCTCTTTCTATTTTCATGTGTTGCAGAAATTAAATTTTACGTAAAATAAAATAAAATAGGCAATTTACAAATTATTCTATATGAGTATATGTGGATCCATGAATGATTTAATGATGCATAATATAATTTATAATTATTTTTGTATGCAATTTAATTAAGTTTATGCTTTAAAATTTATTCTACATTCTAACTCTATTTACTTGAGGGAAGAGATTAGGGACTAACATTTCAGAGTGGGCCCTGCCTCTGGAATGTTAGTGTGAACCCCTTCCCCTATTTTCTATTCAGTAATCGACTCTCATTTAATTAATCTAATTCTTAATTATTTCATAATTACAAGAGAATAAAAGAAATAAAAATTACCAAAGCAAGCAAAATATAAAATAATTATAACACACAGTTACCATATCCTGAAGAAAATATTGTTGCTGCTTTATTATTGAAAATCAAACGTACATGGTTGTGCATCCAACTTTCAGAATTGCATATCAGGAATAATCACAGATTACAAATATTTCTTTTTCGCTCACCATCCAACCAGGCCTTTTCAAAGGCCTCGTATGCAAATATATATTGTCACTCAGACAATTCCGAACATAACTCCCCGTATTTCTCCCATATGGTTTGGACTTGATCACGCAACAACTTTATTCTAACAAGAATAATCTAAATTAACACATCTAAAATACTTGGACTCAATAAATATTCTAATTGGTCCAAGTGGCAACTAATTATAACATAATACTAACTTTGACTTAGTGGGATAGCTACGTAATAATACAACCCTTGATTTAGACTTTTTCTACAACTTTGATCCTTTCTTTTAGGGAAGGATGCATTTATTACAAATATTCACGTATTGTTATAGAAAATCTCATAACAAATTCATGCCCCAAATAAATGATGAGTCACCCATGTTTGATTCTTCTAAACGCCTATGTGGAATTTGAACCCTCTCGTGCTTGATTCTTTCAGCTGCCCATGTGGTGTTTGACCAGGCTGTAGCATAGGTGGCATTTTCAAAATAGATTTTTCCGCAAAATTTTCCAGGCTTCCGTAACACCTTTTCGTAGTGCCCTTTCATAATGTCCTTCCATAGCGCCCTTCCACGTATACCTCGGCATTTGTTCATCCTTTCTTCAATATATGACCTGTATTTTATTGTAATATTACTTGCCAAAAACATACAAAAACTTTGCATAATTTGTGTAAAATATGATCATTTATCATTTTAACCTCATTTATCAAATTTACTGATAAATCACATAAATAAGGTAAAAATAATCATTAAAACACATTTACTTTCATAATTTTGCAGATAGAAAATAGATAATATTTGCATAAAATATGTGTCAATTTGGCACTCATCAAGCCACTCCTAGGCTAACTGAGCCCGATCACAAAACCAAAAAATATGCAGTAAATATTTTGCCTATCCGTAAACTAGGCAAATGGGATTATGAACGCCCAGGTGCTTGAGCCTATTGCCAATAGGCAACCCCTGGTGTAAGAGGCTCCAAGCAAAAAAACTTTGTTTAGTTTCAATATAAGTAGCCCAAGCAATATAAAACCTCTTATTCCATCGAGAGGGAAGAGAGACTAAGTCCCATCACAGAGTGACCTTATCAACCATTGGAACTTGCAGGGTGAGCCATTTGTAACCTGATGAGCTTTATATTGCAAAACAGGAAGCTCCCTAGGCCAACACCAATCTGACCACTAGGATTTTTGAAAATTCTTATGTAGTTTGCACCAAATAGAAAATGGAATACTATCAATAACCACCTCATAAGTATCTCTATCACCAGGATTTAAATTGTGAATTTGACAAAAACTTTCCCAAGGTATCCAACTCCTGGTATGTCGGGAGAAGAAATAAAAAATGGAAGCAATACCATGCTTATAGAACCTCTACGCTCTGACCCACTACACCAAATCCAAGGGAGAGCCCTACCAAGTGATAACTAGAGACCACCAAATATTCATGGAAGGCAAAGAGGCACCTGCTTTGCGGAAACTCCATTTCCAACTAAGCCAAGGTTTGAAGGCCTCCCAAGCTTTCCAAATACTTTGAATGAAAAAATAACCTTTAACTTTAATAAGGACAAGGGTAGTAAGAATGGATTGCAATCCCACCCCTTTCCAAATTTTCTTCCCCTAAAGCAAACCAGAAGAAATATTGCCTAACCAGCACTTTCCAAGATTCATCCCCAATTAAAGATCGGGTGATCCATTTAGCACAAAGGATAAAACCTTATCGATGATAATAAAACAAACCCATGCCTCCACAGTCCTTGGGAAAATAGCAAATTTCCTAAGCTACCCAATGAAAACCTCGTTTGACAAAGCCTTTGACCCACAAGAAATCTCTCAAAAGCTTATCTAGATTTTTATAACAATATTTGGATGGAACCCAACAAGATGAATAATAGACATGGGTAGTGGATAAAACCTTAGAACAAATCTGAAATTTTCCTGCCAGAGAAAGTTTCTTACTAGTACAGTAAGAAAAGCTTCTTGTCCACTTTCTCAATAACATATTGCCATAATTTAGTAGAGGAACCATGAAACACAAAAGGAATTCCAAGAAATTTAAACACCTCACCCGGTTGAATCCAAGTCCATTGGAAATGATGTAGCTAGCATTTTAGTTGGGATTGAGATTGTCGAAAACATGAGGTTTTTTCCATTGAATAGAAGAACCAAAGGATAAACAGAACACCTCTAAGCAACTAATAGCCTAGGAAAGGGATTGCTCATCTTCTTGAAGTTTTAAAAAATAATCATTAGCAAAATGATCATTGAGCAACTAACGATCAGAATTGGGGAGAGCAATACCCTTGATTAATCCTTGATCCACCTTATGGGCCAAAAAATAGCCAAAAGCCTCTGCAACAAGAATGAAAAGAGATGGAGCAAGAGGGCACCCCTGTATTATAGAGAGACCAAGAGAAATTGATTGAGATTGAATATTATTCAAAGTAAGAATAGCTGAAGCATCTTGAAATAACATAAGAACGGTGCTCACAAACACTGGCCGAAAGCCTAGAGCCTGAAGCATGGCAGTTATGAAGTACCACTTCATCTTATCATAGGCTTTCTCAAAGTCAATCTTAATGAATAAAACATCTTGTTTAGAATTTCTTGCCCTCTCCATACCTTCCCAAATAGCAAGAACATTATCAAGAATGTATCTTCCCTGAACAAAGCCAGTTTATTCAGGTCTGACAATAAATGGTAGGAGAGATTTAAGCTTAAGTGCAATGGCTTTGGCAATAATATTATAGATCACATTAATCAGGGTGATCAGCCTCCAATTAGTGATGAGCTCAGATTCTCCATACTTAGAAATAAATTTAACATTGTATTTGTTAATAATGGAACCCAGTGAACCAAATTACAGGGCTTCAAGATACACTTTGTGGAGATCAGAACCAAGCATATCCTAGAATTCTTTGTAGAATTCACATGGGAAGCCATCAAGACCAGGTGCTTTATCATTGGCCATGAATGAAAAGGCATTTTTATATCTTCCAAATAAATAGGAGTGTCACAAAATATCAGTTGCTCAAGATAAAGCTTGTTGGGGACAATAGTACAATCAGCAAGGGCTTTCTTTCTAGCATCATCAAGGGATTGAGAAGCAAAAATACCTTGATAATGTGAAACAAAGGCTTTGAAAATATTTGGAAGGTTTGTGAATCTTTGCCCATCAACTTGAATGGCTTGAAACTGGGAATATTGGGCAAGAGGTCTGAGGCATTGAAAAAAATATTTGGTCACTTTGTCCCCAATTTTGAGCCAATGCATTCGAGCACGTAATTGAGCATCCTTGGCTTCATACAAATCTACTTTTTTTAGCTCATGTTGAATGGAAGAAACTTCATACTGAGCAAGAGAGCTGAAAGGAGAGGCTTCAAGCCTGAGACAAGCTTTAGATAGCTCACTCTACATGGCAAACTTAGCCTATTTCTGCCGCTTTGCAACTTCAACACCCAGATTTCGTAGCACCTTAGTGGTTCATTGAATGGCAGCATTCCACCACTCAATCCTTCCAGTAAGACCATTAGGTATAGGAATCAAATTCTAAATGCGACATATATGAGCTTTCATGCTAAATCTATGCAAAAAAAAAACATTCATGTAAAACTACGAAGAATACACTCTGGGTTGAAATTTTAACATTGCCACTGAGAATAAAATAGGTGAATGATCATACAATGCAGTACCAGGGAAAGTTAGCACATACGATGAAGAAGGCAAAATACGGGAGAACTGAAAGTTGTCACACTCAGAAATCATGGCTATGTCCAATATTTCCAAAACCCTGGCAAAAGCAACTTGGAAATTGGACCAGGTGTACCAAAGAGCCTGAGGGAAGTCAGAAGACAAGAAGTGAGAATCAGGGTCATAAAGGCAAAGCTTGTTTTTCATAAAAAAAACTAAGCTTCCCTTTCACCTAAGCACCACTACATCAAGGCATGACTAACCTTGTCAAAAGCTTTCTCCACCATATTAAAATCTCCATAGAGCACCCAAGTGGCAAATGGCAGATTCATGGTAAGCCATATCCACAACTCACATTAGTCAGAAGCGATGTTTGAGGAATTCACTTTAACCACCCCAAACGGTTTTTCACAGATCTCGAGCAAAAGCCAAACAACTTGATTGGATGGGTCAACACCCCAGGTCACAACATTATTTTGTAATCGAGGCACAAGGATAGTGATGGCTCCTCCTTTTCCTCAAGAATGCTTCATGGCAAAAGAGGCACTTCATGGCCACAAAAAGTCACATGCACATCACAAATCAAAAATCTTAACTTCTTGTAGATATAAAAATTTAAGGTTTCCATGCACTCAAGAAACATTTGACATCTTATTTCGGACCAAATATTTTCTGATCAAGCCCATCAATTCTCGAAAATTCCATGAGAAGAAAATCCTTGGGATTTGTTACGATGCATGATCTCCATGACATCCTCTGCATCACCTAAACTTCAAGCGATACATAAGAGTTGGACATCACATGGAAAGCATCATTGTTTAGCTATCGATGTTTGTTATTCCGAACAGGGCTGTGAGAGCGGTGGACCTTAAAGGCCCGACCCTCCTCCATCGAAGAATTATCTGGAGCTGCTACCACTAAGGTAAAAGAAGGGCCTGACCAAAGAGATTGAGACACTGTTGGAACTGGAGACCGCATGACAAAAACCAAAGGGATCGTAAACAGGAATCTAAACATCTTCAGTAGAAGCTTGCATGTCTTGAGAAGGAGTAGGGGTAGGTTGCACAGTGGAAACCGAATCTTCCTTATGCTTAGCTCCACGGGTTTTCCTGCTAGAAATGGTAGTCCATTCTTCAGTGTTTCCCCGTAAGCCATTAGCAAGAGCTGCAAGAGTGGGCAAAGGATTTACCTAATGATTTTTTATGCGACCAGATCACTGTAAGTAAGCTATTCACTTATTTCTAATGCGATTCATTCACTATCAAGCGTAGTCGTAGAGCATACTTTCACTGAACAGATCACCATTAAGCGCAGTCGCAGAGCATACTTTCACTGAACAACATTACCCTTGTGGTTAACACTACAACAGAGACAAGCTAAGAGTGGAGATTTCTCTCACCACCTAGGACTGGTTTCCTCTCAATTCCTCTCTAAAGACTGATTTCTAAGTAGAGGCTCTAGGGCACACAAAGGCCATTCCACTAGAGTATGCAAATACTTTCAGATTTAGCAAAAACTATTTCCCTGGGAATAGGTTGGATTCTATACTCGCCAGCAGAGTTTACACATCGCAAAGGCTAAAGGATTTCTCAATGGCAAAATGAAGAGCATCAAGTCTCTTATATAGATTTTTACAATAAGAGAAGAGTCTAGAAGGAGACTTAGATTAAAACACGTGGATGGCAGACCTGTTATCGACACCAAAAAGTAAATCTACAGTATCCCATGAATAGTAAATTATTATTATCGACGGTCTTAATCCAACTAGGTTAGTGTCTAAGTCGTGATTACAAATTTTACTGTCTAGCGAAATATGCATGAACATGACATATGTCGATTGGAGAAGCTTGACAGTCTGAACAGTTTCGAACCATTTGTTCTACAACAACATCAATATCTAGATCCTCTGATTGGGCATCCGGTGACGGATCAGGAGTAGGTGGATCTGGAGTGTAAATATGTTCTTCATCAGCAAACACATAAACTTGAGGAACATCAAAAAAAATAAATCTTAAAATATGAGTGTTCAAATATTGTTGTCAAATAGGATTTGAAACAAACATATTAAATAAATCAAGGAAGGGCGTAGACATTTCCCTAGAAGAGTTGCAGAGTATGAGTATGTCGTCCAATACTCCATGGTTTATGATATGCTTAGGCATAGCAAAAGTAAAAAGACTCCATCGGCATGAATTAACTAGGATGTTGATTCTTCTTGCCGAGTTATAAACAAAGTCTATGTATGGCATGTAGTTAAACCTTATCTGTGATGCTTGAGGAAAAAATCCTCTAATCCTTTGGCAAAAGGATTGTATTTCGACTGGAGTAGAGAGAGGCCATGTTTGCCATGGATGAGCATGTCCACCAAACATATTAGCATGTGCAATTTCTCTTGTTAGAGCATCTGGAAGAGAATTATCTTTTCCTAGAATATATTCTACTGTGAATTGATATTGAGACAATAAGGCTTGCCACCAAGCATATCTTCCTCTGCATAATTGAGCAAAAATATTTTTTCTCATGAACCATTTAAAATTCTTGCTATCTGTTTGAATAATAAATTCTTCAGGTAACAATAGCATTCTGTATTTTTCAATTCCTTTGATAATGGCTAAGATCTCTTTTTTTGCTGGCCAATAATTAAGTTCATGATTTTTGAATTCTCCTGATTTATAACCAGCTAATTTTTTTATTTGATCTCTTCGTACCAGTAGTATGCAAGACCAAAATTATTTACTGGCATCTGTTTGGAGAATATAAGATCCTGATAATGTTGGTTCTAGAGGTGGTAATTTTTGGCAAGCTATTTTGAGAGAAAGTACAACTTTAGTTGCATCAGAAGTCCAACAATAAGGTTTTGATTTTAAGCATTCCCTGATAGGTTTAGTTAATTGGGATACCTTCTGAATATAATCATGTAGATAATTAATACATCCCAAAAATCTTTGACATTGCTCTTTATTTTGCAACTGATCAGGAAATAGAGTGATTTTTTCAAGAACATGGGGCTGCATAATAATCTTACCATATTTTATGAAGACTCCCAAAAATTCAACCTCTGTGACTGCAATTTAGAATTTCTTTGTATCCTTAGAGAGTCCAACACCATGCTTAAGCATAAACTATTTGAAATGATGTAAATGTTCTTCATGATCATGAATAGTCTGGCTAAATACAAGAAAATCATCAATATAGTTAGCCACAAATGCATGAAATGGTTGGCAAATTTTATCCATTCGCATTTGGAACTGAGTTGGAGCATTTTTAATTCCAAATGGCATTACAAGCCATTCATATAATCCTGTAGGAGTAGAAAAAGCAGTTTTGTGAATATCCTTAGGATGAATTTTTATCTGGTGATATCCAGAGACACAATCAAACTTTGAGAAAATCCTGCCTTGACTGACACGCTGAATTAATTGTTGTTTATCTGGTAAAGGCCATCTGATTGTTTGTGTTATAACATTTAAAGGAATATAGTTAATGACCATTCTAGATTTTCCCCTTTTTTTTGAATGTTTTCTGACAATGAATGCAAAACATGAATAATTTGATTCTGACTTTCTTATCAATCCCTTTTGAAGTAATTCTTGGGTTTGATTTCTGGCTTCAAGATCATCTTCCTTATTCATCACAATTCTTTTGCCAACAACAGGCAAAGAATGGAGAGTAGGGATTTCTACCATTGGATATTCTTTGTGCCATTTCTCTAAAGGATGCTCCACACAACATTCTTGCATGCTTTCAACAAGTTGTTTAATTTTATCTGGTTTGATCTCCAGATTTAAGGCTGATAAGGAATGTAGGAATTCTTGCTGAAGCCTATTTTTCTCTAGTGTCTGCTCATGACTGATAATTTCTTCCAAAGTGGGATCAGTCCATTGAGCTTTCATTTTCTGGGCATGGAAAACTGTGGGAATACGTGGAATTGTCACTTTTGTATTCTCAATATTCAGAACAAGATAATGTTGTGCTATTGTATAAGGACCATATGCATCTAAAAATGGGCTTCCCAATCCAAAATCATACCCTGAATCATTAATCTAAACAAAATTGGTATGAACTATTTTTCCAAAAATTTGAATTGGAATATCAAATGCAAAATATTTTAGTCCTCTTTGTCCATTCATTGTAGACACCTGAAAATATTTAGTTGACTCAACCCAAGAGTGTACCATTTTTTCATGACAAAAATTCAAATTGCAACCAGTGTCAATGAATGCCACTGTCTTTGTAAATTTTATTCCTCCATCACCTGCTATTCTGATTGGAACCAAAATTTGGTGATAAGTATGCATCAATTTGTTAATTTGGAATTGAGCACTTTTGGATGCAAGAGGAAACTTATGATACACAAATTTATGTTTTTGTAGAGGTATTTTGATTGGCTTTTTGTGCGGCATGAGAGAATGAGGATCCTTAAAAGGATCATACCTTATGGTAGCCTTATTAACTAGAGATTCACTGAGTTCAGATTGTTCATCTGATTCAATAGGATGATCAAAATCTGAGGAAGTAAGAGAAGAAGAAGATTTTTGTTTTGGGATAGATCTATATAGTGCTTCTTGAGCAAGTAATTCTTCTTCATCTAAGTCTGACTATGTTTGTAACTCACAATCACTGCAGTCTTCTAGTTCAGGCATATCAGAATCAGCATCATAAGAATTGATCATAAACATATTATTGATTGCCTTTATCTCTTCCTCATTATCACAATCATTTTCAAATGAATCAAAAATTGGAATATCAGAATCATCATCAATTAGGCATTTATATATTGACTCTCCTGATTGTTTCCAATTTTCTAACTGATGTGCAGTTTCACACAATTCCCAAGTTGTAGCTAGTTCAGGATCTGCAAATAAGGCCTTCATTTTCTTAGGGGCTTTTGTAGGACAGGAACGAGCATAATGGCCTTTCTTTTTACATGCATAACAACAAACCTCTTTTTGATTGGTTTTTGAAGATTGTCTTCTTCTGCAAAAGTACTTAAAAGGTTTGAAGTTTCTACCTTTTGTTCTTTTAAAATGTTTGCATGCTTTTCTTGATTTTCTATAAGTATCTGCACCTTCGATCCCTGAACATTCTTTGGAGGAGAGTGTGATTTTCTGTTTGGTGACTTTATCATATAGACAATTTTTTCAGCATTCTTGCCTAACTGCCTCAATAATGTCAACAAACTATAGTGTATTAATGTCCACCCTTTTCCAATTCACTAAACCTTTGAAGAAATTGTATTTTGACAAACTGATCTCTGTGAAGATTCAGTTGGTAAAATTTTTGCAAATATTCTTGCACATATTCCTCAAATCTGGACATATCATGCAGTTTTTTGAAATCAAGATGTAATTGATCCTCTCTTTCTTTATTAATATTATTGGGAGTAAATTCTGTAATAAGGGCATCAAACAGTAATGGCAAACCTTGCTCATAGACCTGGTTTTTTTATTCATCTGAAGCATGAATCCACCATTGTAAAACCATTCCTACAAAATGTCTGGTTGCCAATTCTATAATTCTTGGGTTGTCCATGTTATGGATAGTCTGAAGAGACCTATAATGATTTATCCAAACAAGAATGACTTCTTGTGGATTAGTATTTCCATCAATGTTTAACAAGAACCCACCTTCCTTGACATTGAAAGGAAACATGTATTTTGACTGATTTGGAGTTCCTTCTACTCTGGCCATATTCAGATGAAAAGGTGTTGGAGAACTTGAATCCTGTTTGCCTAACCTTTTCTGAATTGCCTGATAACCAGTGGGATTAATGGTTAATTGGGAGGAAGGAGTAGTCATGGAAAAAGACTTATTGCCCAATTTTGAATCCTGTTTTATCTGTTTGCTTTCAACCTTTACTTTTTGTTTATGTTCTTCCGTATATTGCCTTACTGCTTCTAAATTTTCATTGACTTGTTTCAACTCATTTTGGATTTCAAAAATATGATCTTCTATGGCATCAAAATGTGCTTCTGCATATTGACTCCAGTTATTAATATAATTAGCTTATCTGATGCTTTCAGATTGATCAACTAGGTCATCTATATTATGTTCCAAAATACATGAAATATTAGCTCTAACAGAGGGTTGTTCTATCCCTGACATTGTGATGCAGTGTTTTTCTTTAAGAGGCCATTTACCTCCAGTATGGAAGATTTTTTCCTTATGAGTCAATTTTTTGGATAATGAAGAACCTGGTCGAACCATCATCATGTGCATATTTTGAACAAGAGTAACCTCCACTTTGGGCTTTGGATCAGAGGTTTCAATTGTAATACTTGACATAGATGTTGGTAATACATACTTCTTAACATCAATATTTTGTACTATAGGTTGAATGTGTCTAAGTGATGGATTTTGAGTTGGAAGAACTACTGGCAATGGTCGAGGTATCATGAGAGATGTAGTTCTTGACAGAGGAGAATATGGAAAAGACAGTTTTGCTTTTCGCTTATTATCTGTCAAATCCATTTTATATTCAGTAAATGATCTTCTTGACCCACATGAGCCTGGAGATTGTAGGCTTAACTCCCATTCTTTTGGTAATTCAAACTCTGAAAATTTTATAAGCATGGAAGTAGCTTCATCTGAGCACATACCAACAGGTACTACATATTTGGATTTTTTAGTGTTGAATTTGATAGGAACTAATGTGTTACACACCTGACAGAGAAACTTCACAGTTATAGATAATTCAAAACTTTTTGGATTTAGGTCTAAACCTTTGGTCTGAATCAACAATTGCCAAATTTTCCCAAATGTATCATCTTGAAGAGGATATGGAAAGTCAGGATAAAAAGTTACATATTGGGTTCCATTTGCAAGTGATGCAATAGTTTGCCCTATAATAGCTTGGGCAAAATATGTAAATCAATTATCAACCAATCCACAGTAAGTTGATCCTGGCAAACCTTTTCTGAATAATGGGGTTACTATTAACTGGATGGCACCAAAATGAATATAATTATATCCTTAAGACTTCATCTGTGAAAGAGCCCTAAGCTCAGAGGGATTAAATACAGAAAGTGTTCGACAAGCTTTTTGACTATTGACTCTGAGATTACTTTCTGCAATTCTAAAGACCTGCTTAATTTTTGGCCTGTAAATACTCAAGGGTATGTGCCTTTTGAAAGAACTGGATTCTGACTGTCTTAACAATTTTTTGTACATCAAGTTTATAGACTTTTTTTTAAATACTTTTGGAATAAGCAAAGAAGGTCATACTTTCCTATGTCTGATTCTTCTAGTTCATCCATTTGATAACCATAATTTATTAATGTGTCATCGAAACCAGAGTTTGAAGCAAAAGAATCCATGTAAGCAAACTTACTGATTTGTTTATGTTATTGCAGATGCCTTTGAGCCTTGAAGTCGAGCTGCCTGCAGATAGCATTTGGTCACTGTCGATACCTTCTACAATGCTTTGATCAACAAATGCACAATAGCATATACAACTATGGCAGTGATAACTACAGATGTCACTATCCAAATTTTTGACATTCAGACTGACTGACACAAAACTCTAGGATTCGAAACAGGGCTCTCATACCAAAAGTAAATTATTCAATGATTTTTAATGCGAGTAGATCACTGATTTCCACTCCATGAGAGGGCACTCCCAAATTTTGTGAGCTGGAGATTGACATCGATAACAAGTTTTGGGCAAAGTGATATAGGAAATTCTTTGCCTAAAGGATTGGTCATTGATCTTGATATCAATAAACTCCTACAAATCTTTGGTAAGGTCAAATTTTATACAGAACCTTCTGGTGGGTCGAGCAGATAAGAACTTTTCTGGCTTAAGATAAACAAACTTACCTAAGGGTGCAGTTAAAGTCTGCAAAAGACTCCAAAGGAGAACAGGAAGATCGAGGAATTCAACCCACACTAGGACTTCCAGTGCAACTTGGTCATTGACTTAGAAATCCCTAGAGTAGGGTTACAAAATCAACAGAGAATTACGAATAGTCCATGATCCCATAGATAGAACCTTTTGTGCTTGAGCTGGTTCTGAAAAGCGAAAAAGGAAATACCTTTTGGTAAGGTTTTGTACATTCTCCACTTTGACTCCATATGGGCCCTAGAATTGTTGGACCCAGGAATAAATAAGGGTATCATATGGGATGCAACCCAGAAAATAACCCACCAAGGTATGACTTTCAAATCATTTACAAGTCATATGATATTCATGCAAAGGAATAACAACTTCAGGGATAGGGCCTTTACCTCATGATACACTTTTAGAAAAAACTTGTGCGGATGCTTCCCCGGTGTCATTGAGCTCTCCAACAAACTCAAAATAAACTGAGCCAATTGTATGAGTGATAGCCATTAAAAAGAGTAAACTAACATCGCCTCAGGACGACGTTAATGCAACAGACATAATTTTCTCACCCCTAAACCTACCAAGCTAACAACTATTTTTTGCTCACTCCATAATATCCATCAAACTTTACATTTTAGCCCATTTATTCTTATAATGTATATTACAATATACTTTATTCATTATTTCAGTTTAATAAAATTTATTTTTTCTTTTATTGTAGGACGTGCCACACTATAGTTATTTTTAGAATTTCTATTACTTCTAAAGTAAAGAATACATAGGATATTGTATTTATATTTCAAATTATTTTAACTAATTAGTTTAAATCAATTAAAATAACAAGAAAAAGATAGGTTATTAGCAGAGAGGTCGAGTGCTTGTCAATAGCTAACAAGTTAAAAGTTCTCTACCCAAAAAAATCAATAAAAATAATGTATATAATTAAAAATAAATATTAAGTTTCTTTAAAAAACAAAAAAACAATGTATGCAGTTAAATAAATATTAGCACATCAAGTATTTTTAATATAATAAAAAATAATATTAATATATTTGTATATATTAATATATAATTATATGTATTCATGTAAGATTGTAGTGGATGTCATTTTGATTATCAATGCAAGTATTTGTAATATAATAAAAAATAATATTAATATAATTGTATATATTAATATATAATTGTATGTATTTATGTAAAATGGTAGTGGATGTCATTTTGATTAATAAAATAAAATAGGTTGTATTAAATGTATTATTAGTTGTATTGATCTCTTGTTTTAATCAGATGGTATAAGTTTAAGTGGTTAAAAAGTATGGTTTTTTCATACATAAACCGAGGTTTAAATCTTACCAAACAATATATATAATTGCAAAATGTGTATGCAGTTTGTCATTATACCTTAATAACATAATATAACATAATGATAATGTAATAGGGATGGAACCCACTTAAATCCCATATAAAATCAATTGATATAAGTTGAACTAATTAAAAAAATAGGCTTCAAAATCAAAGACCAAGGTTCAAATATCATCACAAGATACGTATAAGTACTAAAGTGTTATTGTATTAATATTTGTGATAACAATCTCTTGATGTAATATGGGTAGGACGTGCTTCAATCTTATAAAATCAATTAAAATTAATGATTGTTAATTGTAAAACTAATTAATATTAAATAAAGTGATCTTAAGTAGTTAAAATTATAAACTTTCAAGGCAAAGATTTAGATTCAAATTTTATTAAGTGATATACACATGATTGCCAAAATGTTATTCTATTAATACCACTATATGGTTTGTTAAAATACAATAAGATGTGGTTATAATGTAAATGAGTGATATTTCAGTCCCATGTAAGCAATTTAAATAAATTAATTACAAAACTATTTAATGATTATATAATATGTTATATAGGCTTATTTATTGACCATACAGTAAAGTTATAAGTTGTATAGTAGAATAATGAAAGTAATGTATGTAAATATATAATACAATGTAAGTATTAGAAGCAAAAAAATAATAATAATAGAAAATAATGTCGATACAATTTAATATACAATGTTCATGCAATTGTATATACATCAACATATAATTGTATGTATCAATCTAAGATAGTGTTGTGTCATATCTTTATTGATAATGCAGGATGTGTCAAATGTATTAGTAGCTACATCAAGTCTTCCTATCATGTAAGGAGTCCTACCACTTTGCTTTACTTCAACAACCTCGTCACTTGATCACACCACTTTATATGGGTTTTTGTGTTTGTTTCCTTGTTCTCAACCACTTTTGACACCTTGTTTAATGGAAGCATCCCAATTGCTTTGACACTTTTGTACATAGTTGAGCTATTTTGTCAACTAATTTAGCTTCATACACCATTGCATCAACTTTTGAGTCATATTCCTTAAGCTAGTTTGGAGTAAAGGAAGTACTCATTAAATGGGGAGGGTCTATGATTCATCCTTCCCTTTTGAATATTTATTATATGTTAAGCTTAAGAGAGGATTTTGGAATATAATTAAAGACTTGGTTACACTCCACTCATTATAATTATGTTATAACCATTTCAAATTTAGGGTTTAAATGGTTGAAATTTATTTTTATTTAGTATAAAACCATTTAACCTCCATCAAAATATTGTTTAAACTAATCTTGGTTTGAGGTTAATAACACTTCTCTTTATAAGTGTAATTTTACTCTTTATTCATTTAGACTCTTAGATTCATTGTAATATCTTATTCATAGTTCTTTACAATTTAATGTTTTATCATTTGTATCTTTAAAATATAATAATTCTATGCCAACTGGTCCTTGGTTCAACAGCTGGGACAAATAGTTGATGTAACCCACACAAAGGTTCAAATCTTGGTGGCACTAAATATCTCAATGTGAGTAAGTTAATGTAAAAGGAAAATGGCAAACCTTTCAAAGCCCTACTTCTGAAATTATTAAAAAATAAGAATAAATCTAATAATTCTATACCAATATCTTAGGTTCTTATTATCTTATGGTTTTCATGCATAATCCCATAATCCTTAATATTTTTCTCGTCTTATATCTTCAAACTTATTTGGACAATCGAAAGAGTCAACAACAACCCATTTCACTTATTATGCATGTGTACTCGCAATCACGCACACTTAAGATGAGAAGATGGTGTATATTTTGTCATTCATACAATTGCACCTTGCATAACTCCTCTAAACACATTCGCTTATAAGTTTATCTTAGGTTTCAACCTAGTGCACTACTAGATATTGCCTTTAGTGTACTTGTCAATACACAAACACTAATGTAAGGAAATGAAATGGACAAAGTTAAGTGGTTTCTACAATACATTCAGGAACACTATGATCAAGATTCAATACCTTCACTTGTATAGCTTCCAATTGGGCAATCAAGTTTGGCTTCCTCTACGATTTTTCATATGTCCATGTAATACACCTTGTGTAAACAACATGAAAGAACACTTTTATTTTGAATTTTCCACCTTATTTAGGAATGCATCTAGTTTTCAATGTTAAACCTTTCAATCCCTATTCTCAACATTGGTTGGATCAACTCTAAGTGCACTACCAATGTAATCACTTTATTTTGAGTAGTGAAAGTTGGTTAATTTGTTACTCAAACCAAGTGATATACACTTGATGAGACATGATGTCTATTTTCTCAATTGAAATTGGACACAATGAAGATCAACACTTCTCAAGGAAAGACAAGTGATTTGAACACAATTAAGTAGCCCACAAACTTACAAGAAGACGTGGCAATGTAAGTGTCAACCCCAATCATTGAGCATCAACCATCAACCTTGGTACTAGCACCTAATTGCTATCAACACCAACCCTAAACATCAAGGAGCATCCAAGCATTAGCCATCAAGAGCTTTGGCAATACACCAACCTTGTGTCAAGGGAAGACAAAAAGACAACAATTCCTATACATTCCAACATTTCCTCATAATTATTAGAAGATAGACTATTATATCTTCTTGAACCATTCATAAATGGTATTGGTTCATTAAGACATCAACCTACTTGAAGAGCTACACAATTTAGTAGCTGGACATGATTGAGCACCTCAATAACAATAGGTAGTGTTATTTTTAACTTTGCCATACCATATCTCTATTTTTTGTTATCTATTGTACAACGGCACTATATTCATCCTTATAAGATCCTTACAAGCTCTAATTCTATATGGGAGAATCCCTCTCACTTTACAATAGAGCCTCACATAACAACAAACAAACACCCAAACATCTTTAGTAACATGAGTTTAAAATTTTTCAAATGTGTAAGATAATTTAACATTCTCTATAACCTATTACAAGCCTAAAGGATAATTTTAAATTACAAGCATGCAATTGTAATGGAACAACATTTCCAAGTATGCAACCCTCACAAATATACAACCTCGTTCATGATACTAACAAGTTGTTATAACCATAGTTAGAAAAATCACCGCTATCCTACAATTTCTTGCGGAAGTCATGAGAAATTGTGGGTGCTGCTATTTTTGTTTTTCTCGGTGACGAAAAAATTGTTGACTTGGGGTGAGTTTTTGTACAAAAAATCGTTGATTTCTCGTGTGAAAATCATCTACGCATGAAGAATAACGGGAACGGGTAAAATTTTCTTTAAAAATGACAATTTGCCTCATTTACTCATTTTTCCTACTCTTTGGTTGTGTGGACATTGTTCTTAGAGGTAAAAACATTTATTATAAACCAATTTTTGATATCACATCAGAGATTTGACATTGTTTAAATGGGAATTGACATTGATTCTATAAAATTTCAAAGGTATTTCAATTTTCCCGAAACTAGGGTTTTGTTAGGTTTTTCTTTTCTTTTTTTCCTTTTTGTTTGTTCTTTTCAAACATATAGGTACGCCCTAAGGCATCCAATTACTTTTTTTATCCTCTTCCCTTTAAAAAATAGATGGATTCTTTGGATGGGATCCATGGAACCATCGCAGAAGCAAGTATCTTCCTTCAAGTGCAACCCAACCAACTCCTTCAATTTTAACCCCAAGTCCAAGCCAAGGAAGAGAGCTAATGCGAAAATATGGGGTTGAGGAAAACTTGTCAAATAAAGTGTTTTACAAACACTACGACAAGGACATGCTAGGAGGAATCCATAGCCTCGAACACCATCTACTTGGGCATGATGTGATCCTTGCCCTAGATGATTTGATTAGAAAGGAGATGACGGCTTGGTTGTGTAGCAAAGAGGTCAAAAATAAACACAAAAGGACAAGGGTTGCAGTAGGACATAGAGTGGGGCCTTAGGCCTCTTTTTATGGGGATGAGGATTAACCAAAGGTTGTCTATGTTGTAGACGAAGAATTTGTTCTTAGCCCTCGCATTCGGCAAGGTAGTATTAGTGGGAGTGGGAGGAGTGCAACTATTGGATGAGGCTCCAATACAAGACAATTCACACTTCAAAATATTGCATGGGGAAGGGACAAGACAAAGGATTTAAGAACAACTACAACCATTTTTTAGGTTACAACATTTCCTTCAATTGTGCAAACAACCCCTATTGGGAATCCCTAATGAGGGTATTGAGAGAGGTTGGCAAAGGGGTTAAGCCACCTTCAACAAAAGATTTCAGTGGACCATTGTTGGAGTGTGTCATCAATAAACATGCTCTTTTAGAAAAACAAAGACATGAAGGACAAGAGGTTGCAACATTCTTTCTGATGGATGGATGGATGGACGCAAGAAATGGCACGCTCTTGAACTTCATGGTGGTTTTGGGTTTATCCATGGTCTTCTTGAAGTCGTTTGATGTCTCGTGAGAGGTGAAGAATGCACATTTTTTATTTAGTTTGTTGGAGGTCATGATAGAAATAGAAGTGGAGAATGATGTCCATGTAAGGACGGACAATGCAATAGCATATGTACCTACAGGTAGACTTCTCGAGAAGTACCCCTCTATTTTACAGAGCCCATGTGTTGCCCCTTACATTGACCTCATGCTTGACAACATTGGCAAAATGGCATGGGTGAAGACTGTGGCAAAAGAGGTGAACAACATTATATGGTTTATCTATAACCACAAGTGGATGCCCAGTTTGATGAGGGAGCATGATAGGAGGGACATTCTTCACCCAAAGGATCACTTAGTTTACCTCCAATTGCGTTGCCTTTCAAAGACTTCTAACGACATCACATGCTTTGAAGCATATGTTTCCAACCAAATAATGGCATGCCTCACAATTTCATTCAAAAGAGAAGAGGCGCAAATCTAGGGACAAATGTTTAATGAATAATTTTGGGTGTGTCCAAGTAATTCTCAAGGTAATTGCTTGTTGATATCAAATTTAAATTTTAAAATCTTGGTATATACTTATACCCATTAGTACATGAGAGAAAGTTGATACATGGATTGTCAAGGATATGTGGAATTGACCGCTTAGATACGTGTCCAAGAAAGATGGTACATGATGGGTAATAATGTCTCCTTATGTCTGCTACGAGCCCACTGCAATATACTCCTTTCTAGGCATAAGTATGTGCTAGACACTATGTGGGTTAGTATCACTTTTTCTAATGTTCAATTGCAAGTGACAAAACCCTTAATAAATATCTTCGCCATGGTTAAAAATTGGCAATGGATTATCTATGAGACAATGGATATAGCCAAAGAGGTCATTGAACACAGTGGCAACCAGCACGAGTATGAACCAATTTGGCACATCATTGAGAAGAGATGGACAAGGCAACTCCATCAACCTATTCGTACCGTGGGGTGCTTCTTAAACCCCAAATTATTTTACCCTAGTAGTCTTAGCAGTGATGAAGAGGTTCAATCAAAGAGGATAATAGATGACCTGACCAAACGACGCCTCATCCTTGTTGAGTTGCAACTTTATAAGTTTACAAAAGAAGCTTGTTTGCATCCTCCTCCATTAAAAAAGCAATGTAAACCTTGTGACCAAGTAAAGCATTTAAACATTTTTTAAATTTTTCTTGTAATGTAATTTATAAATGTTAATTAATACTTTGAAAATTAAAAATTTTGTAAATTTATGGTGGGAGGACTATGGTTCCAAAACATCTATTCTAAAGAGGATGACTCCATGTGCCTTTGTAGTTCTCCTAAGTGTGAGCAAAATTGGTCTCTATTTGAGGCTATACACACCAAGAAATGTAATAAGTTGACCCAAGAGCTTCTCAATGACCTTGTATTTGTACAATACAATCTTTGGCTCCACACTAAACAATTGAGGCTAGTGAATCCTATAAGGCAATTGAATTGGATGAACTAAATCCACGTAATTGGATTGCCAAGAGTCCTATAGATATCGAGTTTACTACATAGGACATTGAGTTTACTAAATAGGACATCAAGGCACTTGAGGAGGAAGCAAAACATGTAGGAAGATTGAAAGAGATGTATCATGTTGATACCATACCAAAGAAGCCTCCAATTTGACCACCTATTCAGAGCCAAGGCCAACCATCAAGTGCAAGAGAGGAAGGAAAAAGCAACAGGCAATTTAAAAAATGTCTCATCTTTTGAAATGTTGCATTTTTATGATGTATTTCGTTAGATTTGATGATCATAAAATGTAATTGTACTCTTTTTTATAAAGATCTAATATAAAATCAACTTTATGGCTCTCCAATTGTTTAAAATGTGCTTTTTTTTTATTAAAAAATTTTATGAGTGCTTTTTCTTTTTGCCAAGATTTTCCAGAGTCACCAATAAAATCTCCAAAATTGAGCAGCCAATTTTATCTTGAGTTAAAAGTTTTCCTTCCATGGCTGTAACAGATCAACTAGAGATACCCCAAAACAAACTACCAAGTGAATTCCTGTGTTTCACCCTGATCAGCTTCCTTGTTACTGAATATAGTCTCTAAGAGATATATAGGCAAAGCAACGTAGACAGCAATGTATGATTTACACTTTGAATGGCACACATGAAATCAATTGTTGCCATCTCCGTCACCCTTTTAAATGTGTCTGCAACACATTCACAAATTACAGGGAAATTAAAAGCAACCAGTTGCATACCCAATAAAATGATAAATCGAAGTTATAACATGAGAGTTGGCTTTAACTATTGGTAATTTTATATTTGCAGTGATTCGTCATTATCACGTATTAATACAATTCAGATAATTTGTAAAACACAAATCCTTCCATAAAACCAATGCCTAGATCACTTCTTAATTGATATTCTTCCATATCTCAAAACTCAAAACTCAAAACTCAAAAAAGTCCTTTCCAGTATTCCTGTTTTCAGCGTTGGATTCTTTATTTTTGTTGAGAATCATGATATGTACCCTGGGTGGAGGCACAAAGATTTTGAGTGCAGACACTGTGGATGTGTCCAGATCAGTGGCAAATATTCTTTTTATGAGCAACCTGTCTACCCTCTTAGGAGGGTTCAGTAATTTATGCTGTATTAGGCACCTTGAGCATTTTTATATCCATGCATGTTTATAACTTCCATTGGCATTTTATGCTATATGAGTTAGAACAATGCCCTATGGAACTATTAGATTGAGTTATGAGAAGCAAAGAGTACATGTTATTGATTATATGGGCAAATCTGTACACACTGCATTTTTCTACAATAATTACCGTCTTACGGGCCTCAACGAATTGAATTATATTGTTTTATGGGCAAGTATGCTAATTATTCCTCACATGCAAGTCCCCTCGTTGAGAGTAAATGTTGTAACCATCTCTCAGCTATATGATGAAATATCTATCATGTGGCTTATTTCAATACTGTATTCTCTTGTTTCGCCTCAGGTAATTTTGCAATTTTCTCTCTTCTTATCAGTTAATCAACCAAACACCTTTCCATGAAAGATGACTTGTATGTTGCTTGAGCATAATGTTCATCTCAGTTCACCCGAACCCACAAAAAAATAGGTAGAGATAAGACACAAAGGCAGAGCATACAACCACAGACCATTATAAGCTCGTTAATTTTGCACTATTCGGAGTATAATGATATATTTGTCATAAGGTTGCAAGATGTACATGGTAACTTTGTCACATTTTTGCAGAAAACCATTCTATCCTGATCAGATAAATTTTCAAAGCAACAGATTGACCTTCCCCCTGTTGCCCATTCCAGCCTTGTATTATAGCATGTTAAACTGTCACTTCTGATGAGTTTGTCTTGTCAATCACTGGCAGGCTGCTGATTCTGAAGTACTGTTGCAATATGCACAGTACAAATTTCTTCATTCATCTCTAGGTCATTGTCACATCTTCGAAGACTCAGTTCCTTAAATTATCAGATCATTTAACAAAAACCAGGAATAATGTAACAAAAACCTGTAAGATGTTTGAGGCAGAAACTCGTAACGAAGATATACAAGAAGCTCAAGGCAGGAACTCCATAACCCCTCATAGAATGTCTAATAGAATCCCATGATAATGAAACAATATAATATAATTTTCATAATGATTAGCTTACTGCTTACAACCCTTGCCGTTCTCAAACTCTCCAGCATCATGGGTAATAACCGAACAGGCCAAATATTGAGTTCCCTTCATAAGCAAACAATAGTTGCCCTGCCCTCATTATGTGGTCAAACTCAAAATGAAGTCTCATTTACGGGTAGAACCATCTTTAATAACAGTACCCATCTCAATGCCTAGGCAATTACTTACCACTTAGGATCTGAGTGAATACATGGGAGTTTCAAATTGCAGAAAAGTCAAAATAGTGTGAGATTGAAATTGCTTCTATAATCACTCATAAATACCTTGAACATTAGATTTTGATTACACCTTTTTGCAAAATACAATGACATTTTCAAATATCATTGTACAGGCATAAGCCCAGTCAAACTTCTGACAGGCTCCAATGCTGTATTGGAGGAAGCTCCATCACAGCCTCCAACAAGTGCCACTCAAAAATGGGGCTTCACTTACTTAACAATGGAAGGACATCTTCATCTTTTTGAAGTGGAGATGGCCATGATAATTCTAAATTATGCATGAATAAATTTTCAGATTGTCTAGAACTTTGTCCAAACGCCCGAAAGACATAGAAAGATAACAATGCCCTTAAAGATCCAAAAATTTCAAAATTTCTATTGCAATCACTCATTTGCACTGGGGCACCATTGATGTATACATAGGACCCTTGCAAGTCCATAACTCCTTTGGACATAGAAAAACTTTGGCAAATATGTCGAATTGCACCCAAGAAAAAGCAAGCTGTTGTAACGAGTAAACCCAAAAGTAGTAGTGTCCTAAAATGTTGTTGCCACCATGGACGAAATCCACCATCCCCTGTACAAAGACCTTCCCCAGCCTCCTCGCTACTGAACAAAGTCCTATCAGAACAATCCAAACGGGCGCCACAAGCTGCATTGTATGATTTGCAAGCTGAATGGCAAACACGCAGTCGATTGTCACCATCTTTATCGCATCTTTGAATAGATATCTGCATGCACAATCAGCAAGTACAGGAGGTAAAAGCAATGAGTACAAAATTGCATCACATCTCCATTCAAATTCAATACAAAAAACTGACTCCAATTTTAGATAACTTGAGCTTTGCAGTGAAAAATGGCATTCATTAGCACAAAAAACAATGAAGTCTATACAAAACCAACTCATAGTTTATCTCAAGTCAGCTCATCCCACAAAATGCTAGGATGAGTTGGGTCTAAGAAATAAGCATGGGAATAGCAAGGAGTAAAACAAAGCAAACTTCCAATCAACATAGTAATCTAGGAAGATGGCCACACAGTATATCCACATACTACAATTCATAAACATGTTCATCTTGCTACCTTTGACAGTAAATAATCTAAATAATGAAACTGATCTAGTGTGATAGCTGGATTGAAATTCTGTGAAAAGCATGATGATGAGAGTGATGTGTGTGTATGGTGCTGTAATCTATGTGTATCTTTCAATACTTATTTTTCATTTGCATGTTATGATTCCATGCTCAGAGATCCCAAGCCATATCATTAGTTTATCAACTCCACAAAACTGTTTAAGAGAAGCAAAGAATATCTAGGCATTTTATGCAAATAAAATAAAAACAATAATCTGCAGAATGATACCAGAAACCTGATTCAAAAATTTAGACTCAAGAGGCCCTATTTTGTAATTAAATAATAGACCCTGATGCTGGTACAACTTTTCCTGTTCGTTTTTTAAACCAAAGGACTTTTATGTTACTAGCATAATCTAGAAAGTGAGAGATTGATTTGTTGTATCAGCTCCTTAAAAGATATGTAAGGACAAATAATCAGAAACACTATATCCTGTTAAGAGCAATATCTGTCATGCAAAATGTGGAATGTTTTTTATCCAAGCTGCAGTTACAGATAGATCATACATCCCATTTCGAAAAGCATCAAGGCTTTCCCAAATTTCTGCCTCCCTATGGGAATGACTACCCATATTGTTGCCACAAAACAATGTTTTATACCTCCAACCAGAATGATATTCATTATAGATTATATGCAACTTAATATCATACGATTCTAAGGTAAATTTTCTAAAATAAAGCAAAATTAATGCTCTTCATTTCATAATTCAGGATTTTTTTCAGAACAGGTGAGGCATTTTGCATGCAAACTAAGACTATTGCATTGTAAATAAGCTAAAATGTGCTTTCTTGAAAGACAAGTCTTAAAAGGCTTAAAAATCTAATGAATTTTCATGAGGCTGCATCACACACTAAAAGGCTCCACAAGTTTAATGAATTTGTTGCAAACGTCTCTAAATTTCACCATCTTCAGACATTTGGGATCCATTTCCACATTGCAATTTATGTAAGAATTTTAAGGAGATATCTATTCCATCACTCGTAGTATTCAGAAAAAGGTCAAGATAGGCATTTGATTTGAGAAATTCAATGCAGAAATATTTCAATAAAACTGGAAATTAAGAATGGTGTAGAAACCTCACCCAGCAAGCCAGGCGCTTTGCTGCTGCTGCACAATATCCATTATCCAAGATACCAAACAATGTGCGGCTACTTGGAATTAACCTGTTATAGTTTGGCATTACAACAGCTGCTTCTAACTGCTGGAGAATACTGGGTTCACTTGGAGCACAGTGTTGGCCTTTTGCATCCCGTACCAGAACATCCCCACACATTGACAGACTTGAAAAGAGAACACTGCTGTTTTGGCAAGTATATCCTGCATAATCTGAGCACCTAAACTCACAAACACCATTGTCACATACACCTCCGTGTAGGCTACATTGCTCATCACAACCAGCTGCACAAAAAACGTGTCTGTCAGATCTCGAATTCATTTCATATAAAAAGGAAGATAAATGCCAGTTAATTGTTAATCTTAAAATATGGTTTGCATTAGGCTAGTCATCGTTTACTCTTCAATACACCAATTGATTAGAGGATATGTTAAAAGTAAACTTCTTAGGCAACAAAGAAAAGAATTAAACAGATCGTACCAGTTGAACAGTCGATCCCTGTATAACCCAGTTCACATTCACATATTCCATTTGAATTGCATGTTCCATGCCTGCCGCAGTCAGCAGGACAGGCTCCTGAAACAAATGAATTTGCTGTAAGAACTTCAGAGAAAGAAAGATGACACCAGTGATAACGAGAGCAACTTATGTTTGCTTGCCCACCACCTTGATGCAATCACCAATGACAACTTACTTGTACTGCATTCACTTCCAGTAAATCCAAAAAAGCAATGACATTTCCCCTCGATGCATTCCCCATTATAGTTGCATGAATGGGGACACTGACCATGTAAGGCCAATGATTTGTCATCACACAGTTCATGATAAGCAGGGCACATCAATTCCCCTGCAACACAGATATTTGAAAATTTGAAAAAGAGCAATCAAGAAACTTCAAGGATTATTTTTAATCAGATAAGGAATGTCTTCTAATCAGACAGAGATTCATTTATAGGCCAGGTTTGCTAGAGGAGCTAATGAGACCATGTTCATAACAAACAAAAGTCAAATATGAAGCAACAGCTTACTATCATACATGTTAAAAGACATACCATTAAAACCAGAAAAGAGAAGTGCCCCTCCAGCTTCAGGACAAGCTTTCCAAATACCATCAACAGCAATCTGCTCAAGAATATAATATCATTAAGAACAAACACTTAATGGCTTGGATTTAATTAAGAAAATTACCATCCTCAAATACTCTTAGATACTTTGAAAAGTCATAAGGGGAAATTTGAAATTTTGGACATGCTAGCCTATTGTGCCTGAATGCTAAATTACCTTTGAAAAATGAAGCACAAAGCAAAGTTAAGATGTAGATGAATTCTAATCACAGATAAGAATGAATTTTTACATTTACAAAAACTAAAAGATCTTTACCTTGTCCACGGGGAAGTAGATGAATTTTTACCATTATAAAAAATAAAAGATTTTTTCCTTGTCCACAGGGAAGTAGATGCATCTTTTTAAGCTGAGAGTGATGTTCTTTTAGGAAAGACCAATTTGAAAAAAAAAATTAACAAACAAACGCCGTTGTTAATTTCAAGAGCATTATCTAATTCCCTTAATAAGATGTTAATATAGTCTATATACCTTCCAAAATCATAAGACGTTATCATATACTGAATTACATAAATAACAGACTTTTACAAATTTATACATCCATTGTACATTTAACTTCAGAAACTGGGAGAGAATTACAACTCAAAAACAAGAACATAAACACCACCTCATGTCAACCATTGTAGAAGAATGTAATCTGTGAAATAAACTTGGACAGCGATTTAAAAGCAAACAACCAAAAAATGATAAAAGAAGACAATTAAAATATATGCATTTGCAGTCCAATTATGCACACATAAATCTCACAAAACAAATCAGTTAACCCAAAAATTCAAGCCAGGGGTTTGACACTGTAGCTAAAGGTGTACATATGCATGCACATATATGGGTTGACCCAACAGAACAATTCAAAGAAAAGTTTAGCAAAGCTTGTACCCAGTTCAAGAAACACTCAATCCAAGCAAAATGTTGAGACAGTGGCCAATTGTTTTGCCACAGAAGTGATGGCTTTTGAAGGTGGAAGAAACTTCAAATGTTAGAGAACAACAGGACGATAGCCGAAAGAATCCTTGATTCAAAATGAAAGTTCCATAAATTTCATGGATAAAGTGATGAAGAAGCTGTTCACCGTTTAAAATGAATCACTAAATGTATGGGGATATATCTGATAAACCTCCCTATAAAAGATGAAACTGTGAATGGTCAGAACCTTTCAGAATGAGATAATTCATCAATTGAAAGATGCCTGCAGCAGGTTGGAAAGGAGTAAAGTAATCAGAGAGACACATGCTTGCTTGAATTTTGAGGAATTGGATGATTACTTCAATTTGGATTTGTTCATTTATGAAGGACCTGTCAGCTTATTGCATTTATCTTTGACCTCTAGATAAGATAATATTATTACTGTCCATATAAGACCAAAGTAGGCCAATGGAACTCACTGAAAAGAGCTATCACAATGCATTGTACTAAGCAAAAAGTAAGCTTAACTAGTGTCAAGAAACTAGCATAAATTACACCATGTGCAACAACTGTATGGCATTCAATTACAGCCTCGAGGGTTGGACCCAAAATGGGTAGACCCTAACATGCTGAAAGTAATGATAAAGAGATAGCCAACAGTCAAGAGGTGTGTGTGTGTGTGTGTGAGAGAGAGAGAGAGAGAGATCCCCTGGATCAAAGCGCCAACACTACTCTGTAGTGGATGTAAAGCTGCAGTACAGTCATCATCATCAGCAACTAGAGTGATAGCTACTTTTCTATATATCTAATTTTTCTTTTTGGCTTGGATTGGTTGGTTGCTGGAATATGGTTATAGTGCAGCTTGGTTTAGTTTTAAAAATATATATATATATTCTGTATAAATTTTCAAATATGGGAGGGGCTCCAAGAGAGATATAATGCTATTTTTTACCAAACTTAAAAGAATTCCAAATTTCAAAAGATGCAGGGAAACAGAAATTGCATACATAATCACAGCAGTATATGTGAACAAGCATGAAAGATAACCGTTGTTACAGGGTAACAGTTGATAGGAAAAGCATTGCATGCAAGAAAGTAAATCGGTCAAACTGTCCAAAGGTTTTAGCTTAACACAAGCATCCTAGAGCTAAGCTCTGATCCATTGCAGAAGCAGTGAGTTTATATTGGTCCAAGGTAATATTATGGAGACTTAACTTGACAAGACAGTAAGCACTCAAACCCACCAAGAAGTGCATTATCAGGCATATAATACCATTTGCTTTAGAAGCCTTGTCTAAGGGATGTCTACTCCATCGAAAATTACCTGAGACTTGCAAGAAGCCTCATCCTGTTCTTGGTATGCACTAACAAGGCCATTTCAACACAGCAAGCATTCAAAGCAGAGATTGAACCCAGATCATAGACATGGTAATCACTCCACCTTAAAGGTGTCATTAACCAAAGGACAATAGTAGCGAAGTTCTCTTTATCCTTTTGTATTTTTGTTTGATGTCGTTGTGGTCCTGTCAGCATGCCATAGGTTTCCACATCCATTGTTTTTTTTTCTTTGACAGCATGCCGTTTAACAATTTCCCTCTCCAACCCTTACCCATTGCCAATCTACCACCCTACAAGCCTCTTCTCCCTGCAGCAGCACAAGTTTTTGTCCTGTGAATTAAATTGTTAAATCAATTTTTCAGGTAAACTGAATTTTTACTTTGATTATTGCTTATTCATTATACAAGCAACACCCACCGGCATTCTTGTATTCTTAACTGAATTGCTCAATTGAATCCATGTACTCAAATTGAACTTTCGGGTGAAATTTAGAGTTTTTTGGGACCTTCAGGATCAATACTATAATTTAGTGGATCAATTGCCCCCCCCCCCCCCCCCCCCCAAACTCCTTCTCCAACTTTAGATTTGCTTCTTGGCAAAATCAAACAGTGAAAAAAAATCGTGCCCAACTCTTCAGTTCTGGAAACATAGAAATTTTTTAAAATAGCTCACGAAACACTCAATTTTGAAAACCAGCCTTTCTTAAGCTCAGAGATAACTTTAAACTTGATTAATTATCCATAATAATAATTTTAGAAGGATAATAGACCTGAACAGCATCCAATTATTTACAAAAGGGGTGCATGAATCCCCTGAAAACGTAAACCTAGATGCCCCACACAATAGTGATATTAAGTTCAGAATGAAATGTTCTATACTAATGACAGGTGACAGCTAAAGTGGAATATAGAGTTTACCCATTCATAACTGTCCACAGGAATCAAATCTTCAAGGTACTTAAGAGAAAGTATGATCCCATAATGTTTTATTTACCTCTAATGTTTTGTTTCGACAACGATGTTGATAACAACCATTGCCTTGTGTCAAAGTCCCTCGAACAAAACCTGTCCTAACCAGTGATGATGCCATGCACCTGGAAAACCATTGGATAGTATATTAGAATAAAAACATTATTCAATGAAATACAAAGGTAAAATTACTATTGTACTAAAATCAGAAGGTTAGACTAATGATGCAAAAACCAGGCCCTTCAAGTGTAGCTTTCAATGGTAAAGAAAATTAGAGACTTCTTACTTGTAATAGGGTTTTACCAAGAACCTACAATGAATGGAACAAATACTATAGGCCGTTTACCCAGTATCATATGTATGCATGGTTTGTGCATTTTATTTGAAAATTTTAAGTGATAACTACAAAGCTTGTACTCGCATTTACTCCACAGAAGCCTAATCAGTACACTACTTCATTTAAAAGACACTCCAAAGTAAAGAGGTTCATAGTGAAGACACGGCATGAATTGCAAAACAAATAAGTTAACAGCAAAACCAGCTTGATATAATGAATTCACCTGGACTCTGGTCCACGCATTTCTCCCAGCATACGGTCAGGTGATCGTGCACTGTTTGTATCTGTGCATGATCCATCTGAATATGCAACAAAATATGTACAATAATCTGCCAATGAAGATTGACCACCTGGAAGAAAGGAATACAAAATGTTATTCAAAAAAATTTTAAATGTTGTTTAGACCCAACACCATATCTTGGAACCTTACGAAGGAACTACCCTACCAGAGGAAGCTAAACTATTTTTTTTCCTCTGCAGATACGCCAAAATAGAAAAATTTATTTTTTGTACATATTCAGAAGCGTAAAGTTTCAATACATGCAAAAGTTTTAATAATCCTTTAGGTATGAACAAGATATATCATTTTGATTTCCAGAATGTCTGAGTTTATTGAAATGGGTGAGCACCTTTGTTGGGCTGTTGAAAGTATCGAGCCCATTGTGGCAAGTCGCCACTATAGCTTACAATTGGACAGTAACCTTCAGCCTCCCTATTATAAGTACAACCTGAAGAGTGTGTAGAATTACAATGATAAGCTCCCTTCCACTGATCGCAGGGAGAATTAACAAAATCAATCCCTTGATGTCGCCCCCAATCAAGCCGTTCAGCCATGCTATAATTTGCTTGATACCACCCACTATCCTCCAGAAGAGCTAGTGTCATCGGTGAAACAACTGACCTTGTGTCTACAGAGCCAGTCATTATCTCATTCATCAAAAGCCTCTTCTCCCAATGTGATCCTGAAATTTAACAAGTACTGGAAAAAGAAATTTAGAGACATCGATCTACAAGACAGCACAGAACAAGTACTGCAAATAACATAGCTTAGAAAGAGGACCTATACAATTGACCTAACAAATATGACAATCAAACACAAATATAACTTGCCTGCTGTGCCCCTTCCTCCTCCATCTTCAAGCTCTAAACCAGAAAACTCTTTTGAAAATGCCTGGCAACAAAAATAATGAGTTTTTATTTCATGCATGGTGTCATAGTTCATGTTCCATCCTATAGCAGATGACAAAATACAAATCATATACCTTTAGTATTTAGTGTTTCTCTTCTGCACTAATTTGAAATTATAAATATTTCATGGCAATTGCCACCTGCTAAAAATACTAAAAAAAACTTGCCTCCCTGAAAAAGGAACAGTACCATAAAAAGGCATAGCCATACCCCATAGTGCAGCCTAGCATGCATAACAACATGTGGAAGCACAACTCGAGTCACCATGCGACCAAGTTTTGAATCCAGAGATTGTGAGACTACCTGAAGGTGAAACATAGCAAGATTTGGTAAGTATATGAAATACATCAACAGGATTGAAAAATAAAAATTAGAAAACTTTTGGTCCTAAATTTGCCCCTAATCAGCCTATCAATTAATGCATAATGCATGCAACTTCATCATTGTAATATAGGAATGAAAATACAAAATTTGGCCTCTTAAATGGACTTGAATCTTCTATATTCCCCCCTACACTCAATGAAATATAAAATAAAAAATTAGAAGAATATTCCATGGGCAAGAATGATGGGAATTTTTCATTAATTGCAGAGCAATGGTCCATGACGTTGACATATGGCCACTACCTTATTATAGGATGTCAAAATCAAAAAGAAGAGAGGGAAAAGGAATGAATATTCCCAGCAGCTGAAGAAAAATGGTGAGGGTTTTTACATCCATTTCAATTCCCCATATTTATGGAGAAGAATATTGCATGGCCAAAGTATTTACAGTACACATACAGGGAAAAAAAAAAAAAGCATGTCTGATTTGTTCCCACTCAATATTTGGTGAAGGGACAGAAACAAAATTTGGGCCACATGTATGCTGATTTCTTCTGTCACAAATTGGGGACAAAATGATATGTGGGTCCAGCTAAGCCACTCTGGACCATGATTTCAATTTATAACTTGGTTTTCTGTGTTATATCTACAGTTGCGTTTCATTGCATTTATATGTAAAATCAAGCACCAGTCTTGAAGGAAACTATACCCTTGGCTTAATTAATAAAGAGCAGGGGGCCAGACAAACCCACCCCTAACATTGTTTTCCATATTTTGCCTCTTGAGTAGCATAATGTGTATATCAATATAAGGAAAATGTGAGCTCCATCTCAGCCGCTTAGTCCTAAGATGGCCTTCTACACTAAACATTTCATAAGGATTGAGAATGGCATTATTACTCGTCTTGCTTATGTCCAGAAATATTGGACACACAGCCATAGGATTCCTCTTGGTCAGATCAGAGTATAATCAGATCAGTTGTGAGTGGAGACAGACCACCAAATTCCTCATGAGGATAGGGTATATTGTTTTAGCATTTAGAGAGGTGAAGACTGAAGAACATCTCATCTTCAGCTGTATTGTTTATTATAAGATACAAGAGAGGTACTATTGCTTATATAGAGACTCAGGTGGATCACTTGCCATTTTTCCAGCTATCCTGATCAAAGATACTTGGTTCCATACTTCAGCAAAGCTAATTACACTCTTCAGCATCAGTTATTTCAGGGGAGATCGACTACTGCTCAACTAAGCACCTCATTCTTTCACTCTATCTCTGTTGTCGAGAGTTAAAACATTTTTGAGTGTTAAACATTCCTTACATTCTGATGCTATCTCCTCTACAAACTAGCATACTAAAATTTACTAAATCATGCATAGAACCGCTCACACATGCAGATCAAATACCTATGTCCATGTAAAACCACAATCTTCATACCTCTGACTTTTTTCTATTTTCATTCTCACAAACAGATACATGGAAGAAACTCAAGCACCCTCAGCTGTTGCAATTATATTCAACACTGACAATGCTAATGAGACTTCAATATTGATAGAATATCCTGAATTTTAATTATTCAACAGTTCGAAATCCTAACATGAAAGAGCAGCAAGTCCGAATAATATATTGAACATTCCAAAAAGACCATAGGCAACAGTGTTCTCCCAGCATCAAAATATACACCAGAAGTGAATGCTTTTCCTTAAAGATAATGAACAGGCAAGCAAAAGACGTCATATATGCCTAGAACAAGCAGTAAGCCTGTGCAGTTTTTAATAGTAGGCAAAACCACAAGTTATGAAATCAAAACTCTTGATACTAACGTACAAGTATACCAAAAAATAAAGTTTTGCGTCCAGACATTCTGGCACATTTTGCACTTCATATTTTATGTCGATGTTGCAGAATATCTCCCCATTGGTTGCCTTTAATAAAATGAAACATGCAAGAACTTTTTCACCAAAAGTGCAGATTGTAGATCAAGAGCAATATAAAGAATAAAGTTATAAACACAATCGTTGATACAGTTTGCAGTTCCCAAAAAAAAAAAAGACATAGCAAATAGCTGGGGATCAGACAATAGGTATTTCGTTTGAAACCCTTCCAAATAATCAAACAAAAAAGACTCCAATCAAACTATCTAGAGCAATTTAACTGCCCCATGAAAGAACAAATTAGAAACTTTGAATTGAAATGATTGAGAACATTCAAAGGGATGGTTTAACATTTTAATCGTTACCATAAATAAGTTCTTTTAAGCTATAATCTTCTTAAGTGCCGCCACAAGCCAGTCCTGGATTTCACTTTCTTTCTGTTATTTAACATTTTTATATTGGTATATCACAATAAACCTCAAAAACTCAGAAATGAAGAAAAGAAACAATGAATCCCTTCCCAACAGCCAACCAATGGTTCACAGCTTGTAGTGCACAGAAGAAATACAAAGAATGGCCTATGTAAAATAGTGGACTCAACTTAGATAGAAAGGAGACTATCAAACATGCATCTGACTAGAAATAAGAATGTAAAAATATTATATAACACACAAGAAAATATG
The DNA here is from genome assembly GCA_028583015.1 of Wollemia nobilis. Taxonomy (NCBI): domain Eukaryota; kingdom Viridiplantae; phylum Streptophyta; class Pinopsida; order Araucariales; family Araucariaceae; genus Wollemia; species Wollemia nobilis. The sequence goes on from JAQPPZ010002105.1 coordinate 2,416,065, forward strand.
CTAATCAATGCATATACCTGATTCCGCCTACGCTTGCGCTCATCTCGGAAATGTGCAAAGGCATGTGGATCAAAGCCTAAAACATGCATGACCTGCATTACTGATGTTAATTACATGTAATTCATTCTGGCCACTTGATGACAACTGAGGGTGTAGATGGGCCCACCCATTGGAAAAAGAACAGTTCACATCTCAGATGACATGAAAATGAAATTGTACCTAACATTAGTTTGGGTAAAAAAATGAAAACTAACCTCATGTATAAGTGTTGCAAAAAGCAATGTTTCTGCCTCAGCTGTAAGGTGTCGAGGTGCTACGTTTACATGACCTAAACCAATATTGAAACTCATACTGTCAAATAAATCTGTCTGTTTTGTTACAAAGGTCATAGAACCAAAAAGAATCTAAGAAAATAAAGGAACATAGCTTACCCGCAATCGCACGGCCCCACTGGTCACGTTCACACGCCACAGCCCAGGCAAGAGTATTGCCAGTAGTTGGCCTCGTTGTTACCAGGAGTACCAAATCAGCATTTGAAACACCCTCTATTGATAGAGACATGCATTGACAAGCAATCAAACATGCAGATCAATCCTTGGCACAAACATGTAACATATCCTAGCTCAATAGGTGCAAAAAATTCATGCAAAGTTACTCAAAAAGAGAGAGAAAAAGAAAGGTTCATCCAGTACATGAGAAATCAATTCTATCTTTCAAAGGAATCCACTTACATGTGGTAATGCAAAGCATGCATAACAAGAGGAAATAATCAAGAACTCCAGACTCTTACCCTCAACATACCGACGAGGTAACTGCACTCCACCATCCTGCCCACATGCAGAATAGCCACTTAAACGTAGATGTCCTTTTACAGGTTCCACTAACAAAGCTCTTCTAAACCAAGCAGCTGTCTCACCAAGTGCCTACCGAAAAGAAAACCACAGTTACAAAAAATGCTCTAAACAACTCCATATACATCCTTTTATATTTGATACAACGTAACATCCACAACTAACTTCAAAATTTGGTGAATGAGAAGACATGACTTAATTAAAAGCAGAATGTCAATCCTGCACAGAAAGAGCCTGCCACAAACTATGTGCATTATGATATGTAGTTGAGCTTCACATTCCAAGATATTGCCTGAAGGATACTTCAAATCATAGTTACCAGGTACGGTTTGGTTTGGAAATTCGTAAGGCCCAAAAAAGTATGGAGGTTTGGATTTTTTCAGGGAAGTTTGGTTCTGTTCGAAAAAGTTGAGATAACTAATATATATACACCAATACCAAATATTTAAAAAAAAAAATGTAAATATATGCGAAAAAAAAAACATAGAAAATTTCATATTGTTCCATATTTTCTATATTCATGTATATTTTTATACTTTATAAACATAAGTTATATTTTATGAGCAATATTTTATGTTTGAATATATAAAAAGAACTTTGAAAATCATAAAAGAAAAAAATGGAGGACTGAGCCAAACCGGACCAAACATCCGGTTCGGACTCCTGGTCCAGGTTTCGGACAAACCTGGTAACTATGCTTTGAATATGGCCCATGGAAATGGTAATTAGAAACCACTTTGCTGATCGCATACCATTAGGACCAAATCATATCCCAAATATTAGTTATAATCAACATTCAGTGCTATGATGGCTTAGATTGATGGGATTTTTTCAAATACCAAAAATTGAGATGAAACAACCAAAATATATCCTGTACATAAACATAAGTGCATCAAAGATGCAGCTAAAAAGTATTGCAGGTTGCCCCCTGGATATTACTCTCTGATGATGCACTTTAGTATTTCAAAGAAAACATATGAAGCAATTTGGAGATTACAGTATTTTGTTTCACTCTTTCAAATATTTGAATGTAAGGTATGCCGGTATTCTATGTTAACTGAAATTCTATGTATGCTCAGACCATTGCCTTCTCAAAATATAAACAGAGAACATAAGTTAACATTTCACTACTAGGCCTAATATCTACAAGTCAAGTCTGAGAGGATCTTCATTTTGATACGGTAACATACAAGAAAATGTTTGGACGACTGTTGAATATTTGTTAAGGGTCTCTTTACTACTCCAAGAAAATCATGTGAAATCTATGGTTTTCTAATTGAAATATGGTTGATCAATGTGTATAGAGGACCAGTTTTGTAGTCCATCTAAGAAAAATCATGTATTCCATTTCAAAGGCATTACTTCTTTGTAAAAGTTCACTTTGAGACCCATATTCCTTAATCCAAAAAAGAGTACGACCTTGGCAGATTGTTAAGATAATATATATATATATATATAGCCTGGCGTAGAGTCAAAAAGCAACCTTTCTTTAAGCCGGCTCCAGTAAACATAAGTGGAAATGTAAGATACAATTTTTGAAAAACCTTTACCTCATGAAGTCGCTTTTGCTTGTCTTCTCTTGATATATCTTCTGAGGTGCAGTTGTACCAGCAATCACCATAAACTGGAGGTTCTGCTCGTGGATTGCAAGCAGGGACCCCAGGGATGGAACTTATCGACGGCTCTCCTAACTACATTATCACATATCAAAGTGTAATAAGGAAAAAGAACCATCACCATCCCACAAAGTCTAACAAATTACGATAATGGATTATTGAATCTCACCCTCACCTTCACAATGTCTCCAACATTCTGACAATCTCTCTCCAAGGAGTGCCCAACAGCATCATAGTTCAAAAATATCCTAATCGGCTGTTTGTTCTCCAAATGTAAACTTTTCTTGTCAATGGCCAACAGTCCCCTACCTTTCCTGTGACTTTTGCCAACACCATATTCATCCTCATAGATCTGTGGTGTTATAGAATACTCCTTGTGTCCAAAACGACGACGTTGCTGTAGTATGTCATCATGAATACAAGAATGTGACTGAGGAGTCTCACCCACTCTATCCACCTTCTGCTCATGCATTCTAATGTTTTCAGCTTTGCAGCCAACAGTTCCTTGCCACAGCAGCAGCAGCAACAATATCTGAACAAAACAATAGAAATCATTAATCAATTATCCTTATGACAAGCAACTAGAATCCTGAGCATTAACTCTTCTAACCAACCATCATAAAAGGCAGCATGACCCTCAAATATTACATATAGAAGTTGGCAAGAATCCAAAAATTAATGTCTCAAATGTAAAAGGCAATTTAATAAACAAGACTAGTTGTAGCATAAGAACTCCAAAAAGATTGTGAAAAGCACACCCACCAGTAGAATTGCATAATAATGCCACCATAACTAATGCTATGATTTAACATCCAAAAAACATAATGGCCTTATCACTAAGCAGATTGAACATCAAGAGAACATATGCCTGCAAATTGGATGAAAAATATTGGGTTCACCATTTGTCATCTGTTTTGATGAAAAGCTTCTTGCTAAGATATTAATTGTTATTTGGACAAATGGAAAAGGTAGATTCTATGTATCATTCAAGTACTTCTGTCAGGTAGGCAGATTGTTGTTATGGAAATTTGCTAAGACATTTGCAGCTGCTATGAATTCCTTAGGGAAAAAGATTTATCCCTTGTTTATGTCCCAAGGCTCATAGAAGACCTATCCTTTTTTATGTCCCAAGGCTTACAAAACACCCCATGTCAGAAAGTTGCAAGTTCTAATATGCAGCGAATTGCAGAGTACATTTCTTACAAGATCAATCCGAAAATCACAGCCTCCATTGACAAGCTGCTAAGTTTTTTTCCTTGTAGCTCAAATCAAGTTTACAAACAAATATTTGTGCAGTTATGAGCAAGCATAGTATCAAGACTCGACTTGTCTCAGACTTCGCAAGCCTGTTCGTTTTGATCCTGAATCAGAGGCTCAAGGAAAAACTCAGCCAAAACCTCAGTAAATACTCCTCAAATAAGAAAAACATAAGTTCTAGTAGATTTTGCAAAAGGAGACTTGGGTAGGATCAAAATGACTCAACCAATATCATTCAGCTTGTGAACTCGTGTACTCACCGACTCGGATAGAATCTCAACATTATGGGAGCATGGAATTTTGTAGAAGCTACTCTAGGCCAATTGCCTAATTTTAAATGAATTTAAAATAAAATCAAAACATTCACCATGTTTTATATAAAAGCGCAAAATGTGTTTAAATTGCCCAAAGAAACAATAACAAAGCTTCTCCTTTTGTCAAACAAGAGAAGATTCACCAGCTAATTCTATAGTTGTAAAAAGAAAAAATTACCTTCAAAATTTCATTCAGAAATAAGAAAATAACCTCACCACATTGGACCACAGACACAAAAATTTATACCCATCAGGTTTGAAAACAAGGAGTTTGACACCATAAGCCAAGTTTCCAATCTCATGGATGTAACTTAGAAGTTTGCTTGCTACGTTGGCATTTGGCTCACAAAGAACCCACCACAGTTAAAATCCTATGGCTATCACGTTAATGTCATTTGCCATGACCCCACCATATAGTTTGTCGAAATACAGCAGCAACCCGGTACGAATTGTAATATATGTGAGCCATTTGTTCTATATTTATATCCCTTAAAATTTCCCATGGTGGAGGGATCAATGGCTTTGACAACCGCAAACACTAGTTGGGCATTTGAGAAAAGCATATTGTTAGGACGAGTGAATACTGTAAATAAGTGTCTCATTCATCGACACCTCCTAAAACACAAACAATCCTGTAAAATAAGATTGACTATTTCATTCTATAATATAGAAATAAAATAGCCTTAGAAATTTCCCTGTTACCAATTAGAAAATAACGTTATTGCAGAGACAAGAATTAACATAAACACCATGTTTTTCTTTGGTCAGCAAGGTTAGCGATCTGTTCCATAGTTCTATCCCTTATATTTTTCCATTCTATAATATAGAAATAAAATAGCCTTAGAAATTTCCACTGTTACCAATTAGAAAATAACGTTATTGCAGAGACAAGAATTAACATAAACACCATGTTTTTCTTTGGTCAGCAAGGTTAGCGATCTGTTCCATAGTTCTATCCCTTATATTTTTCCATTCTATAATATAGAAATAAAATAGCCTTAGAAATTTCCACTGTTACCAATTAGAAAATAACGTTATTGCAGAGACAAGAATTAACATAAACACCATGTTTTTCTTTGGTCAGCAAGGTTAGCGATCTGTTCCATAGTTCTATCCCTTATATTTTTCCATGGTGAAGGGGATCAAGTGCTCTGACACACCAGATACTAACTAGGTATCTGAGGCAAATTGCTGAAGTGCTTGCATACCGAAAATAGGTTTTAAATCCATTGAGAGGTTAAAATCTTGAAAGGAGTAAGGTTGTCAACTTGTTGTAATACCTCTAAGTTATCATAATGTCATACAGGTGGGGCAGTTACAATCCCACATAACGTGTTTATTTAAAGAAAAAAAAAAGGTCCACAATAGGAGCATATAGTGGTCGCCACACGAATCTCACATAGCATACCAAGGTTCCACTCTCATGGTGTCGGAAAGCTTTTTCAAAACCATATAATCAATTAAAAAAACAAAATTAGAAAGAGATAAGGCTATGGGTTGTCCACCAGATTTTAAATTAATGATATAACCAATTAAAAAAAATTAGAAAGAGATAAGGTTATGGATTGTACACCAGATTTCAAATCAATGACAGCGCAATTTTTTTTTTTTTTTTACAATATGAAAACCTGTATTAATTGGTATGAATTCAACTGATTAAATTCCTGAAATTGCAAAAGAAAAAGCTAGTACAAGGCGAGACATTCAAGCAGTTCCAATACCTCATATGTGGTCGTGTGGGACATTTCTCATATAACCAATTATACCAAAAACAAAAAAAAAAATCATATATATATATATATATATATATATATATATATATATATATATATATATATATATCGCTTAAGTTGTTACCTTGTGGAGGGCCAACACCAGAATCCGCGAACGTTGAGACATTCTTTCCTGCGCTTTCTTCCTGCTCTTCTGACACTGTCCGCTCCGCCGTGGTATCGCATTACACATAAAACCCCGATCGTCAGCACAACTCCTAGACCGTAGGACCCCTCCAATTCACTTATGCACATTCAAACCCCCTCGCAAAAACCATAGCTTTCATCAATCCCCCAATTTCAAACTTCGAAGCCACTTTCCCCTTCAAAAGACCGATGAAGCAACCGAATCCTTCCAGATATCCACAAGCTCAACACAAACGGGGCCATGTCGCCCGACACAAAAAAGAAAAAAGATAAAATAAAACCCTCCAAAGATATTCCCGCCTCTGCTTTCTGTGCAATTCAAGCAGGCGGTGCCTTCATTTTTCGCGTGGCTTTAGCGCCTTGGCAACTTCGCAACTTTCTCACCACCGTCGCTTTTAGCAGGTCACGGGTTCTATCCCCAAATTCCCCCACTCGCCGTCATTTTCAAGATACAAATGCGACACGGACAGCCGCGGAGGAAGAATCGTCGTCGGAGGAAGAATCGTCGGTTCCTTCCTTCCTTCCGACGTCAAAACGGCCACTGACGTTAGCCGCCCCCGATTCGCGGCAAAAGCCGATGTTTTTTGCGGTCGCGGGTTCGAGTCCGAGCAAACCCTCGACAACGGCCGCGCCGACCGCCCATACAGCGCCAGTTACCGGACAACCCGGTACTCCTCCACGTCAAAACCCCCGGGAACCTCGCGAACCGGTCACTCCCCTTGAAGACCTCACCGGCTCTCCCGGTCGCCCAACATTACCTCCATTGCGTGCCTGATGACCAAATGCAGCTCAAGACTCAAAAGAAAACTCAAATCTGCGACAAAATGGCGGATTCCGGGGGCATTTTTAATCAAATCGAGGTCAAAATGGCCGATTCGGGGGCCGCTTTTAAGCAACCGACGTCAACAACACCGATTTTGGAACCGTTGTTAACCAAATCGGGGCCAAAAAGACAAATCCAGGCCAAATTTTAAAGCATTTTTGACGATCGGCGGGCAATCGATTGACTTTTGCAGGGTTTTGCTCAAACCCTAAACTGAAAAATAGCACTCTACTCCCGTGAACTAAAGAAAACTAAGACCTATTTTGTTTGCTATATATACTATATGTTCACTGGAAGTTCAGTAGGGGTTGTTGGGCTGGGTCAAATAATGAACTGGCAGTCGAGGTTGTGGGAAATCCGACAATTATTTGGGTATTTTTAATTTCCACGCGGTATGGGGAGTAATCAGAGATTTTTTCTTCCGCTTTTTAGGATATTGTTTTCTTTGTGGTTTCAGGTGGGTGGGGGAGAAGGTGAGGTCAATGTGGGGTAGGACAGTTTGGATAGGGACCTGCTCAGGTGCAGTGGATGACAATGGGATGATGTGGATAGTAGAGAACATTATAATGATATTTTTTTAACTATTTGGTAAAGACCAAGTTATGAGAACTTGATTTAAGAAATTGAGCAGCTCATCTGCAACCAATTTTTAGGGAATTGAGCTAGGGCAGCTCACCTGCAAGTAATCTTTTAGACCAATGGAACTGAGTTAAGGGCAGTTCAGCCCACCAGCTGGCAAGCAATCTTCTAAGGAATTCTAGCTCACCTGCAAGTAATCTTTTAGACCAATGGAACTGAGCTAAGGGCAGTTCAGCCCACCAGCTGGCAAGCAATCTTCTAAGGAATTCAACTAGATACTTCTCCAACAAGCACCTCGTAGCTAGGTTTATCCTTTATTGAAAAAAAAAACTATTTATTGTTTAACCTTATTAAGGTAAAAAGTAAAAAAAAAAAATTAACATTAATAAAACCATAAGTTATATAAAATAATTTTCAACGAAGATCATGTTACTTAATTCTGATTATAATTTTATTATTTGAATTTAAATCTTTTAAATTAACCTTGATAGAACCGGGGTTAAAATTGATTGCTGGCTAAAGTCAAACATGTTATCATTTACTACAATGAATAGATATAATTGAGAGTAAATGGTAGGGCTAAGCTATAGATTATTTAATTAAGATAATGATCAATTTTAATTGTTTTAATAAAATTATATATTTAATCCAAAAGACAAGACACGAAAGTGATTTTGACTTGGTTAGTTTCTTAGATGGGTACGTTGTGAAGGGTGTAAATAATTTGTAAGGAATTTTAAATTTGAATAAAATAATTAAATTATAGAATTAAAATTTATATAAAAATAATTTTAGTGGTTTGGTTTTGTTAAGAGGTCTAAGGTTTAAAGTGAGGTGTAGGCTAGTGTGTGAGGGTGGGTGTGGTGGCTATGTGTTGATAAGCATAGCTCTCAGCTTTATCAGAGATCATGGTTGGGAGGAGACTGCTCAACCCCTATACTTTAATTGGTGGTAGAGATTTCTTACATTAACCAAGTCAAAAAAAATTATATTAATTTAATTGATATTTTTTATATTTTGATTGAACCTTCTATAATCAATGAAATGAAAATCAAAATTAATTAATAATGAATATTGAATTAATATTTTTTATAGAGATGATGGTTTTTTATAATAATTGATAAAATGTAAATTATTTTAATAATTTCCTATTTTAAAGCTTTTAAAATCTAAGTCAACGGTAAAACAGAGTTAAAAAAATTCATTAATAAATTATTATTTTTAATAATTTGTTTATATTGATGACTTTATTTCTTTCACTTAAAGGATGTTGATGATAAGTATTTTATAATTTTTTGTTTTGAAGTTTTAAAATTCAATTTATTTGTAACACTTATTAGCAAATCATTTTTTAAGTGTTACTCGTGCGTGGAAGAGAAATAGAATGGGCGGATAATGTTAATAACATTAGTTTTAAAATTTAATTTATTTGAAAATTAATAATAAAAATGAATTAATAATATATATTTTGAATTAAGACTTCTTCGTAAATGAGTTGAGTTTATTCTTTGATTGTGGCAATTCACGATGATAAATTTTTAGATTTTAAAGTTTTGTAACTCAAGTTTTTAGAAAACTTATTTGTTATTTTTGAAGTGTTACTTCAGATACTTTATATCTAGTGTATATGAAAGAGTGTGATTAGGGTTAGTAGATTGGTAATTATTTTTCTGGTTAAGTATTTATTTAGAAGAGACTTGGGGCATGTATGTTTACAAAGGTAAAAGTTTGCTCCTAATCCTTTGAGTGTGTGTTAGGTGGTATAGGCTTGGCAGCCCATGTGGTTTGAACCCTACACATACCGGTTACTAAAAATAGTGTGGATGTAACAAACTCTCCTATGTATTAAAAAATAATTATTTTTTATTATTATTTGTTAACACACAACGCGCACACCATCACTCCAAATAAAATAAATGCGGTTCAAATTTAGAAAGAAGGGGAAAAGTGGTTTCAACTTGCCTTTGGGTAAAAAGATTGGGAAAATGCAAATCAAAGATGAAAAGACTCATGGGATTTGCAAATCAAGGATATATTTTTCTATCATTTCTCTGGATAGTTTCAATTATAAAGTTACACTATTCTTTTTATTTATTAGCGTTTCTCTGGTTCAGTTTTTCAATTTCCAGTTCAGATATATCTTTTTTGTTTCTTCTGTTGAATCTTTAGCTAAAAGGCCTATTGGTTCGGTTTAACCTTAGATGTAATATGTTTTTTCCTTCTTTTATTTCTTTGATGTGTGTGTTTGTGTTGTTTTTGTTGTGTTTTATTTGTGTTTTTGTTGTTTTTAGTGTTGTGTGTTTTTGTATTGTTTTTGTTGTGTTTTGTTTTTTTTTTGTGTTTTTTATGTTTTTGTTATTTTTTTTTTGTGTTTTGTGTTTTTTTGTTTTTTTGTTGTTTGTGTGTATTTTTTGTATTTTGTTGTTGTTTGTCGTTTTGTGTTTTTTTTGTTTTAAGCATGCTCTTTGAGTGTGTTAAAGGGGACAAGCCAGGTGCGAATCCTAAACATCTTTTGGCTGAATAGATACCTCTGCTTCCTTGGGTTTTGCCTGAAAATGGCACCTTGAAAGGGATGTTTTCCACAAATAAAAAAAATTAGTTTTCATGATGTACACAAAAACCAAAGCTTGAACCACACGGACTTATACACGTTGTGGTTTGAACTTTAAACCTTCCAAAAAGAAACCAAAACCCTAACTACTTTGTTGTCCCCACTAGGATTAGAGTGTCATTTTTTATTTTTTATTTTAAGGTTTAAAAATCTAATATATATAACTTAATTTAAATTAATTAATAATTATTTTTAATTAAAACTTTTTTGTTTTTTATTGTGAAAATTAATTATAATAAATTTTTGATAGTTTAGAGGATAAAGTTTTAAAATACAATTGACTGTAAAACTTACTAAGAGCCAAGAGGGTCTTGGTTCAATGGTTGAGACATGGGTGATGTGATCCACACTAAAGTTTGAATTCCAAAAAGACCAAATGGATTGTATAGCTTTAAGTGACTAGTTTTATCTATTGTATTTTGTTATGTTAAAAAAAAAAAAATTGACAATTATTTATATAATAGATTACCTAAAAGTAATGTGAGAAACCTTTATGACTGACGCGTATCCACATCCCCACCATAACCTCTCATAAGGGCGAGAGTTAAACTTATCAATAGGGGCTAAACACACAGCCATCACACACCCACCCCGTCACATACTCATCCACACCGCAGTTTGAACCTTAGACCTTTCAAAGAAAAACCAAAGCCAGAACCATTGTGTTGTCCTCTAATAAGGGTCAAACACACAACCATCACACACCCACCCCTTCACACACTCGCCCACACCACAGTTTGAATCTTGGACCTTTCAAAGAAGAACCATTGCCTTGTCTTTCAAGGACTAATTTATTCGAGTAGTGTGATAAACCCCTACAACCGACACATAGAGCTGAGCAGTGTCCTTCCAACCATGACCCCTCATAAAACCGAGAGCTACACTTATTAATAGGGAACTAACACACAACCAAACACGATGGTTTGAACCTTGAACCTCCTGGAAAAAAAATAAACCCCAAACCATTACATTGTTCTGCTGAAACAAAAATTTATATTTTTTTTTTATATATAAAAGCAATGGTATACATTCATAAATATTGTACGTATCTCACCACCTATATTCTTTTTAAATTTATTATACATACACTATTCCACTTTAAATTCAAACCTTTTATCTCTTATATGTATTACCCAAACCCTTAACTTGAAGCCCACTCACACTTCAACTCAGATTATTTAATAAATTTAATTAATAAATTTTTGGCATTAAAACGTTCTATTTTAAAATCCTACTAGCTTGCGAGGAAGTGTGTTGAATAATTTTTTTTTTTTTTTTTAAGTTCCTAAAATCCAACCATAAAAGCTTCACCACAAATTGGAGTAGAATAATTCTGCACATGTTCATATTATTATATTAAAATAATTTAATTAAAATTAAATATTTAATATAAAATTATTATTTATATGAAGGTTTAAGCTTTTGATTTAGCCTTAAAAACAAATTAAATGGATTAAATCATAAAGGATCACTTACTCATAAAAAATCTAAGTTCTATATTTCAAAAAGAAAATAGCATAACATGCCAATATTATAGGCAAATAATACATAACAATAAACTTTGATAAATATTCATGAAATTTAGAAAATTATTATTTTATTTTTTTAAAAATAAGTTTTAAAAAAATTAAAAATAAAATAGGCTTATTTTATAGATAAATAATAGATAAAAATCAATTTAAAAATATTTATGAAATTTTAAAAAAAATTAAGAAAGTAGGTAATATCTTTATCCGATACAAGAAGGATTTTAAAATGAAATGGCACATGACCATCAACCCTCCACCACTACAAACCTTAACCTAGGCAACCAACTAACCGATAAACACTATATTACTACCAATTGAAAAAAATTGAAAGCCCTAACCACTATATTGTCCAAATAAACAACTTAAAATTTGTTTTACTTAACCCAATCCAATTAAACAACAAACCATAAATAACATATATTTTAATTTAAAACCATATAACTATTTAAAGGATTTAAGATTGGTTGGCACTTAACTATTTCATATGAGGTCCTTATAGCATATCGCATTAAAATCCAGATTCAAATAACGACGGAGTGTATCCTAAAGTATAGGAGAATAATTTGATTTTCTTAAGATTTGTTATATTTTAGATAATTTTATGATGGTTTGAGAAACAATACAATGGGTTATAACTTTAATGAAGATATCTTCTTGGTTAAGTTATATTTTTACAAAGCATATAATAAAATTAGATGGAATTTTATTTTTAATATGTTTTTTTTTTTGTTTGGTTTTGGTCAAAACTTTATTTTTGGTGATGCTTCATCTTGTATTCAGGTTAATAGAGTTTTATCCCCTTCCTTCCCTTGCAATGGTCTATCACACAAAGTTGCCCTTTTGCTCCTTTTTATGTATGTTTTGGTTGTTGATGCTTTTAATTATCTTTTTCATAAGGTTCAGTCTGATGGCCTCGTTCAAGGTATTAAGCTTCCTAGGAATAAATGTACTCTTAACTTATATTTTGCAGATGATTCCCTTCTTTTTCTTCAAAATATCCAACAAGAGGTGGAAATGGTTAAAGAGATTGTACAATTGTTTTGTGATGTTTTTAGCTTTCATATCAACCACTCTAAAACAAAAGCCTTCTATACTTCTTTCAATCCTAATGGTTGTAACTACTCTGTTAAGTGGAAGATCATCCCTCATCGAATGATCGTTCGTTACTTGGGAATCTCCTTTGGGATTAATATTTCTCCCAAAGATATGTGGAATTGGATTATGGAAAGATTTAAGAAGAATTTCAATGCTTGGCCAACTCGGTTTCTCTCCTTAGCATAAAGAATTCAAGTTGTAAATTAAGTTATGATAGTCTCTCATGTTTACTAATCCTCTTGTTGGATGGCCTCAAAAGATGCCTATAACAAATTTACTCAAGTCATTCATAATTTTCTATGGACCAAACGGGATGGGGAGGTAGGCATGACAACCATCTCGTGGAAACTTTGTACTTAACCAAAGGCTTTAGGAGGTCTGGGTATTATTGATCCTCTTATCCGGAGTAATAGTTCAATTGCGAAATGGGTTGCTAGAGCCATTAGTGGAGAGGAAAATTGAAAACACTTGTTCTAATATGGAATCTCCCAAGTTACTCACAAAGGTAAATAGAAAGAAACCTCATGGGAGGATAAGGTCCTTAATGCACCATACTTTATGGTTAAAGGTTGAATTCCTCTTATTCATAACTAGAAAGCTTGATAATCAGTTTCTCATTTATTGGTATGAAAGTTTGATTCTTTATGACATGGCTTAAGCATCAATCTAAACAATCTTTAGTGGAGTAAAATTATTCTCCATAATGATAAACCTTTGGCTTTATGCGATGCCCTTAGAGGACTCACATTTTTGAAGAAAGGTATAAATAGAGTAAAGGATATTTGGAATTTGGGCAGTTGTTCATTTCTCACTTGGACCCATATCAATAATTATTGTTCCCTTCCCTCTTTGTTCAAGGAGTCTTATGGCCTTATTGTGGCTTCCATTCCATGTGAGGTCCTTATAAAGTTGGGAACAATTGCCTGGTTGACTAGAGATGGATTAATGACCATAGAATCTCTTCCATTAAATCCAATTGGATCTACAAAAATCTTTTGTGTTCTTTACCATTGGACTCTAAGCTCAATGTCAAGTGGCAAGTCAATTTTACCAATGCCCAATGGAAGTCTCTTGTTGCTCAAATTTAGAAAGTTTTTGTTGAATCCAAAATCGAACTTCTTGGATGGCGAGTTATGCATCAAAAAATTCTAACTTTAGAAAGTCAGACTCCAATTTTATATATTTCTTCTCGATACAATTTTTTTTAATGCTTCAAAAACCATTATCCACTTGTTTTGGTTCTGTGATATGGTTAAACAATTTTGAAATGTTTTCTACACTTTTTTATTCTCATCCTTCACTAGATCTTCAAAGCTCGCTTTGCTTGGTTTTTCCCAACAAGAGCATTGTCCCAAATTTTGGGATGTTTGTAGACTCATTTTCTTAAATATATTTGGAAATTCATATGCAAAAAGGTGTTTATTGACTCCACTCATGCATGGGATATTATTTTAGCAGACTTGTCCTTGATCTTTTTACATTTGAGACACATTCATTCCCATTTTGTTGGAGTTTCTAGTACACTAGATGTTATCAATAAACTTCATCAAACATTTCACATGATCCAAAATCTTCAAAAGTTCTAGCAAAAAAAGGCAAAATAGGGATGAACCAATTCAAGAACTTATTACTTCTTTTGTCTCCTCAAAGATTTCAAAAGATATAATCATGCTCATAACATATGATCGACTCTTCCAAAAATGATTGATGTAATCTTTTTATTGCTATTAGTTTTTATTCTTATGTATACTCGGTTATAAATGTTTTACTCTTAATTCATTCAATTTTATTTTTATTAGTACATAATACTAACACTATATTGTTATAATGTTCTATTAATAATATAATATTAAGAAGAAAACAAAGAAAATGCCTCTTGGATAATATGTTAATTTTAAAAAGATGGCATGCTAATCTCTTAGAGATTCGCCAGAGTTACGTCATTCTATAGCACGAGTTGCAATTATTAATATCCTATTTTTTTCATGTTCCCATCAAATCTCTAGACATTGATATAATCGACATCATATATTTGTTGTTTGGTAGTGTACATATCTGCCACTTGTTGCATTATTTGGTGCTATCCAAAGTCTTCTTGTAAATATATTATATTAAACTTTAGGTTGAATCTGGGATAATGAAATTTATTGGAGTTCGTAGAACTTTTCTCCTAAGTTTTGGTCAAAATTTATGACATCTGCAACACATGAGGTCGTTAAGATATGTTGGATTAAAGTTTTAATGGTCTACGCTTTGTTGAATTAAATAAGGGAGGATTCTTCACTTCTACGTTGCCGAGTTGATTGTTTATTTCTTCATGTGAAGTTCAATGGTATAAATTAGTATGATTTTATTGGATTTTCCATATGGTATGATTTTAAAAATCATATCCTTTAAAAATATATCAATTGGATGTCAACCCAATATTAAAGAAAGCAAAAAATATTATAATAGAACAAAATTTTATTATAAGAATAAACATGGTAATAAATAGATTAGAAAGTAAAAAGATTAATTATTTTATACACTAGTGATAATATAGTAAACTAATGTTCCAACGGAGTACAACGATTTGGGTTTTGTTTCTTCTTTGAGAATTCCAAGGTTTAAGTTGTGGCGTGTGTGGGGTATGTGTTAATCTCCTATTGATAAGCTTAGTTCTCGGTCTTACAAGGGGTCATGGTTAGGATGGGAATGCTCGGCCCTAAGTGTTGGTTGTAGGTTTTTTTTCTTCGAGAGGTCTAAGGTTCAAACCCTGACGTGTAATATGGCTGGGGCACATTTAAATCTCATAAAATTAATTAAAAAGGTAATTATATAATGAGCATGCCACCATGTGGCCTCATTTTTTAAAATGGGTTATATCTAGTTTCTATTGAAGGTCACTTCCAAATTAATAAAATATTATATTTGTTGTCATTTCAATGGAACCATATTTAATTTGTTTTTTTATTAAAAATATGCTACATTTCTCTTTCTATCATTCTTCATCTTTCAAATGATAATAGCTCAATCAGTGAAATTCCTCAACATTAAAAAGGAGGATATCCTAGTTCAAATCTTGTCAAGTGATACACTGATAATATCTAAGATTTCTTGTAATACCACTATGTGGTGATGATGTAATACGAGTGAGGCCTATTTCAATTATATATATATATATATATATATATATATATATATATATATTTTTTTTTTTTTTTTTTCTTCGTCTTCCTTAAACTACTATGTCTCTGCAATCGACTCTTTGACATCATTTTCAAAAAGAGTCTCACTCGACCAATTGCCTTCTAAAATTTAACTTTTTTCAAGATGAAGATCCACAACACCATTGACCAGATTTTCTTCTCTATAAATATGCTCAAATTTCCAAAATACTACCTCCAAAAAAAGTTGATGAACATCAACATTAATATTATTTTTTATCCAATCTCACATCAACTTATGTCGATAGTATTAAATTTTTTTTATAAAAACCTCTCGATTAAAATATATTTCCACCATATTTCAATTAAAATTTTGATCACTCTAAGAAGTTCCCTAACCTTTATATAAGTTTTAGTTGAAGTTCCATATGATTCCAAGTGAAGATAATTTTACTTTTATTATTTCAAAAAACACCACCTCCACTAGTTTTTTTTGTGGATTTCCTTTGGTAGCACCATCAAAATAGATTTGATAAACCCAATTTTCAGATATTTTTATTTTACCATCGATCAAAGTAGATCGTGTATGGTAATTCCATTGTCACAAATAACCCTTCCATGTATATTCAAAACCTATAACCAAGAGGCTAGTATCTCTTTTTCTATTCTTTATATTTTCCATGATGAGCATCATGTCTATCAACATTCAACAAAATATGTAATAATAGGAGTCCAAACTTAGGCATAATTTTGATATTTATATTTAAAAATCTATTATTCTTTTCAACCTATAAATTTCAACAAAAAATGACAAAGATCAATCCTCCACATAATATATAATGTTTTAGCTTTGAGACAATTAATTTAACATTACATCAACTCTTTCAATGTTGATGGAGAAACCTAATTATTCTCATATTTTTTTAAAAGTGACCTTAAATGATGTGAGTAAAGGGAGAGCAAATAGGTAAATGGTCTCATATTTCTATATCCTTATCACAAAAGGTATACTTGAAATATCCATAATATCATTTTCTTTGCAAACACTCTTCTATAAGAATATTGCTTTAGATTGCTAATAAAATGATTTTTAAGTCATTGGGAAGGACCTCCATTGACCAAACATTCTTCTAAGGGAATTCATTTGAAGTAGGAAATTTTGATTACTCTAAGTCCTTATATCCCGACTTGATCAAGTGTCTACCACCTTTTGATAAATTATAAACCAACTCATCTTACTATGCAAAAGTATACAACTAGAACTCTTGAAGCATCTTTTTGAAGCTCATTCAGTAATTGTTTGAGTTCCTCTCCTTTGACTAGATTATTAATAGAAATGCATGATTTGTAGTTGTTGCTTACATTATTATAATACTTGATATTTGAACCTTTACAAGCTAGATATACCTAAGCTAATGATTGCCATTTTGGATAAAAAATAAGAGGATAGGTCTTCAACCAAGCATTGAACCAAAAATTTACAAACCCCCTCATTGACTAACCATCTAACATGTTTCTTGATCAATTAAAAACTAGTCAATATGAGGTTCCATGTTGGCAATCCTTTAGGTAGGGTTCGTTTCCTAAATAATTTCATTACATTAAGGGTACCTATATAATTTTGAAGTAACATTTTCATACAAATTTTTTATTAATATTTGAATAATCTCCAACCAAGTTTTGCCTTGAAGGCCAAACTTATAAGTTTACAATTTTATAAGACCGTCTCTCCAATATTCTTTCCTTTACAAACTCTTTGCCACTTTCAAAGAAGAAACCTAAATTTTTACCCCACATTCTTTCCAAGAATATCTCTTTTAATTTTTCAAATTTGAATATTATACCTTCTAGCAATCTTGAAAGTGACATCATATTAATAGGGTTGGATTACAATGTAATATGTATGAGTTGTAGCCTTCTATCAATGGTTAAGAATTTACCTTTCCAACTTTCCAAACAAGATTTTATTCTATCCAAAATTGAGTCCCAAAACCCCTTCTTTCATTTATCAAATAAAGGAAGACTCAAGTATGTTGATGGAAAATTTTCAACTTTAAACCTTATATTGTGTTGGATTTCACAACACTTTCCAAAAATGAATGGAATCAACACATTACTTAGAAAGTAGAAGTAGATCACAAAAAGAATATGCACAATATAAAGGATGTCCATAGACACCAAAGTAATCTCACTAAAGAAAATTGATTACACTATAATCAATAAATAAATGGTTAGTCTAGAGGGGTATAAATACCCTATCATAAGAAATATTTAGGTAAAGGTTAAATAATTGAGCTTCAAATTAAATAATAAAATATTAAAATTAACCCACTTAGACAAGATGTACAAGGGCCAAAAGGACTATATAATAAATATAATATAAAATTCTATCATAGCCCCAAGTGAAGCTTAACACCACATATTTCATCATCCCCTTAATTTTAACAAAGGGCACAAAGAGAGAACTTTATGAATCATCCCCCCTAAAGGGGCACTATCATACTCTAAGAAGCTCGTACAATCCAACAAAATGAACCTTAATCATGACCTTGATCAAGATATCCATTGTTTGCTTTACTGATGACACATAAACTAAATCAAGCATCCTGTAAGCATAAAGCCATCACACATTGTACATTCAAACCTTAATATATTTGGTCCATTGATAAAACATTGTATTGAAAACAAGCTTAATGGAACTCTAATTACCACAATGGAGAATGATAAGTAACTACTAAGATATACGCACTTGCTCAAAAATAATTAGCATCCATTATAGGTACTTGGCAACCTCATTCATAACATAATATTTAGCTTTCATAGAAGACTATAATACAATGGACTATCATCTACAACACCAAGTGACTAGACCACAACCAAAATAGAAGACAAACCCTATAATGGAGTATTGTTGGTCCAAATCATTATCTAATATGCATCTAAAATTTTTATCAAAATTAGAGGTGCTCCAACTAAATTGTGAATTCTCATCTAGTATGTTTCTTTGATATACCAAAGGATTTGCTTGGTTGTGTTCTAATGACTCTCATAGAGTGTCTGCATATACTTGAAATAATAGCCAACAACAAATACAATATTTAGTTGAGTGTGGGTAAGATAGATAAGACACCTAATAAATGAATGATATAAAGTAACTTCCACCAAACTAGTAGTGTAATCTGCTCGTAACTTCAATCCATAAGAAAAGGAATTCAGAGTATATTTACACTCATCCAGCCTAAAATGTTGTAGAAGATCCAAGGTATACTTAGATGGACAAATAGTGTTCCTAGAAGACGTCTGATCAATTTAAATCACCAAAATATAATGCAAAAGCCTAAAGCTATCATTTCAAAAATGTCATGAACCCATAACTTCATTTGTTGGACCAAATTACTTGTAATGAGTAGATCATCAACATACAACACAATCACTGATATTTGATCATCCTAATTCTTAATATAGACGTAATATTCTTCCTCATAATAATAGAACCCATAATTGAAAAAGAAGAAATAAATCTTCTATTACCAAATATAAAGATTTTTCTTAAACTCATATAAAAACTTATTTAATTGATACACCAAGAAAGTAGAAAACAATAAAGAAAGCTTAGAGAGCTTAAACCTACTTTTTAAATATCCTTAACTTTGAAAACATTACCTCACTCCTTTGTAATTCTTACCCTTATATTTTGAATGCACCATGAAAACATATTTTTGTGATAATAAAAGTTGTGATAATAAAATACTTTTCCATAAACTTAACTAAAAAACTAGAGGGAAAAAAATAAACTTAACTAAAAAACTAGAGGGGAAAAAAAAAAATCTAATACGATCAACCTACCTTTACTCGTTACTTTTACGTATAGAAAAACAAATCCACCTATATCTCTATATTTCTTCTCTTATTTAAATAAGAAACACTCCTTATAAATATTAGAAAATAGACCAAAGATCCTAATAAAGTTATTGAATGTAACTACATCAAGCTCAAAATCCAAAGATTGACTCATATAAATCTGCTCTACTCTTGCAAGGTCTCACTCTCATGGTCATCCTCATCATTCTTTGGTGTTATCCAAAGTCTTCTTTTAAATATATTATATTAAACTTTAGGTTGAATTTGGGATAATGAAATTTATTGGAGTTCGTAGAACTTTTCTCCGAAGTTTTGGTTAAAATTTATGCCATTCGCAACAGATGAATTCGTTAAGATTTGTTGGATTAAAGTTTTCATGGGCTACGCGTTGTTGAATTAAATAAAGAAGGATCCTTCACTTCTACGTTACCGAGTTGAACTATGTAAATTTGATTATTTCTCCATGTGAAGTTCAATGGTATAAATTATTATGATTTTATTGGATTATTTGGCTGATGGTGGATATTCCATACGTTATGGTATGAAAAGGGAAAAAAAAACTAAGCTTAAAAAAATATAAATTGGATGCTAACCCAATTTTAAAGAAAACATAAAAATATTATTATAAAAATAAATAATTTGTATTAAAAATATGGTAATCAGATCCATAAGCGTGAATCAAATATTCATGCCGACACCTTCTCTTTTATAATGGGATCACACAAATCAAAATTGAAATTTTTAATCAACTATGTGTTTTTTTTTCATACATTGAAAAATAAAGATGCTCTTTTTTAAAAATAATAAAAGTAGCATCTTGACTCAACATAAAGCACCCCTTTGCTTTAGGTAACCAGACGGATCTTTATCTTTATTATTATCATTTGATAAAAGTTTTTTTAAATTAAAAAATTATTTAATAATTATATTATGTATACGGTAAGAAGTAAAGTAATTTTTAAAGTTTATAAAGTATAAATGAATTTTTAAGAGGATGTTTATGTCTTTTAAGATTTGAATCTTAGATTTTTAATTAAAGTTATATAAAATAATTATTTATTTGATCCTAAAGTATGGGTTTAATAGGAATTTATATATAATTTCAACTTGAATAAGGGGTAAGGAATAAAAAAATATTGATAAATGGATGTTCTCTCTTAATATATACATTAAGACCACAAGTGAACATAAGGACCTATGATAGGTGAATTTCTCTAAGTTTGGAGGAGGATAAATATAGATAATTGCTTCTCTTGAAGTTTGGAGGAGAAGAAAGAATTACATGCTTATAATTAAAAAGATAAATTGATCTTATCAAATGATATTAGTTTAACCATTCTATTCTTCAACTTTTAAGGAGGAGGTCAATGTGTACATGCATAATTGTTAAGTTGTTATAATATCACCATGTAGTCATGATGTAATACAAGTGGGACCTGTGTCAATCCCATATAATCCATTAAAAAAACAAGTTGATAGTGATACGTATATAATTGCCAAGTTGTTGTAATATCACTATATAGTCATTGATATAATTTGTACCACAAGTAGGGTCCATTTCAATCCCATATAATCCATAAAAAAGACAAATTAATCTTTAGTTGTTTTTTTGACAACAAGTATTAATGTGGAACTATATTGTAGAGGAATATGATATTGCAAGAGAAGCATTGATTAGAAAGGAAAATGGTTAACTATTTTTATAGACTTGTAGTGTCTTGATATTTATGAAATTAGAAATTTTACATAAGGGTTTACACCCTTATCTAATTTCCAAAGAGTTTGAAAAGAAAGAAATATATTTTTTGCAGTTTGTATAAGTGGAGTGTTGTAAATGATTTTTATTTTCAACTAAGATTAGTTGATTTTAAATTAAATCATATATATGTTCCTTGGGTTTTCTTTTCGGAGTTCCAAGTTCAAACCTCAATACAAGGAGACTAGGACCCATCATAAAAACTTGTGTAAACTCAAAGATTTTTTGGTATGAGGGGACTGAGATCCCTTATAAAAAAACATTTAAACTCAATATTTTTGTTCGACAAGGATGATATAGTGGTTATGGTTTTAGCGTTTCTTTGGAGAGGTCCAAGGTTCAAACCACGACATACCCAAGAGGGCATAGGTTGGATGGTAACGACCAAACGCTTATCGATTGGTTTCCTCGGTTCAATGTCCTGAAGGGTCAAGGTCTTGTTGACTTCGTCTAACCTAGCAAGTTAGGGTTTATAATGGAAGCACCCAATGGGTTTATAGATGTTAGAAACTACTTTATCTTTATTATTATTATTATTTTCTTCAAGTAGTGTGATAAACCCCTACAATCGACGCATAGGGCTAAGTAGTCCCCTCCGAGCCATGATCCCTCATAAGGCTAATAGCTATGCTTATCAATAGGGGATTAACACACAATTACACATCACATTATGGTTTGAACCTTGGACCTCTCGAAAAAGAAATTTTGAATTGTTGTGTTGTCCTCCTCGGACTATTTTACTTTTATTATTATTTTGAAATAAAGGGGTAAAAATTTATTGATAAAAGTTTGGATTACAGAGTACAGCTGAGCTTCCAACCAGGACTTAAATAAATAGTAAAACAGGCTAAAACCACTAGACTAGATTGACACCCGAATAAGACAACAAGAACAAACCACATTAAGTCTGAATATCCTTCTGGATCAACTCCTAGAGGCGTTGAGAGTCCTCAAATGAGAGACTCTTCCAATTATCGATAATCTAAGAATCCAATAGCTCAGAAGCCATTTTGACCAGGTAATCAACAACCCCATTCCATTCCTTTGGAATGTGCACAAAGGATATAAATTCAAACTCTTCCCTCATTCTAAGAATCTGAATGGCTACAGAGGCCAACTGCCAATTAACTTCCTCCACCCTTTTACTGTTTAAAATATTAACCATAATTTGAGAGTCGAACTCGTAGATAATCTTGCACCAGCCAAGAGAAAACCCCCTCTGCAAGGCCTCAAGAATTGTAAAAGCTTCCATAAAATTGTTGGAGTGAACACCTTTATAAATGGAAAAGAAAAAAATGACATCGCCAGTAGAATCTCTTCCAACATCGTCAATTCCAACATGTCTAGGATTGCCCTTGGACGACCCATCAATATTAATTTTTAAAACTTCTCTAGGGGGTGGCCTCCACCTACCATCTCTCCTAACCTTCTTATTGAGCTGAGGAACCATGCTAGGGCTAGAAGAGTTCATACCATCCCCAAAGAGACCAAGGGTCTACCGTACCTTCTCCTTCCTAGAATCCAAAAGAGGGTCCATATCACATTTTCTATGGATGGTTTCCTAAACCATACACAGGATCCTTTTTCAGATCTATTAAACAACAAAATGACTACCCTGAAAGATGCGACAGTTCTATTCGAGCCAAATCTTCTAGATGATGCAAGAAGGGCCCAAATTCCAAGCCACTTGGAGGAAGGGGGTCTTGGTCGGAGGTCTGCCCTACTACTCCAAAAATCCACCAAGGAGAGCACATGAAAACAAGGATGGTTCCAGGCGCTCCACCAACGGTGCCAAATATCTCTGGTAAGGGAGCATTGGAAAAATACATGAGAAGAGACATCCTCGTTCTTACCATAAAGGACATAAAAAGAGGGACCCTAAAATCCCCTCTTCCTCACGTTATCCCAAGTGAGGCATTTATTATGAGCTACCAACCAGAGAAAGAAATTATATTTCGTCCAAGAAAATTTGTTCCACACCTTTTTCCACCATGTGATAGGAAGACTCCCAAACTTTTGCTTATCACGAACCTGATAACCATAGGCTACAGAGTAGGTTCCCTTAGGATCAGTGTTCCAAGATAAAATATCTTTACCCCTCAATGAAGAACAGGGTATCCCCGTAAGAATAAGAGCAAGCACATCTTTGTCCTTGGTCAATCCCCCTTGGGACATTTCCTATAGATCTGTCCATCTATACATATCCATATTTATAAAAGATTGGATTTTTTTTAAGTCCTCCACACGAGACCAGCCTGCTTCCAAGAAACAAATGCTTATGGAACGTAACCTGGGATATTGATTCAATATAGGAGTATGGTCATCCTAAGAATCCTCCCAAAAAAGAGTATTTGATCCATGATTGCAAATCCAAAACAAACCCTGCTTGATTAAATTAACTCCTCTTTTAGGGTGTCCCAAATAATTGAACCTTTCCCAACCAAGCTGACTCTAGGGATCTCAACCTCAGAAACACCTCTCAAGTATTTGCAAGATAATATTTTAACCCAAATATGATCTTGAGAGGTACACCATCTCCAATAAAGTTTTACAGCCAAAGCCTACCCAAAAAGAGTTGTATGTCGCAACCCAAGGCCTCCCTCTTGAACTAGCATACATATAGAATCCCACCTAACCAAACTCCATTTAGTTTGATCAAGTTTTCCAGACCACATATACTATCTTAACAAAACATCCATGTCCTTGATGAAACGAGAGGGAGCTATTTTTACAAAATATCTATAAATAGGTAAAGCTTGAACAACAAATTTTAAAAGCAACACTCTACCTGCAGAGGATAGCCATCTTACAGCCTAGTGATTCACCTTCATTCTAAACTTATCAAGCATAGACTTCTAAGAAGGTCTAGGTAAAGTATGAGATGAAATAAAAATACCAAGATAAATGAAGGGGGGAGTCCCGACCTAGAATCTTAGAATACGAGCAATATGGCTTGAATAAGAGGAGGGGTATTGAAGAAGAAAATAGAAGACTTTTCCTCATTAATCAATTGTCCAAAAGAACCAAGATATATGTCTTGATACTGTCTAATATTGCCAGCTGCCCTGATAATGGCAACTCCCAACAAAGCAGTATCATCAACAAATTGAAGGTGGGAAAGAGGCGGCAAACTACTACCCCACTTCCACCCCTGAATGAGACCTTGCCTGACTTGAGACTTGAGAAATCTTCCCAACCCTTATGTCATAATGATAAACAAATAAGGAGATGAAGGATCTCCTTACCTCAATCCCCTTGAGGCCTCAAACAACTCTGATGGCTCATTATTAACAAGAATAGAGAACGAGGAAGAAGAAACACAGCTCATCACCCATCTAATCTATTCCTCCTCAAATCCAAAAGCAACAAGAAATTTTTGAAGAAAGGACCATCTGACCCGGTCATAGGCTTTGGCCATGTCCAACTTAATGAACATAGTTTTCTCCTTAGAAATTTCCATCGAGTGAATAGCTTTTGTAGCAATAACAACCCCATCCATGATTTGTCGACCATCAAAAAATCCTCCTTGCTCCTGAGAGATGATTTTTCTCAACCATATCTTCAGCCTCTACCAATAATTTTTGCGATGATCTTATACACAAAATTGCAGAAAGTAATAGACCTAAACATATCCAAAGAATTTGCTCCCTCTTTTTTGAGAATAAACACCACAAAGGTAGCATTTAGGGCCCTTAGCATCTGTTTGTTCTTTTGGGACTCATGGACCACCTCCAGAAGATCAAATTTGATTAACTCCCAAAACTCATCATAAAACTCAATCGAGAATCCATCTGGACCTAGGGCTTTCCCTTTTTTCATCTTTAATACAACATTTTTCAACTCCTCAAGGGAAATTTGACCCATCAAGTGCTCATTCATCTCTCTAGAAACAATCGAGGGAATACAATTTAGAATAATATTTTCATCCCCATCATCTGAGAGGGAGTCCTCCTTGAAGAGAGAGGAAAAATTCCTCTTAGTCTCTTCTGAAATATCCTTGAAAGAAGAGAGTAGGACACCCTGAAAATTCACAAGAGAGGTAATCAAGTTACCATTACGACAAGCCTTAACTGAGTTATAAAAGAAGGTCATGTTCCTATCCCCTTCCTGAAGCCAATCTACTCAAGCTTTTTATTTCCAAAAAGTTTCTTCCCTCAGTTCCCATTCAGCAAGGTCTTTCACAACTTTAGATTCCTCAACGAGAAGCTCCTCTATGAGTCCCTGATCTCTAATCTTCCTTGACGCTTCTTCCACCCTCCTAAGAGCCACCAACTTAGCCAAGAAAGGTTCCAAAAATTCAATCTATTCCATCTCTTCAGTTTATGCTTAAAAAATTATAGTCGCTTCATAAAGGAATACATAGCGGTGCCATGAGGAGGTTTGCCAATGGTCCACCAGCCTCACATGAAATCATGAAGCTTAGGATTGCAAAGCCACATAAGTTGAAAATTAAAGGAATAATTCTTCTTTAGCCCTAAATCTAGATCAAAGAGTTTGATAGGCCATTGATCAGATCCCCTACCCTCCATAATCATAGAACTAACACTTCTGTAATTACCCATCCAAATACTGGAGATCAAAAACCTATCCAATCTCTCTGAGATGGAGTCTTCTCCACATATTCTATTGTGCTAGGTAAATATCCCATTATTTGGCTTGATGTCAACCAAGTTCAAGGCCCGAATATGAGCACTTAAGACAAAAGAAAAAGACTCAAGATGATCAACCCCACCGTGTTTCTCCTCCAAACAAGTGATAGAGTTGAAGTCTCCAACCAAAATCCATGGGTACAGGGGAGCCAAACTTCTCACAAAGCAAATGTGCTCCCACAAATTCACTTTACCATTGTAATCAATAGGAGCATACACATTTGTAAGTAGGATGGTTTCACCAGATTCATTATCTTGCCCGATCATCGAAATAGACCATATGCTAGAAATCCAAGTAAGAGGGGATATCTTAATCGGATCCCATAAATAAGCAATGCCACCAACATATCCACATGCACCAATACACTGGCATTGCCTCCTTCTCCACAACTTAGGAGCAATATTGAACATATTATTAGTAGCCAATTTAGTCTCCTAAATAAAAACCACATCCGAAAAATGTACATGAACCAAATCATAAATAACTTTTTTTTTGGGGATGCTATTCAACCCCCTTACATTCCATGAAAGGATAATCATTTTTGGGGGTTAAAAAAATTGGGAGTCCAATGTTCTCACCAAGCTTGACTCCACCAAAGTCTCCCCCATTAATTTAATTTTATCCTAGTCCTTATTTCGACCTACCTTCATATTCTTATCCGAAGCACCTTTTTAAAATATATTTTGCTATAATCCCAACACCGTAGGATTTTTGCAGTCCAAGGATGACTGCATCAGTGCCTTAGTAGGATAGGACTGTTGAGAAGCAACACCCCCGCACTGAAAAATGAGATTCCATCCTTAGAAAATCCTGAACTTTCATTTTTGCAGCAGAGACCCTCTTGATAATTTTCAGATTTAATTCCAGTTTTGCTTGTTTCCTTGTTAAGTTGTGCCTTTTTCAAGTCATTCTAGCATTGTTATTCCAAGCTTAACTTTCTAGATGCTAGGATCATTCATGCTTAAGAAAATCTTGCATCGGTACCAAGGAAAATCCAGAAAACAGTTGCATAAATTCATGAAAAATCAAACTTTCCATTTTTGGTAGTGTCGCGATATCGCGACACTTCCATTTTCGGAAATGTCGTGATATCGCGACAGGAAAATACAAATGCAGCTAAGTCGGAAAAACATAGCGAAATCGTGACACTTTCCATTTTTGGAAGTGTCGCGATATCGCGACATTTCCATTTTTGGAAGTGTCGCGATATCGCGACATTTCCATTTTTGGAAGTGTCGCGATATCGCGACATTTCCATTTTTGGAAATGTCGCTTTTTGGAAAGTGTCGCGAAATCGCTGTAGGATGAGGAGAGAGAAAGCCGGGGAGAAAAATGTCGCGAAATCGCGACATGTCGCATTTTCGTGGTAGGAGAGAGAAAATGCATGAAAATCGGCTAAGTGCCAGAAAGGGCGCGATTTCGCGACAGCTTTTGGAGAGAGAAGATGAACTGTACGGAAGGGCGCGATTTTGCGACATGTCGCATTTTCGCGGTAGGAGAGAGAAAGTGGGCTGAAGAATCAAAAATCCGCCAAGTCATTTTTGTGTAGCGAAATCGCGACACTTTCCATTTTTGGAAGTGTCGCGATATCGCGACATTTCCATTTTTGGAAAGTGTCACAAAATCGCTGTCTGTCGGAGGAGAGAGAAGAAATCAGTACGGACCAGCGCAATTTCGCGACATGTCACGAAATCGCGACGTGTCCCATTTTCACTGAGGATAAATGATAAATTGACCAAGTCCAAAAGTTGCAGCGATGCGCTGCATGTCTCAAAATCGCGGGCTAAAGGGTGCAGCGATGCGCTGCATGTTTCCAAGTCGAGAGGTAAAGTTGCAGCGATGCGCTGCATGTCTCAAAATCGCGGGCTGGAGCTTGCAGCGATGCGCTGCATGTTTCAAAATCAGGCAAAGTAAGAAAATGGTAGCGACGCGCTGCACGTTTCGAAGAAGTCTTGCAAGACAAGCATGTCGCGAAATCGCGACATGCTGGAGCAAAGTTGTACGACCGCTAGCAGGAGGCGCGATTTCGCGACATGTCGCGAAATCGTGACATGTCGCATTTTTGCGGTCGACAGGGGAAGAAGCAGCGCAGCGCTGGGGATGTCGCGATTTCGTGACATGTCGCGAAATCGTGACATGTCGTAGAATCGCGTCAGGAGAGAGAAAGTCCTCAGTTGGCCTGAAAGTGCATTCCAGCGGGAAACAGAAGGCATCCTGGGGTAGCGACACGTGTCAAAGCATGTATGAGACAGAGCAGAAGCCGACATGCAAGCTTTTTAGCTGATTTTAATGCTTTAAGATTTGATTTTAATGATTTTAAAGTGCTAATATAATCTTTTTGTCTTTCATGCATGCAGGATTCCATCTGGCACTTGCGGGACAACCGGGAAAGGCCATAAAGACAAAGTTAAAGTGCAGATTTAGTCAAGGACCGCCATGCTAGAGGAAAAGAAGCCGGTAAAAGCATTCAATAGCAAATTTATGACAGAATTGATAGCATGGAGATAATTTCAACTCGGGATGGCTTTGCGGAGATCAAATTGATGGAGAAGTGGTGACTCATCCGGCTCACCAACAGAATTAATGGAGGCATTTATTTGCAGTTGCGGATGAATGCAAGTGGATTTAGATTTTATCTTCTCCATTTATGGCAACTAACTGCACAGATTTGTCGAAGGGTTAAGTTCTATCCGGACTTTGATTTTAAATGGATTTTTATTGTAAAACCTGGGTCCTAGGGTTTAAGTGCGATAAGATTTAGGGTTTGAGCAAGATATTTTGAAAAGATCAGGGTCTGTCCTGAGTCTATAAATATAGATTCTAAATGTAATCGTAGGGGGTGGAGACTTAGAAATAAAGGCTTATAAGCAATTTCTTGCAAATCTTGTGAAATCCTTTGTTTTTGGACTTGGAGTTGATGTGCTTTAGCTTTTCTGTGATAGCATGGCCAAGAGCCTAATCTTTTGCAGAGTGTGATAAGTGTATCTTCTTTTGTTATCCGTTCCATTTAAAGTTTGTTAGATATATGCTATAAATCTGACATTATCAAGTTTAAATATGCTGTTAGGCTTCAGTTGTTCTCTTGTCTGCTAGGGGAAATTATAGATTTCAGGTGTAAGTTTGTTCTAATTGCTCTGTCTTCACTGTGTGAGCTAGGCTGTCGGTGAAAGATACCAGTTTTAACCAGCTGCCCTTGGATTTATAATTTTCTGCTAGATCTGTTTCACTCTACCTTGTGCTCTTAGTTGAAAGTGATCTTAGACTGACTGGACACTTTCTTCTTTGATTTGTTCTGTTGTGAAGCTAGTAGCATAGATAAGATTGATAGTTTGGGGTTTTACAGTTGATGTTTGATAAACTTCTCTTTTTGCCCTACCCTACCCTCTCTTTGTTTTCGATGAATGATCCATTTTTATTTTCTTTGTTTGTCTTTTATTTAAATCTACTGACCCATGAGAGCTAGATCAAGAATTCAAGTTAAATCGATAAACAACTTTTGCAACTATCGAACAAGTTCAAGAACCCCCCGTAAGGTAACAGAGCAGATCCATATTGAAATCTATTCCGAAGTGAAAAAGAGTGAATAGCCATTCGACCCAACTCTGTAACTCGCACCTTGGATAACCAGCTAGATCCTAAAGTGAGTGGGATCCGTCCCGTGGGTGTCTCCGACGGCTTCCTGCCCATCCTTTTGCGGGGGTGTGTATGAAAGCCGGACCAACAAGGACATAACTAAATATGTGCCACTTTTCACAATAGTTTCCCTTCTAGGGCTAGATCCAACCATATCACCTATACTCATATCCAAAACCATTTTTTCTTTATTTAAACCCCCTAGATCTTATTCCTTAAGTTCCACATCAAGAAGAGAAATCTGATTTGGCCTTGTTATATTTGCATTAGGTAGCGACATTTTAGGTATCTCCATGCACTGATCAAGATCATCTAATATTTCAAAATGACTAAGTAGAGCATCTGGTTGGTTATCCTTAAGATATTTATTTGTCCTTCTTCCTCTATTTCGGGGTTTTACTAGAACAAAGCCTTCCTTATCTTGTTTCCCTTCCTTTATCGAACTTTTCCTTTATCCAAATTTTGTACAGACCGAAAGGGCCCAGGATTTGAAGCCACGAGCAGGACAAACTCAGGGTATTTTATTTGCAGGTGGTCATATTCATGGTAAATCCAGCAACGAAACGAAAGAGCTTCATAGTCAAGTTTTTGAACCCATGTAGTCGATCCAAATTGTATTTCAACATAATATGAAATATGATTGTTTAAATTAATTTTAACATAGATACGGGCAACAAATATTACCTTTTTATCCATCGTCTCTTGTGACGGTCCAACTGGCTTCCTAAGAAGAAGGGCAATCTTATGCAAGATGTCAGTTCTCCAAAATTCCAACGAGAGCCACGGAAGCTAAACCCACACTGGAACCCGTGATGATCGCTCCTCTAACGGGTTGAAACCCACATGCCAGGGTTTAATAAAGAGTCCCGCTTGGTTATAAAAATAAGGACCCCCTTCAAATGCTTTGTTACGATCTGCAAGACAAGAAAAACCATCATAAAATAATTATTTGCACTCAGCATCACCTCCACATCACCTTCAGGGTTCCAAGTCTTCCTGACCCAAGCCTCCACAAAGGGAGGAGAAATTTTGATGCCAAAAAATTTACCAATAAGTGCATGTTTGGTTAAATACTCCATATCTTCCTCCATTGAGTCTGGTTGAACCACTATAAATGACCTGGTTTCACATCGTTCCAAACATCCATTGTTCTTTAACAAGCGGTTCCTGACATGCACTGAGAAATCTTGTCCCTTCCAATTATTTTCAAATGAAAAAATATCACTTGCATGCACTCTTTGTGATGGGCCCGATGCCATCACAACATTCCTCCAATTGTTCAGACCTCCTCCAGAAACTACTGCCATCCCCGCAAAGCAGTTTTTTCTCATCAAACCCTAGCAGAGCAGTTTTTAATCATCAAACCCTAGCAAAGCAATTTATTTCAAAATAACTCACTTTTAATTTTATTTCTATACAAAAATTTCAATTGGTTCTATGAAATTTAAATGAGACCCATCCTTATTACATCATCACCACATAGTGGTATTACAACAAAGCTTGGATATTATCCATGTATCATTTTGCAAGATTTAAACCTTGGTCTCCTCCTTAAATATTGAAGAATCTATTTGGTTGAGCTAATGTCAATTGATATTATTATTATTACTATAATTAATATTATTATTTGTATTAATAAAAAATTAAAGGGTCTTGTTGACTTTGTCTAACCCAACAAGTTAGGGTTTATAGTGGCAACACCCAATGATGTTACCGATTTCCCTATGTAACAAAAAAACTATATATTTAAAGTAAACAACATCATCTATGAGAATCATTCCAAATAACTTATGGTCTCATTGATATTAAAAACTACTTTACCTTTATTATTTTATTTTTATTTTAATAAGCTATGTGCGGCTTCTATTAGGGTCACTCCCATTACAAAATAAAAACATTACATTGCTTTCATTATATTTCTAACAAGTTAATTAAAGCCTACCCATATTTTCTTTTCTATTAAAGATATTCTCCATCTTCCTCAAACTATTAAGTTTCCATAATCAACACTTTTTTTTAAAAGAACTAACAACAAGAACAACCCTTACATGACACATAACTCCAACAGATAGAAGGAAAACAAACATAACAATCATCCATCAAAGAGGAAATTAGTTCAATTATTTTTCTTTTGTAGCAGAGGTTTTTCCTATTTTAGAGTGGCAAGATCTGAGAATGTATTTTTAAACATCTAACACATTTGGAGAGCGCAACATTTTTAGGATATAGACAGCTCCAACGTTCTTTGTACTTTACAACAAACTCAAATTTATAGTCAAAATACCTTAAGAACCTCTCCATCAGGCCAAAATGGCATTGGAACTTGAGATGTACTGGAATATAGAACAGAGTCGCATGCCTTCCATTAAAATTATGATCATGTCTAAAAACATATCTGGCATTGGATATTCATGATAATAAGAAAACAGAACTAATGATTGTATCAAATGTACAAGGCAAGAAATTCCTAGGTTGTCTTGCACATCAGCCATTTGGGTCTAAAAGGAAGATCATAGTTAGAAATAATCTTGTACAGACTGACTACAGCTTGGGAATGGATCTAAGCTAAAATGTGACACGAGGTCAGGAGACCTGTAACTAATCTACCTCTGCATCTCACATACACTTCAAGTAATATTTAGTTGTAACATAGTTTGTAGGATCTTCATTTTCAAAAAATTGATCGTCATTAATTGTTTCATAATTAGCTTCAAGAATATCACTTGAGGTGTAATATTTTCCATGGAACTGTCTAGATGGTCTTTAGTAACCATTTGACTTTTATCAATGATCTAATTCAAATTCTCCTTTTGGGGTTGAGTCTTCTATTGCTTGCATGATTCTTGTTGGATAATTGGTGCATCTGGAGGATGAGCTTCTTTCTTTTGAACTAGGACATTTGAAGATTTCAAATCATTTGCATGTATGGCCTTCTACTCCACCAAGGAGGAATTAAAGTATGATCGGATGAATGGATATCTCTTCTTCATGTGGCCATATTACTGATAACTAAAACATCTTAGGAAAAAGTTTTTATATTCAATATTTTGGATCCATTCCCCTTTGCTTGAGGAGATAGTAATGGATTGAGGCCCAAGAACTAAAACATCTATCCAAACAACCAATCTTGCTTTACTCATATTAATTTTATTGGATAAATTTTCCTATGTTTGGGCATCCATATACTAGAATGCACCAATGACATTGTTGATTTTGGTAAAAATATTCTCCTCAAAACTCCATAGGGAAAGCATAAAGATTCACCTAGACTAGGAGGCCATTAACTTCTTTTGTAAAGGGGTTGAAACTAGGAGTCCAAGGTCTTATATATACACCCCTTTGTCTGAAAAACCATTTAAAACTATAATTACCCTATCTCTATTCGCTAAATTAGAAAATGAAACAAAAAATAAATTTTTGGGTAGGAGAATTACTTGGAATTATGTCTTGGACCCGTCATATTAATTATTAAAGGTCATTTTTTTGAATACATAGGAGAGTTGGTTACATCCACACTATTTTTAGTAAGCTGTCGTGCTTCCAACAAACCTATACCACCTCGTTGTTGATGATCTCGCATGAGGGGACCATTGGTCGCTCAAGATTCGTATCGTCATCGTTGATCTAATGCGCATTCAAAGGATTCAAATCAGACTACTACCTTTACAACATGCATGCCCCCAAGGTTTGAACCTAGGTCTCTTCTTGATAAGTGCTTGGCCAGATAGACAATTATCAATCCACCTAGCCCTTGGGGGTTTTATTAAAGGCCACTTTTAATTGAAGTTAAAAGAACATTATTGGGGACTTCAGTAGAATATAATAACTTTAGGAAACAATATTTTTTAATGGGATTGAAATGAGTTTATCTTGTATTATATGATCACTATAAAGTGGTATTACAACAAGATGGTTATTTAAGAATGTATTCTTTGGTAAGATCCAAGTTTCGCTCTTTTCTTTTAAAGTCGATAAATCTAACTGGTTGAGCTAAGGCCATTGGATATATTGAGTTAAAAAACATAGGTTTTTATAAGAGATCCCAAATTTAAAACTTGAATTTTTTTTAATAAAAACTAAAAAACATACCATCGTAATATTTAAAAAAACCTATAAAATATCATGTTATATAAAAAATGTAAAAAGTAAAATTTTCGACCAGGGAGTTGGGAAACCCATAGAAATTATCATGCATTTAAATAGATTATGATAATTAGATTAAGACGAAGGTATTGAGTTGATAATTTTTTTTTTTTGAATTTACATGGTGGAATCGGTAGTCGCCACGAATCCGGACAGGCTGTCCAACTGTTTGATAGTTGAAGTTAAACTTTAGTTTGAATTTGAGATAATGTTTGGTCAAAACTTTAGTGACACTCCAACACATGAGGTCGGGATTAAAGTTTTCATACGTTAAGCGTTGTTGAGTGGAATAAGGAAGGATTCTTCACTTCTACTTTGCACAATTTAAACTAGATTTAATTAAACTAGATCTGTTAATTTTTCCATGTGAAATTCAATGGTATAAAATATTATGATTTTATTGATTATTTGGTTGGTAAAGATATATGGATTTTCCATAATTTTTATGGTACGAATTTTAAATATCATATCCTTCCATAGAAAAAAAAAAACCTTAAAAATTATAAATTAGATGTTAACCCAATCTTCATCATATATTTGTTTGGTAGTGTACATGTCTTGCCAGTTGTTGCATTATTTGGTGTTATCCAAAGTCTTCTCATAGATATATTATATAAAACATTAGGATGAATTTGGGATAATGAAATTTATTGGAGTTCGTAGAACTTTTCTCCTAAGTTTTGGTCAAAATTTATGACATCTTCAACAAATGAGGTCATTAAGATTTGTTGGATTAAAGTTTTGATGGGCTACGAAGGATCCTTCACTTCTACGTTGCCGAGTTGAACTAAGAAGATTTGTTTATTTCTCCATGTGAAGTTCAATGCTATAAATTATTATGATTTTATTGGATTATTTCGCTAAAGGTGATCGATTTTCCATATGTTGTGTTATGAATTTTAAATATCACATGCAAAGAAAGAAAAAAAAAACAAAATTTAAAAAAATATAATTTATATTGTTCTGTTCTATGAATTAATAATATTAATATTTTTTATATAATGTTAACTCAAATTTAAAAAAGAAAAGTATTATAATAGATTTTTTTTTTTTTTGGTTACATAGGAGAGTTGGTTACAA
Organism: Wollemia nobilis; assembly: GCA_028583015.1. Classification (NCBI taxonomy): domain Eukaryota; kingdom Viridiplantae; phylum Streptophyta; class Pinopsida; order Araucariales; family Araucariaceae; genus Wollemia; species Wollemia nobilis. The sequence goes on from JAQPPZ010002105.1 coordinate 2,450,928, forward strand.
CCACTATTTTTAGTAATTAGTAAGTGTAGGTTCAAATCACATGATTGCTTTCAACAAGTTTGGTCGTCTTGTTGTTGTTGACCCGGCGTGAGATGGAGACCACCGGTTGTTCAAGATTCGTATCGTCATCGTTGGCATGGCGTGCACTCAAAGGATTCATATAAGACTACTTCCTTTGCTAAATGGCACCCTCAAGGTTTGATTAATTTTAGGTTAGTGTGAGAAACCCCTACGACCAACGCATAGGGCTAAGCAGTCTCCTCTCAATCATGACCTCTCGTAAAGTCGAGAGCTATGCTTATCAATAGGAAATTTAACACACAACCTTTGTGTCCCCTTTTGCATCACAGAGGTTTGAACCGTGGACCTCCTATTCAACAGGGCCAGGCTCGCCTTCTCCACTTGCGTTACAAAGACGAACAAAACCTTATGTTAAGAAAAATCGTTCCCCGTATCCTTGGGGTCAATACTTTTCGTTCCATGAGGCCTGGCCCATCTGGATATACCCCTCAGACTAGTTGAAGGGTTTATAATCGATGCAGGTTGCTAGGCTTGAACCTTGGACCTCCTTTCAAAGATTGAGGAAACTTTCCAGTTAAGGTACCTGATGCGGATATCATAGAACAAAATTTAATTATAAAAGTGAATTATTAAAAATAAATATTTTGTATTCAAAACATGGTAATAAATAGATTAGAAATTAATAAGACTAAGTATTTTATACATGTGTTTTAACTTTAAATTAATAAAGCAAACTAATGTCTCATGGACAACACAACGATTAGAACTTTGGTTCTTCTTCGAGAGGTTCAAGGTTCAACCTGTAATGTGTATAAAATGGGTGGGGCACATTCGAGTCTCATATAACTAATAAAAAAATAATTTTATAGTGAGCATGTTAATCCTATTGATAAGCTTAGCTCTCATTCTTACGAGGGATCAAAGTTAGGATGAGAATTCTCAACCCTAAGTGTTGGCCCATCAGGTACCTTAACTGGTAGGATTTTTTTTTCTTTAAGAAATTTAAGGTTCATACCGCGAAGTGTATAATATGGGTGGGGCACATTCGAATCTCATATAATTAATAAAAAATAATCATATAATGAGCATCTCAATGTGGCCTTATTTTTTTAAAATGAGTTATATTTAGTTTTTATTCAAGGTCACTTACAAAATAATAAAATATTATATTTATTGTCATGTCAATCATACTCTATTTAATTTGTTTTTTTATAAAAAATATTCTATATTTTTATTTCTATCAAATATATTTTTCATCTATCAATTGGCATTAGCTCAAACAGTTAGATTCTTCAACATTAAAAAGGAGGAGACCCAGGTCCATTTTGGTTTTGGTTATATAGGAGAGTTGGTCACAACCACACTTAGTAAATGACAAGCACAGGGTTCAAACCACAGGGGTTGCTCCCATCAAACTTATTCAACCTTGTTATTGTTGATCTAATGTGAAGACCACCAGTCGCTTGGGATTCGTATCGTCATTGTTGATCTGAAGTGCACTTAGAGGATTCAGATCAGACTACTACCTTTGCAAACAAACTACCCCTAAGGTTTGAACCTCGGTATCTTCTTGATAAGTGCTTGGCCAAACAAGCACTTACCAATCCATCGGGGGTAACCCAAGTCCAGATCTTGCCAAGTGATACACGAATAATATCCAAGCTTTGTTGTAATACCACTATGTGATGATAATGTAATAAAAGTGGTGTCTTCTTGATAAGTGCCTGGCCAAAAAAGCACTTACCAATCCATCGGGGGTAACCCAAGTCCAGATCTTGCCACGTGATACATGGATAATATCCAAGCTTTGTTGTAATACCACCATGTGATGATGATGTAATACAAGTGGAGTCCGTTTCAATCTCATTTAACCAAATATATATATATATATATATATATATATATATATATATATATATATATATATATATATATATATATATATATATATATATATATATTCTTCATTTTCCTTAAATTACTATGTGTTTACAATCAACTCTTTGACATCATTTTCATTAAGGGTCTCACTCAATCAATTGCCTTATAAAATTTGATTTTTTCAAGATGTAAATCAACACCACCGTTGACTAAATTATCTACTACTAGGTTTCCTTCTATATAGATATGCTCGTATTTCCAAAATACAAAATACTAGCTCCAAAAATAGTTGATGAACATCAACATTAATATTATTTTTTATCTAATCTCACATCAATTCAAGTTGATAGTATTAAAAATAATTTGTAAAAGCCTCTCAATTAGAATGTATTTCCATCATATTTCAATTAAAATTTTAATCCCTGTAAGAAGTGCCTTAGCCTTCATATAATTTTTAGTTGAAGTTCCATATGATTCCAAGTGAGGAGAATTTTACCTTTATTATTTCACAAAACACCTTCTCCACTAGTTTTTAGTAGATTTCATTGGGTAGCACCATCAAAATAGATTTAATAAACCCAATTTTCAGATATTTTTATTTTACCATAGATCAAAGTAGATATTGTATGGTAATTCCATTGTCACAAATAACCCTTCCATGTATATTCAAATCCTATAACCAAGAGGCTAGTATCTCTTTTTCTATACTTGATATTTCCCGTGGTGAGCACATGTCTATCAACATTCAACAAAAGATGTAATAATACGAGTCGAAACTTAGGCATAATTTTGAGATTTATTTTTAAGAATTTTATTATTCTTTTCAAGCTATAAATTCCAACAAATAATGACAAGATCAATCCTCCACATAATATATAATGCTTCAGCTTTGAGACAATTAATTTAACATTACATCAACTCTCTCAATGTTGATGGAGAAACCTAATTATTCTCATATTTTTGAAAAAGTGACCCCAAATAGTGTGAGTAAAGGGAGAGCGAATAAGTAAATGATATCATAATTCTATATCCTTATCATAAAAGGTATACTTGAAATATTCATAATATCATCTTCTTTGCAAAGACTCTCCTATGAGAATCTTGCTTTAGACTACTAATAAAAGGAATTTTAAATCATTGGAAAGGATCTCCATTGACCAAACGTTCTTCTAAGGGAGTTCATTTGAAGTAGAAAATTTTGATTACTCTAAAATATTTATATCCCAACTTGATCAAGTGTCTACCATATTTTGGTAAATTCTAAACCAACTCATCTTACTATGCAAAAGTATACAAATAGAACTCTTGAAGCATCTTTTGAAGCTCATTTACTATTTGTTTGAGTTCCTCTCCTTTGACTAGATTATTAATAGAAATGCATGATCTGTAGTTGTTGCTGACATTATTATAATCCTTAACCTTTGGATATTTACAAGCTAGATATGCCTAAGCCAATTGTCATTTTGGGTAAAAAATAAGAGGATAGGTCTTCAACCAAGTATTGAACCAAAAAGTTGCAAACCCCCTGATTAACTGACCATCTAACATGTTTCTTGATCAATTAAAAACTAGTCAATATGAGGTTCCATGTTTGAAATCCTTTAGGTAGGGTTCTTTCCTAAATAATTTCATTACATTAAGAGTACCTATATAATTTTGAAGTAACATTTTCATCAAAAAAATTTGTTAATCTTCGAATCATCTCCAACCAAGTTTTGCCTTAAAGGCCAAACTTATAAGTTTACAATTTTATAAGATTATCTCTTCAATAATATTTCCTTTATAGACCCTTTGCTACTTTCAAAGAGGAAACCTAAAATTTTACCCCACATCCTTTCCAAAGAATATATCTTTGATTTTTTTAAATTCGAATGTTATACCTTCTATAAATCTTGAAAGTGACATCATATTAATAGGGTTGGATTAAAATGTAATATGTATGAGTTGTAGCCGTCTAGCAATGGTTAAGAATTTACCTTTCCAACTTTCCAAATGAGATTTTATTCTGTCCAAAATTGAGTCCCAAAACTCCTTATTTCATTTATAAAATAAAGGAAGACTCAAATATGTTGATGGAAATTTTCCAACTTTAAACCTTATATTGTGTTGGATTTCACAACACTTTCCAGAAATTAATGGAATCAACACATTACTTAGAAAGTAGAAATAGATCACAAAAAGAATATGCACAATATAAAGGGTGTCCGCATACACCAAAGTAATCTCACTAAAGAAAAATACTTACACTATAACTGATAAAGAAATGGTTAGTCTAGAGGGATATAAATACACAATCATAAGAGATCTTTAGGTAAAGGTTAAATAATTGAGCTTCAAATTAAACAATAAAATATTAAAATTAACCCACTTATACAAGATGTACAAGGGTCTAAAGGGTTATATAATAAATATAATATAAAAGTTTATCATAGCCTCAAGTGAAACTTAACACCACATATTCCATCATCCCCGTAATTTGAACAAAGGACACAAAGAGAGACCTTTATGAATCATCCCCCCTAAAGAGGCACTATCATACTCTAAGAAGCTCCTACAATCCAACAAAATGAACCTTAATAATGACCTTGGGCAAGATATCCATTGTTTATTGCACTGACAACACAAACTAAATCAAGCATCATGTAGACATAAAACCATCACACATTGTACATCCAAACCTTAATATGTTTGGTCCACTGATAAAACATTTTATTGAAAACAAGCTTAATGGAACTCTAATTACCACAATGTAGAGTGATGAATAACTACTAAGATACACCCGCTTGCTCTAAAATAATTAGCATCCATTTTAGGTACTTGACAACCTCATTCATAACAACATATTTAGCTTTCATAGAAGACTAGGATACAATGGACTATCATCTACAACACCAAGTGACTAGGCCACAACCAAGATAGAAGACAAACCCTATAATGAAGCATTGTTGGTCCCAATCATTAACCTAATCTGCATCTAAATTTTTTATCAAAATTAGAAGTACTCCAACTAAATAGTGAATTCTCATCTAGTATGCTTCTTTGATATACCAAAGGATCTTCTTGGTTGTTGTCTAATGACTCTCATAGAGTGTCTGCATATACTTGAAATAATAGCTAACAACAAACGCAATATCTAGTTGAGTGTGGGTAAGATAGAGAAGACACCTAATAAATGAATGTATAAAGTAACATCCACCAAACTAGTAGTGTAATCTGCTCGTAACTTTAATCTAAAAGCAAAGGGATTCTAAGTAGATGTAGATTCATCTAGCCTAAAATATTATAAAAGATTCAAGGAATACTTAGGTGGATAAATAGTGTTCCTAGATGATTGATCAATTTAAATCCCCATAACATAATGCAAAAGCCTAAATCTATCATCTCAAAAATGTCATGAACCCATAACTTCATTTGTTGGACCAAATTGCTTGTAAAGAGTAGATCATCAACATACAACACAATCACCAATGTTTTATCATCCTATTTTTTTTTTTGATTACATAGAAAAGTTGGTTACAGCCTAATTCTTTATCATCCTAATTCTTGATGTAGACATAATGTTCTTCCTGATGGTGTTAGAACCCATAATTGAGAAAGAATAAATGAATCTTCTGTTACCAAGCATAAGGATTTTTCTTAAGCCCATACAAGGACTTGTTTAATTGGTACACCAAAGAACTTGTTTAATTAGTACACCAAGAGAATATAAAATAATAGAGAGAACTTTGAATTTTAAGCCCTTTTAAGAGATCCTTGACCTACTTCTTAAATACCCTTAACTTTCTAAAGTTTGATTTGAAGACATTACTTCACTCCTTTATAATTCTTAGCCCATATTTTGGATATCATGAAAAAATATTTTCATGATAATAAATTACTTCTAAAAAAAATTCCCCTAAAACTCAACCTACCTTAAAAACAAATCCACCTATATTTCTAGGTTTCTTCTATTATTTAAATAAAAATGAATAAACCAAAACTCTTGATAAAGTCATTGAATATAACTACATCGAGCTAAAAACCCAAAAATTGACTCATATGTCTCTTACAAGGTCTCGTTGTCATGGTCATCCTCACCTCACCATTATTGGGTGTTATCTAAAGTTTTCTTATAAGTATACCATATAAAATTTTGGGTTGAATTTGGGATAATGAAATTTATTGGAGTTCGCAGAATTATTGGGTGTTATCTAAAGTTTTCTTATAAGTATACCATATAAAATTTTGGGTTGAATTTGGGATAATGAAATTTATTGGAGTTCGCAGAACTTTTGTACTAAGTTTTGGTCAAAATTTATGACATGTGAAAGAGATGAGGTTGTTAAGATTTGTTGGATTAAAGTTTTCATGGGCTACGCGTTGTTGAATTAAATAAAGAAGGATCCTTCACTTCTACGTTGCCGAGTTGAACTAAGTAGATTTGATTACTTCTCCATGTGAAGTTCAATGTATAAATTATTATGATTTTATTGGATTATTTGGCCAAAGTTGATGAAGGATTCTCCATGTGTTATGGTATGAATTTTAAATATAAGAAGGCTTTTCAAAGAACTGAAAAAAAAAACAAAATGTGAACCTTAATAAAAAAAATTTATTATAAAAATAATTTTTTAAAAATAAATAGTTTAGATAAAAATAAATAGATTAAAAAGTAAGAAAATTAATTATTTTATATATTTTTAATTTTATAAATAAATTAATAATTTAAAGAAAATATATCAATTGATAGTAAAAGTATTTGTCAATCCACTGTTTCTTTTTTATTTTTTTAAAGATTTGAATGTAGTTAATTTTACTAAACAATATAAAACTTTCCTATGAAAAAATTAAGTAAAAAGTTAATCTTTCTTATTTTGACTAAATATTAATAAAAATAAAATTTTAAGATAAAATCCATTGAATAAAAAATTCATGCCGACACCTTTCGCTTTATAATTTTTTTCTAATCAGATTAGATAAATCAAAGATGGATTAAAAAATTCATGCTCTCTTTTCTAAAAAAATCAAAGTTGATTAAAAAATTCATGCTCTCTTTTCGAAAAAATAATAAAAGTAGCTTCTTGATCCAACATAAAGCACCCCCTTTAAAGGGCTGAATGTAGATAACCAAACTGATCTTTATTTTTATTATCATTTGATAAAAGTTTTCTTAAATTAAAAAATTAATTAACTAATATTATATAATTAATAATTATATTATGAAAATAATATTATAAAGGTAAGAAGTAAAGTAATTTTTAAAGTTTACAAAGTATAAATGTTTTTTAAGAGGATGTTTGCTTATATATTATTGTATGGTGCATATTTATGTCCTTTCAAGATTTGAGTCTTAGATCTTTATTTTTTTTTTTTGGTAAGTAACAGAATATTTACAGCGGGTTTTTTGAACAGGATCCCAAAACCTTAGTTACATCATAAGCCTAGGCTGAAAAAACGAACAAAAAACGGGGCTGCGCCCAAAGGCAGTAATCCGGGGCCCGGGGCCCTGGGCCCTGATGCCTACAAAAACACCTAGAACAAACAACAACAAAACCTTGGCTAGAAGCCACCAAAACCAGAAAACGCCACCGCCAAACGCGCAGAAGCTGGACGCCAGTAAACCGGTGGACCCAACGGTCGTCCCTGGCCAGGACGGGGCCCCACGCCGATCAATACTACCCCCTATCGGGGCCGTCTCCCAGCCTACGCCGGAGCTCAGCCAGGGCAGTGGCAGCGGAGGAGGCTGCTTGGGCAGCCGCATTCAGAGAGCCGATAGCCGCGTCAAGGAGGGCTCTGATAGCCAGATTCTGCATTCTGCTGCCTGACTCGGAGCTAACATCGGTGGGCTCCGGGGCTTCCTGTTTGGTCCTCTTGGCACTGCCTGCAGCCCTGATGCTGCCAGGGAAGGGGCCTTTGCGGGCGCCCCCAGGAGTCGGGGCCCCACCTGTGCCCTGGGCCGGAGTCCTGCACTTTCGGGTTGGTCTGCGATGCTTCGGGGTAGGGGAGCCTTCAGGCGAGGGGGACTCCTTAGAAATGGAAGCAGCAGGGGAGCCAGCTGGGGAATTAGCCGCCTCGAGGGGGACAACAGACAGGGGAGGAATGCGATGGAGTCGTGGTTGGTTGGCCAGAGCGTGCCTGTATAGCACAACCATGAGGCCTTGGTGGGAGGGCCGGGAATGGCTTTTGCGGGCACGGTCAATGGAAAGACCCAGGGAATACATAGAAAATGGGGAGTGCTGACCACCGTGGCCCCTCGGAGGTGGTTGAAGTAGCTCAGGTGGAAGCTGAAAAGCCTCTGGTCTGGGTCATCGTAGGTAATGTATTGCATTACCGGGATGATGGCCTCATCAAAGGGGGTCGGGAGGTTGGAGCGAAATAGGTTTGCCTTGTCCCATTGCTGCTCTGGGAAGCGGGACAACTCCTCCTCCCAATTATGCTTGTCCCGCCTGACTACTCGCCCCTTTTCCTCATGGTGGAGGCCTGTAACCTCTGTTAAAAATTCTTTGTTAACTTTAAAATGAAGCCCCTTGATCGTAACCTCGTCGTCGATCCACGAGTCCAGGAAGCATTGGGTGATCTCGTCATCAGCTCCAGCGAATTTGCTGAAGAAAGGAGTGAAATGCTTGGCATTGGAAAACAGCTTGGCCGACTCGCTCAGAGTGAGCATGGAAGGCTCGATGAAAACACTTTTGGCAGCCATGGGGCAGGGGAGGGAGGGGAAATCTGACCAGAAGCATGAGGGCAGGGAACGGGGAAACAGACACAGCGGGAAGACTCAGCGCACGACGGATTTAAAACCACGTAGGGGGCCGAAGAAGGGGGGAGCCATCGACGTCGAGAATGGGTGCTCGAGGTCGGGTGCGACACGAGGGGGAGGGGCTGAGGGGGTGCGACTGCAGGTTGCCATGCGGGGCAAGGGGGAGGGGCCACTGCCAGCGTGCCAGGTGGCGCAAACTGATCGAGGGAGCGACTTGAGGGTACAACATGGGATAATGCCACAGATGGACTGACACGGCATGGGGATCCATTCGCGAAGCGATCGAGGCAAAAAATTAGGGAGGGCCGACGAGGAGACAGTCTTGGAACTGCCAGAGGCGCCAACGGAGCAATGCAGGTCCACGTCGGAAACAACCGAGCTTCTGGCGTGGCCGAGCACACCTGCCACCGCGAGGGAGATCTGGGAGACCAACAGACTGGCAGGAGACGGGCCTGGAACAGGCGACGTGGCGCCACAGGGGAGGAAGTCTTCTGTCCTCTGGAAACCGCGCCAGTGGAAAGTTGGGGCCCCGGCACGGGGCAAGTTAGACACCAGGGTCCTCCACATTGCTGGGCTGATCTTGCATGATAATGTGAACCAGAGCTTCGAGAAAGTTCGTGGTCCAGGTAGTGAAGGCGTCAGCAGAGATGGCTTGGTTCGCCATGAAGTCGGTCGCCCTGTTGCCTTCTCTGTACACGTGCCGAAAGCTATGATCGAGGAATCCCTGAAGGACGGAGAGGGCTTCCTGGATGAAGTTGTGGATGCGCCAGAAGCAATTGCCCGGACCGCGGGCAGCTTTGATGATGACTTGGGAGTCGCCCTCGATGATGACTCATGAGGGAGACTCCCTGAGGGCGGTCAGTCCGCTTAGCAGAGCTGCTGCTTCGGCAAAGTTGTTAGTCTGGAAGCCGAGCGAAGTAGCAAACGCCATGATCAGGGCCCCGTGGCAATCGTGGATGACCCCACCCGCCCCAGAGGGCCCGGGATTGCCTTTAGACGCATCGTCAAAGTTGAGCTTGACCCATCCAGGGGGCAGTCCACCTGGTCAAAGATCGACAGGAGGGGGCGGGGGGGTCGAGGGGGAGCTGAATGCCGAGAGAGGATAGGAGAGCGGCTTCGCCCAGCCATCGGGGCGCCTCGGTCAAGGGGATGGATCGGGAATTCTCAAGGGCGAAGGTCACAGCCTTGGTCGCAATCCACTAGGGGGAATGGGCCGGGGAGGAAAAGGCTCTGCTGTTGCGCTCAAGCCAGAGTTGCCAAAGCATATGGGGAAGGCAAGAACTCCAGAGGAAGCGGGTGAAGGGATGGGCAAAGGGGTTGGGCCATTGCAACAGGAGGTCAGATATGGATTTGGGGCCCGCCCACTGGATGGAGAATTGGGAGAGGATGAGGCCCAAGACTTTAGACGAAAAGGGACAGTTGATAAAGAGGTGGTTGGTGGATTCCCAGGCATCACAGCAAAGGTAGCATCTATTCGGGATCTGGAAGCCCCTCTTGATTAGATTCTCGATCGTCAGAATCTTATTTTGGATGGCCGCCCAAACGAAGTGACTGATTTTGGGGATCAGCTTCTTGGCCCACACCTGTCGGGTTGGGAAGGGAGCCTCGTCAGGGACTCTCTAAAAATTGTATGCAGATTTGATAGAAAAGACTCCGCTGGGAGTCCCATGCCAAACGCATCTATCGTTTCCTCCGGAGGACGGGATGACAGTCACATTGAGGAGGCCCTGGAGTCTGGCAGCTTGAAGCGGGTGCCTGGGGTCCAGGATGGGCTTCCAGGTAGCATGCCCCAGGTTCTGAGAGAGATAGGCCGCAACCCTGGGACCTCTGTCTTCCAGTCTTGGTTTGAGAACGAGGAGCTCTCTGTCGGAAGACAGGGCCTCATCCTGAATCCATCTGTCATCCCAAAAATTGATCTTGGCTCCGTCCCCGAGGATCCATCTGCTCCCTTTCCGGATTATGTCTTTGGTGGAGATCAGGGACTTCCAAAAGGCTGATCCATCTCGGGGCTGAGAATCACTGAGGAAGGGGTGCCTATGGCAGTATTTTCTGCGCACAATGCTGACCCACTCATCAGGGGTGTTGGTGTGCACCTTCCAGGCATGCT